>CM041720.1:2035000-3235000 GCA_023373845.1 Nibea coibor | reverse complement strand
GGGATTAAACACTATTGGATGGGAATGTTTGCAGGTTTATGAATATGCATCATGGGCGAGAGAGGTTTAAATGGGTAGGAAAAGAAGGGGGGGGGTGGAGGAGGAGAGATGGCTAGGAATGAGGGATGGAGGATGAGGAAGATATACTAGGTAAGATGAAAGAATGGAAAGAGAAGCAAGGAAGGAAAGAGTGAAAAATCAAAGAATTCAGGGGAGGGAACGAGGGAGATGAAAGACGGAGGAAGGGAGTTGAGAAGGATAGGCGAGGAGATGTAGAGGAAGGAAGAAGATAAGTGAGAAGTGAAGAAAAGAGAGAAGAAGATGTGGGGTGAGGCATTAGAAAGGAGGAAGACAACAAGAGAGGAGGAAAAACTACACTGGAGAGAAAATTAGTGGGGAAAAGGAGAGGAGGAGAGATGGAGGTGGGGAGGATGAAGAGAGAAGAAAGGAGAAAATGGGGTGAGGAGGGAGAATAGAAGGGAGGACAGAAGGAGGAATGGATGGGGAAAAGGAAAGGTGTGGAAGGAAGGAAATAATTAGCTGAAAAAAGGGAAAGAGGAAAGAAAAGTGAAGTGGGAAGGAAGAGAGAGGGAAAGAAAGGAACAGAGGGGGAAGAAGAGGGAAAGAACAGAAGGGGCTGAAAAAATGGAAAAAGGGATTGAGGAGAGATGAGGAACAAGGACAGAGGAGAAAGAAAGGAAACAAGGAAGAAAGAAGGGAGATAGGAAAAAAGAAAATAAGTGATGAGGCACAGAGATGAGGCAAAGAAGGGAGGAGAACGTTAGAAAAGAGAGGGAGTGTGTAAGGGAGGAGATGGGGGGGATGGATGGATGGATGCGTTTGGGCGTGGTGCCAGTCCCAGGATGGGGGGACCTTTGGGCAAGGCATCAGGGGGAAAGAAAAACAGATGGTTTGTGAACCTTTTATTAGGCATCGGTAAAGAAAAAAAAGTCACCAAAAAAACATTAATCAAGCGCGCCCTGGAAACAGCAGCTATTTTCTGTCGCTGTGCAGTTTTTCCTAGAGGTGCGTTAGTTTTTGTGGGGGTTTTTTTGTCCTCGTTGTAGCAGATCTTTGTTTTTGAAAGGTGTCTTTTTTCCCTGACGTGATGTAGACTGATGGTGATGAAGACCCACAGTGACAAAAATAAATTCTCTAGCCCCGATCCCTTCATATTCAAAGCAACTTTATTACGCCAGCAATGTAGAAATGGACTTCCATATGGAGGAACGTGTGAGACAGATTAGCAGCAGAGGGCGAGATATCTTGACTTTTTACAAAAACACTGGATCTCAGAAACAGTATAAATATGGTTGCGTATCCATGATGTCACCTACAGGTTTTTTCATTTTCGTCTCGCGTTGGCTATGTCCATCACCATCTTGGCAGTCCTGCCTCTGCTGCTTCATGGCTAATGTAATCTAACGTTAAGCCTTAACATAATTTAAACAGTTAAGTTATATAGAAATTCAGCCTCAGTGCAACTGTCTACAACAAGAGCCCATGTTATCGCTGTGAAGTTGTACATTTTATCATCACAGCAGCCATGGAGACTTATGGATATGAACTCGTTCTGTAGCCAGCCTCAAGTGGCCACGTGAGGAACTGCAGTTTTCGGCACTTCCATACTGGATTCACCTCCCAGTGACACTAAGACGTTACAGGTATCCCTTTAGCATCACATCCAAGACTTACCTAACTCAACATGCTACCCAACTCCTGATCCAGGCTGTGGTTATCTTGTAACTTGATTACTGTACGCCCATCCTGACAGGCCCCCCAGTGAAACCCTGTTAGATGATCTTGATTCGATGTGAGTAGTACTTACTGCTGCGCTGTCTTTGTCGCACTGTATCTTGATTGTGCTCTTTTTTTTCCTTTTATCTTTTGCTTTTGGATAAAAACATCCCATTTGACCGAGCATGCTGGGGAACATTTCATATTTTCTGAATTCATTCCGGCTCAGTTTGGTTAGATTACTGGTTTATGTTTAGGGAAAGACTGTTGTTTGGTTAAACTAAGTAATGTGATATTAACAATGACTTTCAAGTTCACACAGGATACAGCACATTCTCACTCTTGTCACCTGAATTCAGCGGCACACGACACACGTACTGACACACGATGGACTGATGGAATTTTAAACGTTAAACTCCTCAAACAGCCATTTGATCAAAGACCAGGCAAAATGGCCTCACTCTTTCCCCAATCATCAAAAAATAAATGTCCTTACACAAAGGTGTAAAACTGGAACAAGTCCTAACAAACATGGAAACACTGTGCAGAATAATCCAGAAGAATCCCAACGATTTCCCAGGAGACAGAGCGACATAATTTCCCAAAAATGTTTTTACTCTTAAAGACTACCCTCACTGTTCAGAAATGTCCTCACTTTTCAGAACAGGCTCCATTTTCCAAAATCTTGTCACTCATGTCCTCATTTTCCATACATGCTACCACTGCCCAAAAATGTCCTCACTTTCCAACGACGTCCTGACTCGTCACTCCCTGAAAATGTCCCGAAAACATCACCACGCTCCAAGAATATCCTCATTTTCCAAAAATGTCTAAAAACCAAAAATGTCCACACAAGGTGCAAACCTGAAACTGGTCCAAAGAAACATAGAATGCAAGAGCACAAACACACACACACAGATATAGCCTATAAACACACAGACACACAAAAGCTTGGGCTTGCAGTGCAAAGATATATTTTAATAATTGAGAAAAACAAAATGCAAACCCAAAGAAACAAACACAACTGGCCCTGTTTGCACATGTTCAGTTTGTGAATGTCTGCGATGCATGTGTGTGTGTTTGTGTGTGTAGCTGTAATTTTTTTGGTCCAGGTCAGACACTGTTGTGTGCGTGACCTACTTTTACTGAACGGACATCTAAAACACAACATCCTCTTTCTCTTTCTCAGTGGGCTGATAAATCCGTTCGGGTGATTCTTTCTTTCTTTTCCTTATTTGTTTGTTTGTTCCTCTGTTGTCGCTTTAGATGGCAGTGGACACAGTGTGTGAGTGTGTTTGTGTGTGAGTGTGTCTGTGTGTGTGTGTGTGTGTGTGTGTGCGTGTGCTTGGTCCTATTTATGGGACAAAAGCCTTCAGTGACCCAATAAGGGAACCAGAAATCAGAGCATTTTATTGTGAAACTGCTCAGCTGCCTTTATCAACAAAAACAAACAAAACAAGAGAAACAGCCCTGACACCATTTTTCACAAATGACTCGCATAGATTCACAAATGACTCTTATGGAGGCAGAAAATATTTCAGACTGAAACAGCATTTAAGCGAGAGTATAGACATGACATTTAAAAACACAATCATGTTTTCCATGTACTTACTTTCTTGTACTGATTATCTTTTGTGCATCTGATGCTGGGAATTCAAAATAAGAGAATAAAATGGTTCAACAAGTAGAACTGCAATCATGCTGTATGACCCAAAAACCACTCAGAACAGAACTAGTTCTGGTCATCCACTGACACGTACTATATCTTCACACTTCCCTTCGGTTTTATGCAAATGGTTTTGTTTTATTTGTCCTGGTTCGATAATATCCACTGCTGAATTTTGTGTGTGTGATATTGAACAATTCCCCTGCAACGTGTTTGTCCCATGTGAAGTGAAGCTCATGCGGAAGTGCCAAAAATTGCAGTTCCTCAAACGTCCACTTGAGGCTAGCTCCAGAAGTGAGTCAGTCTCCATAAGTCCCCATGTTAAAATGTCCAACTTCACAGCAGAAATAAACATGTTTACAGCCTGGTACAGTTTTGGCCAGTTCATGTCCAACGTTGTCCGGCCTGAGAGATAACTTCATAAGCTTATTATTAATGGCCCGCCAGTAAAACGCAGTCTCTTCGCTCATACTAAAAATCCAACAATGCACTGTAACTGCCACCACACAGGTCAAGATAATGTTAATGGTCAGGACCTGTGCACCACCACTCCCCCACTGCTTATATGCTTTTTATTGACACATTAATCAGCAGTCACCAGATGAATAATGACATTAAATTGAGATTTGAGTTGGACACCTGACACTGATTCACGTCTTTGCTGATATTTAAATTAGTCAGGAAGGCAGAAGAGGCAGGACAGCTAACATGGCGTCACCCAGATTTTCAGCTTCAGACCAGCACTTCAGAAACCTACGAGTGACATCAAGCATGCACTGTCCAAACAGCGTTCTCTCACTGCCCGAAAATGTCCACACTTTCCAAAGACGTCCTTACTTTAAGAGAATGTCTTCCTTCAGTATCCTTACTCTCCCAAAATGTGCCACTCCTTGAAAATTTCCCCATTTACCAAAATGGTTCTCTTTCTAAAATCTTTAACGAACGGATTTAAAATGTTGTCACTCCCTAAATCGCTTCACTTGCAATATGAAAGCCAATTATCTGTGATTTGCTTGACACAACGTTAAAAAAAACAAATCAATCAGAATTTAAAAATGTTTGTACTCTGAGCCTGACTTAGCAGATATTGAGAACTCAATATTTTGGGCAAACCCGGTTCTTGATCTTCTTTGGTTGAAGTGTGACCTGACTGAAGAGCGTCCATGTTTGATTCAGCAGACGTTACATTAGAGGCTCGCTCGGGCTTTGGCACCGTAACACAGCAGCTTCTCTGGCTGCAGGATGATTTAACATAATGTAGTTCAGCAACCAGCCTTTGTAAATCGCTGCCTTAAGCAACACCTCCACACACACACACACACACACACACACCAGCAGCCCCTTTTTAAAATGTCCTTAAAGCATATTTTGAACGTTCGGAATTTCAGCCTCATTTTAATTAGTGATTTCCTTCGAGAAGAGCTTAAATGAATCATTATTTAGAAATCTATCAGCGGTGCCCATTTTTTACTGAAATAAAACCCCTGTGGGTGCACCAGCCTGGCATTACCTGTACAGTCATTTTATTCTACTTTTTCTCCCCCCTTTTTTTTGCCTGCCTCTTTTTTTTTTTCACTTAACGCAACTCCCCTGACTGAACGAGAGACAGGCCCTAATTGGTGGAATATTAGAAACTATTATTCCTAATTAAACATCACAGAACACACTGTCAGATTTGGACCGGCAGAGTGATTTAAGACGTGCTGAACCTCTGGCATCGTAACAAAGTCTATTAGTGGAGACGGACGAGGGACGCTTCAAATTGGCAAGCAGACGAACAGGCACAACAAAACTCTGCCAGGGCTTCACTATAACAGGTGTGACTCTGTGTGTGTGTGTATATGCATACACACACACACACACACACACATATGCACACCCTTCTTTAAGTCCATCTGTCTTTGGTAAGGTGACAGAAACAGCTGAGATTTCGTCCTGAAACACGTATAATGTATATGTTATCTCTGCAGAGGCTTTTAGCTTTTAGCTGATTGTGGCTGGTGTTTTGGTTTTCTGGCACGTTCAGCGCCGGTTCTCGCTCATGCTTTCCTTCCAGCAGCAGGCAGCTGTTTACAGCGAACAGCCTCTGATAAACACCTGCGTGCGTAGCACCAAATGGCAGGCAGACAAAGTGAGCAGCTAACTGGTAAAGAAAGCTGTAATCCTTAAGATCTCAGTCCTGGTTGATTTGGTAACACTCGTGGTTACTATGGTAACAGAAAGTGCAGTTTACAAGCGAGCGCTCCTTGAACAGCTGCTTTTGTTGCAAAGACAAGAGAGTAACCGGGGTACCTGTTCACAGTGCAGCCAAACAATCATTTCAGTAAAGAGGTCGGTCAGTAACGAGCACTTTGTCATGACATGAGCAATGACGTCTTCAGACTAAAGAAGTGTGTTAGGTTTGCATTATCAAGAATTTACAGTTCAACTGTCAATCAGTTAGATTAAACTGGATTACATGCATGTTTCCGTAACCCTTTCACCATCAGCTCGTGATATGAGGAGCACCTTTAGTAGTCTCAATACTTTTCACAATGGTGGAGGAGACATCTCATTTAAGTAACGGTCTAGGATAACATATGATTCTCACTCTGTTGACTGATGAGAAGCTATAGGGATATCTTAACAATATAATGTAGAAATATGAATTAGCTCATGCAGTTGCACCGTTGTATTACTAATAAAATAAAGATAATGCACATATGTCCAAATGCAACGAGCCCAGACAAGAAAAAGAAAATATAAAATAAACACAGGTGTTATATAGATTAGTCTCTATTAACCTGAGTGCACTTTTGTTTAGTTTTGCTTTATTATGCAAGCGTGCTTGTTTTTTGTGCTTAGTGTTGGAGCTCATGAAGAAACAGAACAGCAGTACTAGTACCTCTGTGTGTGGAGATCACTCATGCATCCAGCCAGACCTGTCTCAGTCTGCAACAACACACGCCATCGCCCAACCACCGAGGTCATCAATCCCTAAAGTTAATATTTATTATGCTTTTTACGTACTGAACAAGTTTAGCTTAGCTTAGAAAAAAATAAATACACATTAACTGTTTAGATTACAAAATCTATATCTACAACAAAATACCAATAATTATTGCATGAAACTTTCAGTAACTCATGACTCATAATGCAAATCATCAACCGGATGATGATGACCGAATAACTCACAATTAGAGAAAAACAGAATAACTGATATGAATACTTTATCACACTTCGTTTTCTGTAAATCCGCCATGCGTGTAAATGTAGCCAGGGAATGATGGACTCTGCCAGTAACAATAAAAAATGTATTTCTAGAGAAATAATTACTATTATTACAATTTCTATTGGAGATCCATAAATAATACCAAACATGGGTTTTCATTCCATTAAAACATATATATAAAAAACAATATAACTTTAATTAAAATAACCAGCCAGCCTCAGTTTCAAGGAAAACTCTGCCACTAATTACTTACTAGTGAGTAAAAAGTGTTTGTCATAAGATGTATGAAAAGAAGTAAATCATTAATGTGTTCACATTTTATCCACATTTCCTTCAGCACATCTTTGGAAACTTTTAATTAAAAACTGTGTATACTATACTGTGTACTGTGTGTGATAGCCGATCATGTCATTTCAAAACCATGGCCACTCTTCTGGGATACATTTAAGGGTGCTCCAGACTGTAGGACACTTGTAATGTGTCTGTGTAATAACTGAGCTGATGTTGTCCCTGTGTTGATGATGTTCAAACTCTCCTTCTGCTTTAGTGTCTCCATGTCTCTCTCAGTCTCAGCGTGACGCCCCCTTGATGATTTCAGGTTTGGCTTTATTGGTGCTTTACGGCCTCAGACCTGCTGTCACGCACATTAAACACGGGCGCGCACGTCACAGGCAAACCACGCACACACTCGCGCTCGATGCTACACATTTACATGTGGAGTCTGGCGTGGGAGCGCACATACCTACACACACAAAAACGCAAACTTCATTGTCATTCCGCAACACGGCGTCTTCTACCTTTTAATGACACAAAGAGCAGAAAATACACACAGAGACACACGCAGGCTGCTGATAAAGAACACAGGTAAAAAAAAAAAAAAAAAAAAAAAAGAATCTTGATAACATCCAAATGAATGACGGCTCCGTTGCAAAATCTACATCAAACATGTCACATAAGACAAACCAAATATGAGGCGAGTGATGAGCAAAGATGGAGCGTCTTGACACCATTTAGAGATGCAAAATACTTCTAGCGACGTCAAAACCAACGCCATAACATCCTCCGACTGTCAATCTGACGAGCGTTTTCCTCAACCACCTTTTCCCTTCTCCTTCTCATTTATTAATAGATCCATGCCAATTAGCACTAACAAGCATCCACGCTGACAAGCGCTTGGTACAAAACGCTGTGAACACAACCTGTGTAAGAGGCTGTTAGTCTCTGCTCAGCCAGAAGTGGAGAAATGAGTGTAAATATGTCATCTTGGTTTGAGGTGCAGGGTGAACTGTAGTGGTGGGAAGACTCATTCTAACCTGCTGTTAAACAATAAAATGACGAACACGGCGTGACAATACACCGAAGAACCACTTCATGTTGATTCACTGCTATAGTGCTAACCCTAGTAGTGTTTAATTGCTTTAGCCACAGTTACCACACCTGTACCTGAGCCCAACCTCATCGAATCCCTGTGCCTGGTTCCGTCCCTTGTTTCACATCCCAGGGCACCAGCAATGAAACAGGACTTGTGGAAAAAGCTCACCAGGGTTAAACCTGATCACAGCCAGTAGGAGAGATGATTCTAAGAGGCTTGGCTCATTGTGTTATTATCTCATTAATGACTTTCTATGAAATGTTTTATCACTGGAGGAACTCTATTTAAGCAATATTACAAGAGAGTGTGTGCTTTAACATCAGCACAACAGTTATGCGGTCATGGCGGTCCGTTAGCGTCATTGAAGTGTCAATAATAAGTTCAAGTTCACCCTCAAGTTTAACATTGCGATTATACAACAATTACCTTAAATGAACTTAAATAAAATACAGATATTCATGTTTTGGGGCAATTTGCTTTCAAAATAAACATTTCTTTGCTTGCCGTTTCTGTTCCGATCTCCGTTTCTATAGAAACAGGGTCTGACTAAAACTTGGAAAACAATCAGTTACAGCAGTAGATTAACAACAGTAAAAAAGTACTTGTCAGCGAGTAGCCCAAGCCTTAGTAACGACTTAGCAACAGAGACGTTTTCTTGTCCCACAACTGATGTTTCCAGTAACTGCACAGCATTGTAAAGTCCAAAAGTCAAAATGTATTGATCAAAGATGGATGGAATCATTTCCAAAATGAACATGTTTTTATCTAACCAAATATTCCTCTTCAGTCCATATTAGTCCACCTTTAGTCTTTAAAAACAACATGTTCTTTGCACTCTGACACAACAAGGTAGACAGACTTTCTCTTAACCTAATAGTTTATATTTCTTGACAATCATCAATCATGCTTGGGTTGTCTGTCTATCTGCAAGAATATTAATATCTAGTGGTGTGCATGTAACCGATGCTGTTGACGCTCAGGGCTGTTTTTTTCTCACCACTTCATGAACTGGGTGTGTTACTGTGTGCTGCTCAGTATGCCATGGTACATAGCTAGAGCTGACAAATCAGCACTTGCCAAAAGTTTTGGATAATGGGTAAGTGCACATTTAGTTTCTTAGTGTTTTATTGTTGCTTTAAAGTTGCTGTAATTCTATCTGCTCATATCTGTAACATCGTGTTAGCTAGGAGCAGACGTCCTCTTCGTCTAGCTAGCCTCTCTTCTACAGGCTGAGACATTGCAAGGCAAGAGTCACATGACAAATAGAGGCAGCCACTGGTGGTGTCAATATGACCTGCTCTACTGTATAAGGTTAGAAAATAGTGTAAGGGAAAACATTGTCCGTGACTATTAAATATTTTCAAATTTCAACTTGATCAGTTTTGATGGCCCCATCAGCAGGACAGCGTCGTCGGTCAGTGTCTTTCTCCTTTGCCAGGTTTAGATTTGGTTAGGTTTGTGGTTTGTGTTAAAATAACCACTTGGTTGATTTTAAGGAACACTCATGGTCACAGCTCAAAGAAACAGGAACTGAACTTGTTAGGTCAAGTGGTTAGCAGACCCAATATGTAAACACAGGCCAGGAGACAAGAATCAGTTATGCAGTTTCTTGACACAAAGTGGTTGAGGTAAAGAGGATGAGGAGTTGCAGGAAGCAGGTGGTGGTGGTTCAGTGAATCCAAAACTCGGAGGAAAAAGACGAGACTGGGCTGGAGAACACTGAGGAGATTGTTAGCCTCAATGCTAATGGAGCTGCAGTCTCCCGTGATTGGTCCAACCTGTCGTTCACCCATCAAATAAGGTTGTGAACTCTATGGTTCTATAACATCAGCACTCTTTTCACTTCACACCGAGAGTCATACTTCCTATGGCCACTAACATAAACATCATTATTTGTTATTTTATTGCAATGCTTCTGTCGATTTCTGATTGAGGCAAGAAAGGTGTACATGTGTTGCCAAATCTTGAAGTAGTCATTTATCTTAGTAAATCCTCATAGCAGCTACGAAAGAAGCCAAATATGAGAGACTGCTCTGAAGAATAAGTGAAGCTAATGAAACTAAAGCTAGCCAGAAAAGGGGGCTTCAGCATTCTGTGGCGCAGTGACAAGAGAAATATTTCATTATGAGTATGAGTATGTGTGTGTGTGTGTGTGTGTGTGTGTGTGTGTGTGTGTGTGTGTGTGTATTGTGTGTGTGTGAGTTGGGAATACACACACTTGTGTAGACACACTCTGCCAACCGTTCAACAGGTGTGGGTCTGTGGTGGAAATGGCACAGGCGTTTGTGTAGGAATGTTAATTTCCTCCTTTTTTTTTTTTTTTTTTTGTGGAAAATTGGCTGCTGAGAGGCAGCCAGCTGATGTCAGGGTCACACACACACTCCACTCAACCCTTTTTTCTTTTTTTTTCACTTTTTTCTCACACGTTATAAACACAAGCCTCATGAATCTGGCATTTTTCAGCACCATTTATATACTGGATAGCTTAAACATAAATTACCTTCTTTCTCTTTCTCTCTCTCTCTCTCACACACACACACACACACTGAGTGGCCACTCTCATGCCAAAAAGCCAATTACCCAGGCCGCTTTTTAAACAGAGCGTGCTGCATTAGCGTCGGGCTGTGTATTTAAACAGGACTAATAGTTGAAAGGTTAATTACTGATGCAGCAGTAAGCAGTCTGTAGTAATCACCAGGTATTACCTCACGTTTACTGCAATACCAAGAAAGTGGAGTGAGACTCCATGATGAGATGAGTGGGGAAAGGAGAGAAGGACTGAAGAGAAATAACAGCTGTTTCAACCATAAAATTCTGAGATCAGTTGAAAAGCTGAGCTGAACGAAAACACACAGGTACACTCCCATACTAACAGTCAGCACCGGACAGCTAACGCCTCTACAAAACAGTAGAAAGCGTATAAAGCACAGTGTATGTGTGACGTCATCCACTGTTTTCTGAAGGGCCATCATCTTCTTCTAAAAATGATCAAAGAAGTGAATCATCAGCGGGTCGAATGACACCTGGGTGCTCAAAGGTCACCTGTAACGCCACCCACCTCTACATTTGTGGAAATTAGCAACAGAGACTAAAACTGTATGCATTTTAACATGAGGACTTATGGGGGCTGGTTCATTCTGTAGCCAGCCTCAAGTGGACGTTTGAGGAACTGTAGTTTTTGGAACTTCTGCATTGGCTTTACTTTACAGCAACAAAGGTTGCCACTTGCTCTACAGTCATATGTTAGATGGCAAATAAGGTCAAATTTGCTGGTGCAATAGGAAGTGGAATTAAACTTTACTTTCTCCATGAACAAACCCTGGAATTACACCTTGTGGCCAAAAGTAATATTTGATGTTATCAGCAGAGTTTCAGGAGCAGGACCATACCTCAACTCCTATAAATACCTTCCAAACCTTCTCCTCTTATTTCTCTCTCCCATTTCTGTCTCCCCTTTCTACTCTCTGTGGGGTCATTAGGGGGGTCTGGATTCCCCAATGAAGCTTCCCCGCAATGCAGCAACAGACCAAAAAAAGTAGAAGAGTTCAAGCTTTGCTCACAGCGCTTTCATTTTGTTAATAAATCATTGGAACATATCTTGGTAATGGTCTGGTCCTTGTTAGCAGTGTTGGAGTACCGAAGATCGGTCTTGGTCTCGAAACTACTCTTAAAACCACTTTGGAAGTTCTTGGCCTCGTCTTGGAATCAAGCATGCTTTACTTGGTCTTGTTTCAGTCTCAGACAAACAGGAGTTGGGATTTTATTTCAAGGCCAGTCAAGAGTGAATATACCAGTCAATATACCAGACATTGTGTGTGTCTGGTATATTTGTTGCCATTATTGTGATTTCAAATAAACCAATAACATGACTCATTTCTAATATGATTTTTTTTATATAAATGTAAATGGCTGTCACCCTTCCCTGCCCCCCTTTTACTCACACTCCAAGAAAACAAATGTGGGAAACAGGAGAAGAAGCTGTGGCTGTCTTTCTAGTTGTAGCAACCACAGCATAAGCAGTATGTGATGTAAGTATTAGCATTAGTAAAAAGTTCCTTCCGATGCCCTTGTACAAGGTGAGTAATCTCACACAGCTTTCCTCTAAACCTGAGTGTCCCTGCCTCTGTGTACTCCTCCTTGCCCACCCCTTTATTCCCCACCCTCACACCCCCACCCCTTCTCCACACATTTGTCTGTACTAAGACATATGTGAGTCTCTCAGTTGTGTTACTCACGGCCAAGAAAACATATTTTCATCACATGAAGAAATCCACATCACACCACCTATTGATTTCCTCTTGGCAATGACAAGTGTTTCTGTACACGTCTACAGTAAGTGTGCGTAAGGGTATTGTGTGTATACCAGCTCTCAGCATGGTTACTACACACACACAGAAACACAGCAGGCCTATTGTCTTGGTGAAAATGATTTCTATAATTTAGCTCTGATTCTCTGTATTTGTATTTGTTATTATTATAATAGATATTCTATGTATTATCATTATTACTATTATTATTACTGACCACAGCTTCCATCAGTCATTCTACGTTACCTGTCAAAGTCCAAAGGTGTTTGAGCACAGACGATACAACCCGTCACTGTCAGCTCTTCTTTAGTCCGATAACCAGATTTGTTCATCTCATGTTCAGCCTCCCCAAGTTTTCCTTCAACAGTGTTATGACCTGTACACCCCCTTAAGCACAATCCAAGAGCTAGGAGCCAGTTTGAGGCTCCGGTGATCCATAGGGAAAGGACCTGCTCGCTCCCATGTCTCTGAGGGCTCATTCATCTTGATTGAAGGTCTGCCTGGTTCTGGATCTCTGTATGTTTGCCCATCATTCCACCATCTCTCCACAGATGAATGTCTATACGCTTTTTGTGTGAGTGGTTGTATCTTGGGCTCATATACATGGTATTCTGTGCCATATAAGTTTGAATATGAATTTCTAAAATTGATTTTTTTTCTGCATCAAAATCAGACTTTGAATTTTAAATACCATTGAATTTTTAGGACTGAGTGTTTTTTTGCTTTTTTCAATGTTAAAATAAATTCAGTGTTTTACACCAACGGGGTGAGGAGGTTTTTAGGCCAGGACTTAAAATGGGGAGCAACACAAGAATGGCACCAGAACTGAAGCTGGGCATGCATGCAACAGCAGTGAGGGATCAATGAAGTTAATAGCCTTAAAGGTTTCATGGTGTAGTCTACGCTATATATGCTTTCACGTACAGTAACACGGTGAATGATGCAGCTTTAATGAAGTCTTGTTTCCACACACATCCACACACACACACCATTTTGTGGCCATTTCTTTCTGGAGGTATAGAAATACGGTATACTCTTCACTATGTTTACAGTTATAAATCCCAAAACCTCAACACTGCTTTTTGATTTGATTTACTTTTTTATGTTCATTCTAATTATTTTAATGTTCTCCGTAATGCTCTGTAATGTTATTAATGTGCTTTGTAATATAGTTGGCCTGTCTGAACAAGCAGCAGTAAGCCTAATTGTGTTCATTTAAACTTTTGAAAGAGGACAGTGAGAGAAAATATACAGGAAGTGATTGAATGTGAGTGAGGGAGAGGAAGAAGTCAAGGAAGTGAGAGAACTGAGAGAAGAAGGAATGAGAGAGAGAGAGAGAGGGAGAGAGAGAGAGAGAGAGAGAGAGAGAGATTAATAGATTGGAGAGAGAGGAAGAGGCAGAGGGTAAAAAAGAGGTGTCGAGAATTAAGGGGAGGGAGAGGAGGATGGAGAGAGAGAGATGACAGAATGAAAGAGAGAGATTAATAGACGACAGAGGTAGTTCAGAGAGGAATGCTGACAAGTCTCTTTCAAGTGTTGGAGACCGACACACACACACACGCACACACACACAAACACTCAGGTCCCAGTGGAGGGCAGGTGTAGACAGCACCACCATCTGTGTATCAAAGCTTCAAATATTACTCCTGACACACACTTTTTAATATAGGGGTATGTGTGCGTGTGTGTGTGTGTGTATTTGAGATAGAGAGAGACAGAGAGAGAGAGTTGTGTAAACAAATTGATATAGATATTCATATCAAGTATTAAAAATGTTTCTTTACTTTTTAACTCTGCATGCTAAATAACGGCTACCTGGGGGAAATATAAGAAAAACAAAGGTAGGCTGGACCTACAGCTAAGGATTGAACATGAGAGGCGAGCCAGAGCTCATTGTAAGCACTGTAATGTTAAAATCACAACTGATCTTTCTTGATTGAAAAAAGAAACGGAGGCCTTTTCACCACAATGCTGACTCTGTGGTTAGAAAGGCAAGGTAAAGACTAGTCTACCTCAGATGCTTGAGGAAAATCCAGGCATCCCCACAAACACAGAGACATTTCTATGGTCCAGCATCATCGGAAATAACATAATTCCATGTAGTTGAGCTCCTTCATGGTTTATTCATTCTACTTCATTCTTAGAGTAAGCCTTTGTGTCTGAAAAACTCAGTGACACGTCATCAAAGGACTGGATGAAGATTTCTTGAATTACTCCAAAATCTTTGTTTGTTTCTCTCTCGTTTTCATGTTTGTTTATTGCAACAAAAGAATGACAGGACACTCCGCCCAGGTCTCAACATTACACACGATACATTACATAACACTACTACTGTATTCTATGCATTTTATTTAGAAAAATGTTTTCATACACCTTAAAAAAGTGAATCTGAATCTGAATTGAACTTGAAGTTACACATCATCACCATCATCATCATCATCATCATCATCACAGACTATCACTGTGTTAGTGTGACGACAGTTGCAGAGACCTGAACAGTTGAGTTTGTTTGCAGTCACTTCACTGCAGGTTAATAGAAGCTACACTTAAGGTCACAGTGAAATGCAAATACTGTGAGTGTCCTGCAAGGAACCTTTCACATTTAATGTTAAATATCTGATGCTGTGCGTGTGCGCGCATGTGTGTGTGTGTGTGTGTTTCTTTGTGCGTGTGTTTGTGTTTTCGAACTCCATAAATTAGAATGAGATGAATAGTTAAATATGAAAATATGACAGGCTGGTCGTTTGACGCTTGTGCACATTGACAAGAGACATCTGCCCTGGCCTGTGGAGAGAATGAGCTGAGTGTGTGTGTCTGTGTGTATGTTTGTTTGTGTGTGTGTGTTTAGAGTAGGGGGGTTGCACAGAAAACTTCTCATTTACATTTATTCCTGGCCATTTAGCCAACACTCTTGCATGTGTGCAGTTTGTGTTTCTCTATTTTTGTGTTTGTGTGTGTGTGTGTGTGTGTCTGTACACGCCAGCTTCTGTCAGAAGAGGGGATGAAAGGATGAGGGAGTCTCGAGAGAACAAACGGATGAGCAGACAGCGGATGATGGCGAGGGAGGGACGGAGCGCGACACTGGGCTGCATGAACGCTGCTGCAGCAGCGTCGCTCTCACGTTCTTCTATCTAATACTTTAATGAAATATTAACACAGTTAACTGTAATTAAATTAAAAGGAGAGCCGGCAGAGAGATTAGCGGCCATGTCGGAACAACCTTAGGAGGATAACCTCCCCCCGATTTAATACCAGAGCATTAGCTTAGCTGCTCTGCTGTCACACACAGGCTCATAATGAGTGTGTATACAGACTAATTCACCAGGGCAGATACACACAAAATCCGACACACACAGCTACATACTGTACAATGAAACTCAAAGTCCATTAAGGACAGTTAACATAATGTGCTATGGAGAAGGTTGAAGAAATATTGAAAGTTTTATCAGGTTTTTAAGTGCAACCCATCTTCACCCTAAAATAAGAGCTTCACTGTCATTTTGATGTTACGCTGACTTGTAATCAGGTGAACCATGCCTCTGTCATTCGCCCTGTTCCCTGTATGCCTCTTCTCGCACCGGCTTTGGTGTCCGGATCACGAAGCGCGTAAGTGCCTTACGGCGCTAAGTCACACACCAACAACCGCCTCAGCGCTCTGTGATTTACAGAGTTTTCTGATGGAACGTAAAGTAAACTGCTGCAAAATATAGCCACTGCTAGTTTATGCTGGCTTGATTTGTTAGTCAGGCTGTCCGGACTGTGAGCTCAGAGCACTCTCACAGGAAGTGTCGGTGTTTGTACCACAGGCGCTTTAGACCAATGGAAAGAGGTAAACAGGTGACGCCGACGGGGAGAAATGCCAGAATGGGCACCTCAGTCTCACCTGTGTAAGTCCCAAAGTACTAAAGCTACACCTGACCTCCCTATAACTCATGTAAGAATGTCTTCTTTCTTGAACTTGCTGTTAAACTTCCAACCATAAAACCTGCAGACATAACAGACACACACAGATTTATTATTAACGTCAAACTTAAGTACGGACAGAAACACACACACATCTGGGCACAGTTATGGAGAACTACTGTTCTCTTAACACCCTGTCGCACACACACACACACTGAAATGAAAGGATTATATTTTGTGTGTGTGTGTTATTCAAAATGGGATTGTACTATTAATAATGAAGGGTATTAGGCTCTAATAATGACCAGACTAAACATACTCTGAATGACAAGTAATAACATTAAGTGTGTGTATCTGTGTGTGTGTGTGTGTTCGTGTGTGTTTGGGGGGGGGTTGGCCTGATACTGAATTAAATCTCCCAATTAGCTGGAACTATTTGATCTGCATTCACCAGGCCAGACCTGACAAACACACATGCACACACACACACACCTCTAACAGCATGTTTGCATTAGAGTGTGTGTGACAGAGAGACTTAAATGTCTGGATAATTAAAAAGAAAAAATGATAATTATAATGTAAATCCATGAATTTCATATACGAGTTATGTACATACAGAGAGAGCGAGGGAGGGAGAGCTTTAGAGGAGTGAGCGAGTGTGTTCGCCTGGTTTAACAACATTATCATAATTAATCAGATAACACTGACATTATTGGTGTAGCAATTACCATTACAGTTATCTGTCGCCTGCTGCTTGTTATTGTCCTTTCATTGTTTCTGTAATCATGACCACCATCATCATCATCCTTTATATGCTGATTAGTAATATTGACAATTCATTTACTTTATGTTCTTATGTAATATTTAATTCATTTGTTCTAAACCCTGATCGGAGCCTCTGGTGTGAAATGTTTTATCTGACTGTGTCAACTCTCTAACGGTCTTCAATTGTAATTAAAGGCTGGAGAGTGCAATGGTGCATTTCTTGGGGACTATTTTTAGGAGTGGATTAATACACATTTGTTGTTGTATGTAGTGTGTGTATTTGTGGTAATGAAACCTGACACCTTCAAAACACACACACGTTAACAGGATACCATACAGGCTTACCACACTTCTCTTTAAAGAAACATTACGTACAAATCAGTATTTTTTCAATTTAGCAGCCCCAGTTTCAGAGTGTATTTGTTCTGATTACATGACTTATGATCAAAAACTAGCAAGTTGACAGCTTTGCTAACAGTCCAACAACAACAAGGTCAACAACACAAGACATAGGAGGCAGCTAATTTTCATTTTTAGTCCAATAGCAGTCAGTCCAGCTCGGCGTCTGTCTTTCAGAGATTTTATTTTATTTCACTTCACTAAAAGTCAGTCCCATCTATGCAGCCCGACTAATAAATTGAGCTGTTAGCTAACAGCAGCTATAGTTCCTCAAAGTTTAATGTTCATCAGGAAACTCTAGAGAGACAGTGAAACAGTTGTAAAACAGTTCAAAAACCTACAATCTGGAGTTATAGCGCAAACTCCTGTGTGGCACAGAATACTAAAGAGAGGTCAGGTCGAGGTTTAGCCACAAGACTATAAGCCAACACCTGCAAAATTCTTCTGACAAATCAAATTTTGAACTAGTTCAGTTTTGAGCCTGTCTCTAAGAGAGCGACTTGCACGTTGCCTGGTGTTGACTACAACACTGCAATACCAGGACCCTGAAGCTGGCCTTCTCCAGCTCCTCTCCTGCTATATGGTCAGCTGATCTGATGGACTGGTAAAAGACTACAACAACCAGGCCTCAGTGGGAAACAGCATGACTGCAATATTCATATTATTACATCATTTGCAATACTTTGGTCTAAGCAGACTACTTGTGTATAGTAGAGGCATGTTTGTGGTCCTGTCATCGCAGTGAAATGTGAGAAATCACAGTGTGTGCAAAGAAGAAGAACCATCCAAATTTTTCCAGATGGACCTGGAGGAACTTTGCCTCCTGTCCTCACTTACAAACCGTCCACCTTGTTTGTCCTGATAAGAGAGACGTAAATCTGTCGCCTCCCTTTTTTCCATTGGTGGGAATAACTTGTTCCGCCCGGCGACTGGATGGTGATGGATGATGATTGGCCGGCCGGATCAGGGTCTGCCGTGTATTTCCATACATCATCTGACTCTCTCTCTCTGCCCCGACGATCTGCACCTGCGCCGCCTCGCTTCCCCTGAAAATACCTCTGATTAATGTCCGGAGCCAGAGAGGGGAGCGGAGTGGGGAGATGCTGTGGTATTAATTAAACCAACCCTAACACCCCACCACCACCACCACCATCACCACCCCATCTCTGTTACACATGTGAGGGAGGAAAAGAGATAGAGAGATGGAGAGATATGAGGGGGGAAGTCGGGGAGAAAAGTGACATGAGAAAGACAAGAAGGGGATAATGAGAAAGAAAAAAAGTGGAAGGAGGCAAAGACTGATAGAGAGACACGTGGGGTTTGTGAAGAGTGATGGAGTGAGAAAAAGGAGAGACTTAGGTGAATCAGAGAGAGAAGGGAAGGAAAGGATGGAAAGGAGGAGAAACAGAAATGGAGAGAGTGACAAGAAAGAACCAAAGTAAAAGATGATTAAGAAACAAAGAAATGGATGTTATGTGTGAAGGGAGGGAAGGAAAGAAAAAAGCCAAAGAAAGACAGAGGCTGATGACATGGATGTATGAATGTAACCCTGCAGAGGTTGCAGAGCTTCTTTTGGTCAGCAGACGTGCCCGCTAATAATAAAATCTGCAGCTAGCTGCTCAGATAAATGACCCTTATCATGTAAACTTGCACACTGTGTGTGTGTGTGTTTAAATATAGTTTGGTATACATCTGTGTTAGCAAGGTCACATTAGCCTCTTAGCCTCGTCCCATAACAAGAAATATGTGAGATCACTGAACAGGAGCTGCAGCCCTGTGATGATGGCAAAGGGTGTGTTTAAATTGTTTAATCGTTAACCTTCCTGACACAAGTACAAAACTTTCTCACAGCGGACATTTTGGCACGTAACAGGAAAAACATGTGTTGAAGCAGCATAAAATACAGAAGCACATTGCATTCACTGGATAAAAAAAAGACTCCTCGTCTTGTAATTACGAGAAAAGAAAAGGTGCCATTTTGGCCACTGCAAAGTTTGAAAGATATCAGCAGATTCGAACTTCCGGGATCAATAACTCTTCAGTGAAACGTTGTTAAAACACAAAACATGCATATTTTCAACCGTAGTAAGACAGACAACGAGCTACGACCTAATGTTCAGCACAACAAGCCATCCTCTGAGCCACAACGACAACATTAGTGTTGCGTGCAGGGACCGTCTACAGAGTGCAACACTGAAAAGAGATATTACAAAAATATTCAATAACTTCATTATAATACAAAAAAGTTCAAATCTGTCAATATCTTACCAAAGTGCAGTGGCTAATAAGGCACCTTTCCTCATCTCATAATTACAAGATCTTTTCCTATAATAATAAGATTTTTTTTTAATCCAGTGAATGCAATGCACTTCTGTAATAAAAAAAAGCTTCTTTGGATAATAAGAAAGCTACCCAACAACTACCCATGTCTAAACCTGTCAGGATTTCACCTTGGAGATTTACAAGGCACCGACAGTTCTCTTAAGATTGTGCCAGTGCATCGAAACAAAGTTACATCAAAACTAATTAATCAGATGTTTCCCAGCTAGAATTCCAGAAGATACCCAACAACATTGGGACCTCTGTGATATATTGCCATGAAATCTGGGAGATTTCCACGATACCCCAAGGATGAACCCTGATGATGCCGCAATCCTTTATTTCACCTGACTTTTCTCTAGTCTCACCAGCAGGTTGACTTTTGGCTTTAGGGGAAATGTCTTGAAAACTGTTGGATGGAATCTCATGAAATACCATCATCAGCTCAATTGTCCAATATGTTGGTTAGTTTTTTGGGTTTTTTTTATGGATCATTGTATAAATCCTATGTGATGTCTTTTTTTTCCTGTACCTTACTCTCACAAATGATAGCAAAGTGCAACAGAAGCCGAGGAGCTGCAGCACCCCGAAAATCAAACATAATAAAAAAAAAACATTAGTTGAACTTCCAATGATTTTCTCCTCCAGCTTACTCCCACAGTCTACAGACATGGACTTAAGAGTTTAATCTGTGACTCGAAATTGTCCGTAGGTGTGAATGGTTGTTTGTCTCTGTGTGTCCTGTGATGAACTTTTGACATTGTAGGGTATACCCCGCGTCTCGCCAATGCTAGCTGGAATAGGCTCCAGCCTCACTGTGACCCTGTGAGGATCATGGAAAATGGATGGATTTTACTGTATGCTTATAGTGTCTTTATTTTTATCCAGTTATTTAACATTAAATTTGCTTTAATATAGATATAACCTTATTTTGGGGTGGTGTTTAGTTCAGTTGGTAGAGCAGCTGCCCCATGTGCGAAGGCTCAGTCCTTGCTGCGGGGGCCCAGGGTTCGAATCTGACCTGTGGCTCTTTCCTGCATGTCATTCCCATCTCTCTCTCCCCACATTCCTGTCACGCTTCAAGGTGACTCTGTCACATAAAGGCCAAAAAGGCCCAAAAAATAAATAAATAAATAACCTTATTTTAAATACTGATTAAAACAAGCTTGATTTTTCTACTTAAAGTAATCAAAGACGTCAGAGCTCATGGTCAGACAGACCGAGCTCTGAACTCTGACTGACTTCCAGCACTCTTGAACAGAAATATGGACTCTAACCCCCCCAATTCCACCAGGCTGCACAGCATTGTGATACGCGGTCATTATAGTCAATGCTTTAAATCCCCCCATGGTCCACCACCTTAGAAGCGGGCCTCCGCTCGGCTCCACTTGAAATACTCGGCTGTTCTATTTGACAGATACCAGACATGGAAACAGCATAGAGAATCCGGTGGACTTTCAAAATAAAATACCCCAAAAGACAGTCGTAAAAACAGACAAAAGTTAAACAAATGAACTGCATAGCATATTTACACATGTAGAAGCTTAGATGCTTCTGAAACACTCCCAGTGAGGTTTGAAGTCACATGCAGGATGACCAAAGGAAGGACCATAAAACCACTGCAGCACTGCAGACGTGACAGGGGCGTGTCCGGTGGGATTTCGGGGTAACAATTATCATTATTTGTGCTTCGTGTTTTGGGTTCTGGACAGCAAAAGCAGTGTTCACACATGATCTGTATATTGAAAAAACACCCGTATAAACATAATACACCAACATGAATTTGTATGTGATTATGTGTATAAGGCAGAGAATGATGATCATAATTGAACGCGGAGCTCCTCTTTAAGTTGCTTTGAGTGTTTTGAGTAAGCGAGACAGGAAGAGAGAAGAGCTGGCTCAACTAAACTAAATGCTTTGTCATTGAGGAGCATTTCAAACTTTTTGAAGGGCAGTGTGTGTCCCTGGTTTAGACCTCTGAAATAATACTGTTATTAATCCTATAAATAATGAGATAATTTATCATCTTATTAAAAAGCTGAAACGATAATCTGAAATGAAAACAGGCAGAAATAAAAAAAAAAACAAAAAAAACGTAGCTCTCCCCTGTGTGAGAGGGACTGCAGTTTACACCTAGCAGCCACTGTCTACAGCAAACACATTTATTTTTCAGCGGCATTATTTAAAAATGCAAATAGATGCAATTACACTCGCCTTGTTTATCAGCAGTTATTACCAGTATTTTGGCGTCGCCGTGCTGAAGAGGAGCCATATTTCAAAGCGTTCGCCGTCGGCCGCTCGCTAACGCAGATAACGAGTTTCCCCCCTCGCAGATGTAATTACAAAACTATTTTCTGGAAAACAACTCCAGTCCCACGACCCCCCCGCCCCCACATACACACACACACACACACACACAAATGGATATAACTGTGTGGAAACACACACACACACACACACACACATATCGCCTTCCAGCAGTCCTAAAAATAGCCTGGTCCTTACAGATAGAGATCAGTTGATGGATTCATTATTACTGGGATTAATAATAATTTACTGTGTGTGTGTTGGGGGGCATGTTTTGTATGTATAAAGATGTTTGCGCGCGTTTTCAGTGTCTGAATTAATTGTGTTATTAAGGCTCATCATTTTGATTTGTTGAAAAGATCGTTTTTATTTCATGCAGAATGTACTGTACGAACCCCCCACTCATGCAAAATGTTGTTTTCTGTGCCAAGAAGACATTTATTAGAACTGTTTACAGTAGACGAGGTTAGCACTCAGCTCATACAGAATGAAACAAAAGGCAAGAAGACACAAATAAGCCACTGATTGTGCCTCCAAGTCCCCAGAGTCCCTATTAGCAAAATAATAAATAGTTCAAGGAACTATGTGAAATCATTTTTGTTAGGAACATTGAAAAATAAACTAAAATTATCAACAGAATGTGAAGAATAAGCAGTTTTGACATGTCAAAGACTTCGATGTATGTGTCGCAGTTAGCATTTAGCAGTTAGCATTGTTTCTACCCCTGGAGACATGTTTTACCGATAAAAGGCATGAAGTTTGATACTGAACTGAACATGTCTTTCAGAATAGTAACTTACTGTCAGTTGATGTTTAGTGATAGCTTAGTCAGCTGGCCAGTTAAATAACAATATGTCATATAATGTAATATTTGCTTGTTTGGTTGAGTTTTGTGATGCAAATTAGTATTTTAAAAAAAATATATACATTTAACACCTATCTGGACTAAAAATAAAACAACAAAAACAACATAAAAATGGCTGTGTCCGATCATTCTATCATCTGAAGAAGAACCCCAGTAATGGGAATCACTAAATTTTTATAGACAAATAGGCCTGAAATACAAACACACATACACACACAGATACGAGGAGATATAGACGTGCAAATGTGGAGAGATGGTGGGATGATGGACAGCATCGTAGCAGTCCGGACTTTGCTCCACCAGGTGGTGAACTGGCACCTCTCCATCTACCAGATCATGCTGCATACTGTGGTCTTTGCTGTTCATCAAGCTCTATGTCCCTACACACTGAGCTACTGGGCCACCCCCCAAACCCCCCATTCCCTTTATGTGATTAATAGTTGACTGTATAGCGATGAGTAAATAAGGAGTTCAGCTTAATGGTAACTGTGGTATTGTGCAGTGATTATGAGCAGAGTAGTGTTAAGTTTCATTGCAGACATTTCACACTCAGACATAGATCGCTGTATATGAAATGATGGCCTCGTCTGACTTTACAAACACACCTCCATCACCTCCACCAAACAGAGCTCTGACTGGAAATACCTGAGTGCGGGTGTCAGAGACATATGTCAGAGCTCTTCTTGTTCTTGTTGTCTTATTTTGCTGTATAATATTTGCATCTTAATCGTGTTTTCAGATGTTTACATTAAATTCTTGTGTTATATTCTTGTGTTTGCATTGGGATGCACATTTGCACTATCTATCTATCTATCTATCTATCTATCTATCTATCTATCTATCTATCTATCTCTCTATATCTAAAGAGGCAGTAAAATTGGGGGGGTTTATTTTCAGAATAAGGCAGACATAGAATATAATAATCATAACAATTTTTTCATGTATATTTATTCACCTGAAAATAGGAATCTTTATATTCTTGTTACTTAAAAATGATTCTTTTCAGGGCGGGTCTTCTTTCATGGAGGCCGCCATGTTGAAACTCTGTGTTTCTACAGTAGCCCAGAACAGACAAACTAAATACAGTACAGAGAGAGTACAGACAGAGCCTTTCAACTGTTCTTTCTCCTTTACACAAGGTAGGTGAGGGTGATGTGAGGAGATTGCAATGCAGTGATTACACCACTAGATGCAACTAATTTCTACACACTGGACATGCTGTACAATATAAACTTGCCTTGCATGTTATTGATCATACTGTTTGTTATAGACTGAAACTGTGTTACTGTGTTATGAGGGAACTGCACCCCGGAACCTTTATGAATTTACCAGGGTCCCCCAGGAATGCTTAGAAGTGTACCGCGCCCTGTTGACATGTACTGCTACCTGTGAGCTGCTACCTGCATGTGAGTGCTGTTGAGGACGTTAAGTAAAGTCTGTTAACGGTCCAAAGTGTGCGTGCATTATTGACCATCCAAGGTGTTTGCTATTTTATTTCAATACTACTACATTTTATTTCAAGACGAAGCTTCGTCATTTATAACAGCCAAGGAAAAAAAGTGAAAGAAGCGTCAGCTCCAGAGAGAGAAGGGTTTTCTCTTCCAGGACATGACATGTTACTTCTTCCTGTTACTTTTGCTGCTGCGGTGATCAAAATAGTCCACACGGATCAATAGAGTTTGTTTTAATTTGATTAATTTGTGAACATTTCCATCGTATGTGCTTTAACACTGTTGTCATGTCAACATGTAAAGTGTGAAGTGAAATTCATATGTTCATCATCCGCCATCTGTGCACACGTCAATCTGTCACACAAACGCAGGAAAACACACAACAAACCGGCAGTCGAAGCTAGCGCGAGTCTTCACTCACACACCTGCACACACACCTGCATACATGTACATATGCACATGCTAAAATGTCACGGATATACATCATACACACATGTGAGCACACATATGAGAGCACAGATGCACAAAACGTATTTCATACACACACACACACGCACACACAAGCACACCCACTCCTGCAGCGATGGCGTTGCAGTGCAGATGTGTGTGTTGAATTGCACAGGATGCGACGCCACACATGAGTGGTTGTCACGGCGTTTGGATGACAGATGTAGTACTCTGGTCCAGGCTTGGTTCCAGACACACACGCACGCACACACACACACACACACACAGCTAAAGCCACTGTTCATTTATCAATAATTGGTTTTTAATTCCATTTGGCAGCCAGCAGCGCGAGCGGCAGAACAACGACAATAATTAGTCCATCAGAGAGAAAGAAAAAGAAGAAGAAGGAGAAGATGGGAGGCAAAGTTTCAGGGACCATCTCAAAAGTGACAGAAAACCACCTGACCATTGATCAGATGAAAAGACTTAATGGCATTCTTCAGTGAGAGCATTTTTGGGTTCTTCAGACCAAAATTAGATGCTTAATTCAATCCGAGGACTCACCTCCCTCTACAGTTTTGGAAACAGGTGACACGTGGTGGCAGCAAACGATAACTTCGGTGCTGGGAGATGAGGCCAACGTGGAAGTGCCAAAAACTGCAACCCCTTGAGCGGCCGCTTGAGGCTGGCTGCAGAACATTTCAACCTCCATACGCCTCCTTTAACTGTAACTTAAATCTGCAGGGAAAGTAATTACACAAACTCTGTTGAGGTGAGCTAATGATCTGTAAGTACAGTTTTCCCTCACAGGTTCCATCATGTTACTTTGACTCCTTCAGTTCTGGCAAACCAATCATTGCTAGTTGACACGAAACACATACCAAAGCATATACCAGCACAAGAATGTCGCCACAGACACCAGGTTTAACAACTCCGCTCAACATTTAGACCATGTCGGCTCTGCTGGGGAACATTTGTTGAATGTCATTTTTCTCTCTCCCAACAATTCATTTGTTTTGCCGGCCTACAGTAAAACATCCAGCGTTCTCTTCCATTCCTTTTATTAGTTATCTGTGTGCCTGCATGCTAGTGCTGTGATAGACCTCCAAACTATCCAGGCTGCATCCCGTCTGCAGTGACTGCTTCTCTGTTTAGGAGTCTTTGTACACACCTTCAGCAATCATGTTATTCCACATAGATATTACACGCACCAGCTCTCCACTGGAGTTATATGATGTTTACAATATCAATATTCAAACCAAAGACAGGAAGGCTACAGAAGCAGCAGTGACAAAACAGGGGAGAAATTGGTATTAATATCTTGCAAAGAGCCCCCCATGACGCGGCGATCAAGAACTCCGCTCTATCGTTGTTTTTATAGTTCGATTTGTCTTTAAACACACGTCTACTGGAAACACTGACCTGAAGAAGAGCACGTTTAAATGCTGATGTGAGACTTTTTAGGTCTGGCTTCTTACAGTCCTCTACTGTGAACCACACCTACTTTTTTTCTGTTTTGTTAGAAGAATTTAGCGAGAGCGTCTCCTCCCTCTTCCCGTCCCAGTGATGAGCTCCCCGTGGCCCTGCAGTCGCTCATCATGACATCACATAATCAGCGTCGAGCCTTTAATCCTCCACAGAGATGATTCCAGATTGTTCCTCTGCTCCGGCCTCACTTCATTACATTTGATTCAAATTAACTCTATAGATTTAATTCAAATTAATTTCATTAGTAAAAGTGGAGCTGCAGAACACGGCTCGGACCGGCGTGACCTACCACCTTTAGATTTGCTGAACAGCAGATTGCAGTCAACGCTCGACCGTCGGGATGTGACCTTATTTGCTGACACACACGCACACACACAACCACATAGCAGACAAAACATCCGTTTTTAACATCTCTTTTTTTCATATTCATATTCATATTGTATTCATTATTCCCAAAATATGAAAAATATGAAATACACTAATTGAAATATGAAAAAGTGTAACAAACTTAAATGCACAGAATTTAGTGTCTGCAATCATTATAATAAAGCTATTAGAAATGATCAGTAACTGTAGTTGCGGTCTTTCTTTATAATATGTATTGTCTACTTTTATTTTATTAAGTTATTTATTAAGTTATTTTCAGTGAAACCACAAAGGACACAGAATGCACAGGCCTTGGGTGTGTTGTAATTCATGTTAAGATTACAATTCATTTTTAGAAATGATTTATTCAAATTATGTAAATATATATCATATCAAACTATACTTTCTCACATGCGACTTCCACAAAGGTTAGGTATGTCCTCGCTCTCAGCCTCCACAGGGACCCTCCTCCACTCTTCAGAGATAATTGAGAGAATTGCAGCATCCTCGATGAGAGCAGACGGATGATGAGCAAAATGATGTCCGGACCCAGAGTTTCACCTTTCTAAGATACCGGCTGACGTTTTTGCTAGAGGTTCGTGTAGTTTGAGAGGAAGACTGCAAGCAAGACTTAAGAAGTGAAGTGAATGACACAGTGCTTGGTGGAAATACAACAATTTTATTATAGTATTAGTCTCTGTTTAGGTAAGTAAACATGATTAACTCAGTAATGATGATTTATCGTACTCTGTTATGCTAGATCAAAAGGCTATAAAAAAAACTTCATTGTGGTCCCCCTGACCTGAAACCAAGCACACCTGATGCAGCCTGCAGGTTGGAGGTGGACTTGTGACTGAAAGGTTGCTTTGGACTGGCAGGAAAAATCAGGCTGGAGAAAGTTAAAGAGCAGCACCTTCCCTCATTACATGACCTTTTTTAATCTTATTAATGAATTCATATTTTTTTAAATTGAACCCACAACTGCTGAAGTGTTCAAACAAAAGACAAAGAAAGAACTATGGCGTATTAGTGAGATCAGGTTTAAACTGTGTGTTTGTGTGTGTTGTTTGTTTGTTTGTTTTTTCAGACTAAATTTATGGCTCAGATTATAATTTGAGTCCATATGTTTCTGATTTTAGACCTCACCTGGCCAGACAGATTTACACAGAGGAACACGTGTGTGTGTGTGTGTGTGTGTGTGTGTGTGTGTGACAGGGAGTCCTTTCATAGCTGCAGGGCCAGATGTTCATGATGAACGGCCTCTCCCCTCCCCTCCCTCATTCTCTCTCTCTCTCTCTCTCTCTCTCTCTCTCCTCCCTCATTCTCTCTCTCTCTCTCTCTCTCTCTCTCTCTCTCTTGCTCTCGCTCTCTCACTGTTCTTCACTCCATCTTTTCTTTCTTCCCCTTTTCATTGGATTTTCAATACAGTCAAGTTCAACACATTCAGTTACAAAACATCCATCTATCTGTCTGTCTGTCCATCTACCTCTGAGTCCTTTACCTTTTCTTCCCTCTCTTTTCCACTACCTACTGCGTCTGCACACACACACACACACACACACACAGCAGCAGCAGCAGCAAATTGAACAGCTGTGTTCTTTGGTGGCTGCAGAGATATGTAGATATCACTGTTGCAACGGTGCTGCAGCTGACAAACGTTTGGCTATTTTTAATTACAACCCTGACTCCAAAAAAGTTGGACGCTACTACTCTTCACCCTCTATTCAGTTCAATACATTATCAGAATCAGATATTTTTCACAGCAGTAGTGTAGTATTGGACTTCTATTGGATGGGCACACGCACACATAAAGCTTCATTATAATGTAAATGACATGATAATGTCTGTAAACCTCGTGTGGTCCACCTCTGCCCCCCAGTGGCCAAAAAATCCAACTCTACATGAACTATAATGTTAATTCAATCTGCATTTTTACGTCATTAACCACTGTGTTTGGGGATCAGTCGTTCCCTTCTGTCTTCTGTTATTCCCACAGTAAACTATCATAAACAATCAGCACTGAATGGACTGTGTGTCCCGTGTTGTGATATATTGTCAGTTGTGGCTTTAAGGCGGAAATGTAATGAAATGTAAACCTGCAGGTTTTAGGATAATCCATTTCCCATACAGTCAGCTGGTGAGAAAATATGCTCTGTTATTCGACCCTTCACACACGCACACACACACACACACACACACACACACACACACACACACTGGAGTTGTGAGCTGAAGCAGCTGCTGTGGACTGAGAGAGAGAGACATAAAGATGTAATCAGAGAGAGAGGGACAGTGTTGGTCATCCTCCTCCATTGTGGGAAATATTTCTTCCCGAGTTAATCCTTCTTTCCACCAGTGACCTCACACGTGTTGGACAAGCTTTAAATGAGTCAAGGACTTGTTATCCACACTGACCAACCACTGACTGTTTCTGTGGTCTGATGTTATACAAGGGTCATGTTGCTAAGAAGCTAGTTGGATAATTCTTTGTGAGTTCTTTGCCACTAGACGTAGCCTTCACATTATACAGCTGTCATTTGATTTTTTGGTGAAACAATATTGACTTTTGAGCTTTTTAAAGGAGAGTTGCTTGTTTTGAACTGTGGTTGTACTTGACCATAGTAATTGTGTCCATATTAAGTGTGTTAGCCACAGGGGGCGATGGTCAGTCCGATCCCAGTCTGGAGGAGCAGACAGAAGTCCTGGAACAGAAGCAGAGTTATAAAATGCTGTGGACATCATCACTCTGAAATCTTTACACAGGAACACTTCAGTGTGATGGGAAATTTATGACCCAAACAGTGCCAAAAGAAAGGGCTGTCTGAGGCCAAGGTAAAGCGGTGAAAATTTTCCCAATACAGCACTCATACACCTTTCTACCATAAAAAATGATTTTGATAGCATGCTAACTCCTAACAGGGTGAGGCAGGACATGAAGAGACCAGAAAAGATGGAGGAAGCTAAAAGGGAGAACGTTATGGCGGCCTCTTGCTTGGTCACAGAACAAATCTGGGACGGACTTGTAGTCACTGGTATGGCATTCTCTGCTTCTACACACTGTGGGCTCACTGACAGCGAGATTTGCTTACTTACCTTGCCCCTTTCTACACCTGTGAACCTTTAAATGCATGCCAAGTAGAGACTTGGACAATGAGAGCTGTGAAAGGTTTTGAGAGACAGAATATGAGGAAAGCAGGCTTATTTTATCACAGGTTTTTCTGCTGACCCTGTCCACAGCAGTGCTTCACTTTGCTCATTCTGCATCTGCTTCTGCAAACTGGGAGCTGGCTCTGTCTACTCCAGGTAATACACAGATTTTAGATCAGTACCTCATATAAACCCTCTTCAAAACACCTGAATTATTCCTTTAAGCTCACTGATCTCAGACGAAGACATGCACGTGGTGGAGAGAAAGAATCAGATCAGAAAGTCAACCAGAGGGCAGACAGATACAGATGGAAACAAGGACAGACAGGCAGACAGACAGAAGTCAGGAGGGTGAGACAGAGCCTTCAGTTACCACTTCACCAGTTCAACTAACTTCCCACAGCCTTAAATATTTATCCGGTTGCCAGGACAACAGACATTCTTCCTGTCCCAGTATTTTGACATTTGGGTTTCCCAGTCTGGAAAACTCTGCTGTGATGAATGGGGGTATCAGATTTAAATCTGACCACAGGTGACGTGACTTTTTATCTTTTTTTTTTCTTTTTCTTCATTTATTTTTCCTCCAGTGTGAAGCAGGTGTGAAAAAGAACATAGTCATCTCAAAGAAATGCTCAATGGTCAAAGGTCGGAGGTTCGCCCATGTGATTTTATCTTTAATTCACACTCACTTACTTTATTCTCTAAATGCTTTTAGACTTTTTATATCATATAGCTCTTCAGTTAGATTAGACCCAGAATATACCTCCCATGCCATTACATTTGAGTCAGTAGTAAGCAAAGCAAAGTAAGCATCCATTTACTGTACCTGCTGATCTTTCAAAAAAGTCATGGTCATTTAACATTATAGCTGTCTGAAGATAATTTCCAACCATCTGGATCAAAAACTTCTTGTAACTGATTTCTTGCACCATGAATACAATTTTCAAGCCCTTTTCCAAAGTTGTGACTGTTTCCTAATCCAAACAAATGAAATGAAAATATGAAAATATCTTAATACAAAATAATGCTTTAATATTGTTTTTAGAATTAGATTAGATTAGATTAGAAATACTTTATTAATCCCAAACTGAGATGAGACATAGACACAGTAATACAAAATATAAAATTCAAGTATACAAATAAATAAAATAAAATATCAGATTCAACCAGCATGTACAAGTGTCCAGTATTTAAATGTATAAATGGGCAGTATAGTGTGCAGTGGACAATGTGTGTAAAGTGCATGTGGAGACTGTAATAGCCAGTGATTTTAGCTTTTATTGTAAAATGTGATGGCATGTGGCAGGAAGGAGACTTTGTTTCGTACAAAAGAACCTTGATTTGGAAAATACACAACTTGAGTTGAAGTTTTGAATGGTATGTATACTAAACGACAATATCCACCATGCCGTTCAACCTGCTCACCCTGCTACTGACTGCCAAGCAATACAGAAGTTGTACTACCAGACTACTAAATCCATCCTCCACACTCCACCATAAATAATTCAATCAGGAGAGGCAAGTGAATGAAGTAAAGATGACTTATAATGAATCTTATAATAGATGATGCGTCCTGTTACCCAGTCCCTACAGGGAGATTTTTGTGATCAGCACTGAGCAGCAGCAAGACAAATCTCCCCTGCCCAAACACACCCACTGGTGTTGGTGGCTGATGGTGGATGAAATCATGAAGTTGACCAACCAACATTCTAAACTTTTCTACCATACACTAGCATATGGAGCAAGTGTCATGCCAGAACTGGAGCTCAACAACAGACAATGTAACCAGGTGCAGCCTGGCATGGATATGATAGATGAGAAAAGACTGAAACGTGACGTGGACATATATCAATGCAAACTTGTATTCTGTGTTAACAGAAAACTTCTTCATTACAGTTCATTGCCAGCGAGACTGGATTTTTGTGAATTTACTATACTTTGATTCATGGGCCACAAATATGATTACAATAACTTGATGTATAGTTTTAATTGTACTAGTCACCAAAATGCAGTTAAAGCACATGTAAATATTTCCCTCTGGGCCGTGGAATAAAGCAGAGCTTTTACCATATATTATTTTTGGTTGCTGTCGTGTCATTGGCCATCTCCTTAAGGAGGATGAATCCAATGAATGCTCATCTTACAGGAAGAAGGAAAATGATATAGTAATTTAAATACTGCACTTTGGAAGTCTCAGGCTGTCTGAGTGGTTTAAAATTGAAATGAAACAGTTTGGTTTGTACCATCTGATGGAATGAAAATCTAAAACTCGTCAGGAAATTCACCGTCTTCTGTCTCTGTGAGGTGTTTGGATAACTCCTAGATCTTCTCTGTGTTTCATAAAGAAGTAATTACATTTGATATGATATTCAAGAAAATCTGTAGCTGATGTAACCCAGTTGTGAAAGTGATTATAGTGTCAAGTACTTTTTAAAAAACCATAATTATCATAAAAGCAGTCAAATTCTGAACTGTCCTCCCAGCACGACACAATTTAACTTTAATCACAGATTAGTGTACAATAATAGCAGTGAAAGAAACTGAATGGAAGAGGATGATAACAGGACAGAAGGGAAACAAACTGAGATTATTGTTGATTATTGTGTTTGGGACATTGACAGGGCAGGGAGTAGAGACAACCAAAGGAAAACACAAAAGAAATATTGCATTCATGAAGCAGTCTGCTGTCCATCATGTGGAGGCAGCACACGATGGACCATTTCTTGCCAGCCATGACTGGGTCCACTGTGAAGTTACCCGTATATCACTTCCAATGACTGACTCTTCTTTTGTTTTCAAGCTAGTAAAGACTTCTTTCTTTCAGTGGCCACAAAGTCAAACTTCTGTAAAAAATTACAGTATCTCAAAAAAGGCATCAAAAATGTTTTTCATTACCAGAGACAAATTTTGTTTTCAAAGATCCAGACTATCAACGCAGCTACAGCAAACAACTCAGCAGCATTATCAGCTCATGTGGTGACTGTTTCAGGAACTTTTATTTTTCATCAGCAGCTCATCATATCAGCTCTCACACAGACAATTCTCAGGACACTGACTATTTTCACTTTCCATGTGCGAAGGCTCAGTAACAGGCCAGGGTTTGAATCTGACCTGCGGCCCTTTGCTGCATGTTGTTTCCCATCTCTCTCTCCCCACATTGCTGTCACTCTTCAGCTGTCTCGGTAAAAAATGAAGCTTAAAAAAATACTGATTTTTAATAATTGCCGAAGATAGCGTGCAAAACCACAGAGATGTTTCATAGAAATTACAGTAGGGAAAACAACAAAAAGAAATGCTTTTATTTCTTTAGGAGATGATTGTTTCTTAAATATCTTTTTTATTGTCATTTTTAGATTTGGATTTAGAAACAGACACACAAGTCACCTAGTATACTGATAGTATACTGAGTTCAAAATTATTTTTTGCTTCATGAGCATCTCCAGTTTTTCTTTTGTTACCTATATGTCCATCTTACACTTTTATGCTATTTTATTTTTTCTGTCAGATTTTTCTAACCTGAATCCTTTTGGGTTGATTTGAATAGTAATCCTGTTTCTGATCAGCTGTCACCTTAAAGTCATAATTCAGGTTATTTGAAATGGTTGCATGAAGTACTTGTATAGAGTGTTACCTACAAGAGACAGCAGCAGACAAACAGGTTTTAACCAAATAAAAAAGGCTTTTTGAATTTTGGGAATATTTTCACTGCTTTACCTTGAAAAACTTTAACGTCAGACAGGACAGATGTTTGAGTCAGAAAGTTGCGAGATTAGACTGAATTTAAACTTTGTGTTTCTAAATATTTCAAAGATGGTTGTGCTTGTGTTGTCCTGGCTGTGCTGTTGTAACTCTGACCCAAACAGCTGATCTGCAAAGTACAGCCACGCAGCGCAGTTAAGATTACGTGCCACTAGTTCTACTGCTAGTGGCAAAGAAAAAAGGCCGTCAGATAGCAAGATAAAGATGAGAAAATAGTGTTACTCCAACCTGCACAGGTGCACATTCTTTATGTGTCTGACCCTGTCCACAGCAGTGCATAGCTCTGCTTCTGTGCCAAACTGGGGGCGCACTGACCTCCGTCTACTGTAAGCAGCGCGCTAACTCTGCATAAATACCTCATACAGCCACTTAAAAAGAAAATCCAAACTATCACTTTAAAGTGTAGGAGTCCTCCAGGTTTGAAAACCTGAAGCACACAGTGCTCAGGGTTTGTGTGCCGGCTGCAGCTGTCAGCCTGCATCGAGCTGCACGCTGCAGCAGCGTTAGCAGCTGTTGATTGGCAGCTCTAATGACATGCAGCAGTATTCAAACCAGAACGGAGGAGAGGAAGACGCTGTTATTTGGACCGATGCCAACAATGTTCTCCCCTCTTTTTCTCTCCTTCTCTTCCTCCTTTCCTTTGTGTCTCCTGTTTCATCTTTTTTTACTTTTCCATTACTCCTCGCTTCCACTGCACTCATCCCATCCTCGCTTCTCTTCTTTCCTATTTCTCCATCTCCTTTCCTTCATTCCTATTTCCTTTTCCCTCCTCTATTCTTGTCTCCTGAGTTTATCCTTCCTCCAATATTTTCCACATTCCTTCCATATTCTTCAGCCTCCATCATCATTCCTCCTTTTCCATTTTTTTATTTTCCCTTCCTTTCTTTTCCATCTTTTTATTTTACTTTTCTATTCTTTTGTTTTATTTCCTTTCATTTCTTTTTTCATCACATTCTCTGTTCTCTGTTCTTTCCTTTCCCCTTGCCTTCTTCCATACTCCACCCCTCCTTCTCTCCTCTCTATGTGTGTGTGTGTGTAAGAAGAGTGTGACGCTGACAGCTGCAGATCATTAGTGTAGCAGGTAGATACACACACACCAACCACTATACACATGCAAACACACACATAGCGGACAGACATACAGCTGCACCTGTATTCGGTGTGTGTGTGTGTGTGTCTGTGTGTGTGTAAGAATGAGTATGCAGAGCTGAGCATGACAGAGATAAATAAACATTTTTTTTAAAAAAGATTTCAGATGTGCTTATTTTCAGTCAAGGCAAACATACACACACATGCAAACACACACACACACACGCACATATGCATGTTCAGATACAGACTATAACCTCTGCATAGTTAAGAGACCCAAAACAGAGCGAGATTAATGTTGCTACCCGCCACCAGAGACCACTGCACATACCCCGCCATGCGCAGGAAACACATGCACACACACACACACACACACACACTGTATCTGCTGACGTCTACATTTCCATTGTGGAATTTATGCTAAATATGCATATCTTAATTGCATTATCTGAAATAATTAACCAGTGTATTTTTCTTTCCCTCTCGTCCGTCCACGAGCTGAGCAAACAGTGCCGCGCTGCAGGGGGCGGGGCCCCACCCGCCGCCATCACTTTGGACCAAATTAATCCAGTCCCCATTTGCTAATTATTATCAGTTCTGCTGTGCGGTTACACAAACTGAGAGCCAGGGGCAGACAGGAGGGAGTGATCCTTCCTTTCTTACCGTCTTACCAACTCAAAAAGCAACAGAAGAAAAGTGAAACAAGAAACAGAAGAAATGAGGGAGGACAGAAAGGAAGGGTAGAAGGAAGGCAGGGAAATTTGAAGTAGTCATTCAAATTTGACACCGTAATAAAAACTTCTTTTAAGTCATAGTTATCAAGAAGGTGAAAGGGGAAAGAGTTTGGTAGGAGGGAAAGAAAGGAAGGATTGGGATGGAAGTGTTGGGATGAGGTGGAAATGAGGACAGGAGGGATGGACAGAGGATGAGACATTTAGGATGCAGGACAGGCTAATGTGTTTACTAAGAGGGAAGCAAAGAACGAGAAAAGAAATGATGGCAGGTGTATGTCAGGAGGAAAAATAACAGACAAAATGGAGAACTAAGATTGGATGCAAGAAGTGAGTAAAGAGAAAAAAACTACATTTTACAACTATTTTAAAGATCTAAATAATTTCAAGTATAATTAATGCTGAATAATTTAAAAGTGAGCTGCGTTCTTAAAGTGTGAAACATCAACAACAGCTGCTGTTTCCAAAAGGAGGAAGGAGGAAAGAGAAGAAAGGAAGGCAATATATTTGAGATATTTCAGTGAATACAAATTTACAAGTGTCCTTAACACCAGAAAAATAAACAAATCAGAAAATGTAGATATGCTGTTAAATGATCACACCCACTTACTAAGCTGAGAAGAAATGAAAATAAACCTTCCTCATTACATTTGGTCCTTTGGTGTATTTAGCTGTTTGCAGCCACCGAGGTACCAGAGAATGGCCTAAATACAACACTCTCAATGACACCAATTAATCACACACACACCGCTAATGAATATTTCTTCACTTCCCTTAAGTACCAAACACGTTATCTCCTCCCTGAAGATGAAAAGGTCAGTGTGATCCTTTAAGCCTCTAAACACAGTCTGGATTTCTGAAGTGTTTAAAGATACCTGCTGAGGCCTTCAGGGACACACTGGAGAGTCTGGAAATCTGATCTCAGACTAAAAAATACACAGAGCTACACCTGTGGCACCTGATTCCTCTCACAACTTACAAGTCTTTTTGTTACCTTGTTTTTTTTTTTTTATTATATCACTCATTTTAAAAGTTATGTTTCCTGCTGCAAGAAGATTGTAAAACTGTACAACAGAGAACAGAGGATGGATTTAGAGTGGTAGACGAGGTGAGAGTGGAAGTGGCAATTACAGTTTAATCTGAAGGGGTCAAGGGGGGAGTTGAGAAGTAAAACAGGTGTTGAAATGTAGATGATGTCTGTATGTCCGTAGTTAAAAGGGCAGTTGAACTATGACAACAGGAAGGAGTTGAAGTGTCATTTGGAGAGGCTGAGTGGAGAATTTGGCAATAAAAGTAGATGCTTTGTAAGAATGTGTCACGCCTGGACTTAAAGGAGGACTCAGATGCAGAGATCGGAACGGAGAGCGGCTTTATTTGCTCATACAAGAAATCCTCGTCTGAATAAGGCTATAAAAAGGCCTGAACTAAGAAAAACCAAAAATCACTCCTTCGGAGGAAAAACACTAAACTTCTCTATATAAGGTTAACAAACTCAAAATCACTCTCAATGAGGAAAAACAAAGGCTATGAAACTTTTAACTTAAAGCGCTCCAATGAGGCTGAAAATAAAACACTATACTATTCAGAAAGAAACAAAAGCTAGACTACAAAATTACAACTCAAAATCACTCTTACGAGGACAAAAAAAACAAAATACAAGAGCTATTGAACAAGAACTATGGACTATGACAAGAAGGCTTGGGTGTACGCTGCAGGAGACGAAACACTTCGGCACAAGACAAAGGGAGACGCAGACAATATATACACTAGGTAACAGGGAACAGGTGGAAACAATCAGGGCGGGGAAGACAATCAGACCGGTGACACATGAGGAAGGGCAAGTGACCTGAAACGAGAGGAGAGTTAACTTTCAAAATAAAACAGGAAGTGACAAGACAAGACAAAAACCCCAACTTGACCTCACCGCGGTGTGACAGTACCCCCCCCTCTAGGGCCGACAGCTGACGGCCCAGGCTGGTCAGGGTAGTCTCTGTAAAACTCCTCAATAAGGCTGTGGTCCATGATGTATCGTGAAGGCACCCATTGTCGCTCCTCCGGACCGTACCCCTCCCAGTCCACTAGGTACTGCCTGCCCCGGCCCCGGTTGCGCACAGCCAGTAACTTCTTGACCTTATAGACCGGGCCGCCGTCCACTACCTCAGGGGGAGGAGGGGGTGGGAGGGCTGGGACTAAGGGGCTCACCTTGACCGGTTTGACCTGACTTACATGGAAGGTAGGGTGAACACGGAGAGACCGGGGCAGACGAAGGCGAACCGCTGCAGGTCCGATAACCTTGGTGATGGGGAACGGCCCCACAAATCGCGGTGCCAGCTTCTTGGAGAGGGCTTTGAGGTGAAGATTCTTGGCGGAGAGCCACACCCTCTGGCCTGGCTGGTATGCTGGCGCGGGTCGTCTGTTCCGGTCCGCGGCTCTTTTGACCCGATCCCCCTGGCGGATGAGGAGCTGCCGGGCGGCTGCCCAGACTTGTCGGCATCGGCGGATCATGGCATGGGCTGAGGGCACCGACACTTCAGGCTCCTCGTCTGCAAAGACCGGAGGCTCATAACCGTACACGCATTTGAAAGGGGAAAAACCTGTGGCTGAGGTGGGCAGAGAGTTGTGAGCATATTCCACCCAGACCAGGTGCTTGCTCCACGTTGAGGGGTTCTGGGATACCAGACATCGGAGGCCGGTCTCTAGCTGCTGGTTTAGGCGCTCGGTCTGGCCGTTGGCCTCCGGGTGATAGCCCGACGTAAGGCTGACGGTGGCTCCGATGAGTCGGCAAAACTCCCTCCAGAAGCAGGATATGAACTGGGGCCCCCGGTCGGAAACGATGTCCCTAGGAAAGCCGTGGACTCGGAAGACATGGTGAATCATAATTTCAGCCGTCTTTTTGGCTGACGGCAACTTGGGCAATGCTATGAATCTTGTCATTTTTGAAAACCTGTTCACCACCGTGAGAACTGTGGTGTTACCTTGGGAGACCGGGAGCCCCGTGACAAAGTCCATAGAGATGTTGGCCCATGGTCTGGTGGGGATGGGGAGCGGTTGGAGAAGTCCCATTCGCCGACCGGAAGACGTCTTATTCCTGGCGCAGACCGAGCAAGCCTCGACGTATTCCTGGACGTCCCGCTCCATGGACCGCCACCAGAACCTCCGAGTGATGGCAAACATGGTCCTGCGAACCCCCGGATGACAGGTAAGCAGCGAGGTGTGAGCCCAGTGGATCACCTGTGGGCGCAGCTCAACTGGAACAAACAATCGATTCTCAGGACACCCACTAGGTGGCGGGCTCTCACCAATTGCCTGCTTGACCTCATTTTCTATCTGCCAAGTCACCGCTCCGACCACACAGGTTCGTGGAAGGATGGGCTCTGGTTCTTTGGCAACAGGCTCGGGGTCGTAGAGACGTGACAGGGCATCAGGCTTGATGTTCTGGGACCCCGGCCTGTAAGAGAGAGAAAATGAGAAACGGTTAAAAAAGAGGGCCCACCTGGCCTGGCGAGAATTCAGTCTCTTGGCTTTACGTATATATTCCAGGTTCTTATGGTCGGTCCAGACGATAAACGGGTGTTCTGCCCCCTCAAGCCAGTGTCTCCATTCTTCCAAGGCCAGCTTGACTGCCAACAGCTCCCGGTTGCCGACGTCATAGTTTCGCTCCGCCCGGGACAGGCGGTGCGATAAGAAGGCACAGGGATGCATCTTCCCGTCTATTTCAGAGCGCTGGGAGAGGACCGCTCCGATCCCCTCGTTGGAGGCGTCCACCTCCACCACAAACTGCCGCCGGGGATCAGGCATTGTGAGGATGGGGGCCGTGGTGAAGCGGGTCTTGAGATGTTGAAAAGCAGCCTCTGCCTCCGGGGACCAGCGGAAGCGCTCCTTCGTAGAGGTTAGGGCATGGAGCGGGGCTGCTATTGCGCTGAAGTTTCTGATAAACCGCCTATAAAAGTTAGCAAAACCGAGGAACTGCTGGACTTTTTTGCGGCTATCAGGTGTGGGCCATTCGGCCACAGCGCTCACTTTAGCCGGATCCATCTGCACCCTTCCAGGGGCTACGATGAAGCCCAGGAAGGAGATGGTGTCGGCATGAAACTCGCTCTTTTCTGCTTTTACATAGAGCTTGTTCTCCAACAAGCGTTGGAGAACCTGGGTCACATGATTTCTATGGGTTTCTTGGTCAGGAGAGTAAATAAGTATGTCATCTAGGTAAACATATACAAATCGGTCTAAAAAGTCCCGGAGCACATCATTAATCATGGCCTGGAAAACAGCTGGGGCATTGGTAAGACCAAAAGGCATGACTAAATACTCATAGTGGCCACTAGGAGTGTTAAACCCGGTTTTCCATTCGTCACCCTCCCTGATCCTGATTAAATGATAAGCGTTGCGCAAGTCTAATTTGGTAAATACCTTAGCTTGTTGAAGTTGGTCAAACACAGAGGTCATGAGTGGCAGGGGGTAACGATTCTTTATGGTGATGGCGTTTAGGGGGCTGTAATCAATGCAGGGCCTGAGAGATCCGTCCTTCTTCCCCACAAAGAAAAACCCGGCCCCCGCTGCTGATGAGGAAGGACGGATAAGCCCCGCCTTCAGTGATGACTCAATGTACTCTTTCATGGCTGTCTTCTCCGGGCCGGAGATGGAGTACAACCGGCCCTTGGGAATGGGAGAACCAGGAATTAAGTCTATGGCGCAGTCATACGGTCGGTGAGGAGGAAGTGTCAAGGCTTTAGCTTTGCTAAAAACCTCGCTGAGATGGTGGTAGCAGGGAGGCACGGCCCTCAGATCGGGGTTCTCAGAGTCTGTGGCAGATGTGACAGAAAAATGGTTAACAGAGGTCACGTTTAGCCCCTGAAATGAAGCAGGGTTGCAGTGGATCCCACAATCCTCCCCCCATCCCATGACTTCCCCTGTCCTCCAGTTTATGTGGGGGTTGTGTAGACACAACCAGGGAAATCCCAGGACGAGAGTCTGAGAGGCAGTCTCAATTAAATACAAGTTCAGAAACTCCCTATGCTCCTGGATCTGCAGTTCCAATGGTTCAGTAATGTGCGTGATTAGGAACAAATCCTTCCCATTAAGAGCCCGGGCCCTGATGGGGCTGGCCAGGGGCTCTGACTTTAATCCCAATTTTTCCGCCAAACCCCTGTCAATTAAGTTCTCGTCGGCCCCAGAGTCTATGAGGGCCTCAATGTCAATAGTGGTGGCATGGTGTGTTACCTTGGCTGGGGTTAAACTGCGCTTAACAATGGCTGTGGCTGGAGAACGACTCACCTCCCGGGGTTTTCTGGACGGACAGGCAGCGACGAGGTGATCTGGTTTGCCGCAGTAAAAGCAGCTGCCTTCCTGCTGGCGTCGTCGTCGCTCTTCTGCGGTCAGCCTCGTCCTGCCAAGCTGCATGGGCTCCTCCTCCCTGGAGGTGGATGAAAGAAGACCGTGCTCTGGTGGTGAATAACGGGAGGCCTGCCTGTCCGGGGCTGAGTAGCGTGGAAACCTCTCCGACGTCGAACCACTGGGTCGCGGTTGCCGGAGCTCACGAACCCGATTGTCTGTCCGGATCGCCAGCGCGATGAGGGAGTCCAGATCTGCAGGCAGGTCCACGGGCAGCAGCAGCTCCTGGATGTGAGCCGCCAGTCCCTTCAAGAAAACGTCGTACAGGGCGGTGTTATTCCAGCCGCTCTCCGCCGCCAGGGTGCGGAAGCGAATGGCGTAGTCGCACACCGAGTCCCTGCCCTGTTTCAGCCTGCTGAGCTCCCTGGCCTTTTCCCTGTCAGTGGACACAGGATCAAAAGTTCTCATGAGAGCAGTCTTAAAGTCCGTGAGGGAAGAGCAGAGTGGAGAGTCACGAGCCCATTCTGCGGTGGCCCAAGCCTTGGCTCTCCCTGTCAGGTGAGAAATAATGAATGCGATTTTTGACCTGTCGGTGACGAAAGCCTGTGGGAGCTGCTCAAAGTGGATCGAGCAATCAATGAGAAAGGCTCTGCACTGTCCTGGTTCCCCAGAATAACGCTCCGGGGGTGCCAGCTTGATTCCCACCCCTGCGCCCTGGGATGGAGCCGCTGCTGCTGCTGCTGCTGGAGACTCCGGCGTCGCAGGTGGCTGGGTGGTCTGCCGTAGGTGGTGCACCAGCTCTCTCACCTGGAATGAGAGCTCTGCAAACTGCGATGCCATCGCTGTCTGAAGCTCTTCCTGCTGGGTGATGCGGGCTTCCTGAGCCCGTAACTTAGCCGCCCACTGGCCAGTCTCTGCTGAGTCCATACTGGCCGAAGTGTACTGTCACGCCTGGACTTAAAGGAGGACTCAGATGCAGAGATCGGAACGGAGAGCGGCTTTATTTGCTCATACAAGAAATCCTCGTCTGAATAAGGCTATAAAAAGGCCTGAACTAAGAAAAACCAAAAATCACTCCTTCGGAGGAAAAACACTAAACTTCTCTATATAAGGTTAACAAACTCAAAATCACTCTCAATGAGGAAAAACAAAGGCTATGAAACTTTTAACTTAAAGCGCTCCAATGAGGCTGAAAATAAAACACTATACTATTCAGAAAGAAACAAAAGCTAGACTACAAAATTACAACTCAAAATCACTCTTACGAGGACAAAAAAAACAAAATACAAGAGCTATTGAACAAGAACTATGGACTATGACAAGAAGGCTTGGGTGTACGCTGCAGGAGACGAAACACTTCGGCACAAGACAAAGGGAGACGCAGACAATATATACACTAGGTAACAGGGAACAGGTGGAAACAATCAGGGCGGGGAAGACAATCAGACCGGTGACACATGAGGAAGGGCAAGTGACCTGAAACGAGAGGAGAGTTAACTTTCAAAATAAAACAGGAAGTGACAAGACAAGACAAAAACCCCAACTTGACCTCACCGCGGTGTGACAGAATGTAAAGGCCCTGCTGGCCACTCCACCATCAATACTAACCACAGTTATGTACAGCACAGGAGATACCCTTGAAATAAAAGAAGCTGAAGAGTGTATAATGGAGTTTAATTGGTAGTTGAAGAATAAGAAAGTAAACAGTTGAAGTATGTAACAAAATAAAATTGATTGAATACACATGGTATTCAAGTGGCAGGTGAACTAGCTGATAGAGTGTGAGAGAGAACATGAGGAGTGGAGTTAAAGGGGTCAGTCATACCAAAGAAAGACAGTTGATTGACTTGTTGGGTTACGAAGAAGAAATAAAGTAATTCAGAGCATGCACACCACACAAGGGGTGGTGTCACTCAGAGTCATTTTATTCCCATTAACAATAACCTAAATGACACTCACCAACTATATTTCTTCAGTATGATTGACCCCATGTTTAAAGAAGAAAGGAGTTTAATTGAATTGAATTGAGTTGAATTGGGATTTGCAGAGTAAGCACAGAAAGAAGGTGCACTGTCAAGGTGTTATCACTGGAAAGTGTTAGACTGAAGGGTGAAGTGAAGTGGAGGTCAGTTTCAACTGCTCATGGACATGAGTAGATTTTCTAAGGGAAAATCAAGAAGGTAAAATTCCCTGTCAAGTTTTTTATAGAGGCCCAACAGAAATCTTTCTGGCATGGAATGTGCATGGCCCAATTCAGGAGGGCTCTGTGGCTCGTGATTAAAACCACCCGGAACACGAATGGTCACCATCAACCAAGCATCTGTGATATAGACACCTGGCAAGCAATACAGAAGTACCCATTGCCATACCACCTGACCACAGAGCCTCTTCCCGTCACAACTATACATCAATTTATAGAATTTTTGTTTTGTAAATGGCATAAAGTCACTACAACTACCATTTCGCAACACAGCCATGTGTTGTATGATAAATGCACGAACGCTGTACCTTTTTAGAAGCTGAAGTTTAGTAGTAGTAGTCACACATTCTAAGTGGTAGTCGAGTTTGTTGTGTGGTTGTTGTGGTTCTTGGCACAGGAGACGATTCCTCTAAACCCCAGTAGGTTTACACGTATACACAGAATAAAAAGGTGTTGCTTTATTAAGGACAACAGCTAACTCAAGCTAATACAACAACCTTGAAGCTTGTTATGTTCTGGTTTTGTTGACGCTGTCAGAAAGGAGCTGATTCAACGTCATTTTTCATTTTGTCTAGATGGGTATAATCTGGAATAATCTGTCTACCAGGATGGCTACAAGTGTGGGCCCATATAGGCCCAAAACTGCATTGCATTATGGGGGAAAACATCACTCCACTTCCTCTCATGCAACCATTCTGTAAACTCCACGCAGATCTGATTACAGTAAAATTTTAAGCCTTTAGATGGCATGATTGTAATGGACCTTCAGTCAGAACCTACAAACTGATGTAGGTCAGATCCACTGTTCTGCTCTGAATGATTATTGGCTGTTTGGCTGCCATGACAACCAACCAGCCGCCCCCCTACCCCCACCAGCATCACCCCAAACCAAGAGGCCCGGGAACAATGTTCCTGTTTTAGAGATGCAGACCAACGCTCCTGCATCCGATCGCAAGTTAATGGCTGTTTTACATGGTCACCGGCACCCTCGTTTAAGGTGTTTCGGCCTCGCCGGGACACCTTCTGCTCAGACTCCATCGTGAGCGGTCCACCTTAACAACACTCTGCCTGGCACTCAAACAAGCTTTGTTTACTGACAGGATTTGGCAGTCAGCCATTTTGTTTTTGCACATTTACATAAACACCAAATGGTGCCTGTTTCCTGTGTGTGTGTGTTTATGTGTGTGTGTGGGGGCCCTGGCTAATTCCCTCCCTCGTCGCTGCAGATGAAAATCGGAGGCAGTTTGAGATTCATTAAAGCACGGCGGCTGCCTGGACGCCGTTTTCCTGCAAAAGCCGATGAACTTGACACAAATGCTCACAAGCTGCAAGTTCATCTCTCCGTACCTTAATTTAGTTGATTACTAAATTATGCAATGACCCAGCCAAAGACATCGAGGCGGGGGGGGTGGTGTGAGAGGGGGGGGGGGGGGGGGGGGGGGGGGGGGGGGGGGGCTTTCGCTGCCAGTGATTTTTCCAGAATTGCCCTGTTTTTAGAAATACTTCCTGCTCGCCGTCACCCCGGGCTAAACATGTGTGCCAGGCAGCACAGCAGAAAATAAATGAAGAAGTTCCTCTCTCCCCCTCCCCTCCAGTGGACTGTACTCTAACCCTCATACATCAGGTGGACAGGGACTCATAACATCAACTTAAATATTCAGTATTATTAATTTTGCCACTTTAGGTGGAGTATGCGCAGACATATGAAGTGAATATAGCACGTTCTGCATTTAATGTGTAACATTAAACCAGGTTCAAACTGCTTTTAACTGGCTGAAGATGAACTATTTATTCTCCATTGTTCCATATATGAAGTGCTTCTCTGAGTCTGTGTCAACTGTTTGTTCATCCTCAGCCAACCATTTATGATTATGTGATATCATTTTTGTTTACTCCTGATTTTTTGATGATTTTATTGATGATTGATGATTTATTTCTTTACTCTTTGTATTACCTGTCATAATCTGTGTACTGCATTGATTCATATGCAGCTTCTAACTGTATTAATCGCTAAAGGCAGCCAGTTTCAATTCCAAGAGGTCAATATTGTAACTGAGGAGCTTAAAAAATAACACTACAAATAAAAGTAACAAATTAATAAAAAATATTTAAAATTGAGCAAAAATAAACCTAAAATTAAACAAAACCTTTAAAAGTGTGTCATAAATGTATGAGCACTGAAAAGAGCAGAATGGGCAATTAAAGTCTGTGGAGAAATAAAGGAGTTGAGGTGCAGCACCTTAAAGGAGATGAAAAGTAACCACTGAAAGGCAGTTGGGGAGAAACAACCACCTCATCTGAAGTGGCAGAAAAACAGGGGAGTGATGGAGGCAGCTGAAGTGCAGAAATGTAGAGAAGTAACAAGTTGAGCTGGCAGTCACAAAGTAAGCAGTGAAAGGAGTGGAGGTGGCTGCTTGAAAGAACCATTGAAAGATGTCGAGGTGGAAAAGTTTAGGGAACTAAAGCAAGAATCATTTTATGCACTGATCAGAACTTTGCACTGCGAAGGTTCTGAGTTCTGTGAGCTCTGCTGGTTGTACAGTTTATTCCTCCATCATCATCATCATCATCATCATCATCCATTCATTTGTCTCTACCTGCAGCTGGAACTGCGCTAGTCAAGTAAATCTGGTGGTTAGCAACACTGCAGCCTCCGCATCCATACTTGCTGAAGTAGCACTGAATGTTAAATCATGACGTGTGGAATAATACAAGATTGAAATGTCGAAGGTAACCTGCACACAGCGCTTCATCTGCGCAGCACTGAGCTGAAAATGACTTGTTGTTTTAATGATCATATATAAGTACTGACACTTTGATCCAATATGAATGTGGTTTCTTGGATACACTCTGAAGTTTATTAGCTGTATTTATTCACTGGGCTGAACACCATAAACTTTGTCTACATTTTTATTCACAGTAAAGCGTCTTCAATTTGTGATTCTCATAGCAGATCCTCTCAGTCATTATATCTGATCATTCTTCCACGTTGGTTAAATTCTACCTGAATACACTCGTGTTGTGTTGTTATTCATTTTTGTTTGGAGGGGCGATGTTTTTCATAAACCTCCAGGGCTGTTGTGTTTTCATTTCACCATCATAACTCTAACATAACTGTTCTCCCCTCTCGTGTGTGAGTGCTGGAGTGATCTGTGAGGTGATTTATGTTTTGGAGTTGTGTTTTGTATCACACAGAAAGAATATTCAATAAAAAGGTGAGGAACCATTTTGTATGTAAGTGACTTGTTTTTCTTACAAACTCCTCTTGATTTAACTTCACGTCACTTTTCATGTCCTTTCTGTTCTCCGTCACTCCTCATCCTTCCTTCTTTCCTTCCTAACACTAAAACTGACTTCCTCCCTCCTTCCCTTCCTCCCTTCCTTCCTTCCTCCCTCCCTCCCTCTGTTTCCGCTCTGATGAAGACTCACATCTCTTCAGGCTGTAATTAAGCAGCTCTGCCTCTGTCTCTGCGCTCAGTCATGGGTGGCTCATTGTGCACATGGATTCCTCTGCAACGCTTAATTGGCTAAACATTGTTTAGCCCACTTAGTTTTTGCTCCTCTACTTTTATTATTATTTGTATTTTATTTGAAATTATTATTAATACAACTAATAATAACAACATCAAAACACACATCCAGGTCCAGCGCCTCTCCTCACCCCGTCTCTGTCACTCACATGAATCTCGTGTCTCCTCACTCTTCATATTTTTTACCACTTTCTCTCTCCCTCTGTCCATTTTCACTTTGTTTTCTCTGTTCTTCTCTCGCTCTCTGTCTCTCTCTCTCTCACACTTCCTCTCTGTCCTCCTCTCATCTGGCCGTGCTCCAGATCCGGCAGGGTTTTAGCCCGTGGTCCTAATTGTCAGGACGAGGGTAGATCCTCTAAGAGACGGCCATATGGTGCTTGGCTGCAGGGCTGAACTCCCCCCGGGCATTTTAAGGTGAATGTTTGTGAAATGGCCACGCTGCAAAAGAGAATTATAAATATCAATGCTCATTATATGGCACAACAAATATGGTTAAAGGATGTCAGATAAAGAGATCTCTACCAGCAGTGGCCCAAAGTGTGAGGTGAAGTTGGTTGCCTTGATGATGGTTGGCATGTAAAAGTAAGATAATAATACAATAAATGTCAGGAGACGATGTCAGCAACAGTAACATATGTCACTGAACACAAAGGATATTTTTGTGCTGAACAGTCAAATAGCTGCTGCACTTGATGTGTCTCTGCAGAGTGATCACCACGGCACAGGAAACTGTCTGAAAAATAAGTTGAAAGAAACAAATCTGGCAGAATCTGCAGCTCTCTTTCAACAGACGACTGCAGCAGTTATCAATTCAATTCTGTTTTTTGTTTTACCTCCTTATTTCCTGCAGCTTTATATTCCCTGACTGTTAATGTTCCACAGCAGATGCATGCCATCGTAATATGATGGAAGTGGTTCTTGTATTATTGCTTTTTAAATCTATATACAGAAATCTCTCAAAGCAGTTTAAAAGTCACACCAATAATCTCCCTCACTTACTTTTTCCTGAGCTCAGTCCACTCAGTATTTCCTCACGTACAGCATTCCACAGGTGACATGAACACAGTTCCACCAGTGTGGTCTCTTGAACCAGTATTTAAAGTTCATCAGCAGAGGACATGCCTTTCATTTCTTTCCAGACGCGTGAAAACAACATCAAACTCCACAAAATGCAGAAACACAAAATATAAGAAACACTGACACGATATTTTTGTTGCAGGCTTATTAAATATCCCTCACAGCTTTCCTACAGAAACATGTTAGCATTCTCTGCTCATGTACATCACTGCAGTAAGACTAATTAATAAGTCATGAACTAAAAATAAAATGTTGCAGTGTGTAAGAGGAATATGGGCTCATATTACAATGATTATTCAGTAAATACACAGAGCAGAATTATGCTTTATTAGAGATTAGTTTTTTATTTTTGATTTTGACATAATTAATATAATGAATTATAAGATATGATATGCATATTACATTAACATTGCATATTATTATCGTTACTGCTGGTGTTTAAAGTTAACTCAGGATAATATGTGTGTTAAAACAATGAATCATATTAATGATAAGAATGAAACTACAGTATGTCAGGGTTCAGCTGTACCTCCTAACATAAGCATGCTAATATTACTGAGACATTAACCATTAATTATTATTTAGTCTTGGTTGTGTTTAAATGTTCTGAACACAATCAAATGATAAATTAGCACCAAACAATATTATTTATGATGTTAGTAGTATTTTTGTTAATACTTTTACAAAAAATCACGCAGAGCCGAGTGAGGCTGTTTTGGACCAGACCACAGCTGCATCACTGCGGTGACTGCAGCCCGGTGGAATTTAGGGGTTAGAATAAGACAGATCTCAAGGTAACAAAAACATAATTCTTATTTTCAGGTGACAACACACTAATGAAAACATAGTTATTCTATTCATTTCTACATATTCTGACACACTGCACCTTTAAAGCTTTTGTTTCCATCAGTTTCTGCAGAAGAAAAGAAAGTTTGGCAGATGAAGTTTGTTCTCATCTGAACTCTGGAAAACTTATTTCAAAGGTTTGTTTCGAAAATACAATCTGTGAGCATGTGTGTGTGTGTGTGTGTGTGTGTGTGTGTGTGTCTTACCTGTGGTTATGCAGGTAATCTGCTCCATATGTTAACGGTCAGCAGTTCAGCACTGTTAATATCCACAAAACACACACACACCACATCTTCACCTACACACCCTTCAGCAAACACAACCTGTTGGTCTCTGACACACACACAAACACACACGCACAAAGAAGTGTCCCACTGTCCCACATGACATCTGCTTGTGCGTGAGTGTATAGTCCACAGGTAGGGCTGGTGGTTGGCTCTGTCTGTGCTCGTGTGTGTCTGTGTGTGTGTGTGTGTGTGTGTGTGTGTGTGTGTGTGTGTGTGTGTTGTAGACATTAAAAGGTCCCACTGGGAACTTAGGATCCAGCTGCTGATTTCAGAACAAATGACATCTGCTACCACACACACACACACACACACACACACACACACACCACCTCACCATCAAGAGGATATATAAACACAGAAACACACATGCTAACCGGTGGAGTGACACACACACAAACACACACACACGTTGGGGTGTAACAGATGTAGTGTGGGCCTGAGACACATGCTCGCCCTCCTCCAACTCAGGTGGTGAGAGAGCAGAGGGTGTCACATACACACACACACACACACACAGTAAACTTATCTGAGTAGAAAAATGTCCAGCTGACATCCTTTTATATATACATATTTTATATTTTATATACTTTTTAAAAAATGCATCCAAACTAAACATGGTTGCCAGAAATTAAATAATAATTGAGAGAAAAGACGAATCATTTTGTATTTCATGTGCTGAGACAAGGTGTGTGGAGTTCACGTTCTCCCTGTGAACACACCGGCTTGCTTCAGCTTCTTCGGTTTCAGGTTTTTGAATTCCCCCTGCTGTTGCTCACTATTCCCAGACCTGGATTTGGTCCATAAGGTGCCGTGTCATGGCTCCTGCTGCTCCTAGATTTTTAGAGTTATCCTGAATTTCTGTGTATGTGTGTGTGTGTGTGTGTGTGTGTGTGTGTGTGTGTGTGTGTGTGTGTGTGTGTGCGCGCGCTTTGGCATGTTTGATGCACTCAGGGCTGATTGGTGGACTGGTATGATCCTGCAGTGTCAGTTTCCTGCTTTCAGTCTTCGCTCAAGAAAATGTTAACGCACACAGTCGAGTGTGTGTTAACATTTTAACTGAACATGGAATTCAGCCATCAATTGTGTGATTACCTGTCAGAGTTGCTGCAAAGAAAAGAAAATGACATTTTTTGTCTTCTTTTTGTGGAGTGTTTGATCCTCTGTCCACGGTGCTTGGATATCTGGGGTTTTATGTTTGTCTGTGAATGTCTGTTTGTGTGTGTTGGGGAGAGGGGAGTGGTGGAGGTTGGGGTGGGGGGGGTAGAGGGGGGGGTCAGCGGATCAGAGTGGCAGGTGCAGAGATCGTGGCGACGCCCCCGGGCCGACCACGGGGCTCGAACGCTCGCCGCGGCGATTAATCACCCGGCAAAATGCTTCTGACGTGCCGAAGAGGGAAAGAGAGGAGCTTCGTGTTTCTGCATCCTTCACTGATCATGTGTGTGTATGTGTGTGTGACAGAGAGATGGGGATTACACACACACACACACACACACATACACACATAACATGCAGCAATGAGTATCTGGGTAAGAAGTATGACAGTAGGTGTGTGATTGGAGAACTTTACATGTGAAATATCAACATTTATATTATATAAAAATATTACAAAAATCTTCATCTTTATCTTGGTTATAGATTAAAAAGCAAAATGACAGTTTTATACAACTTGGGTCTAATTTTCATAGTTTTCTTCTATAATTGATTTCTCTTATAATGACATTGTAGCCCCAAGTTAATCGCTGAGATCAGGAAACAGTTTATTACCGTAGCTTCGGCTGCACACCTTCATGTTCAACAGGTATAAAAATGCTGCCCACTGACCAATCAAATCAAAATTCTCCTCACAGAAGATCACGTGGCGCTCAGTGAGTTGGTTTCGAGGGGGTCTCTTATTAATCTGCAAATTATGTTCAAGTATTTCTTTTTTATTTGTTCCTTGTAACACAGCTAATACATGAATTCAATGAAATGCACAAATCTAATAAATAGACTCAGATCTATCGTGCTGCATTCACACAATTTGAGTCTTTTTTATCTGCCATCATTACATGAAAATATGAGTGTGAACGAGAGAAGGTTCTGTATAAATGAGAGAGAGAAAATCAGACTAACACTGTCTCTATAAAGGATGACCCTCCAAAGCCCAAACACACACTGTAGTTATGTGTGTGAAAATGTGTGTGAAACAAGAAAATAGACTTGGAGCATTAAAATAAACTTTTTGTTTTCAGTCATTCAATCAATCAGTGGCCCCAGCAGCTTCCTCAGTTTGTACATTAAAGAGTCAGAACTGGATGTATGTGTATGATTTTAAACCTGGCCCTGCAGAAGCCTGCAAAGTTACACGTCACGTGCACGGCACTTTGAAATACAGGACAAGGTGTTACAAGAGGAAAATCCACACAGGAGCAGCTGGGGTTAAATAAACGCAGGAAGAGTGAGACAAAAATGAATTGTATTGTAGTAAGAACATCCATTATCTATAACCACTCATCCTCATCAGGCTCATGGAAAGGACCCAAATGCAGGCAGGTGTGGGTAAACAAAAACTAACTTTATAACCAAAAGCTGCTGGATATCCAGACAAAACACAGAGAGAACACAGAGAAACAGGCCATGATGCACACAGACACAAAGACACCAGAACAGACAGACAAGGAAACAAAGGAAAGACAGGAACTACACAGACAGGACTAATCAGGGACAGGTGCAAAATCAAAAGACAGGAAGTAAGACAGATAGAGTGGAACTACAAAATAAAACAGGAAACACAGAATCAAACTCGGAACTGTTACAGCCAAGTACATTAATGTGTACATCAAACCGGAGTGTACAATATCGAGCTCTGACACCTGAGTTTCAAATATCCAGTGTCCACTGCTCATGGGTCTATTCAAACATTTATGTGAGGACGGAGAAAAAGATGACTCTCATCACTACAGGAAACTCTGCTGTTGTTTAGTTTTTGTTCATGTGACGCTTAAAGATGCTTTCAGATTTTTGTCGAACACACTAAACCACCATTATGTCCGAGGGTTACCCACACCTTCAGGGAACTGTAGGAAGAGGAGGGGATGTAAGTCTTGGACAACTTCTGCTCCTGGATAAATCCCCAGAACAGCGTCAAAGTTATAAATAGGACCTGTGTACGTTCTAATTTAAGTGGTGCATACACAGGCTTTCCAGGGATCTTAAGGGACACAAGCATAGACGAGTCACAGAGGTCACTGGCTGGAGCTGGTGTTGTCGGCTGCATTCATTCCCTCCTTTCGTTCAATGCAAAGAGTCTGTAAAGATGTGGCTCATGGGTGGAGTTGAGTCGGGCTGAATGAAACCTGGTTAGCCAGACAAGCCACCTGTGATGGCACCTTCCTGTCAATCAAAGAGGCCACACTCTTAATCCTGCATAACTTAAAGCCTTAATATCATTTGAACAGGTGAGTTGTATGAAAGTCACCCTCAGTACAGTTGTCATGATATTGATAGTTAGATTAGCAGGTGGAAGATGGTGGTGGCCAGCGCTGCATATTTTTCATCTTCGGAAACCTACGGGTGACATCGCTCATGCACTGTCCATTCTCTATACTGTTACATTGGTACTCAAACAACTACTGACAGCAGTTCTTGCCTGGTTACTGTGTGGTATTTCAGTCTTAATGAAAGAAAGAAAGAGAAATAAGAAAAGAAAATGGTGGAGAAAAGAGGTTGGAGAGGTGGAGGAAAGCAAGAGACGGTCTGTCCTGGAGGGATGAGGGATCGTCACAGAAGACTTTTATTATTTGTTGTTTTTTCATTGTTTGGGCCTCAGCTGGCACAGTGTCTTCTGTGTGTGATGCAGAAATGCTTACACACACACACACGCACACACACACACCAGTACTAAGTGCAACTGCCCTCCGAGGTTAGAATTTACATAATGATCCTGTATCAGTTTGATTTATCGGTTCAAATACACACCTCCTCCTTTTGTTTTTATTTATTTATTTCTTTAATCCCCTGGGTGAAGCAGTTTACTGAACGCCGTTCCTAATCGGCAGAGCAAGGCACTAACACAGCCCGGGTGAGAGTTCGATTCCCTGTGGGAGCCACACGTGCTGAAAATGTGCGCTAACTTTGTCCAGCTAAATGGGACATGATATTTAATAATAATAAAGCAGTCGTATTTGTCTGTGAGGGGAAGAGAGTCAGAGTCAAACGAGAAACCTCGGGGGACGGAGCGCGCCCAGGGAGTTTAAATGTTAGGAAGAATTAGGTTAAACATAAAAGAGGAATCATTTTTATGAAGAAGTGGGCATCTTTAGAGCTTTAGCATATCCTGGAATACATAATGCAAAGGTCCTGAATGCATTCATGATGTAAGCATAACTCTAGTGCCGTGTCTCTACTGTAAGTCTGTGTGTGCACACGGGAGATGACACCTCTCAGGTGACGCTGATAGCAGGTGAAGAGAAGCAGCACATCATGTATACATACATACTAATTCTATACAATATGTACTCCATACTAATCACCATACTATACACGTTTATCAGCTGGTAGACAACATGAATTATCATTTTATATAATTATATAAGAACATGACACAAAGTACAAGATCAGAGGTCAGTTGTGACGTCTATAAACACATATATGCATATTAATACAGGACCAAAACTTTGGCATCTGAAGTGTTCTGATTCTGTTTATGGTCTTGCAGTATTCTTGTTGAACTGACCAATCACGTTTGAGCAGGCATTGGTAAACAGTATGTGTGGAGAGCACACTAGAGCCATCTCCTAACCCATCAGTTATGGTCTGAGGGTGACTGAGCTGTATTAGCTTTTTTATTCATTCATCTGCATGTAGATATCTGTTCAGAGAATAACAGAATGTGTCTCTATCGTCATCCTGGTGTATCAAGTTGCTAATAGGACTGCAGAGAAAGTCTTGACCCTCATATCTGGTCAGTTTTAGATTCTTGTAAGCCAAGGATCCAGTCTATTTAATTCATACACAATACAATACACAAATCACAACACAAAACAAAAAAAGCTAGTGACATTCACTAAATTATTTCCTTTTATTTAGTATGTTGTGAATGAGAAATCTTGGATTTTTTTGGACCCATTTCCCTCCTCATCCAGTTGCTCAGCCACAGCAAATCATATTGAAATGCCTGGTTGCCTGTGCGGGCAGTTTTGATCAACACACCTTGCCAAGACGTTTTTGAAGTGACTCTGTCTGTATCAAAGTCTGATTGAGCCCTAAAGTGAGAATCAGTATAGTTTGATTGGAATGCACCTGTCAATAAGAACTGTAAAACTTCACACCTAATAACTCGGAAACACTGAGGCAATCCTCTTCTGAAATTCCTCGGTTTATTAGTTTAGGTCACAGCTGTTTTGTGTCAGCTCTGCTGCAGCACATTCCTTCATGAAATTTGGTGCATGATATTTCAGATGAGCCCAAAAACGTGTATTCATTTCTTGAATTTTGCACAGTTGCACAATGGACCCATCTTGCAGTCGTCAACTCTTGCAGTATTTGCACTTTTATGTACGCACGTTTGTTCATCCATTCATTCATTACCTCACTCACTCGCTCACGTGCACATTTATTCATGTTAATGTTCTTTTTAATATGCATGTTCCGTGCATTCGGTGTGCTCGACTTCAATCAAACATACATTTTAATTTAATACGTTTGATCAGCAGTTTAATGAATTCATACGTTCGTTCGTCGGTTCCATACTCTCCCAGTCAACACCATTTAAATTTTTCAGCTGTGATCTGTGCAGGTGTCTGCCGTGACGATCAAACTCACCTCAAAGAGAATATCACACACACACACACACACACACACACAACCCCGCAGTACCAGTCTGTGATTGGTTAGTCACTCGATCGCATATCACTCTAATTTGATGACCTCTGTTGAGACCAGCAACAAATAGGAAATTAATTATAAATACTTTTTCAGAATTTAGTTTTTGTTGTTAAAAAGGGAATTGATTATTTATCCCAAATGATCTTAAACAGCATATAAAGAGTAGAGAAGAGTGTGTGTGTGTGTGTGTGTTTTCAGACCAGACCTTTAAAGGCTTTATCTTTGGTGCGACTGTCTGCGGATGAGAGACTCTTTGTGTCATGAGCCGATCTTCCAATATCGTCAGTGAATGAATCTATCCAACAAATCAATCAAAGGATCAATCGGTGCGGCTATCTGCTTTCAGACTGGATCGAATCAGTCATTATTCACCAGGAGAGGTCACACAAACCGATTGATCACCAACAAAACTAAACCTTTGACGTGTATTTTCGTGGGAATCAATAAGCGTGTTTTCCCCATTAGCATGAGCAAGCCTTTGCTGTTTTCCTGCACTTCTCCCTCTGTGCGTTTCTATAGTAACCTTGGCTAAAATCCAAACAGCCGGTAGGGCCCTCTGAAGGGCACTACACAGACAAGATGAAAGATTTCCACCAGGCGACTGCAGCTTCCAGGCAACAGATAAATGTGATTTTTAAAGGAGGACATGCTTCCACTGAGCAGAGGAGTGACAGTGAATATCAGGGTGACAGCGGCCCATGCAATGTTTTTGTATGAGCTAATAATAGCCTGGTCCCAAATTAATCACACGTTTGACTGTCCAATCTGATCAGCACTCAGAACTTTGAAATACAGTCATACGGACTGCCCGACAGCAGCACACAAAACATAGCAGAGCCGCTGCCAACAGTGCAACTGGTGCAGGAACTGCTGCAGAAGCTAAGGATGGCACTTTGTACAAAAAGAGTAACAGGATGGGACTGCTGATATTTTGGCTCAAACATTATCTGAACCGCCCCCAATTTATTCAGACTGCCAAAAATGATTTTACCGACACCATTTTCCCAATCACTTCAATACTGTGTGAGTTTTCTTGACGTAGCATCTAGTGGCCATTAGAGGTACACATCACACCTATAAATTGTTAAATATAATATAAATGTTCTATTAAAAGGAATCAAATGCAAACTATCTACCTGTATTTGGGACAAAAGTTAAAATTTTAAAAAAAACTCTCGTTTAGCAATGATGGGGAATACTATTGAATTATTTATTTAAACCAGTTTGAAGATATATTAATACTTATTGATTTGATATAACAATTGATATAACTATTTCATAACACATCTGTCACGAATCATTCAGTTCCAGAGAGCACCACATACCAACATATCAGTGTCCCACCTAAAAAAGGAATATAAATAATCAGGGTATTGATGCATATTCTGACTTCATCAGGTCACTTCTTGTTTAGCATGCTGGTAAATCTCAGTGAGTTACACTTTGGTGCTCAATTGTGGAGAATCGAATCAATGTGGCATGCCCACACTGACAAAAGTTAAAAAATGTATATTAGTATATGCAGCTTAGACCTAGTTCAAGCATGCAATGTGTTGAGCTTGCAGTAAGTAATTGCATTAGTTTGTGAGTGTATGCAGTTTCTGATTCAAACATTTTGGAAATGTATGCTCACCTTCCCTCCAAAGGTCAGCACTGTAAAGACTGATTGCTATTGGCCAACGATGCAAATTTGAAGTTCAAAGTTGACACAGATTTACTTGCAGAGATTTCACTGAACTGAAAGTCACAAAATCCCACCATTTTCAGAGCTGCTGTTCACGGCCTGAAAGGAACAAGAATTCAACTTTGAAGACACCTGCATACAAGCTGCAGCCCTGCCAGAAACCTCAGGAATCTACATTTAACAACACTGTCCATGAATAAATGAATCTATGGAAAAAAGTATTCAGATTTTTAACATCTGTCAAGTTATATAACATTCATGTGACCGTCAGAAGCTCTTAGGAAATAAATCAGACAGATAAAATAGTGAGTATGAATGGAGGGTTATCATTCCCACGCTCGCTGCACTGTTTGTTCCATTCTCAGACACCCGGTTCAGATGTTGAAGGAGCTTGAAGCTCTGAGCATCAGTGTTTCTGTTTGTTCCCTGAAAGATTCATAAGCGCCACATCCACATGAATCATTCACTAAGGAAATGATTGTCGTAAACATGAAGTGCCATCTCTGCCACTGTGCACTGAAAAATTAATGCTTTTTAAGGCATAAATTATGACACGGCGCCCTCTCCTTCTGCTGGAGGGGGGTCTGTGGCTTCCTCCTAGTCAACCTTCCTCTTCCTGACCACAGTCTCTCACACACACTCACACACTGCAGTGAATGTGTGAATGAGACATCCAGGATTTAGGATACCAACGATCTCTATTAAACTAACGGAGAGAAGAAATAATCCGAACTGCACATCAGGGAAAATTTTACCTTTATACAACTTGGATAGTTTTATTCATACTTTCAGCAATAATCACATAATGCTCTTCTAGTTAATCACTGAGATCTGAGAACACCAAACAAGAAAGCAATGTCCAAACTGTCATTATGGACCTCCATTATAGTTTACAGAGTGACTTCCTGTTTGAACTCTCTGGGGTCCGATCAATCGCCTGTGATTGCAGAAGCAATCGATAGAACCGTTCATAGGACCGCAGAGGTTTAGCTGTGACTTCCTGTATGTGCTGTAGCTGATCACAGATTATTACTGACATTTCAGGAGCACCGCCTTTCATTTGAACCTTTTAGAGATCAGCGTTTCGGCGTTTTGGTAGAGCAGCCGCCCCATGTGCGAAGGTTCAGTCCTTGCTGCAGCCCAGGGTTCGAATCCGACCTGTGGCTCTTTCCTGCATGTCATTCCCCATCTCTCTCTCTTTTTAAGATTGGGCGACACACTCTGAATTCAAAGATATTAGTGTAGAAGAGTTGAAAAAGTGTTTTTTTTTCATAAGTCCTCTTTAAGTGCTTTTTCTTCTTGCATCACCATTCTCTGTCTCTGCATCACCTCCTCCTCTCAATGTAAGATAACTCTTGGGCAAAGAAGGTGATTGTTCTTTCACTCTGTCAGATGAACGAAGCCAAATATTAGACATTCATTATTAGGTTGACAGCTATTTAACATTACATTCTGTATCTCAGTGCTCACACACATTGACAGTAAGCGAATCACAAAAAGAGAAACACATCTTTGTCTGTGGTGTCTTTATTGATGTTAGCTTATCTGACATACATGGTTCAATTAGTCAGGTTTGACTAAGTGCAAGGTGATCGCAGTGTGAGGTAATCTTACTGCCATATTTTTGCACTAACAGAAAGTTTAATGATCATCGAGATTATTTCATTTCATCATGTTCAGTGATGTTTGAAAGCATGCAAGCACTTTGAGACCTGAACACGCATCCACTCTGTCAGAACATACAATGTATAGTGTCAGTGTTCATGAACAGAGAGCTTTGGATCAGGTCTCCTCTTTTTTTAAAATCATTTTGCATATCAGAGTGAGCAAAGTTTATGTTCCTTTTCCAAATAAGACATACGGGGTTAAATACTGAGTGAAACTGATCATTTTAATGTCAATGATCCTCCCTCACACACAAACACACACACATTTCCTCTCATTACCATCGCTATCATTGCAGGTCCTTGGTTTCAGTTCTTCATTTTGTGTGTGTGTGTGTGTGTTCCTCTCTCTATCTCTTCCTCGCTCTCACTGCCAGGTCCTGATTTTTTTTCCTTGGGAGTGTGTGGTCCTATCTGTGTGAGCATGTTCCCGTCTTTGTGTGTGTTCCTCTCTCTCTCTCTCTCTCTCTCTCTCTCTCTCTCTCTCTCTCTCTCTCTCTCTCTCTCTCTCTCTCTCTCGCTGTATATTCGGCCCTCACCTCGAGGCGAGTCGATCCTCTTACAGTAATACCATTGCCTAATCTCAGAGGCGTATCAGAGGAAGCTCAGAGCGCTTAGCACTAATAGGTTCACACAAATGGGATCTAGTCAAAAACCTCCCAATCCTCCTGCCACTGTAAATATGGAGAGCATTATCTAAGTCCGCCCGGAGGCCTCTGATGTGGAACTGATGCAGATTTGACAGAGAGACTGAGAGATAGCGGCCAAAAAAAAAAAAAAAAAAAAGGTGATTTAACATGCTGTTAGCAGGGTTACAGCAGTAATTTTATTGGTTGTAGGGATGAATCAAATTTCTACTTTTAAAAGCCCTGATGGAGTCTGATGTCATCCATGCAGCTTTAATGAACGGAGAGCATCAAACGTTACCATGAACACTTCTAAAGGCACAAAATGAAGTCTGTTTTTTCAGTCCAAGTTAATTGGATCCTTTCAAAGCCAAAGTAACACCTTAAATGTTGCAGATGCTCCTGTCTGCTCTTCTCTTAATGATTAGGAGCTTTAACAAGTGTATTTATAGTTTATTAGTAGTTTGTTTTAGCTGTTACATCAGGCCTTTCTACCTTTCTTCTCCTTCCTTCAGTCAGACAGCGTGGAAGCAGGAGGCTCAAACGTTCGTGGTGTTACAGTAACCGTGCATTAACACAACTGTGGTGTTCATGTGAAGCAGATGCCAGCTGCTTCTATTATAATAATGTATAAGAAGACAAGGGGTCTCTTACAGTGAATTGGCACCTGAATGTGCAGCTCCCCACAGATTTACAGAGCTTCATAGTGAGTTTCAGCTCATTGTTTAGAGGTCTCGCTCTCAACTTTATTTTTCTCATGTTATCACTCAGAGCAGCCAGTGGTTTTCAGAGAGAAAGCTCTAAAAATCCACCGCACACTGCCTGTTCAGCACCAAACAACAGAGAGACACGGTTAGAGACTAGCTGGTGAACATAGTGGAGCATTTAGCAGCTATAGGGGCAGATATTTTCCTCAGCTGATGACGGAAAAAGAAGAAACAGGGAGAAGAAGAACAAAAAACAGTTAATAAAAGAGAGTGAATGCAACTTACGAAAAGAACAAACTCCAACTGCTGCCTGTCGAAATAGGTTTGTTTCTGTTGCCCCCTAGTGGCCACAAAGATAAATAAGAAAGAAGTTATCAGGTGATTTAAAGGCAGTTTCAACAGTTTGACCGTTTGTTGCTTGATGCAGCATATTTCAGATCATTTTAGTTTCCATCATCCTCATGTCGGTGTTTATGCCTGCTAGCCTCAGCTTGAGGGGTTAGTTTGTTTTAACTCACGCGTGGCACAAATGGTTGTGCTGTAATGGTGACTGTGTGCTGGCAGTCTGTCTGTGTTCACATGGTAATACTGTATAACATGTGTTTAAGGTGACCACAGCTGTTACAGTTTAGTGTTGTCTTTAAATGTATTGTATCTTTAAGAGAAGAGTGCAAATGTATTTATAGAGTGAAAGCTTATTATTTTATTACACTGTAAAAACAGGCAGAGCAGAACATGATGACTGGAGAAGGTGCTGAAGGAATGACTCTATGTGCTTATGATATTTTATATTGTTTTATGTTATAAACTAAAAGTGTCAAAGTTTGTCCAGAATGAAGGATCTCTATAAATAATGACAAATTAAGAGCTTTGAAGATGTGAATCTAAACTACATAAATTAAGAACCATGTTAGTTTTTCCCAACTGCATGTCCTCTCCGGACACAAAAACAAAATATCAAACGTGGCAAACCGAATTAATAAATGAATAAAAATCTGACTCTGTATTGATGGAGTGAGGACTGTGTCTGCCTGGAGGGGGTCACCACATCTTCACTACTAAGCCTTTAAGGTGCACAGTCAGGTGAAGACACAGGCGTGTGTGAGAAAAAATATGAGCGGTGAAACCTGTTCCGATGTTTCAGTACCATGTGAGCTGCCATCCTCTGTTCCTGCAGCTGAACTACACGCTGACTCTCCACTGGAGTCAGAAACTCACCAGAGCGGAGCGGAGAGAGTCACACACGGTCCTGTAGTGACACCCAGTGGCTGCAAACAGTGCTGCGGGATAATCCAGCATCATCAAGTTTTTACATGCATTTTTACCCAAAATACACACACACACATTTATATAATATAAAATTAGAAACAGGCTCAAAATGAAAAAGAAAATGAAGATATAAATAAATAAATGAATTTGAAATTGATCCATGCATAAATATACACTGACCAGCCACATCATTAGGTACACTTGCACAATCCAGTGTGAGGCAATACACACTCTGCCAGAAATTCTGCTTCTACAAAGCTTTAATACATTAATATGTAATATGAGGTGCGTACGTAAAGGAAAGAGGAAGCGCTGCAGTGCTCTGATGGCTGATCCAACATGTGCTCTTTATTGAGGCAGGTAAAGATGCACAATGAACAAGGAAATGCAGGAAATCTTGTTTTATATCAAATGCAGATAACGTGGAGAAACAATTACAGACAATAGTTACAGAGCTCCATCTTCAGATGAATTAATAAAATCAATTAGTTTTTTGAGGTATCTACTCCAGGCTTTTATCTTCTGACAAACACGTGATCAGTCTGGATGATATCAGCTGAGTGACCTTCTACCCAGCACACCAGAACCAATAAAACAATAAAATCAACAATCCTGTTCAATAAAGTAAGAAAGCAAAGCTGCCATTCCAGAAAAAGAATTCCAAATAAAAACAATGAATGATGCTCATTATATTCACGATTTCCTGAAGCCCAACATGATGGCTTCGTACATTTTGTCAGCATTCAGTTTTCAGCCACAAAAAAACAAAATATGAAGCAAACAAAGATTAAAAAAGGTTACATTTCAATCAAAAACATATCTATTCATGTTTTTATTGGTTCAATTCATTGTCTCAAATTTAGAATAGTTTCATATGGCCAAGAAGAAAGAAAACTATTTCAATACCTTGTCATTACTTACTATTTACTATCTCAAGAAGAGAGGGGAGAAGCAAAAATGAAAATTCCTCTCTAAATCTCACCCATCCATCCATCACTTTCTGTCTACTTGAGCTCAGCTGTGGATCCATAACTAACCCAAAGTCCAGCATGGAGTGGCTCAGTGAATGTGGTCTGGACTCTGTGGAGCAGAGTCATGGTCTCAGAGACGCTGTAGAAGGACAGAACACCTGCACTGTGATCCAGGTACACTCCTACTCTGGAGGACTTAGAGCCTGTGATGGACTTTATGATGTTGTTATGTCTAAATTCAAAACCTGTATTCAAACAGTATAGTGCCCAAGATCTGTCATTGATTCCAAATCCATTTTCATGTATTTTTCTTCTCATATCTGAGTATGTGACTGCTACTGACACTCCTAACCCACTCCACTCTACTTCCCAGTAACAACGTCTAGTCAAACTCTGTCTACTCAGGACCTGAAGACTGTGAAAGTAACTGGGTGAATCTGGAAGATTAAAATGTAAATCCACTGTCATCTTTATCATTTTGAAAACTGGCTGACTCTCCACTGTTGCTTTTCTGTTCCCTTCAGATAATGACACGTCTGCGTGCGCTGTTATTGGGTCCAGTGTGATTTGACGTGAGTATTGTAAGAATTCATCTCTGGTCTTTGGTTCTTCTTGTGGCAGTAAAACATCAACCTCCATCTCGGTCATCGAGATCTTGGTCCATACTTGACTAAGAATGTCCTGTAGTTTATCTTTGACCTCTGACACTGCTGCAGTCACATCCTCAAAGTGTCGTACGGGACGGATATTGATGCTGGATGAGTCTGTAGATTCACTAAGACATGACAGGGATTGGTAATTCTGTAGAAACTGGATGTGGTCGTCTGTGTTTGAGAGTTGTTTCAATTCAGCGTCTTTCCTCCTCAGTTCAATGATCTCCTGCTGCAGCTTCTCCTGAAGATCTTTGACTTGACTTACTTTACTTTTCTGCTGGAATCTGATCAGCTGCTTCACATCAGAGCTTCTTTTCTCAATTAGACAGATTAGATCTTTTAACATCTTCTCACTGTCCCTCACTGCTTTATCAGCAGAGCGATTGATAGCCTCCACCTCCTGATGAAGAAGCTTCACATCTTTCTCTCTGTCCTGGATTCTCTGCTGGATTTTCTGCTGACTCACCCCAAGCTCTCTCTGCTTCTCGGTAATTTCGGCTTCAGCTGAGACTGTTTCATGGCCTTTATGTTCATCCATGGAGCAGAGGTAACAGATACACTGCTGATCAGTACGACAGAAAATCTTCATTTCCTCATCATGACGAGAACATTTGTTTTTAGACTTCTTGGAGGGGTCGACCAGCTTGTGTTTATCAAAGGCAGGAGATTCATAGTGAGGCTGGAGGTGTTGCTCACAGTAAGAAACCTGACACTGCAGACAGGACTTGGTGGCTTTCAGCTTCCTCCCAGTGCAGACATCACAGGACACATCTTCAGGTCTAGCATAGCAGAGATCAGCTGGAGAAGCTTGGAGTCCAGTCTTCTTCAGATCTTCCACTAAATCTGCTAACATGGTGTTTTTCACCAGGACAGGCCTCGGTGTGAAGGTCTGTCTGCACTGAGGACAGCTGTGGATTGCCTTCTGATCCTCTTCATCAAAGTAGCTTTTAATACAGTTCATACAGTAGCTGTGTCCACAGGGGATAGTCACAGGAATTTTCAGCAAATTTAGACAGATTGAACAGCAGAGTTTTTCCTGATCCATCTTTATTCCTCGCTGCGCTATTCCACCTTTTCATCAGAGGCTGTCAAAGTCTGGACTGAGAGATGTGGACTGAAAGGCATTCAGTGGATTCAAGTCTATAAGAGTGGGTTTATCAGATCAGACTTTGATCAATTACTGGAAAATGAATGGGTCTGGACTTTATAGGCCCCCTTTACAACATAGAGCAAAGATCACATTGTGCATAAAAAAGAGAAAGATTTACTGAAGCTGCAATGAATGAAAATATAGTTATAGTTTAATCATTAATTAATCAATAATCATTAATCTAATAATATAAAGCCATATAAGAACAGTTTATTTGAGGATTTTCAGTCAGGATGTAGAATGTATCATAGCACAGAGACTTCATTAGCTAAAGTTACAAATTACCTTCTAATGGCGTCAGACAAAGGACTAATTTCTGTACTTATCTTCACAATTCTTAGTGCTGCATTGGATACCATTGAACATCATCTAATTTGCATCCTAATTCTAATTGGCATTAAAGCTGGTTTAAATCTTATTTTTCAAATGGATCTCAGTTTGTTCATGTTAATGATGAATCATCCATAAATACCAAAATCAGTCATGGAGTTCCACAAGGTTCTGTGTTTGGACCACTTCTATTCAGCTTACATGTTTCCTAATTATGTTTCCTTTCAGAAACATAATTAGGGATCACTCAATTAACTTTTATTGTTATGCAGATGATATCCAATTATATATATCAATCAAGCCTGATGACACCAATCAGTTAGCTAAACTTCAAACAAACTGGATGATGAAAAGTACTTTTAATTGGACCCAAACACTTCAGAAACTCTCTTTCTAGAGACATAATATACTTTAGACGGGATCACCCTGGCCTCCAGCTCCCCTGTAAAGAATCTTGAAGTTGTCTTTCATCAGGATTTGTCCTTTAACGTCCACATAAAAGAAATTTCAAGAACTGCCTTGTTTCACCATTGTGAAAATCAGGCTCATCTTGTCTCAAGCAGATGTAGAGAAACTAGTCCATGCATTTGGTACTTCTAGACTGGACTACTGTAACCAGGCCCGGATTAAGGTGGGTCTGGGCCCCGGGGCCAGCAGTTTGCAAAGATTGGTGTTACATGTTGCATTTTTAATTTAAGAGGGGAGTCAGATTCTGACAGGTGTAAATTGTGACCCGAAAAAATCTGACTCCCCTCCTATTTCCCTCTCTGTGAACACTAGTTACAAATAACTTCAGACATAAGTAGCAGAGGCAGGCCCTGATTAAGGTGGGTCTGGGCCCCGGGGCCAGGAGATTGCAAAGATGTGATCCAGTCCACAACTCTACTATAAATACTATAAATACTATAAATACTTATACTTTTACAGTTTTTGTTGACACTTTCAGAGAGGTATTATTTTACTATTATGTTACTACTCACACCAGACTCCCCTAGATTGTTGCTAGGTGTTATTTACAGGTAGACTGTGATTAGGTTTCATTCATTTAATCTTTGTTTTGTACCCTTTCTGCTCTCCATTTTTCTGCAATCCCAGCTCTTCAACCAGTGTTTTATCTTTAGGGACTAAAGGACTAAATCCTTGCGTAAGTTTGGTTCAAATTTGCCATCTACATAGTCTATTCAACCATTCTGTTATCACTACGTGGAGGAAAAAAAAATGATTGTCTGGTCTGATTGGCTCAATCAATGACTGAAGGTCTGTCTGCACTGAGGACAGCTGTGGATTTCCTTCCGATCCTCTTCATCCCAGTGGCTTTTAATACAGTTCATACAGTAGCTGTGTCCACAGGGGATAGTCACAGGACTCTTCAGTAGATCCAGACAGATCGAACAGCAGAATTTTTCCTGGTCCAGATGGTTTTGCTGCGCCATTTCACCTTTTCATCAGAGGCAGTCAAAGTCTGGACTGAGAGATGTGGACTGAAAGGCTTCCAATGTTTTCAAGTGTATAGGACAGTGGGCTTATCAGATCTGACTTTGATCAGTTACTGGAAAATGAATGGGTGTGAACTTTATAGATATCCATTGACAACAAAGAGCAAAAATTATTGTGCATAAAACTGAAATTCAGTGTGGTAATAAATATTGTCATAATGTCCACACCCAGTCCTCTCAGCAATGCAGGTTATTCAACATTGCTTCACCATTATGCTTATGAAGACATTATTAATGTGCATGAATCAATGGGTAATTGTGAACAGTAGTTTACATAAATGTTGTCAAAGATGACACAATGTTGTTTTTAGTCATGGTAATAACAAGACTCTGAGTGAAACCTCTCAACTATTAGATGGATTGTACAGACATTCATGGTGTCCAGATTCTACTCACTTTTTTCTCTATAGCTACATGAGGTGACACTGGTAAACATTTGTGCAGGATCAGCAGGTTAGGATTGTTATTGCGAGTGTGTTAGCATGACAATGATAGCATTTAGTTTCATACATGTTCATACATGAAATGAGCCATAAAACAAACACTGGTTTCAGACTGCTAAATGTGATCATGGCTTTTATTTACAACCGCATGATAAAATACCATCATATGACAGAGACCGAACTGTTGCTGGTACAATCAGCAGCAGTCCTCATCGACTGCTTCCATTCATTCGATAATAAAAAGACATCATCTGCATACAGTAACACTAACATGAAAAGGATACAGTAACAGTCAGAACAGGAATGTCAGTTTTGGCTTAGCACTATGTAGCGAATATCCTACATTTGATTATAGGACTGGAGAAAGTACACACATCATCTTTGGGTCCGTTGTAAACAACCAGTGACACACAGGAATTCCCTATTAACGTCACCACTTAAGGTACGTGCCATTTAACTTCCGAACATTAAAAGAAAGAACAAACTTATAAGACACCAAATGAAGATAAACCAAGACCTTCTTGCTGTGTTTCATTCCCCATTAGCACTTGATTTACATTCCTTAAGTTGAAAAGACATTGTGACAGTTGTTGAAGGAGTGTTTACAGTACCTTGGAAACATAAAAAAGAAACAAAATGATATTGATGGAGGATCCAGCTTTGAAAGAGGCATGTAAGGGAAAGTTTGTCCCTCAAATCAATGACTAGGACACCATTCTGTAAGGACACTTAATGGGACATTTGATGCAGCTGGTGAGAAAAATCACTATTCACAACTTATTCTTAAATTAAGACACACTTTATAACATCCAACCAACCTTGCATCCTGGCATAGTAACATTCCGCCATTATTTATGATAAAACATTAAAAGACATTTTTAGTTTTAGCCCACTGTTTTGATGCAAAGAAAATGATTTGCATTAACGGATGGAAATAAAACTAAACTAGCAGATGCTGTGGTCTGAGGTGTAGCTAACAGACAAAATGCCAGCTATATATATTCTTTAATTTTATTAAAACACTTGAAACATCAAGTGCACAGTCAACGGGCTAAAACTGCAAATGTCAAAACCAACTATATTAAACAATGTTACATACAGATCCAACCACAGGAGTGGTGAGAAGGGACAAACTGGCTAAAAATAAAGCTTTTATTTTAAAATCCTGAGTTAAACAACATTGTCAGTCACACAGTTGCTGTATGACCTCAAAACCCCGCTATCGGCGGTTGTCTCTTCGGTGAGCTTTTTTTTTTTCATTTCATTTTTAACAGAGAGTTAGTGCATAGAGGAGGAACTGGAGACAGTGGAGTCAGGACCACACACTGGAGCAAAAACACATTCAGTAGTGCTTCATTCCTGCAATCAGGTTAACACACTGGTGACAAACCATGGCCCTCATTTCATTTCTAAAAGGACGGGTGATTTTAAGAGCACTTTTCAGGCACTTAAATACCCAAAAAGAAGAGGTATGATTAAACTCCGACCAGGTTGTTGCATCTGGTGTTGACAGTTTTAGCAGGGACTCCAGAGATGACAATGAAGACAAACCAAGCTTTTGTTGCACTTTCCAAAATATTTAAACTCCCCTGGCTACAGTTCTGCTCCATCTTCTGCTCAGCTCCCCCATCAAATGTTTTCAGCCTCCCTGTGTGGTGCTTCCCTGATGCTGTCCTGGGGTCTGCCGTGGGATTGTGGCCGCCGCCGAATGCTCCGGCCAGATGAGATGAGGTCGGCGTAGCCACGGGAGTGAGAGAAGGCGTAGGCAGAGCGGCGGGAACGCCGGCCACGCTGGAAGGCTGGCGGCCTTTTCTTCTTCTCCTCCTCTAACATCTCCATCTCGTACTTCTTCCTGTTTCTTTGGACCTGGACGATGATGGGAAATAAGCAGGCAACAATTTTTCATATTTTCAATTTTTTTCAATATTTCATCTAAAAGTTGTTTCTTTTAATCAAATTGCAGTTAGATTAAACAATGGGACTTCTCGTCCACAACTCAATGGTTGACTCATGGAGGTCTCACCTTGTCCCCTACAGAGGGCCAGATGGTTTTATGGAGGAACTGAATGCAGATGACAGGCAGTAGGCTGATGCCCACAGTCAGGATAATGGTTAACCACAGGTAGGGCTGGCGCAGAGCATTCGATGCCGCACCTACACACATGAAATAAATGTTAGGAGAGAGACGTGAAGAGGTTGGGGTTTGATGTGGTTTTTTGAGCACATTTCAACAGTCGCATCAAAATCAAACTTTACAGGCTGAGTCATCAGCATAAACACTGAGCTGACAAAAAAATTTAGCTTTAAAAAGCCAAAAAGGTACAAAAATGTAACCACAGCTCCAGAGGACAGGTCCAAAAGAACATTTAGGAAACAGCCAATCAGAGATCTTCAAATACTGTTGCTGTGCAAATAATGGAAGCCAACAGAAGTTGAAAGCTAATAGTATTTAAAGCCACTCTGCATACAAGGAGAATTTTGAACTAATGACCTGTTAGCTGAGCCCCACACCTTTACTTAGTGTTGCTACGTCTTTATACATTTATACATGACAACGGTAGATTTTGACTGCTGTAATGCAAACTGTGGCTGATTGTTTTAGCTGTAGCTACAACATGTGCTTGCTTGAAAGCTCGTCCCCAGATGACAAGTTTATAACAGAAAGCAAAAAGGATTTTCTCATGTGTCAGACTGCGGCGAATGGTTGGGGACTGACCGGTGAAAGTGAATGCTGAGGGGAAGATGACGTGGATGCCGGCACTGTGGAGGTCAAACATGATGCCAAAGTAAATGGCTATGCTGCCCAAAACTGCAAAGCAGTTGACGAAGGTCCAGTAGGAAGTATCCAGAGAGATCTAACAAACAGAGACAACAGAAGTCAGCAGGCCACTCACACTTTAGACTAGTCTAGTGCAGTGGATTCACATCAACATGTTCTTACATGTCAACTTATGTATGACTGACCTGCAGGTTGACGGTAAAAACGAGCGATGAGGCTGTGACGACGGCCAAGGACTGGTAGTCAGAGGGAGCTTCTCCGTCCTGTCCCATGGTCTGAAGGAAGGCTCCATAAGGGATGAAGAAGATGATGAGCGAGACGAAGATGCCGTGAAACAAGCTGATGAAGAAGTTCCTGTAGTTGAACAACGTCCCCTGCTGGCCGGGCAGGTAGAGCTTCGGGAATTTTAGGCTCAGTTTGTCGTTAACGTCCTGCAGGAGCAAGAAGAGAAAGTGAAGAGGAGGGATCAGTTAGAGTTCTGCATGAGCTTTGCTTTTCTCTTACTGAGAAGAGCATGGAGTAGAGGTTTGTATGCAAAACCAATAATGTACCTTCCAATGATTCTTTGTGTTTAGGACAGGTCTGTTTTTACCTGGTCAAGAAGTCCAACTAATAGAACAGGCAAGCTGCTGTAACACAGATTGTAGAGAGTGATGAACCAGTCTTCATAGGCGACCTGCAGACAGGAAAACACTTTCAGTGTCAGATGGTGAGAGTAAACGGGCGTATGCTGGGATGAGACTACATGTTATCAGCCCAATAATTGTGATAATGAGCAAACGGAATGTCAGGGCGGGGTATAGTACTACTGCGTCATAATAGAAGATATGACGGAGGATCTGGAACCTCACAACGTCCCGACATCTTTTTAAGTTATTACACAAGACATATCACAATCCCCTGGTCAAATTACCATAAAATATACTGATAACACTCACAGAATTCATTTAAATTATTTTATTTTACTTAACTCTATGTTTTGCCACACCTGGACAATCTAAATGTTTGGGACCAAAAAGGCCTTAGATCACATGATTTTTTTACTCTTGATCAGGACAAATGTTGCTGACCTGTGAGGAGTATCCACTGAAGAAGGAGTACCAGAAGTGAACCAGTGTGAAGGCGAAGTTCTTGAAGAAGAAGAATCGCAGGAACTTGCACATTCGGATGTAGGACCAGCGTCCGTGCACCAGCAGGAGGCGCTCGAGGTAACGGAACTGAGCGAAGGCGTAGTCACTGGACATGACGGCCTGCATTCCCTCCTGACCGCTGATACCAACGCCGATGTCTGCAGCTGGAGGGACAGAGGGCGGGGAGGCAGATTAAAGTAGATTCACATGCCTGAGAAAATGTTTTCCTGCACCCTGAGCAATATCATGTCCTTACTCTTGATCATGTTGACGTCGTTGGCTCCGTCTCCAATGGACAGCGTCACAGCTTTCTTGTACTTCTTCACCAAACTCACCACGTTGGCCTTCTGCTTGGGTGTGACACGACAGCAGATGACCGCCTCGCACTCACAAGCCATGTCCACAAAGTCAACCTGCAGAGACGTTTCACCATGTTTGTTATCACACAAAACATCATACAATGAGTTGTCCAATCAGATCTCACTTTTATACTCTTAAATGTTTCACACAGTCATCGTACCTGTCTCAGCTCCTTCTCCTTGTCGTCCATCGGCTGTCCATCCTGAGGGGTGGCAGGCGGTGGTCGCTTTCCCAGGCGGCGAAGACGCAGACGACGGCGTTTCTTCTTCTTTTCGTAGAGAATCTCATTCTGAAAAAATAATATATTAGCACAGTGCACCACATGCAGACCTCTTAAAATTACATTTAAGAGGTCTGCATTTCGGAATTAAACTACTAAACTAGTAGTTATCATTTAGCAATCTTGAATGAAACCCACCAGCCAGCCTCCGGTGATGATGAGAGCATTTTTGCCCGGCGCAGGGAAGAAAGGCTCCGCAGGTTTCTTTCTGCCATGACGGACAGTCGCTGGCTCGTTTCTTCTGTTGGCCTGACGAATGCTGAGCTTCTCACTGGAGACGCACAAACAACAAATTCTTATACAACATGAAGTCTTAAATCCTTGTGGGCAGTTGAAATACAACTTATGGTCTGTTTTACCAAGAACAGTTGTGAACAAAGCGTTCACGTGGTGTTGTACAGTTAACTTCTACTCCCTTGTGATAAAACCATTAAAAAGTGACCCATGAAAATGTCACAAAAGTTCCTTCAAATTATTAAATTCAGATAGTTAATGTTAGCAAACATTAAAGTGGCAAAAGCTCTCATTTTTTTCATACACTGGTCAGTTTTGACCATTTCAAGCAAATAATGGCTATTTCAATATTTGAAAATCACGACCCATCCCTGTTACATAACACGTCTCCTTTCAGACTAATGGAAAGAACACATCTGTGTTTATTTTACTACACTGTGTCTTATTTGCATGTCCACAGATGCTGGCGGTAAACAAGACGATGATACGCACTTGTTTTGTGTAACTCTGGCTGGTTAAGCCTCATATTAGCCTCAGCTGAACTGGGATCACTTCACAGCCCGTAAAGGACAGAGGGAATGATTACAGAACTCAACATACACATGGCATTAGTGTTGTATTTACATATTCTTGAGAAGGTGCTCTTTGTACATTGATGGGGAAAAAGCAACTTCTGACACTCAGCATGAACATCAGTTGAAAGGAACAAACAGTGAATTTGGAAAAAAATGATCGGAGACGTCTTCGGCGACTCTCCTGGTAACACCGTACAAGACAGACGCAAGTATGTTTAAACTCCACAGACGGAGGCTATTTTCAAAGAAGCTGAAAACCTCAAACTATGCCTCTGTCTGCATCTCAGCTGCATCATCAGAGACAACATTTTCCACTCTGTGCCATCTGAAGACATGGTTACGCATAACTATGAAACAAAAGGGACTGGCGCACCTTGCTCTCATGCATGTTCATGGAGATATTTTGGACAGTCTGGACACTGGCAGCCTGATGAGGACCTTCATCAGCTCCAACCCGGAGAGGAAGGCCACGTTTGGAGTTGTGTGATGCAGACAGTATGACACTTTTCTTTTTCAAATGCTGCTGCAGCGCAGTGCAGCACAGCACACCTTTACACGCGCCACAGTTACATGGACAGCTGTGATCAATTGTTTACTGTTATCAAGGTGATCAGCACCATGAACAGCTACACGGACTCTGTCACACATTATTTGGTTTAGTTCCATTATGTGTATGTAACGCATAAAAATACACAGGATGGCGCCTGTGTAAATTTCCTCTATTGTGGTGCAAGTTAAGATTTTTGCAGGCTTAATTAATGTGGCCGAGGCTCCGGGTTCAAAGTTATTACAAACCTACAACCAATCAGCTCTGAATTATCTGTGAATTCAAAGTAACTTTCAGGTTTTGATTGAGAACTGATCTCAGGTCTCACTGTGTTCAAGTGTTGTGTTCCATGATTTTCTTTTTATTTCTACAAATGAGATTCATATCAATGCGTATACTACACATAGGCTACATAAGCTTCACTTGTATCACTGTGTATTTTCTGGGTGGCTTTGGTGTAGGAGTAAAGCTGATCACTCACTTGACGTCTTCTCCGTAGTGGATCTGCATGTCGTCCGTCAGCAGTGAACAAGAGTATCCGATGTTCTCTGCAGTTTCTGGGGAAAAGATGGAAACACACTGAAGGTGAGAGGTAAACCCACAGATGACTCTGCTGATTAAATGTGACCCAAAAGGGAAACTTCTGCTCTCTGCAGAAAAGTCTGATCACGAACATTTAAATAACATCTTCAATGCGTACCTCCTGTGTGTCAATCCAGTTTTATTTTTTAGTTAGTTAGTTCTTATTGGCTCATTAGTACAGGTTGACTGACTGTGTGGTCTGAGGTGATGGTACCTTTCTTATCTCCAGTCAGGACCCAGATCTTGATGTCAGCCTTGGCCAGTGTGGCGATGGTCTCTGGTACTCCGTCCTGCAATTTGTCCTCGATGGCTGTCGCCCCAATTAGCTGGATGGAGGGATACAGATACATGTAAACTTTTAATTTAACTTTTTAGAAGAAAAGGCCACAACACTAAAGAGGAGGCTGTTTTTCAGTTGATTTTTTAAAGAAACTTGAAGCATGAAAAAAAGCTCACCAGCAGGTTGTTCTCGATCTGCTCATACACTCGGTCGAGGGCAGCGTCTCTGTTCGACATGGCCACCTGGGCTTCTTTGTGTTTCCTGGACCAGGCGGCGTACTCGTCTGCACTGATGTCTTTGTAGCACAAGCACAGCGTCCGCAAGGTTGCGTTGGCAAAGACCTGAAGCACAGAACACAGACCACGATGGCTTCCACAGAAACAAGAGAACTACATGCTCTACAAGCATGTCATCATTTCTACATAAAGCATGTCTGCTGTGCAAAGACAAACTACATACAGCCGTGAGAATAAAGCCATGAAAACTCACATCCAGAGCTTCCTGGGTACTTTCTTTGTGTCTGGAATCTGGGGAAAGTCGCTCATAGATGACGGTGTCGGCTCCTTTACAGTAAAGACGAATACGACCATCAGGACACTTCACTGAAAGACAGAAGAGACAGCAGGACAGACGGTCAGAGGTGGGACACACATCGTTCAGCATGGCTGTAAACTCTTCAGTCAATTCATGAGTCAACACAAGACCTAGCCTTTGTTTAGCAAACACAGATTTCCCTCTATCTGCAATCAGACATAAAGTTAAAAGGCTGAAGCTAAAATGTATAAAATGACTTACTTGAACAGTTGCTACAAAGCGTGTTTTAACATTATGCTGTGTGTGAATCGTCTCTGTATGACAGAACCAGAAATGAAGTGTGTGTTTGTGTGTGTGAGTCTGTGCACTCGTACAGATGATAGACATGCGCTTGCGGTCGGAGTTGAAGTCGAGCAGCGCCAACATTTCGTAGGTCGCGTCTTGCCCCATCTCGCTGATGGTGATGGTGTCCTGTGTGCGAGACAGAAACACGTAGCCGAAGTTCCTGGCAGCAGTCACCAGCGCGCCCTCATCGGGAGACGCCGCCTGGTACACCAGTTCACCTGAGGGACGGATATGAACCCATACAGTCAGCTGTCAGCTCTGGTGGTTGCCATTCACTCATCACACTTTTAGCTCCTCTCAGGCTTAATCACCTTTGCCTAAACTAGGATTTTAGGATTACCGTCTTTTTGCTCCACCATGATGGTGTGGCAGAGGGAGAGCAGTTTGAAGAACTCTATAACATCTTTATCCTTCCCGGACCGGATGCATGCGACCAGGGAATGATCCATGAACTGAAACTTTTTGTCAGCGAGGCGGTTCCAGTTCCAGTCCACCGGCTAATGGAAAACAGGAAAAGGACAGATATGATGACACTGATGTGTAGTAACTGTAACTGTGCAGATTATCATCTATCATCTGTTGTGCAGTTCATATTTTCACTCAACATGTGAAAATCTGCTTTCCATGTGTTTAGAATCACATAATTTGTCATATTTTCTCCTACAAATGAAACATTCAATAAATCTTACCCTTCCTCTGTCCAGTGTCACTCCCTCAGCAGTGGTCGGTTCACCTGGAAAAGAAGATAAAGTACATAAATAGAGACAGAAGATGGCAAAAAAAGGAGTACAGTAGAAGGTTGGTGTAATTTTTGTCTTGATGACCAAATGAAGGGTTAGGGTTTGTTCATGTGTTATACATGTTATTTCACAGCGGTGCTTTCCTCCCTTCCCTTTATAAAAGACCTCTGTCACTGAGTCACAGACTGTAAAGCCATTTGCAAACTTTAAATCCGTCTTTGCAGGTTTGTTCTGCTCTTATCTAAATTCCACTCCTTCCTGCTGCAGTGAACCAGTTTATCCGAACGGAACTTTAAAGACCATTTCGTCTTCCTGATGACGCGATCCTGTCAGGATGCAGTACAGGAAGAGATAAAATACTAAATAATAGAAAAATCCTGCAGAAGGTCATTGTACGTGTAGAACATTGATTTCAAATTAAAATCCTGCATGTTCAGGTGTGTCATAGAGGTCGTCATTGCAGTGAAAAGACAGCAGGTGTCACTGTCTTGCTTTCTATCATCACACTGGTTTCCTTCCTGTATCTTTCCATTTTCTCCTCACAGGTTGTTTCACTGACCTCAGAGAGTGAATTCCCTCAAGTAACACCACAGGTAGAGGATCAACACCTCTTCCACTGCCACAGTCTCAGTTCTCACAGGCATTTCAAGTCTTTATAAACAAAACTGCTAAAAGCAGTTTAACGTTTGAGTGAAATGAAGCGGTCAGTACCGTAGGTGCGTCCAGCGATGGTGCACTTCTTGAACTGCATGATGTTTTGCGTCAGGGTTCCCGTCTTGTCAGAGAAGATGTACTCGATCTGACCGAGCTGTTCGTTCAGGGTGGTGGTTCGAGCCTGCACGGGGGCAACAAGTGATTTACTGACAGTGGAAGATGGAAGATGATGCATGGAGAAAATATCGTCATACTTTCTACCGCAAGCTGGTGGAGTCGAACTGCAGCAGCATGCAGTAAAAACTGAAACCTTTAACAGCAAGCCTAAACCTTTATCAGCAAGTGCAGGCCAGAAAGCTCAGTTGTCGTTACATAACCTCAGTCTCAAATTCTGGTTGCATAAATTACAAGCGGCCGATTATACAGAACCATTCAAACTGCTGATGGAGACTGAGAGATACAGTTAAAAGCTCTGAAAACAGCCATTAAGTGGAAGACTATGGGTTCAAATTATTCAGACAGAAACTGGAAAAAAAGTTTTTTTTTAAATTTATTTATTTTTTTAGCTGAGAAAAATATCATTCAAAACTAAACTGGTAGTGGGAATATTATAAAAAACATAAGCTGCATCATTAATATAGTGCAGTAAAAAATACATCAACATAACATAACAGTACCTCTTCACTGTGAAGTAACTGTGAAGCTCACAAACTGCAGACTTTTTAACAAGCTTCAAAAAATGCAACGTCATTGACGTGACAATAGATATCATCTGCAATAATATGTTATGTTTTGGTATATTTAATATTTTGGATCAATTTCTGCTGCAGACAGATTATTTGTCAGTTAACTTGGTGTCAGCATTACTGGGAAATCATTTCATCAGCATCATAAAGTCTCCATGACAGCTGCGTAGGATCTTGACTGAGAAGGAACCAAAGAATTCTACATGTTTAGAATTTTGTTTCATTTTACATAATCAATTGTCCGATTGATCGATTGTTGGATCGACGTGGATTGATCACAATTCTCTGGTTCTTCTTCCTCGAAAACGTTAGGATGATAAAAGCAGTAGTAATGTACCTTTGCTGGTGTGTCTTTCTCGGGGTAATACATCTGCAGGTCCCAGTTGATGAACTTACTCTGGCCCAGACGGATCACCTCCACACTGAACACAAAGCATGCAGACAATCAGGAGACGACACAGACAAGTTTTTTTTACAATCCCAACCTGTGACCAGGTACTGCTGCTCTGTGTTTGAGGCGGTGCTATGCAAAAGGAACATGATATACAGATGAGAACAGGAGGAACGTGTGAACACCACCCTAATGTGTTTGTTTAACTGACCTGACGTATAGTGAAATGGGCACCATGGTGTTTAGCACGATGATGTATCCCCAGAAGCTGAGGAAGCCTCTGTAGGAGGTGTCCTGGTTCTTGCCGTCGTACAGATACCAGGCATGGGAGCCGATCTCCTCGTACCAGAAGCTGTGCCCGATGGCCAGACCTGCTGCCACCAGGATCAGCAGCACGAAGATCTACAGGGAGGGGAGGCAGAAACAGATAAACACCCAAAAAAACATTAACGTGAGCAGCTATTAAAACATCGCCTTGAATAAAAAACATTAAGAACATACCGATGTTAAGATTAAACTTATGAGCTTACTGTGTAAACCATGTAGTTCATCAGCTCATCAATTTTGGTCCTCTTGAATCTCGTCTTCCCGCCGTTCCTCATGATTTTGGTGTCGGCTCCTACGGTAACATATCACAGTGGTACTAGATGTTCATATTGGCCATTATAAATCAGTAATCAATAATATTCAAAATGTTTATTATCACAATTACATTTTTTGGCATCCATGAGAAATGAATGTTGATTAGGACTGCAATAATTATTTTAGTTATGAACTTTTTATTTTTCATTTTCCTTTTTCGATAAATCATTGAGAAGAATGAACCTGAAACCAGAGAATTTGGGAGTTTTTTTAAGACTCAATTTTCATTCATTAATTGAGTGAACGTTTTTTTAAAGAGAATTTATTTTTCTGCTTTACATAAAGTTTACCAATTTTAAATAAGCTTAGAGAGTGATTGGTTTTGTGAAATAAATCTGTGAACGTGTTAACAGCGATTAATATGCAATGAACCACAGTATATCAGTGTGAGGTCCACATCTTCAGTGTGCACCGTCTGTTCTGCGGTTATGTTATCTCAGGTGGAGCAGGGATGCGTCCGAGGGTTCACACCTGCGTAGATTACCAGCCCGTGACACTCCTCTGTGTTCCTGATCTTGCAGCCTCGCAGCAGCACGTTGTCCAGGTCCAGAGGGTAGCGCTCCCTCTGCCACAGCATCGTCCCCACAAACTTGTCCAGGCGGTTGTTCGGCTCCTCGCACTCAATCAGACCTTCAAGAGAAATGAAGGTCACAGGGAGGGGGGGTTAGTTACACAGCACACAGAAGAGTGAAAACAGGGTACATTTTAAAATGTTAAAGATCTGTAAAAAGTTTAAAAATCTTTTTAGCAAAATGAAACACTGGAGCTGAATAGCTCAATAGCGCAAACATGACATAATGGAAACTCAAACAAACTTTATCTGTATCTATGTCTCCTGACATTATCAGTAGGGATGGGAACCAAGAACCGGTTCCAAATTGTCCAAATCAGAGCTCATCATCATCAGTGATGTCATGACTGTCTAACACTTGCGATGCTTGACAGTGACGTCAAACTTGTGAATCTATGTTGCTTCAAGTTCCACTGTTCCACTGTTTCACAAACAAGCAGCTTTTTCTGTACTGGGTAAACATCATGTGTGCAATAACATTAACCTCATACATGTGGGCTGAGCAGATTCTTTAACCTAAATAAAAAAATGAATGGTGTGTAAATGTTTAAAGATGGAGACTGAGAACTGGTTCCAAATTAAACAACAAATAAAGAGTGGAGCTTTCGCACAGCCGAGTCACACGCATGCTTTTCCCCCTCCTCTGTCTCTACACACTGCTCAGAGTTCAGTTATTCCTTTTCATGCTGGTGTAGATGTCTCAGTCACTGTTACGATTATTATTCCTCCATACTTTATGTTCAAAATGATTTTAATACTCTCTTACAATTAGATTTTTTTTTATATTATTCATGTTTATTCATGTTTAAGATGTCCTCAGTGAGGACATCTTAATGAGTTTAATCACTTTAATCACTTAATCAGGTTGCTGATTCAAACTGATTTCATGCAAATAAACTTGGCTCGTAGTTGTGAAGCAGGCTCACCATCGAACTCAGCTAACTGTCGTTCCTCCTGCAGTCTCTCATCAGTGACTCGGAGTCCCATCTTAAACTTCAGGTTGGTCTCTCTGCAGGACAAACAAAGAGCCCAGAGGAAAGAAAGAATCGCTGTTAGATGGATTCAAGTTCATAAACTTTTTTCATACCACAAAATTCAAAACTCAAAATTCAAAAAAAGAAAGGTGATGTCATTTGCTGTAAAACTGCTCCATCAGAGACTCTGCACACGTCTGTTTGTTTGATTTAAAGGCGTTGTTCTTACGGACATGCGGCCGTGTCTGGCACAGGTTGTGCGGCTTTTGGCAAAAGCTCTTTACACATTTACTCTCATCTTATCAGTGATTAATCTGTTGACCTAACTCGTGAGAAAACGACTCAACAAACTGAAACTTATCAGAGCAGAGAGCGCTGCTCCAGCAGCCGCTGCACAAAATGTAGTCCATTACACAATTTCAACACAACAAATCAGTGCAAACATTACAGATTTTAAATTTTTAAATGAGTGTTACCCGTCAAGCTCTGCCGTTTCTACATAGCACAGACTGTTTGGGTTGGAGCTGGATAACAGCAGGAGGTCAGCCTGAGGAGAATAAAAAACAAAAAAACAAACACACACACAAAAATGTGAAATTCAGAGACTCTGAAGGTTCAAATCAAGACAGAAATGCATCAGAAGCAGTAGTCTGATGTAGTCTGCTGGTGATCATATCCACCATCTTATTATCAAACCACAGAGAACACTGCTGCAAATCAGCTGATTTCAGAACTAAATAATACCATCTGAAATGATTTTATACATCTCTGTTCAAAATCATTTCCACCTGTAAAAGTCACAAGTGAACTTCTGCATGGTATTTAATCTGCATTCACTTCAACCATTAATTACTGGATCATTTACTTATCATTTATTATCTAACTATATAATTTTGTTTGGATTTTTTAATCTCGTAATCCATGTTGTTAAATCTTGCTCCACAGTGAACACATACTGTCATAATAATTTTATACTATAGTGTTAATTGAGAAAAATAAAAAAGATTACTGACCATGAACCTGTAAAGACATCTACAGCAGTTAGCCATGTTATCACTAGATAGCACCAGCCAGCCCGTCCATGTCTCACAGACCAGCAAAAATGATGCTAAAGCTACCCACCGGAATAAAATCGTTCTTCTTCAGACGGACCACATCTCCAACTTCAATGTTCCTCCACTTTGCCTCTTCAAACCTGAAGCAGAGGACCAGTCACAGATTTTATACATGTATGTCATCATCACTTAACACACAACATAACACATAAGAACGAGGAAGTTGGAATTTACTTACAGGCACACTTACACTGTACAGAACAAACCTCACATACAGAGAAGATGCTTTGACACACACCAGGCGTTAAAGCAGATTCTTAAATATGTATTGTTCCTTTCCAACAACAGCACTCAGTACTGACATTTCTCTAAAGAGGAAATCAAAGCTCATAAATGAATTTGTTCTGACCTGCCGTTCAGCAGCACCTCACACTTCCTGTTGTTGATCTCCTTGTCCATCCTGTGACGCGCCTGCAAGAAAGAAACAATTAAAATAAGAAGATGTAATACTTAATATATTAATAGTGTGTGCATGTGTGTGTGTCTTACCAGGTCATCCACCAGGTCTTTGATGGCAGTAACTCCCAGCACCACGACCAGAGGGATCAGTGTGGTGTACCAGGGCAGGGTGGTAATTTCTGGAATAATCTGACAGACAACAAACAAACATTTGATGGCACTTAATGGTCCAGGTTCTTCTTAACACTGCATCACCATCTGCTTTATTGGTCAAGTATGTGTGTACACATGCAGGGAATCAGTTGTTCTAGATTGCTCTTAATGCAAAGCTGAACAAATAAAGGTAAAGAATAGACTGTTATGTGCACAAATCACATAAATGTACCTGTAAGATGAGCAGAGCCAGGAAATAGAGGTTGGCAGCTCTTTTAAACTGCTCGTACAAGTTCAGGGGGATGAAAGTAATCACGTTGTACTTGTACGTCTTGATGGCGTTTCCCTGCAAACAAGAAATGTGGAGAAGACAGCAATGAACGTAAAGTCAGTCAGGTTATCTCAGCCTGGTCTTGAAGGCTATAAAATGTACAAACTGGAGAGATCTCATTATCTTGATCCATGATAATGAGATCTGCTGCTTGGATTTCAAGCACTTCTTTGCGAGTTTGTCTCTTGTGTCTTGTGTGTAATACTAAATCACTGGAGCACTCTAAAGTTATTCAAGGTGAATTGTTCTTTAAAAAGTACTAAAACTCTACTGAAGGTTTAAAGTTGTGGTTTCATCAATAGTTCTTAGAACCCCAGGTTCCCCACAGCCATTGTAACGCTTTGAAAATAACATGTCAGTCCAATGTGTGTCTGCTGATTTCATTTCAGTAGCTGGGAGGATGCACAGTAGGCAAAGCATCATGGTATGGAAAAGTTAAAATAATCCTAAACTTCAGGAGACTGGCCTCAGAGGCTACAGTTTGTCCTGAATCAGCAGCTATTGGTTCAGTTATTGTGGTGTCAGTACCGAGGCGGTGCTGTGTTTCAACAGGGGATAACCATCTGAACTCTATCCATTGCAGCCTGGTTTCGACTAGGTGCAGATACTGTTCTTGAGTAGGACACTGAAGGCCTACCAGGACCAGGTCTGTTTTCAGTTTGATATCACAGAATAATCAGTACCACACCAGTACACCACTCACCTGAGTCCAAAAAGGTGTTGGGGCTCCAAGATCTTTCACACAAAACTGGGAAAACCATTTCATTATGGGCCTGCTTTGTTCATGGAGGCATTGTCATGTTGAGTCTGACCCTTTCCTGTTTCAGAATTGGATTTGTTTGCCTTGTACAGGAAAATCTACTTGGCAGTAGACCTGATTAAAACTGAAAAGGGTCAAACACAAATTGCTGCCACAAAGTTGTCTAAAATATCACCGGATATGGACATGAACATTTCCCTTGAGTGAAACTAAGGGGAGATCAGTCCAAATCATAAAAACAGCCCCGGAACAGAAGTATGTGGACGAGGATTGGGATTAGATTATTGATTTATTGAAATGTTTTCTTTCCAACCAAAGTACTACTAAGAATAAATGGTTTCTAATATAGCAGCCAGTGTCCTGGTTGACTGTGCAGGCAGTGGCCCAGTTTGTGGGGCCATCAGTAATGAGCTGCATTTCATTATAGATAACCCTCTGAACTCTGAACACTGGATTCTGTGGGACGAACTGGCGTGTTTTTTTACTGTGTTATATCTGCGACTGTAGCATACAGATAATGACTGTTCAATTTGTTTTTAACAACAACAACGTGCCAGTTGTGCTGAGTCTAATGTGTCTATTAGTCAGGTTTCAACGCTCAAAGACCGATGACACAAAGACACTTCCCTGTTCACGTGCTGCTAGGAAAAACAGTCACACCAGCAAGTCTAAGCGTTTGATCAATCAGCTTAGAGCTCAAAGATAGAAAAGTACTTCAAATTATTTTTTCCCCTCATGTGTAGAATATATTCTGAACAAAAGAGCTGAATGATAAATCAAAAGTGTGCAGAAGAGCAAGAAAGTCCAAGATCTAATTTGGGTATGAAAGCTCTCTCTAAATCAAGTACAACACCCAGATGTCATTCATTCACACGCTTCCACCTTGTCACCTTTCATCTACATCGTCATCCAAAACAAGCAGACCAGTCCTGCCAAGCCTCTGTAGCTCTCAATGGATTTCAAATATGACCTTTCAGCAGCTCAGGGAGCCCGCATGGAGTCAAAAATGACTCAGCAGAAACTGAGAGACATTAGGAGAAAGCCACAGGACACAAGGAAAGTTATCAAGTAAACACAGCAGGCTTTCCTTGTTCCGGTTGCAGATCTTGTTATCCCTTAACCCGATAAACTTTTAATCACTTTTCTTTGAGAATTATAAATATTCTACTAAATCTGTCCAAAATAGTTCAGAGACGTGCACATGTAAAGTATAAGGATAAGTAACGCGTATTGATGATCCAGTTAAAAATAATGTTTGTTGACCTCCAGTTATGTAACCAACGTTTGGTATATAAACGTTCCATTAAAAGAAATTTAATAGGAAGGGAAGAAAAATCACTGTGTTGCTAACAGACATGAGTACACAAACTATGCAATGCTAACCAGCTAGCTGTAATTGAAACTCAGTCTATTACTTTGTGTAAAGAAATAGCACATTTGTCTTATAAATCAAAAGTTAAATTAAATTCACAAATAGTGAAACACACATATCTCTGGTATGACCATTAGCTTATGGTGGCTAATGTTGGCAAACTTTAGATATCGACATGTATCACACATTAGTGTCATTTTGCTGACTTACAGTATAGCCATTACTTATTCTTATACTCAGAGTTACTAGTTACTCTAAAAGTAACTAGTTACAATTACTAGTTACATCTCCCAGAAAGCAGTTACTGAGTTACAAATGATGAAAGTAACTAGTTACTTTGGAAAGTAACTATTGCGTTACTTTCAAGTCATTTTTTAAATGCTCAAATATATCAAAGAATTTGGACCCCACCTCCATCCCTCTTTGACAGAATGTAAAATACATGTGTTCAATTATTTATGATACATACTATACTATACTATACTATACTATACTATACTATACTATACTATACTTCCATTTAAAGGCGGCTACTTGTGGACTATTCAGGCTCGCCATTCCTGTTTCTCGTTGACTCACCTGAATGTCCTGTGTCGTCTTTGTATGTCTGACAATTTGTGTAAGCAACAGCCGCCCAACTCCACCTCTGATTGGCTAACCATGGAATTTTGCCAATCGTCATCATTTATGCGATTGTCTGGTGCCCCCGCCCTCACCAAGGAAGGAGGAACAAGAAAAATGTTTGCCGCTCGGCTTAGAGATCTAGTTGGTCTGATGAAAAACAGCTGCCTTCAATCATGGCCACATTTTGTGGCAGTAACAATAACGGCGTTTTAATGGTGGGAAGAGTAATCAAATAGATTACTCGTTACTGAAAAAAGGAACGCTGTTACTAACGCTGTTATTTATAGTGCCGCTATTCCCGTCACTGATTATTCTTATTCCTTATACTGACAGTGAAGAGTTACCTCAGATCCAAGTGCTATTTTTGTCTTGAGCTTTGACTTCTGCTGTCTTATCCAAACCTTAATGGTTCAGTATCAGGTTCTGGGTCAGGTTCAGGCCAGGTTTGGGGTGGATTTTCCTCCCTTTAGGAAGCCACTAATTTGTTTTTAATTTAATTTGTTTAATTGAATTTGTTTCTATGAAAATCTTGAAACTCTGCAGGTAGAAACTCAATCACAGAGAAGGATGGGACATCTTTTTTATCATTGTGTGATCATTTCATCAAAAGTAACAATGGTTTTGTAACTCTTCCTTGATGGCACATACAAGTGCTTTTGTCAGAAATTCTGACATCCAGTGATGTCTATTTACTTCCAGGTTTTTGTTTCTATCAGTAAGACTGACTGAATGTAATGCTCTTTTCTAGTTTTCCATTATCAGGCCTGAGAGTTGCCTTAATTGTCACAACATTGCCCATGATGACAAAGTATCACAGACAAAAACTACAAGGAATTGTTGGCTGTGAACAACAAGTCTGAATTCTCTGCAGGTCAAGTCAATCTCATTCCTGATGGACGATTCTAAAAATAATCAGCACATTGAATAGGCCTTTTAAAAACATGCAAAACACATACTTGCCCAGCTCTTAGGGTAGGGTGTGCCAGCTATGCTCAGCTCTCCATGCTCGCAATTAATTTACGTCAGGACCAAGTCTTCAGACCAGCTTATTAAATAGCAGATTGATGCAAACAGCTGAACTTACGGAGTATCTGCTCTTCTTGAAGCACAGGAAGACTTTTTTCTGGAACTCTGGCAGGTGGTGATAAGGTCGGTCGTTGGCTTTCACCTTCCATCCCATCTCTGAAAAAGAAGGCATGTTTAAAAATGGAGAAAAATGTTTTAATGACAAGCTAGCAGAAGGCTTCACAAATTCTGAGCTCATTCTGGATGCACAAAAATTAAACTGATATCCATCTTCTTAGCGAACTCTGAGAAAGAGAAAAGGGATTTCATAAATTCATAACCCAAATAAATTAAAGAAAATCATTATTAATATCTCTTTAATGACTCACCGCTGGGTCTAGCTTCCACAGGGACATGATCGACTCCGGGTGGCTCTTCTTGTGGTTCTTCTCCTCCAGAGCTTGCGTCCAATTCATCATCTGTCTCGTCATCACTGTACGGCATGACCTCATCGTCAGGGCCCAGGGAACCCTGGGAGTCTGCACGCCGCCTACTCATCTTAGCACCTCAGGTCTCTGGCAAAGAAGAAGAGTTTAACTTATTAAATATTTGTTATTTATAACAAATACAATTTATAACATTTATATTTGTACAGCAGTCACAGCACAAATGGAGGGTGGTGGGGTTGCAATCTGACAGTCACAAATGCATTATCAACTTCTGTTCAGACTGAAATACTTCAACTTTAAATTGATTGATTTTGAAACTGAGTGGCAAGAAATCTGATGCAGTCGTGATTCCCCGAGGATGTATCCTAATGACTTTTGGTGATTTCTAGCTCTACGTTACCCTTTCAAATAGCACCATCATCAGGTAAAAATTTAGTCTAACTTTTTGTAAATATTTTTTTAATAAATACTTGTAAGATGAGTTGATGAGCAATTTATGGGCAATTTAATGATAATTTCACACTGTAGAGAGATCCATGAATCATTTAAGAATGCTCAAAGGAGAAAGAGAAAAGTAAAGAAATGCTGATGAAAAGATGACAGTCAGCTGATGGCAGCAAGAACACTGACATCAAGTCCAATACATTCAGAAATGACATACTATGCCTTTGAGAACAAAATCTAGAAATGTATCCTGAAAGATCAGAATGCCAAGAGAGAGCTTCTGAGTCATTTAAGTCATTAAGTGATTAAGTCATCAATCAGGTCAGAAATAAAAAGCTGCAGTTCAGGTTTACTGTGAAATCTGACAGACGGGTTAATGCCAAACCTGATTGGATATGATGCATGTGGTGACGTTGCACTTTGTGTCAAGAGGGTGGTTAAGAATATATGTGATTCTGAGGAATGTGACCACACCCTCCTGGTCATTGCCAGCTACACTACTTATCCTGAAGAAGACAACATTTCTACTAAGCTGTTGACACCGCTTATGAAAATTAGTCTAATCTTCCTGTTTGCATGCAACGTAATGAAAAGGTTGGTGTTGTGATATTTGAGCTTATCCAAGATCCTGTTGGTCTCCAAGTCTTTCATAATGTTTAAAAGTAGGTGTAAACGCTCCTAAAATACAAATAATACTGGCATGCCCATGTCCTAAATGGAAAATGCTGCATTATGAATAAGGCCCTCTCTGAGTACCACCATTATGACGGATGTTAAGATACAGCAGCATATGCAAATCTTGTTCAGCAGCAGAATGTGCGACAGGTTTAGAACTGATAAGCAGATTAGACAGGTTAAAAAATACATATTGGCAAGAGAGTCCACCATGTAGCAGTACAGGGAGTAACATAGTTTGAGAACAGGGAACCTGTTTCTGTTTTAAAAAAAAAAAAAAAAAAAAAAAACACACACCAGAAGAGCAGGATGAACCTCCAACAGCTGATTCTCAGGATTTTTATAAAAGGAAGTCATCACTCATAACGCAACTGGCCACAAATGCAAATTCTGACCTTTTAAAAGTTCATTGACAAGTCACACACACACAACAAATCAAACAATGAATGGAATCTACCGAAAAGAACTATGTGTGTATTAAAGCCGGATAGATCTTCTTCCTCTGTGCTATAGATCTGCATGAGAACGCCTGAATGAACCACACCAGCGTCTGGTTGGAGAACGTGTTCTCACTCTTCTCCTGACTGATTTTGATAAGAGTTTGAAGACATTCTAAGGTCTGTCGATCTGATTGGGAGTCAGTGATAGACAGGTGGTTTATCCAATCACTGGCCAAGTATGTTTGTGCCAAGTGGCTCCTGTTTTCCAAGCATCAGTGCAGGTGAGGTTAACGGTGCCCAGCTGTTTTTTTTTTTTTAGAAAAGTAAACTATAAATGTGTCATTTTTTGAAGATTTATGCCTTCAGTGGGAAACAATGTGATGTTTGAGGCTCAGCACAGACACAAGAAACCTTGTGAGATACAAAGAAACAATACATTTGTCATTTTAGACTGAGTGAATGCACATTTATGTCCCGTTAAAATTGTCCGTATTGCAAATGACAATGAAAGTCAGAGCGCTGGACGACCATTTTTGACCCCGTCTCTGTCCTGACAGACAACGTAACAAATCCGCTGTCTCACTGGAAACCCCTGAAACATCTGCCTAACACCTCCTGGTTAAGAGGTGCCAAGTTTAGTTTTGGCACTTCCCATCAGCTTAATGTTTAATGATGTGGAGGAGCCCATTAGCCCCACTGATAAGGTTCATGAGCCTGGTTTCCGAGAACAATCTCACCTAAAAAGCACTAAATGGGAATAGACTGGGACTACGGCACCACTCGAGCCCGTGAAGGGAGTGAAATAAAAAGAAGGATTAGAGATCTCCATGTCTGGTGGCTAAATTAACCAAGTATTTTCCTCTCTAGATCAGTCCGACATGTTTGCTTAGGCTAATCACAATTGACCGCACTACCGGCAACCTCTGACAGTACCAGGAACTCACAGTATCACCTCCTGGACAGAGCAGGGAACAGTTGAAACAAATGCAGAACAACGTCTATATGTTAATGATATATAATGTTAAGTTTCTGAGGTAGAAAGGAAGTCAGTAGTAGTAGTATTTGAACTTTTTGAGACAGAAAAGGTCCTGAAAGAGAGGAAAATCTAGGGAATATCAGACTAAAATAAATAAATAAGACTACCAACCTGAGCGCCCAGACTTCAGATACAAGATGGGTGGCAAAGTGTAATGTTCACTAGTACAGAGGTCAGGAACAAGTCATTTCTGCTCTAGCTGAGCAGTCTCTTTCTCCAAATGTGAGCGGAGGAACTGATGAAACCAGGCCAGAGGACACTGCAGTGACTGTTCCTCCCCATGGTTTGAAACAAACACCTCATTTACAGAAACTTTGGTTTGAATGAGCTCCGGCTGGTCAAGTCTGTACATGAAAACTGGTTGAGGAGGGGGAGGAAAACAAAAGGATTGTAAAGACTGAGAGGAGGAGGGAAACCTGAAGTGGTGAGTAAATAAGATGACAGCTAAACTCTCAGCAGAGATTTGGAATGACAACTACAAAACCACAATACTCTAACTGGGTAAAAAACAAATTATTCTTTAGTGAATGGTAGTTGAGATGCAATTTAAAAAAAAAAAAAAAATTTCATTTAATTTCCTTCCTAGAGGAAGAATTTGTCCAACCTGCTGCAACAGAAGTATGAAGTCAGTTTCCCCAATGTCAGTGTTTCTGTCACAGTCTGACCAAAGATGGGCTGAAGAAAACACCTTCATCTACAGATAAACGTTACTACAAAATGTGTTATTATGTCAGCAGCGTGTCAAACAACATGCCACGCCAAAGGAATACACAGCCTGAAATAGAGCCCTGTGTCATGCCTGCATTCATCCACAATCTTTTTCAGAAACCTGTCGTCACTGAAGTTTCCTTGATTGTGAAACAGAGAAAAAAAAAAGTCTTCTAAACGACTGTGGGGTGGTTAGAGTATAAATCAGATAACTAAATGAGAATAAAGATGAATGAGACACTGTGTCCTGACACTTTTTCATAGTTTCTGTTAAATGTTCCTCAAATCATAGAGGTGTAATAATAAAGTCATGAATCTGATTGGCTAAGATGTCAGGATGTTGATTAGAGGCAGTTAGAGGGGGCGTGACTGGTTGGGAAATCTTAACTCCGAGGTGTGTGGGTTAACAGGCAAACACGAGCGCTCGCACGAGCGATTCATGTTCAAAACAGCAAACTGACATGAAAAACAAGATGCCGATATGTTTGACTCTCATACCTGTCACATGACATGACGCTACACCAAGCAGACAGTTAGCTTAATGCAAAGCTTGGAAGCAGCTAGCCTGCCCACAAGCACCTCTACACTAATGTTATAACTCATTTCTTTAAATCTGTATGACAGGCAGGAAGTTCAAATTTGCTGTTTCTTGAAGCTAAGAGCAATGTCAAAGAACCTTAAGCTGGTGCATTGTGGGAGTCGTAGTCAACTCCTACACTAAAATCATTATGTATGCAGACTTGTACTTTCAACTTATCATAGAGCCAGAGTTTGTCTATCACAGTTGTCAATGTCAATCCAAACTGGAGTAATGCTCCAGCTGTGAGCCATGTATCATTGTAAAATGCGTAAAATAGAAAATTAATTGACTTATTTTTGGAACCACTCAAAACAGCTCTTCACATTTCACACAGAAAAAAAAACAAGCCGCAGCAGGCTGCTGAAGTCAAGCGAAAAGAGCCATAGGAGGAAAAACATGAAGTAATTAAAGTTTAGGGCAAGTATCATATTTATAAGGAAATGAAGTGTACTTTTTGGTCAGATTGAAAACAGCCCCGTTAAAAGACAAAATCATCTTTTTTCCTCCTGAGAGTTCAACACTTGCTGCTCCACCCCCACCACAAAAAACAACCAATCAGAGGCTCAGCGGCAGCAGCAGGGCTGCGAGGCTCCACGCATCTTGGAAAACCGGTTTTGATGTCTGGTCTAGGGTGTCACTATGGCTACAAAGAGCAGGGGGAGGGAGGGAGAGCGGGGGAGGGATCCTCGGACTGGGACAGGGGAGAACATACCTGAGTGACGACAGTGAAACCTGAGAGGAGGGAGGAGGTTCAGCTCTCATTGAGGTGAGCAGCTTCAGACAAACAAAACAAAACGCAAGGAGAGATTTTTGTTTCGCCGCTTTAGGCCAGACACTGAAAACAGAGCATGGAGCTGTGGATATTTCTGTCCTTCAAATGTGTGTGGGGAAAAAAATAAACAGACTTCTTATTTTTCATCTGTGATCATACTTTGTATTTCATCTTTCTTGTAGCCTTCCTTATATGCACAAGCTTATGTGTGTCTAAATACGTAGATTTGAGTCCACTAGTGTGAAATTAGATATTTTTTAATAAGGATATTACATTAAGAGGTTGGGTCAGTGATTCACTGACAAAAAGACTCAGCATCAGAGTTACAGCCATTAAAATGAATCATGTTCAGTGCCATCTATTACTGCTAACAATGCCTTCATCAAATTTTACAAGATTGTTTCACTTAGGCTTCTATCAATTACATTATGGTACATAACATTAACACTGGATTCTGTGCATCATTTGCTGTGAATCTCTGTAAATGCTGGCTATCTGCTGAATGATTTAGAGAATGTGGCTTTCTATCGATGGTATCACTTTAAGTTTGTGAACACAAAGACACATGCAGGCCAAAAAATCCCCCGTACCCACAGGAATTTCTTCCAGGTCATGGTAGAAGAATTTAGGCAAGGATACCTCGGGACTATTCAACCCTGAATTAAGACAATATCTATCAAATAGGAAAACCGACAAGAAAAGTGCGTGGTTAAGATCCGATGACATCTGCAAAAGAACAAAAAATAGAAATGTGGGCAGTTTTTAAAAGGGGCTTGCATGTCATGTGACCCAGTGACTCAGTCATAGTGCTACACTGGAGAAACTCTTTTTATTACTATTTTACATTCAGAGTTTTACATTGGTTCACACACCAATTGTAAAACTCTCCATCACCACTCATGACTTTTCCAATCAGGCTCTGTGGCCTTTCTTCCCGCATCTACATCAGGATTTTTTAACCAAACCACATGGCTCTACAAAGGTGCATGCACAAAGCCTTTGGCCACCTTTGTCTCAAAGTAAACTGGGAGGGGCGAGAACAGATCCTATCAGTCAGATTAATGCAGAGTTGGGTTTCTGGAGCACCCAAGGGGAATCTGTTTGAGCTAGTGTCTGTAGCAAACAGGTGGAAAACAAAAGGGAACAATGGATGCCTGTTCTCTAGAGTGACTCTGCATTTTGAGCAGGCAAACCACCAACTACCCACCACTCTTCTTAGCTACATCACCTTCTACTACTAGAAGGATTTTACTGCTGGGGTTTTCCTCTCAGAAGATGTTCACCATCAACATTTAAATAAGTGTAAATAAGAGTCAAAGCATCAGTACAAAGCTGTGCTCAGTGTGACGCAAGAAGGAAGCTTCCTCATTCATTTCAATGGAACCAATGTTTTAACACAGCGGAGGTTTATATGCACAGTGCACACATGGGAAAATACCATCAACATTTATGTTGATTCAGTGAGACACAGACAAACAGTCTCTTGAGTCTTGTTTCTGATAACTTGATGAGTATAAGTCAAATACTCTCTTTTTTAGCTCAATGTTTGGTCTCCACCGATTCCTCAGGGAAATATCTGGCTCTTTTTAGCAGCTAAATGTTGCACTGTGTTCACCAGCTCATTTATAACTGTGTCTGTCTGCTCTTTGGTGCTGAGCAGGTCGGGTATTGTAAGTTTTTAGAACTTTCTTACCTGAAAAACAAGAAGCTATGAGGTGAAACTCACTATGAAGCCTCGTAAAGATGCCAAGAGCTGCAGAACCAGGTGATAATTCTCTGTAGGTTCATCACTACAAGCAACGTGTTTCAGATCGCAAGTGTTGTTTTCACACCTTCATTTGATACAATGTTTAACTGGAGTATTTGGTATTGTAGTGGCTGCAGGGATAGAGGATAAAATAACTGTCTCTGTCATGAAGTGTAAACTGTCTTGCAGTAATCGGAACTGCTCACCTGTACCTGAAACAATACACCCACATCACCACAGCCCCCCCAAGTATTTTCAGGCAGGGCTGTTTTCGGTCTCAGCTTGGCCTTGTAATCGTTGTCCTATCCAGCATCATCGTTGATGAACGGTTGATGACACAGTTCTCATGTTTGTCCATTTATTCATTCTGTCTAAATCAATGATGATCTATTTTGTGTGAGAGATAACTGTTTTTAAAATGATTGGATTTTACTTCTACTGCCACTGTTGAAGCTGACAATGACATACTATCACATCACAGACCTGCATTATTTGAAACTATAATTAATGTGTCACAAATGAAGGCGACGTGTGTTTTTTATGCATTTCACAGGAAATGACAGACAAAAATACACCTTATGTTTAATTTGTCCAAGAATCAACACCAATGATGACCAATTATCCTGAATATTAAATAAGCCTAAACTTAATTGATACATTATCAATTTACTTATTTATTATTTATATAAAATAGTATAAACGATCAGAAATTAATTTGCCCATCAGAAATAAAAGCACACTGGAGAAAATGGATATCTGCATGAAAAATAAAAGTATTTTATTGAACAATTAACCCACTGATGGATTCTAAACCAGTAAAATGCACCTTAACTCTCAGTCTACTGTATGTGTGTGTATGAGTGTGTGTGTGCGTATGTGCATGCATGCATGCTGGTTGTTAGTGGAGCTTAATGAGGGTTAATGAATTGAGTCCTAATTGAGATTCCTCAGTATTTTACTCACAGCTGGAGTCCAGACAATGAATCCATAAACAGACAGACAGTCCACAGAGACACACACAGCTATGTGAACTCCCCACACTGCTAGAGCCTCTGAGCAAGGCACAAATACTGCCTGAGTTAGAGGTTTGGAGAACGTTCTCTACAAGACTTTTCACACTAAAGCCACACTCACTACGTTTCACCTCTGCAGAAATCCTGAGAAATTACATTTTCATTTACAAATCATGCAGTCCTCCTACAACAACAAACACACACACACTAACATCACCCCTATGTAGTCAAATTATATTTGACTCCTCATTTGCCTATGTTGTATTTACAGTAGTGTACATGAGAGAGAGGACTAAAAGCTCAGCAGAGCTCAAGCCTCAGGCGAAAAACATTTGACAGAAGTAGTTGTGACTGGATTACCAAAAAAAACGCCACTTGTGGATCAAGAGATTTAGACAACCCTGTGTCTTTTTGTATCACATACTCAACTCAAAAATCTCTTAAATCATAATTTATAAAACCACCTTAAACGGAGCATGCCCTAGTCCAGTGCAAAGGAGCCATGTAGCATAGCATGTAGCAGAATATTTGCAGGAATTTGTCTTCCTGACAGACAGAGCGCAACAACAGACTGAACACAAGAGATTTTGTTTAGTCATGCTAAAAAGACAATTTTAGGGTAAATCCAGTTGTTAGCTAACATTTTTAGGATGCCCCACGTCAGCCGGAAAGACCTCATCACTTAGCTCTGCCTTCACATCAAATAGCATTGAGTTTCATTTAGGTTTTCTTAGTCAAAAAAAAGGCTAAGTCTGCCTGTGGGGCTAAAGTTATTATACAGAAATATTTACCCTCAGTAACAGACGTACTGCTCTGTGAGGAGGCAGTGGCAAATTGCTGGTATTTCACCTTGACTTCTAATCACCATTTTACAAACATTTACCAGCACTGTCACCGTCTGTCTGTGAGATGAAGTGACACTTTGGACCCTTTCTTCCTCACCACCACAACAAGGAGTTTGTTGCAAGTTTTCAGCATCGTAGACGTATGACTTTGAAATTGTTTTGTTGAACTGGCAGGAAGACATGCCAGCATTGGCAAGCTTGCTTAGATTACAGAACACTCTTTGGAACCAGTCTTGAATTTCCATCCATACATGTAAAACAACACAAACTTGACATGCCAACAAGAAGCGTAAACCCCAAACAGATCCAGTGTCCGTCATGCCATCTGTATGGAAAAACACAGAAGATCTCAAAGAGTTTGTATGATGCCTTCACCCCGGCTAAACCTTCAATTCATTTGCCTCTCAAGTCATTCAAATTCTCAGTCCCTGGTTTCAAGGTCAACCATTTCCATAAGGAGACAACATTTCCCTAATCAAAAGAACTCCACTAGCTACGTCTGCAGAAGACCATATTTGCTTGTTTATGGAGAAACATCCAGGCTGGTTGGACACGCATGTCCAGGACCAGTCACTGTTTTCACACAACACAACACCAGCTAAGTGTATGAAGGAGTTTCACAACCGATGTGGAAGTCCAACAGGTTCATATTATTCATATTTCATACTTTACCCAAAACCTCAAAGATTTATCTCACTTTGACCACGAGAGGGCTGATTCATGTCAGAAAAAACTAAACATGATTCTTTTCACAAGTTTTCACAACAGAGAAAGTACAGGAACATCCATAGAACCATCTCAGACCACTCCTACAGTATAGTAAATAGTATAATATGCTTCTTCAAACACCCATATAGATGACTAAATATGTTTAAATTAGGGTTACACAAAAGCAGTACCTCAGTAAATCAATAATTAACAGAGGCGGGGTCATGCTTGGCGCTGTCCTCAAGGAAGTACAGGACCAGGATTGGCCCTCCGACCAGCCAATCCGCAGTGCCCAATTGTCCCATCCCAGGTGATTTAAACTGCAGTCGTCATAATGTGAGGATGGCTTGTGTTTTGAGATGTTTATTCATGTAATTGCATTACTGCTTATCCTTATCAGGGCTGTGGGAGTCTAAAGCTGATCCCAGCTGACACTGGGAAAATGAATAATGAAAGTAATAAAAAAAAAGGAGGACAGGAATTGCATCATTCTCACTTCCCAGAGAGACTTCCTTGTCAAGTTTCTAGTAAATTACAAAGGGGGAAAAAAGCAAATAGAGGAAAGACTTGAAAAACATGATTTTGTGTAACAAAAAGATTTTTTTCGACTTCCTTATCCTGTTTCAACAGCCAATGTGGAGATTCTTTTATTCTGAAGGGTTTTGTTCAGAAGTTGTTTTGTGATTTTAAAAGATTTTTTTTTTTCCAATCAACAATCTAAAATGTCCCTTCTGATCCTCCGTACATCTAACATACCACATATCAGTCACTAGCTGTTTCAGTAGTGGAAATCACCATTTTCAATGCATGTATACACACTCAGTTGCACAGTTTAGGTTATAACGTTCAGTTTTTCTGTTTTAGAGACGTGTGGCTGTAGTTTGTGCTGCTGTTGAATTGTATTAAGTCAGAGGAATTCCTGATATGTAATCTATCTTCATTTTTTTTTAAAAAGCAGAATGCCAAGACAGCATACATCTTGTATAGTGGTTTCATAATGAGGTTTTCATTTTCTACAATGTCCTACAATATACTGCTGTCTGTAAGTGACTACAGTGAACTTTTTGTAGACATCTTAGGAGTTTCAAACGTTTTAACAGGATCTCATGAGACTGACGTGGAGCACCTGAAAATCCATCAGGACTTTATGACTTCAGGAAATAATCAAAAAAAAAACAACAGAGCCAGAGGCCTGACGTTAAGGAAGCTAAAATGACTACTACTACTTCAACACAAGTTATAAAGTAAAGGTAGGTTTTATATTAAGCCCACAGCCCCGAAAAGAAACAGCGAAGTGTCTTTGCAGGGGAAAGGTGAGCTGAGCAGCAGCCGCCCAGGTGAAACACTCCTCCACCCAGGTGTAGTTTAAACACCATTAAACCTTTAAAAACACCCAACACAAACACACACAGGTAAACTTCTATATTAAACTGCGCTTACCGTGCTACAGGTGATATAAAAAAGGTGAATCCTGTTCTCAGTCGGTGTCCGGGGCGTTTTGTCACCGTACCATGTTTTCCTATCTCTTCCTGCTTGTAGAGAGGTATAGTCGGCGGCTCCCCGCCCTTCTCTCCCCCTCACAGGCTGCCTCACCTGCTCCTGCCCCGCGAAAAACCCACCGGACCGGTCCGACGGGGCACACTCTTAAAACAACAATAAATAGCTCGTTAAAAACAGCGCGTGGCGTTCAGGGAGGCTGCGGCTGCGGAAGCGGGCGCCTAGGTGCTGGTCACGTGGCGCACAGGTAAACGTGTGTAATTGAATTTTTAATTGAAGCAGGTGGTCGTTGGAAGAGTGAACGCCGCCTACCAGCTGCTGCTGCCCGACGTGTGTGTGTGAGAGAGAATGTGTTTTATTATTATTATTATTATTATTTGAATATTTATATCTTTTTAATTACTTGAGGAGAGCCTTCCCCAATGAACATTACAAATATGCAAATGAAACATATTGTCTTTACATTTCCTCAAAATAGATGATATAGACATGTTGCATATAATCTCGTTAATCAGTGCCAGAGCATCCGTGATAACATCATCTTATTAATATTTCAAAATTAGCACTTTATGTTAAAATAGTAACATGATAGATCATTTGGCCATAAGAGATGATGAAGAGAGATGATGAGGGCATTTTAAAGGGATGTGTGTCACATAAATAAATCATCTTTGCAGAGGAAACTGCTGTAAAACATGGCGAGTTTATTTGTAGACCATCTTTCAACAGCAAGGAAAGATACACGTTATGGATATGATTTCAAAAGAATAAAAAGTAGGATAACACTGATGGTTTAGGTCTGCAGTGAGAGACATAAATAAATAATCCCAAACTGAATTTAAATGTATTCTCTGTATTTCTCATGAATATTATTAATAACTTAGTTTTAGTGGTTGTAATAGATGGCCTGTCATTTGAAGTGGATGTTCTGCATATACGTGTTTTTTTTGGTTGTACTGAATGTATGTTGAGTTGTGCATGACTCTTAAAGTAGATTAAAAAGTGATTTGATGCAGTCCAGATGAGACCCTTCCAGCATTATTCTTTCCTTTATACTCCATTTGTTGACCAGTAGCGCCACCTAAAGAAAATCCTGCTCAACAAGCAGCCTACTGCTGCTGTGGAACCCTCCAGAGCCCTTAGTGGACCACTAATGATCCCTGCACCTCAGGGACATGGTTTCATCATCACAGTACACATATTTAATTTCATCTTCTTAATATTGTATTTTAGGTTAATAAACAGCAAGATTTATCTGCAAAATATGGACCTCAACCTCTTTAGAAAATAATCTCTGTTTATCTTAACATTTAGTTGAAATATAGACCAGGAATTTAGCCAAATCTCACAGCAACATAGCCACATATTTTATGAATATACATATAGCCAGATGTTGTGTTTACTGTCTCTAACAGTCTACAATGTTGTCATAGTGTCACAGTGACATTATCAGCTATCGACTTTCTCTGCTTAAACCTAAGACTTAACATTAGTTGTAACTGAAACCCTGTATTACAAACTGGGGGTGTGGAGTTTCAACAACATGGGCATTTACCAGACAGGGAGGTTCTACTGAAAGTTGCATTGTGGGAAATGTAGGATCAAGTGTTTTTGCCTGACCCATACTAGAGACTAAAAGTCAGGCTATCTTAACCATTATTATTCATTTTTTATTCTTTCTTTGTAAATCCCCCTTTATGGACATACACTATTTAATTTAGTTTTCTATTTCTATAAAATATTTTTTTTATTTCTACAGTCACTTTTTATTTTATATATATAGTTTTTGTATAGCTATTTAGCACAGGTGATCTCCTTAACATAGTTATATATTATTATATATATTTATTTTCTATGCAAATGTTAAAGTCCCCTGCACATTTTTTATTATTTTTCTTTTTACATTTTGAATTTCTCTGTACATATATAAATCCTATGCAAATGTTTAATTTTGCTGTGCATATTTAAATTTAGATTTATCTCAGGTTAATTTTAACATACGGTTACTGCTTTATAGGTTTATTCTAATGTATGTTCAGTGTATGCTGGATGCTTGAATTTCCTATCCATCTATCAACTAAATCACTGGAGAATCAGTATAATTTAAAGTTAAGGCATGACAGCATTAATCAAGCACGTCTAAATGGTAGGAAACATAACATTTGAATTTGTTTTTAGAAGAGTTATTATTAATAGAGTTATTCTAGTTATGTGTGTTTGTTCTTTATCCTGTGGGGGGCAGTAAAAGTCATAGAAGGGCTAAAACGGTTACAATCAAAGAAGAATAAGGAAAAACCCCGCCTTTCCTGTTGTCTATTGGCCAATCAGAGTCCACATCCTGAACCTGCTCACTGTAGTGTGGCTCAGAAACAGGACGGCTAGTGAGCTAACAGGCTGACAGAAAGCTAAAAACACAACACTTTAAGATTTGTTAGGCTGTCCGCTTTCCTGTCCTGAACATCACCGGGGTAACCAGCTCGCCACAGCCGGCAAACTGCACCATGGTCGGAGTTAAAGTGATCGGGAGCGACCCGGACTTCCAGCCGGAGCTAGCGGCCGCCGGTTCCAGGCTCGCCGTGGTGAAGTTCACAATGGCCGGGTAAGCTTACCTAGCCAGCTCCGAGGCCGCGCGGCTAGCTGGACAGAGCACGCTATAGTCTGTCCTCACGACGTACGACTGTGAAACACCCAGAGCTGTTTATGGAGAGCTGACAGCAGCTGAACAGCCATGTTATCTGACAGGAGAGATTTGACTGCTGGGAAAGCTAGGTTAGCATGCTATCGTTAGCAGGCGTTAGCTAACTAGCTGTGTCGGTTACAATGACATAGCAGTATTACAGTAAGTTGGCTGCTGAGGTGTTATAAGACCTGATGGGGTGTTTGTTATTTAAATGGAGAGTGGGCTATCACCTCTAGTCTACCATGGACACCAGTAAAGGTCAGCCACGTTACCATTATCACCACCGTAACTGTGAAAAATCAGTTTTTACTCCCCACTGCAGCCAGCCCTGCTAACGGTAGGTCCTCACACTTTGACTGGACCTGCTACGAGCCTGTGATCCGAGGCTGTGAAGTTAAAATGAAATGACAGAAAATCAATGACAGCTTTAAGAACCGACTCCTGTGGAAATACGAGACCTGATCAGTTTACAGCTGCTAACATGTGAGCTCTGGCTGCTTTTCTCTGCTGGCATGTAACAATGTTAATAGATTACATGGCAAACAAGTTCAGGATGTCGTTATGAACTCTGGTTAAACAGTGACAGACATTTTCTTTGTTGGATCAGGCATATCACACTCCTATAACCTCCCAACATGTACCTGATGTATGATAGATTCAAAGTAATAAGAAGGAGATGCCACAGTAAAGTATAAAACATCAACACTGAGTTGAACTGATCTGTCAGCAGGTTGATATTATCTTTTTGCAGATGTTTAGTGTGAACATATCAGCCAATAAGTAATCATAAAGGTCAGTACAGATGATTATTTTAATTGAGAAACAGTGTCTCATATTCTCATGTTGCATATCCCGTCCACCAGGGAGCGCTGTCAAGTTTGTTTCCAAACTGTACAATGCCCGGCTCAGTACGTACACTGTCTGTCCAGCTCATAATCAAAATGTTCTCGGGTATCAGCCGGGCTCTAACCAGTGCATTATGTGCAACAACTAAATTGTGTCTGTATCACTGAGTATTGGAGACTCAGATAGTAAACGCTGGATCAGCAGTGGTTGGATTCTTAGTTCTGTGTCTTTTCTTTTACCTTCTTCACATGCAGAAATCTCAGAATGTTCACTTCATTGTGATGTGCAGCAGAGACACAGAAGTCCTCACATTGAACGACTCATAGTGTTTCTTCTTACTCAGTAAATAATTGAAAAAATTAAATTACTTTCAGTTTCTCTTTAGTGGACAGACTTGTCGGTTAATGAACGCACTCTCCTCTGCCTCCTCAGGTGCCGGCCATGCGTCAGAATAGCTCCAGCTTTCAACATGTTGAGTAACAAGTACCCACAGGTCGTCTTCCTCGAAGTAGATGTTCATGTCTGTCAGGTGAGTGTGAGCCGCTACACCCACCTCGTGGCTTTCATCCAGCAGAGGTGGATGCAGCTAAACAGTATCATCATTTTTAGTATTCCAGCAGTATCAGACAATGACCTAAGTCAGATTTGTGTCAGTCAGAGACGTTTGAATTTGGTGCCAATCATCCTGTTACATTCTGTCTAAGTGGCTAGTGAACCCAGAGGACCAGGCTGCTCCTATTGAATACTCGTCTTTCTGTCAACAAATCCCACGAGAAGTTTTTGCCTAATGTTTGTCACACAGAAGAACATAGTGTATATCCTGGGGACTATTTTCAACAGCAGATGAATCCACATTTGTATTAATGAGAGTAATTCCAAGCAGCAGGAAGTGTGTGTGGTATGAGTGAAAGTAAATAATTTTTTGTCTATAACTATTTTGTCTGAGGGACACATGCAGTGTTAGCAGAGTTCAGAGTTATTAAAGAATCAGTCTGGCATCATTTAATATTAATTAATAAGAATTCATATTAATATGTTGTTATTGTCAACAATGCCATCAGTGTCTTAGTTTCTCCCTAAATACAAGGTAATGACAGCATTGGTGTGCTTTTAATAGCCTGTGGACAACAATGGAGCTCTGTGATCTACCGAGCTTTAACTACACAGACTTGACAGCCAGTTAGCTTGGCACGAGGCTTTGATGATTCAGACCTCATTTAACAAAAGAAAAACATCTCTCTTTCTCTCAGGCGACAGCTGCAGCCAACAACATCTCAGCCACACCAACGTTCTTGTTCTTCAGGAACCGGGTTCGGGTGGATCAGTATCAGGGGGCGGACGCTGCAGGTCTGGAGGAGAAGATCAAACAGCACACAGAGAACGACCCGGGGAACAGCGAGGACTCTGACATTCCAAAGGGATACGTGAGTGGACATTGTTCCTGACACCTCTCTGCTGAAAGACTTCTGCTGGATGAGTCCAGGATTTAATATTCATTTTATAAGTTGGACAGCAGTTTCTAAAATAGTCTCCACTAGTTTTGTTGGTAGCCTCCCAAAGAGTAAAAAATGATATCTGACAGAAAAACACACAGTGTGTCATGAAGTTGGAAACAGAGAAGGCAATAAGTGTGGACAGTGTGTGTGAGTCAGGGAGTTTCTAAATCAACCCCCGGTCTGCGGACCGGTACCGGTCCGTTGATCAATTGGTACCGGGCCGCACAAGAAATAATTAACTGATTATGGATAATCTTTTATTTTGAGAAATGATTCTCTCTGTGACGTCTGGGTCACTTGCGTGGCGTAACGATGACGAGCAGTCATGATTCAGCCCCAGCCGCAGTTAAATTGTCAAGTGTTGACCGGTCCATGGTGATAAAACGGTTGGGGACCACTGTTCTAAATGACGTGTGTGAATGTTAAGTGAAGCTGATTGTGTCTTGTTTGCTTCGTTCTCAGATGGACCTCATGCCTTTTGTCAACAAAGCCGGCTGTGAGTGCCTCAACGAGAGCGACGACTGCGGCTTCGACAACTGCTTAATCAAAGACTCCTCCTACCTGGAGTCTGACTGTGACGAACAGGTACGAGCCGTTATTGCTAATGTAACGCGTCGCCACCCGAACATGTGACTATTTTTTCGATATGCTTGATATTATGACTAAAGACTGAGGCTAAAGCAGAATGTCCTCTGCTCAAGTTGATTATCCATATATGTTAGAAGACAAGCACATGCACACAGATTATACTGTTATTTAGTTTGACATAACTTTAATTTGATGCTTAGCTTACACACTTGGTTGTATTAACATTAAAATAGAAAAAGCTTTTACAATGAGGACTAATGTGTGTGTGCAGGGAACGTGACTCACAGCATGACCGGCTCCATACACAGTGCATGTGCTACTTTTTTTTTTAATGTAACCTTTAGCTGCACAAGTTATTGAACTCAGTAAATGGTGTGCACTTTGAAGATTAATACTCTGCATAGTAAGTTAGCCAGGTATGCTGCCAGTTGCAGGTTAGACATACAAATACATTGTTTGATATGTTTGTTATACTTTTGCTCACGTTTGGTTTTTAGATCAAATATTACACTCACCAAACTTAGCATGCGTCTTACCCTGCAGGACAAGCCTAAAGAATGTACATCTCGACAAGCGCACACCATTTCCTCTAACAGTGGCTAAGCTATGATTGGACATACCTTTTGTGTGTGTGTGTGTCTCTCTCTCTCTCTCTCTTTCTCTCTCTCTCTCTCTCTCTCTCTCTCTCTCTCTCTCTATATATATATATATATATATATATATACATATATACATATATATATATATATATGCCAAGCTAACTGGCTGTCAGCCTGCTGGTAGTTGATTGTGCTGGTGATTGTTCTAATATATTGTTGTCTGTTAATCTTGTCTAGTTGTTGATAACGATCGCCTTCAACCAGCCCGTGAAGCTCTTCTCTATGAAGCTACTGTCTTCAGACTTCGGTAAGTTTTTTTATGCTGCTCGACACTTCGGTAATTAATCTGAATCTCTTTTCTGGAAGTATCCTGTCCTTTGTTCCATCCTCCCTTCCTTACTTTTACTTACCTACTTACTTGTCCTCTGCCTCATTTTTCCTCCCTTCTCTGTATCAGCCCAAGCCCCTAAGGTGGTGAAGATATTCATCAATCTCCCTCGGTCGATGGGTTTCGACGACGCAGAGCGGAGCGAAGCCACTCAGGCTCTGGAGCTTTCAGAGGAAGACTACAAAGACGACGGTTTGATTCCTCTGCGCTACGTCAAGTTTCAGAACGTTCAGAGTGTTACGGTAAGGACCAGATCACCAATATGACTGCGGTTAGGCTTGGGACAAGATGTCATTGAATTAAAAATCGACTGATGTGTTTCAGCTGCAAGAGGAGGCATCAAGTAATCATTATTTCTTTTTCTCACCAGTTGTTTGTCAAGTCGAACCAAGGAGACGAGGAGACAACAAAAATCAACTACCTGACGTTCATAGGCACTCCAGTACAGGCCACGAACATGAACGACTTCAAAAGGGTATGGATCTGTCACAGCAAGTCCTCAGTTCATTTATTTCTGTTGATGTTTGTTTGATAAATGTGCTATAGTCATGGGTGATGATTTTATTTTGTCACCACGCAGGTTGTGGGAAAGAAAGGAGAGAGTCACTGAGCGGGACAAGAAAGGGGAGGATGGGGAGAAGAGGAAGAGGAGGCTACAGATACATCCAAGGACTTTCCCTCTGCCAAAGCTGACACACACTCTGCTGTCACACATACATACACACACACACACAGTCTCCAGCTGACCTCCTCAAGCTCTAAATGAATGCTCCGTCTGTGGAGAGTTGGTCTATGAATCATTTGTATTGTAATTCTGATGAAAATCACTGTAAATAAAACACAATCCTTTTTCAAAGGCATGTGCGTCGTGTCTGTTTTCTGTTGCAACAACGTTCCCTGGATGTTCATTTTACCACCAGAAGCTTGTTCTACTCAGGCTACAGGTAGAAAACTGACTGAACTTGAATTGATAATTTGTATAAAGTCTGTGTAAAGTAAAAACTAATTTGTGTTTTGAGTTTGTCAGACCAAAGAAGAAAGTATTATTAACCATCCAGCCAAATTTGAATGATTAAAGATATTGATAAGTTTATGAAATTAGGTGTCAAAATCAGGTAAAAATTAATTTTCAGCTCCAGGACTGTGGGAGCACATTTCAGAAAATGACATGACTAACTCTGAAACACTGAGTGAGATGAATTCATCTCTATCTCTCTGCTCGGGGTGCAGGGGTACACTCAGGGTGGCCTCAGCATGTCATCGAGCCACCCTTTAAGGACCGCCCACAAAATCCTGGACTGGAAACTGGTGAAAGACTGTTTGAACCTCTAACTCCAAATTTCAGTCATATATCCTTCAAAGTCTTTTCATGTTTTCAGCAACTTTTTTCCAACTTATTTAATGTGATTTGAAAGAAATCTCTTCAAATGTCTTGACACTTTTAAAGCCTAATCGGCAAATGGGCTTGTAGCAGGTCACTGTGTTTCTGGGGCAAAGATCCAAATGAAAGTTATCAAGTGACAGTTTTAGTTATACTGCCCTGAACTGCACTATTTAACGTCACCAGGGAGCTGAAGTTTCAGTGGATAGTGGATCATTTTGCACTAATCTTTTAGCATGTTGTAATTTAATGGCACCTACTCTAAAGCCCGAAGACAGACGAGGCTGTCCCAGTGTACTTTGGCCAATCACAGGTCATTGCAGAGGGACAACGCTCCTATTGGCTGCTCTCCAAATGCCTGCATAGCCTTGCAACCTCTTTTGGCTGCAACATTCTATGAACCTGTCTGCCTGTTCTATAAAAACAAGTGGATCAACAAGACAACCTACGAAGGTACAATTCATTTTCAGTCATCGGTTGAACTTTGAGCAACTCATCCAGTTTTATCTCTCACACTGTTTTGATTTCATTCATGCGTTAAAACACACACTGTTGTGCAGAGACTCCTCCTCTTCCAGGAAGGAATCCAAGTATAAAGTCCTTCCTTCTTTTCCTTGATCTCATGTACAGCCAGTCCAGTTTTGTCAAGGTGTGTCCCGTTATCTGCCAGTTTACAGACGTCAGGCAAACCAACATTCTGTGAAATACGACAGATGATGAGTCCCACCCAATTCACGGCAGATAAGAACGTGAAAACAGGAAAGAAAAAGATTTTTATTTTGTTTGTTTAAGTTTGGAACAGACAGCAGCTTTTATCAGGAAGTGAAACTATTCGTCATTCACGGTCTCTGGGAGGTGAAATGGCGCAGCGAGGAATTCATCTGGACCAGGAACAACTCTGCTGTTCCATCTGTCTGGATCTACTGAAGAGTCCTGTGACTATTCCCTGTGGACACAGCTACTGTATGAACTGTATTAAAAGCCACTGGGATGAAGAGGATCGGAAGAAAATCCACAGCTGTCCTCAGTGCAGACAGACCTTCACACCGAGGCCTGTCCTGGTGAAAAACACCATGTTAGCAGATTTAGTGGAAGATCTGAAGAAGACTGGACTCCAAGCTGCTCCAGCTGATCTCTGCTATGCCGGACCTGAAGATGTGTCCTGTGATGTCTGCACTGGGAGGAAGCTGAAAGCCACCAAGTCCTGTCTGCAGTGTCTGGTTTCTTACTGTGAGCAACACCTCCAGCCTCACTATGAATCTCCTGCCTTTGATAAACACAAGCTGGTCGACCCCTCCAAGAAGCAGAATATCTGCTCTCGTCACAATGAGGTGTTGAAGATTTTCAATATTTTTCCATGGATGAACATAAAGGTCATGACATCGTCGTTGCTGAAGGAGAATGGACTGAGAGGCAGAAAAAGCTTGAAACTAGTCAGCAAAAAATCCAGCAGAGAATCCAGGACAGAGAGAAAGAAGTGAAGCTTCTTCAGCAGGAGGTGGAGGCTATCAATCGCTCTGCTGATAAAGCTGTGATGGACAGTGAGAAGATCTTCACTGAGCTGGTTCATATTGTTGAGAAAAGAAGCTCTGATGTGAAGCAGCAGATCAGATCCCAGGAGAATATTGAAGTGAGTCGAGTCAAAGATCTTCAGGAGAAGCTGCAGCAGGAGATCATTGAACTGAGGAGGAAAGACGCTGAGCTGGAACAACTCTCAAACACAGACGACCACATCCAGTTTCTACAGAATTACCCCTCACTGTCACACATCAGTGAATCTGCAGACTCACCCATCTTCAAAATCCGTCCTCTGAGGTACTTTGAGGATGTGACTGCAGCGGTGTCAGAGGTCAAAGATAAACTACAGGACATTCTTAGTGAAGTATCGACCAAGATCTCGGAGACTGAAGTTGATGTTTTACTGCCACAAGAAGAACCAAAGACCAGAGATGAATTCTTACAATACTCACGTCAAATCACACTGGATCCAAACACAGCGCACAGACAGCTGTCACTATCTGAAGGGAACAGAAAAGCAACAGTGTATTACCTAACAAGTCTAGTAGCTTCAGCAACATCTGTGTATGGATTTAAACATGGATATAACAGTCACAAGAAAAGTTTCCTTTACAGCTGTCAAGCTCTGAGCACAGAGGGTCTGACTGGACGTTGTTACTGGGAGGTTGAGTAGTGAAGTTTTTGTAGCAGTTGCATACAAGGATATTAGCGAAGAAGGAAAAGAAAGTGAATTTGGAAACAATGACAGGTCTTGGGCATTATGATGTTTCCATGATGGGTATGAATTCAGACATAACAACATCGAGCATCCATCTCTGGCCCTCAGTCCTCCAGAGTAGGAGTGTACCTGGATCACAGTGCAGGTGTTCTGTTCTACAGCGTCTCTGAGACCATGACTTTGCTCCACAGAGTCCAGACCACATTCACTGAGCCACTCCATGCTGGCTTTGGCTTTGTTATAGATCCACAGCTGAGCTCAAGTAGACAGAAATTATTGAATAGGCAATAGGTGAGATTATCTTTTTACTTTTAAAGCTGTGTGTCAGATTTAGGGAACTTTATTTACAGAACTTGGCTGAAATGTAATATAATACTATAAACTATATTCTCATTAGTATATAATCACCTCAAAAATATAGAAAATATGTTGTTTGTTTGTTTGTTACCTTAGAATGTGCCTTTTACATGTCCATAGCGCAGGGCGTCTTCTATGATCTCCACCATGTTGAACCACCTCCTTTCTACAGTAACCTAAAATGGACAAACTAAACATTGGCACATTTTGCCGCCACCTTAGTTTCTCCTTCATGCTAGAAAGAAGAGAGTGAAACGAGACCGTTGCAATCTGGAACTACACTGCTAGTTGCCCTCAATTCTCACTTCACACTGCTCCTTTAAAGAGAAAAAACATTAAAAAATAATTTAAAAAAATTAAATGTCAAAATATAGAATGATGATATTTCTTCTTTAAATCTGTGCTGTAACATGGTAGTAAGGAACTTTCTTTGTTTCTTTTGTTAACACACTAAACAGGATGCCAGAACCTTTCATATATTCAGGGATATATAGCAATATCAATGCTGGCATCATTTTGAAATGGACTTTATTATATTATGGGGTAATTGTGCAGAAATAACTACAATCTAGAAATCTTCAAAAAGTAAAAGCTTGTTGTAACTCTTTTATTTTTAATATAGAGACAAGGAACCTGAGGTCTATGTAATTCTTCTCTTTGTTATATATTCTTACTGTGACTGTAATGTTTTTTCTGTGCTGTCTCTCTTCTAATCACGGCTTAATGGTTAATCACAGTTTATTCTGCTCCTGTCGCTTTGATAACGTGTTCAGAATACTGTAAGAGATCATTTCTTTACTCAGACAGGAGGCCCTTCATTTTCTCTCTGTGCTGAAATGATGTGTGATGAACTGAATATGTAGAGTGAAAAACTGATTGCAGGATATTTTACTTATGATGTATGAACACAATCAGTCAATAAAGTTCTTTTGTTTTTGAAATAATGAATAAAGTATCTGTATGTATTTATGGACAGAGGTCAGAGCTGCAGGAGAAAACAGTATAATTTTACCTCTAAAACAGAACACAGTGCCGTCTGGATGTTTAGAGGAGACGTCAAAGAATATATTTAACCTCAGGTGGCGTGCTGCAAAAACAATGAACAGGGGATGCATGCTTCTTAATTTACGCATAATTTTTCGTTCAGTACTCTGCTCGGGTCAGCTTCTGTCCTTCACAGCAGTGTCACACCTTTATTCCAGAAGAATGCGGACCAACCTACAAGCAGTCTAAGCGGTTGCCCGGGTGTACAGTGTACATGTTGGTCCAATGGGGGAATCAGCATTTCCCTAAATTCCTTGTCGAGCTCGTCCTCCTCACTGAGACCATTGTCTTCACCACAGGCATCTGCTTCCTTTGACTGCCATTACGACCAATATGACTGTCATATCAACACACATGAACCATTATAACAACATAAACAAGGCTATAATCACACAATGCCTCACTGGAAGTGCTCCTCTTCCTCGAATGGATCAAACTCTCAAAATATCTCGCTTTTCTTTCTGCTCTCAAACAAAGCCAATCAGTCCATATCCTTCTTTCTTCCTGCCCCCTCCACAGATCTGTCTACCAGTGCACAGATGTAACTGACAAATGAATTATAGTGTATTATTATAAGTTAACAAGCTACCCAACACTGTGTAGTAAAATAGTGACATGTTCGCTCAAGTAATAAAGGTCTTAAAACAAGATCTTGATATAAGACCTCTGTTCAGGTCAGGCATTACAGCCAGGTGAAGATATACTTTATTGACCCCACACAGGGATTTCACTATCAGAGCATCCACATGCTCTGATAGTGGGTGGATAAGAAATAAAATAATGAATAATGAAATAAATAATAAAAGAATAAAAGTCATTTGAAGAGACACATCAGGAGTCAGCCTGTGGAGCCAAGCAAAGATCACACACATCGCTTATCGACAGAAACACCAGCTGCATGTGTATCATCTCCATCACGCCAATGCGCGTGCATCGGTAGTCATGGAGACAGAACGCGTGCGGCCGGAACCGCGGAGCAGCTCTGGAACTGCTCATTCGAGCTTGGACTGGACGCGAGTTAGGCTGCTGAGAAAGGTCTCTGACTGGAAAAGTTCTCCTGCAAACTAAACTTTTGGACTGTGAGCTGAATAAAAACCCAGAGAGAGAAAAATGGACCTGCTGGAAAGTTTGAAACCTGTTTGGGAGCCCCTGCTGAGCAGAGTCAGGCGGTGGATCTTACATTTCACAAGTAAGACAACTTTTAATGTTGTGCCAAATTAATTTAAAGATCTTTCCGAAACCCTCGAATGAGTTTCAGGACAGAGTAATATTTAAGTTATGTAAATTGTTGAATATAACGATGAAAAATCAACTCGAGAATTTGAAGTGGCCTGTTAGGAAAACAGTTTTTGGTGACACTCGACGTTTTCTCGGTGTAAAACGATTGTTAGAAGGGAAAAACTGACTGAATGTCCTGGGACTGGTGGGAAATGAGTCAAGATTGTGTTGTAACTTAAAAATACTTTAAATTTTATTGTTTTTACAAAGTTATCGATGAAATTTTATGGAAAAAGATGGCGACCGTTCCATATTTCGAATCAGGCCAAAAATGTATTTTTCTCTGTCACCATGGAGACGGAACGTTTAGGAGCAAACATGTTATGATTTATTTTAAAATGTATGATTTGAATTTCAGTTGATTTTAATGGGCACATAGAAACACGCAGGTACAGCTGGGGCACGTTGAACCGTTCAAAGGTTCACACCTGTGAGCTAACTGTGCTGAAAAGGTTTGTCAACAAGCACAGATAGTTTTGAAACTGTGTCCATCAGGCTGATATTTAGAGTTTCACTAAACGATTACCACAGGATATTGATATGATTAAACTGTTGTATTATTGATTGATGTTAACACTGTCTCTTTTTTGTCAAATGCATTTTACTCATAATCTGACAAAAAGAAACATATCACTTAGAATACGCTGGATTATTGACATTATTAGATGTGTATTGTTAAAATGATTTGAATCTTTCATTTGTTATATATCACATTTATGGCCAATTCTTGAACACATGTTTATTGCACACACACACACACACACACAGTATGCTGAGCAGTACGTGTATTTGTTGCTGTTCCAGGGGATTGTCTGCGGTCTCCACAGTGCTGATGTGAAACCATCAGCTGAAGGTCAGCCTGTCGTCTGCTGTGTGTAATTGACAGCTCGGCTCAACCCATCAACTGCTGAGATCAACGGACAGGTCAGCAAATTTTATTCTTTTGTTTTATGAAGTGATTTTGATCAATAATGCCCTCTGTTTGAAAAAAGCTTTGTGTGAAATGACTGCTCCTGTTAAGTATATGTATATATTTACTGAACACACACACACACACACACATACACACACACAAACAGTATACTGAGCAGTACACATATTTACTCCAGACACAGTATCTGTGCTGTAAATATGTATACTGCTCAATATGCTGTGTGTGTGTGTGTACTGTAAATATATGTACTGCTGAGTATACTGTCTGTGTGTGTGTATAGTAAAGATGTCTACAACTCAGTATACTGTATGTGTGTGTGTGTGTTTGTGTCTGCAGCAAATATCTGTACTACTCAGTACACTGTGTGTGTGTTCGTGTGCACTAAGTATGTCTACTGCTCACTAATGAGCAGTACACACATTATTACACACACACACACACACAGTATACTGAGCAGCACACATATTTACTCCAGACACAGACACAGTATCTATGCAGTAACTACGTCTACTGTTCAGTACACAGTCTAATGAGCAGTACACATATTTACTGCACACACAGAGACAGAAACATAGTATACTGAGAAGTACACACATTATTACACGCGCACACACAGACTACGTGTACTGGTCAGTATACTGTGAGTATCTGTGCAATACATCTGTGTACTACTCAATATTCAGTGAGAAGTACAGCTCAGTATACTGTGTGTATGTGTGTGTTTGTTTCTGTAGTAAATATCTGTACTACTCAGTATGTGTACTGGTCATTACACAGTATACTGAGCACTATATTACACACACACACACACACACACACACACACACGCACACCAGTATACTAAGCAGTACAAATATTTACTTCAGCCACAGACACAGTATCTGTGCTGTAAATGTGTGTACTACTCAGTACAATGTGTGTGTGTGTGTGTGTGTGTGTTTGCAGTAAATATGTGTATTGCTCAGTACACAGTCTTTTGAGCAGTACACACATTATTGATTGTACACACACATAGTATACTGAGCAGTACACATATTTACTACAGACACAGTATCTGTGCAGTAAATATGTGTACTGCTCAGTATTCTGCCTGTGTGTGTGTTGTAAAGATGTCTACAGCTCAGTATACTGTGTGTGTGCTTGTGTGTTTATGTCTGTAGTAAATATCTGTAGCAGTATATCTGAGCAGTACACACATTGTTGCACACACACACACAGTACACTGAGCGTAGACATATTTACTCCAGACACAGACACAGTAGGCTATACTGAGCAGTAAATATGTGTGCTGCTGTGTGTGTGTGTGTGTGTGTGTGTGTGTGCAATAATGTGTCTACTGGTCAATATACAGCATACTGAGCAGTATACATATTTACTGCACACACACACGAGTATGGAAGAATTATCCTATCTTTATTCAAGAGCGTAGATGTTCAGTTTGAGAGCATGATTTCTCCTTCTCGTGCTCACATTTTGTGCTCGCACTCAGATTTCTGCTGCTTTATTTCAAAATGTGTGCTTGGACTCAAAATTGGACTCACATTATTTATGTAGAATTAATCTTAAGTAATCCCAAAGAGTTATCGTAATTTCGATTTTTTTTGGATTTCATATTAGCATTATACTATAAATACTCTTGCTGGTATAACAGTGTCCTGATAGTTGAATGGTTAAGTACACTGCTACCTGTTGTATTTTAAACCATGGGACGCTGGTTCGCATCCTGGCCCCCACACTTTAGCTGCATGTCATATAATGATTTTAAATTTAAATTCATAAATCATGCTCTCAAACTGAAAATCTACGCTCTTGAATAAAGATAGGATAATTCTTCCATACTGCACACACACAGTATACTGAGCACTAGACACATTATTGCACACACACACACACACACACACACACACACACACACACACACACACACACACTCTAGTATACTGAGCAGTCCACTTATTTACTCCAGCCACAGACACAGTATCTGTGCTGTAAATATCTGTACTACTCAGTACACTCTGTGTGTGTGTGTGTGCACTAAATCTGTCTACTGCTCAGTACACAGTCTACGTACACACGTGGACAAAATTGTTGGTACCCTTCGTTTAATGAAAGAAAAATTCACAATGGTCACAGAAATAACTTGAATCTGTAAAAAGTAATAATAAATAAAAATTCTATGAAATTTAACCAATGAAAGTCAGACATTGCTTTTCAACCATGCTTCAACATAATTATTTAAAAAAATAAACTCATGAAACAGGCCTGGACAAAAATGATGGTACCCCTAGAAAAGACTGAAAATAATGTGACCAAAGGGACATGTCAATTCAAGGTGTGATCACTAATTAGCATCACAGGTCTCTACAAGCAGTAATCAGTCAGTGCGCCTATATATAGGACTACAGCTAGTCACTGTGCTGTTTGGTGACATGGTGTGTACCACACTCAACATGGACCAGCGGAAGCAAAGGAAAGAGTTGTCTCAGGACATTAGAAAGAAAATTATCGACAAGCATCTTAAAGGTAAAGGCTATAAGACCATCTCCAAGCAGCTTGATGTTCCTGTGACAACAGTTGCACATATTATCCAGAAATTTAAGATCCATGGGACTGTAGCCAACCTCCCTGGACGTGGCCGCAGGAGGAAAATTGATGACAAATCAAGGAGACGGATAATACGAATGGTAACAAAAGAGCCCAGAAAAACTTCTAAAGAGATTAAAGGTGAACTTCAAGCTCAAGGAACATCAGTGTCAGATCGCACCATCCGTTGTTGTTTGAGCCAAAGTGGACTTAATGGGAGACGACCAAGGAGGACACCATTGTTGAAAACAAGTCATAAAAAAGCCAGACTGGAATTTGCCAAACTACATGTTGACAAGCCACACAGCTTCTGGGAGAATGTCCTATGGACAGATGAGACAAAAATTGAACTTTTTGGCAAGGCACATCAGCTCTATGTTCACAGACGAAGAAATGAAGCATATAAAGAAAAGAACACTGTCCCTACTGTGAAACATGGAGGAGGCTCTGTTATGTTCTGGGGCTGCTTTGCTGCATCTGGCACAGGGTGTCTCAAATCTGTGCAGGGTACAATGAAGTCTCAAGACTATCAAGGGATTCTAGAGAGAAATGTGCTGGCCAGTGTCAGAAAGCTTGGTCTCAGTCGCAGGTCATGGGTCTTGCAACAGGACAATGACCCAAAACACACAGCTAAAAACACCCAAGAATGGCTAAGAGGAAAACACTGGACTATTCTAATGTGGCCTTCTATGAGCCCTGACCTTAATTCTATTGAGCATCTTTGGAAGGAGCTGAAACATGCCGTCTGGAAAAGGCACCTTTCAAACCTGAGACAACTGGAGCAGTTTGCGCAGGAGGAGTGGGCCAAAATACCTACTGAGAGGTGCAAAAGTCTCATTGACAGTTACAGGAATCGTTTGATTGCAGTGATGGCCTCAAAAGGTTGTGCAACAAAATATTAAGTTTATGGGGTACCATCATTTTTGTCCAGGCCTGTTTCATGAGTTTATTTTTTTAAATAATTCCGTTGAAGCATGGTTGAAAAGCAATGTCTGACTTTCATTGGTTAAATTTCATAGAATTTTTATTTATTATTACTTTTTACAGATTCAAGTTATTTCTGTGACCATTGTGAGTTTTTCTTTCATTAAACGAAGGGTACCAACAATTTTGTCCACGTGTGTAGCAGTGCAGACATTATTGCACACACACATCCACACACACACACACAGTATACTGAGCCCTAGACACATTATTGCACACACACACACCCCCAATATACTGAGCAGTACACATATTTACTGCTCAGTATACTGGGTGTGTGTTTCTGTTTCTGTCTGTTTCTACTGAGCAATACACATATTTACTGCACTACTACTCAGTACACTGTTTGTGTGTTCGTGTGCACTAAATATGTCTACTGTATATTTCCTGCGCACACACGTACAAATATTTACTCCAGACACAGACACAGTATCTGTGCAATACATATGTGTACTGCTCAATATACTGAGCTGTACTCAGTGAGAAGTACAGCTCAGTATACTGTGTGTATGTGTGTGTTTGTTTCTGTAGTAAATATCTGTACTACTCAGTATACTGTGTGTGCGCAGTAAATAAGTGTACTGGTCATTACACAGTATACTGAGCACTAGACACATTATTGCACACACACACACACACACACACACACACACACACACACACACACAGTATACTGAGCAGTACACATATTTAGTTCAGCCACAGAGACAGTATCTGTGCTGTAAATATGTGTACTGCTCAGTATACTGTCAGAGTGTCTGTGTGTGTGTGTGTGTGTGGGTGTAGTACAGCTCAGTATACTGTGTGTGTGTGTCTGTGTGCTTGTGTCTACAGTTAATCTCTGTACTGCTCAGTATACTCTGTGTATGTGTATTAAATATGTCTACTGTTCAGTACACAGTCTTTTGAGCAGTACACACATTGTTGCACACACACACGAGTATGGAAGAATTATCCTATCTTTATTCAAGAGCGTAGATGTTCAGTTTGAGAGCATGATTTCTCCTTCTCGTGCTCACATTTTGTGCTCGCACTCAGATTTCTGCTGCTTTATTTCAAAATGTGTGCTTGGACTCAAACATCACATGCCTGCACTCACATTTCTTCTTCTTGGACACAAACATTTCGCTCGCACTCAAATCTGTCCTGTGCGCTGTCAAACTTTTTGTGCTCGCACTCGGAACAACACGTCCTCTCAGTTTGAGGTGTGTGCTCAGACTGAAAGATGCCCCTCCCTGCGTGAATATTAGTGTGTTTCACCAGCCAATAGGGAGACAGCTAGAGTGTGGCCCAATCTTGCGTTCCTTCGCCGTTTTTGAGCGCTCCGTAGGGGCGGGTACATGGTCTGTTTGTAAAACTGCTTCTCTCTTAAAATACACCAATTTACCACATCAGCCAGCTGTTTGAATCGTCAGCTATTTAAGACGCCACATTATTTATGTAGAATTAATCTTAAGTAATCCCAAAAAGAATCATCGTAATTTCGATTTTTTTTGGATTTCATATTAGCATTATACTATAAATACTCTTGCTGGTATAACAGTGTCCTGATAGTTGAATGGTTAAGTACACTGCTACCTGTTGTATTTTAAACCATGGGACGCTGGTTCGCATCCTGGCCCCCACACTTTAGCTGCATGTCATATAATGATTTTAAATTTAAATTCATAAATCATGCTCTCGAACTGAAAATCTACGCTCTTGAATAAAGATAGGATAATTCTTCCATACAGCACACACAGTTTACTGAGCACTAGACACATTATTGCACACACACACACACACACACACACACACACACACAGTATACTGACCAGTACACATATTTACTCCAGCCACAGAGAAAGTATCTGTGCTGTAAATATGTGTACTGCTCAGTATACTGTCAGTGTGTGTGTGTGTGTGGGGTGGGGGTGGGGGGGTGGGGGTGGGGTGGGGTGCAGTACAGCTCAGTATACTGTGTGTGTGCTTGTGTGTTTATGTCTGTAGTAAATATCTGTAGCAGTATATCTGAGCAGTACACACATTGTTGCACACACACACACAGTACACTGAGCGTAGACATATTTACTCCAGACACAGACACAGTAGGCTACACTGAGCAGTAAATATGTGTGCTGCTGTGTGTGTGTGTGTGTGTGTGTGTGTGCAATAATGTGTCTACTGGTCAATATACAGTATACTGAGCAATATACACATTTACTGCACACACACACGAGTATGGAAGAATTATCCTATCTTTATTCAAGAGCGTAGATGTTCAGTTTGAGAGCATGATTTCTCCTTCTCGTGCTCACATTTTGTGCTCGCACTCAGATTTCTCCTGCTTTCTTTCAAAATGTGTGATTGGACTCAAAATTGGACTCACATTATTTATGTAGAATTAATCTTAAGTAATCCCAAAGAGTTATCGTAATTTAGATTTTTTTTGGATTTCATATTAGCATTATACTATAAATACTCTTGCTGGTATAACAGTGTCCTGATAGTTGAATGGTTAAGTACACTGCTACCTGTTGTATTTTAAACCATGGGACGCTGGTTCGCATCCTGGCCCCCACACTTTAGCTGCATGTCATATAATGATTTTAAATTTAAATTCATAAATCATGCTCTCAAACTGAAAATCTACGCTCTTGAATAAAGATAGGATAATTCTTCTATACTGCACACACACAGTATACTGAGCACTAGACACATTATTGCACACACACACACACACACACACACACACACACACACACACTCTAGTATACTGAGCAGTCCACTTATTTACTCCAGCCACAGACACAGTATCTGTGCTGTAAATATCTGTACTACTCAGTACACTCTGTGTGTGTGTGTGTGCACTAAATCTGTCTACTGCTCAGTACACAGTCTACGTACACACGTGGACAAAATTGTTGGTACCCTTCGTTTAATGAAAGAAAAATTCACAATGGTCACAGAAATAACTTGAATCTGTAAAAAGTAATAATAAATAAAAATTCTATGAAATTTAACCAATGAAAGTCAGACATTGCTTTTCAACCATGCTTCAACATAATTATTTAAAAAAATAAACTCATGAAACAGGCCTGGACAAAAATGATGGTACCCCTAGAAAAGACTGAAAATAATGTGACCAAAGGGACATGTCAATTCAAGGTGTGATCACTAATTAGCATCACAGGTCTCTACAAGCAGTAATCAGTCAGTGCGCCTATATATAGGACTACAGCTAGTCACTGTGCTGTTTGGTGACATGGTGTGTACCACACTCAACATGGACCAGCGGAAGCAAAGGAAAGAGTTGTCTCAGGACATTAGAAAGAAAATTATCGACAAGCATCTTAAAGGTAAAGGCTATAAGACCATCTCCAAGCAGCTTGATGTTCCTGTGACAACAGTTGCACATATTATCCAGAAATTTAAGATCCATGGGACTGTAGCCAACCTCCCTGGACGTGGCCGCAGGAGGAAAATTGATGACAAATCAAGGAGACGGATAATACGAATGGTAACAAAAGAGCCCAGAAAAACTTCTAAAGAGATTAAAGGTGAACTTCAAGCTCAAGGAACATCAGTGTCAGATCGCACCATCCGTCGTTGTTTGAGCCAAAGTGGACTTAATGGGAGACGACCAAGGAGGACACCATTGTTGAAAACAAGTCATAAAAAAGCCAGACTGGAATTTGCCAAACTACATGTTGACAAGCCACACAGCTTCTGGGAGAATGTCCTATGGACAGATGAGACAAAAATTGAACTTTTTGGCAAGGCACATCAGCTCTATGTTCACAGACGAAGAAATTAAGCATATAAAGAAAAGAACACTGTCCCTACTGTGAAACATGGAGGAGGCTCTGTTATGTTCTGGGGCTGCTTTGCTGCATCTGGCACAGGGTGTCTCAAATCTGTGCAGGGTACAATGAAGTCTCAAGACTATCAAGGGATTCTAGAGAGAAATGTGCTGGCCAGTGTCAGAAAGCTTGGTCTCAGTCGCAGGTCATGGGTCTTGCAACAGGACAATGACCCAAAACACACAGCTAAAAACACCCAAGAATGGCGAAGAGGAAAACACTGGACTATTCTAATGTGGCCTTCTATGAGCCCTGACCTTAATTCTATTGAGCATCTTTGGAAGGAGCTGAAACATGCCGTCTGGAAAAGGCACCTTTCAAACCTGAGACAACTGGAGCAGTTTGCGCAGGAGGAGTGGGCCAAAATACCTACTGAGAGGTGCAAAAGTCTCATTGACAGTTACAGGAATCGTTTGATTGCAGTGATGGCCTCAAAAGGTTGTGCAACAAAATATTAAGTTTATGGGGTACCATCATTTTTGTCCAGGCCTGTTTCATGAGTTTATTTTTTTAAATAATTCTGTTGAAGCATGGTTGAAAAGCAATGTCTGACTTTCATTGGTTAAATTTCATAGAATTTTTATTTATTATTACTTTTTACAGATTCAAGTTATTTCTGTGACCATTGTGAGTTTTTCTTTCATTAAACGAAGGGTACCAACAATTTTGTCCACGTGTGTAGCAGTGCAGACATTATTGCACACACACATCCACACACACACACACACAGTATACTGAGCCCTAGACACATTATTGCACACACACACACCCCCAATATACTGAGCAGTACACATATTTACTGCTCAGTATACTGGGTGTGTGTTTCTGTTTCTGTCTGTTTCTACTGAGCAATACACATATTTACTGCACTACTACTCAGTACACTGTTTGTGTGTTCGTGTGCACTAAATATGTCTACTGCTCAGTACACAGTCTAATGAGCAGTACACACATTATTACACACACACACACACAGTATACTGACCAGTACACATATTTACTCCAGACACAGACACAGTATCTGTGCTGTATGTGTACTGTTCAGTATACTGTGTGTGTGTGTGTGTGTGTGTTTGTTTCTGTAGTAAATATGTGTACTACTCAGTATACTGTGTGTGTGTGCAGTAAATATGTGTACTGGTCAGTACACAGTCTAATGAGCAGTACACATATTTACTGCACACATAGAGACAGAAACACAGTATACTGAGAAGTACACACATTATTACACGCACACACACAGACTACGTTAGAGGTAAGATCGGGCCTAAAAAATCCAGCCCGGCCCGACCGGACTTGGGCTTACCTCTAATAGGGGATACCAGGTCAAAATAGATGCGGACTTGCGGAGGGGAAGATTATTAAGAGGGCGGCGTTCACGTTCGCAAAGCGTGCTCTGGCTCTGCGGCTCCTGTTTAGTAAATAACAATTACCTTACAGCGCCTTCTCTGTTTTATCAAAATTATTTATTTTATAACAAGTATTCCTTAGTTTAGTATCCACACATCGTTTTAGTATACATTTTCATAAACATATATTAATTAAAAAAAGTCGAGAGAGAAGCCCGACCCGGCCCGAAATTCGGTTCGGGTCGGGCTAGGACTCGGGCTTGGGATTAAGATCTTACCTCTAGACTACGTGTACTGGTCAGTATACTGTGTGTGTGTGTGTGCACTAAATATATCTACTGCTCAGTACAAAGTCTAATGAGCAGTACACACATTATTACACGCACACACACAGTATACTGAGCAGTACACATATTTACAGCACAGATACTGTGTCTGTGGCTGAAGTAAATATGTGTACTGCTCAGTATACTGTGTGTGTGTGTGTGTGTGTGTGTGTGTGTGTGTGTGGGTGTAGTACAGCTCAGTATACTGTGTGTGTGTGTGTGTGTGTGTGTGTGTGTGTGTGTGTGTGCTTGTGTCTATAGTAAATCTCTGTACTGCTCAGTATACTCTGTGTATGTGTATTAAATATGTCTACTGGTCATTACACAGTCTTTTGAGCAGTACACACATTATTGATTGTACACACACATAGTATACTGAGCAGTACAAATATTTACTACAGACACAGTATCTGTGCAGTAAATATGTGTACTGCTCAGTATTCTGCCTGTGTGTGTGTTGTAAAGATGTCTACAGCTCAGTATACTGTGTGTGTGCTTGTGTGTTTATGTCTGTAGTAAATATCTGTAGCAGTATATCTGAGCAGTATACATATTTACTGCACACACACACGAGTATGGAAGAATTATCCTATCTTTATTCAAGAGCGTAGATGTTCAGTTTGAGAGCATGATTTCTCCTTCTCGTGCTCACATTTTGTGCTCGCACTCAGATTTCTGCTGCTTTCTTTCAAAATGTGTGCTTGGACTCAAACATCACATGCCTGCGCTCACATTTCTTCTTCTTGGACACAAACATTTCGCTCGCACTCAAATCTGTCCTGTGCGCTCTCAAACTTTTTGTGCTAACTTTATCTGTGCTGTAAATATCTGTACTACTCAGTACAGATGTGTGTGTGTGTGTGTGCACTAAATATGTCTACTGGTCAGTACACAGTCTAATGAGCAGTACACACATTATTGCACACACACACACACACACACACACACACACGCACACACATACAGTATACTGGGCAATACACATATTTACTGCACACACACACACAGACACACACACACAGACACACACACACACACACACACACACACACACACACACACAGTATACTGAGCAATACTCATTAACCCAGACACAGACACAGTACCTGTGCTGTAACAACGTGCACAGTATACTGTGTGTGTGTGTATGTGTGCAATAAAGATGTCTACAGCTCAGTATACTGTGTGTGTGTGTTCACTAAATATGTCTACTGTTCAGTGCACAGTCCACTGAACAGTACACACACTATTCTACACACACAGGCAGAATACTGAGCATATTTACTGCACAGACTGTGTCTGGAGTAAATATGTGTACTGCTCAGTATACTGTGTGTGTGTGTGTCTGTGTGTGCTTGTGTCTATAGTTAATCTCTGTACTGCTCAGTATACTCTGTGTATGTGTATTAAATATGTCTACTGGTCAGTACACAGTCTTTTGAGCAGTACACACATTATTGTACACACACATAGTATACTGAGCAGTACACATATTTACTACAGACACAGTATCTGTGCAGTAAATATGTGTACTGGTCATTACACAGTATACTGAGCACTAGAGACATTATTATACACACACACACACACACACACACACACACCCCAGTATACTGAGCAGTACACATATTTACTCCAGCCACAGACACAGTATCTGTGCTGTAAATATGTGTACTGCTCAGTACACTGTGTGTGTGTGTGTGTGTGTGTGTTTGCAGTAAATGTGTACTGCTCAGTACACAGTCTTTTGAGCAGTACACACATTATTGATTGTACACACACACAGTATACTGAGCAGTACACATATTTACTACAGACACAGTATCTGTGCAGTAAATATGTGTACTGCTCAGTGTTCTGCCTGTGTGTGTGTTGTAAAGATGTCTACAGCTCAGTATACTGTGTGTGTGCTTGTGTGTTTATGTCTGTAGTAAATATCTGTAGCAGTATATCTGAGCAGTATACATATTTACTGCACACACACACGAGTATGGAAGAATTATCCTATCTTTATTCAAGAGCGTAGATGTTCAGTTTGAGAGCATGATTTCTCCTTCTCGTGCTCACATTTTGTGCTCACACTCAGATTTCTCCTGCTTTCTTTCAAAATGTGTGCTTGGACTCAAACATCACATGCCTCAAGTAAGTTCATTTCTTAATGTTGCTACAGCTCAGAGCATGATAAGTATGAGTGTCACAATGATTACTGTAGGAAAGCCACGTGTTCACATAAAAACGCACGAGCATTACGGTCACGCGCACGAGTGTCCCAGTTTTAGATTTGGAAAATCTGGTCACCTCAACATCCCTGCCAGCATACAAACAAGTTGCATATTGAAACTATATGAACTGTGTGCTCTGAGCTGTAGCGACATTAAGAAATGAACTGACTTGAGGCCATCCATCTCGTCCCCCACTCAGCAGGCTGCCGTACTCCGAAAAGTCTTCTTCTTGTGAAAGCCCAACTGATATACAGGCTAACTAATGCACTAACGTTATCCTCAAATCATTATCATCATAGCGTATTTTGCATTATACCTTTCTTATCATGTAGCCCAGCCTATTCAGCCATCATCTCTTGTTAAACGTTTCAATAAGAGAATCAGCTGGTTACACGGATTCCACTACTGTAACAGTAATTTATGAATTTAAATTTAAAATCATTATATGACATGCAGCTAAAGTGTGGGGGCCAGGATGCGAACCAGCGTCCCATGGTTTAAAATACAACAGGTAGCAGTGTACTTAACCATTCAACTATCAGGACACTGTTATACCAGCAAGAGTATTTATAGTATAATGCTAATATGAATATAAATTACGATAACTCTTTTTGGGATTACTTAAGATTAATTCTACATAAATAATGTGGCGTCTTAAATAGCTGACGATTCAAACAGCTGGCTGATGTGGTAAATTGGTGTATTTTAAGAGAGAAGCAGTTTTACAAACAGACCATGTACCCGCCCCTACGGAGCGCTCAAAAACGGCGAAGGAACGCAAGATTGGGCCACACTCTAGCTGTCTCCCTATTGGCTGGTGAAACACACTAATATTCGCGCAGGGAGGGGCATCTTTCAGTCTGAGCACACACCTCAAACTGAGAGGACGTGTTGTTCCGAGTGCGAGCACAAAAAGTTTGACAGCGCACAGGACAGATTTGAGTGCGAGCGAAATGTTTGTGTCCAAGAAGAAGAAATGTGAGTGCAGGCATGTGATGTTTGAGTCCAAGCACACATTTTGAAATAAAGCAGCAGAAATCTGAGTGCGAGCACAAAATGTGAGCACGAGAAGGAGAAATCATGCTCTCAAACTGAACATCTACGCTCTTGAATAAAGATAGGATAATTCTTCCATGACTAAGCAGTACACATATTTGTGTGTGTGTGTGTGTTTGTGTTTGTCTCTGCGGTAAATATGTGTACTTCTCTGTCTACTGTTACTGTGTGTTTGTGTGTGTTTGAGTGTGTGTGTGTGTGCAGTGAATGCTCAATATACAGTCTACTAAGCAGTACACATATTTACTGCAGACACATAAAGTATCTGTGCAGTAACTATGTGTACTGCTCAGTACACTGTGTGTATACTGTGTCTGTGCACTAAATATGTCGACTAGGCAGACTCACGCTTACCTTAAAGCAAGCCTATTTCCTCTGACACAGCAACATATACACAACCTTTTAATATGTTTAGGTTCAAGCATTAGTCAACCCAAGCAACTAAGCTGTCTCTCTGCACTGTAACATGCTAAACCGCTAACTCATTCAGTATAACTGAAACAAACATGCCATTCACTTCACTTCGAATAAGCAACCATTCTAAATTCAAAGCCATGACAAACACACTGATTGCAACCTAAGGCAACAGCAGTTGACTACAGCAGGGGTGTCTGGCACCGGGATGCCAGCGCCACCTGCTGCCCAACTGCAGCAACCACAACAGGTCACCGCAGCAGGGGCATCTGGCACCATGATGCCAGTGGCACCTTCTGTACAACTGCAGCAACCACAACAGGTCACCACAGCAGGGGTATCTGACACCGCGATGCCAGCACCAACTGCTGCCCCACTACAGAAACCACAACAGGGCACCACAGCTGGAGCATCTGACCACTCACAGCAACTATAGCAGCAGATCACAGCGGGGGCACGGGGATGCCAGTGGCACCTGCTCCCCAACAGCAGCAAATCACAAAAGGTCACCACAGCAGCGGCATCTGGTACCAGGATGCCAGCGGCACCTGCTGTACAACTGCAGCAACCACCAGCGGGTCACTGTAGCAGGGGCATCTGGCAACGTGATGCCAGTGGCACCTGCTGCCCAACTGCAGCAACCACAATAGGTCACTGCAGCAGGGGCATCTGGCACCGGGATGCCAGCGCCACCTGCTGCCCACTCGCAGCAACAACAGCAGGTAACCGTAGCAGGGTCATCTGGCACCAGGATGCCAGCGCCACCTTCTCTCCAGCTGCAGGAAACATCCATTCTCTTCTAAGGTCAAAATTTTAAGTCCTAGTTAACTTAGCAGCATTAACTTTTCCTCTCTGTTAACTTCATTTTCCTAGAGAGCGTTTCAAAAACTGTTTGAAATCCTTGCCATAGACTACTACATGTATGTTCATCTGTTCATCCGATACACTCCAAATTGCTCCAACACGATCACAATAATTTGGTTTCTTAAGTCATTAAACTTTGTTCCTCGAGTTTCTACCTTAGACCCACTTCATTACACCTTCTTTTCTCACCTAGCTTAATTGCCAGATGACCCCATAGTAGTGTCATTATACTAAACTGTTAATCAAGTCAGTTTGCATTTGTCTTCTCTTCAAAGTCTAACCTTCCTAACCCTCCTGGTTCCCTCCGCGGTCGTATTCCGCACGGCCTTCCCACCAACCCCATTTCTTTGACCTTTTCTCTTCTCTTTCTTAGGGTCTGTCAAGGGGGTCCATCATGCCCGGATGCTATGGCGGATTCCCTACTGAAGCTTCCCCACACCGCAGCATCAGACCCAAGAACTTCACAAGAACTTCACACACTTCATCTGCAGTCATTCTTTTTGTCAATAAATAATTGTAACACATATTGTTGATGGTGTGGTCCGTATCAGTGAATCAGCAGTGCCCACATTTACTGCACACACAGTCTACTGAGCAATACAGACATTGTCTGCAGACACACATACACACAATATACTGAGCAGTGCAGATATTTACTGCAAACACAGTTTACTAAGCAGTACACGTATTTACTGCAGACACACACAGTATACTGAGCAGTACACATATTTATTGCACACACAGACACAGTATCTGTGTAGTAAATATGTGTACTGCTAGGTATACTATGTGTGTGTTTGTGTCTGTAGCAAATATCTGTAGCAGCATATCTGAGCAGTACACACATTATTGCACATACACACACACAGTATACTGAGCAGTACACATATTTACTGCACACACAGAGACACAGTATACTGAGTAATATGGATATTTACTGCATACACATCACACGCAGTATACTGAACAGTACACACACTTTCTGCAGACACACGTACACACACAGTCAAACGATTAAAAGTGACTATTTAATCTAAATTAATCACACTTTTTTTCTGTGAAAAGATTCAAACATGTTGCAAATCAAACTGACTTTTGTAGCTGAATAAATCAATAAAAAATACCTTACATGAAAGTTCAAAATGTTTTATATCAAAAAACTAAAAAAAATAATAATTCACTGTTCATATTCAATATGAGCATCTCAGGACAAATAACCTCAACCTGACAGCACAGTAACAGTCTCTGTGACACCTGGACTTTTCCAGCATCTTCTGTATCCAAATAAAGTTCAGTTAGCTCAGAGGATGCTCTCTGTCATACCTCTGCCTGTCCTCTAACACTGACACTCCAGTCCATTCAGTGATTTGTTAATCATCTTCATCACTTTGCATCTGAATGTCTGGTTGAGCCCCCTCCAGCACATTAGGTGGCACGGTTAAGTACAAGCTGTGTGTAATGGAAAATGCTGCGCCCACACCTGCTCTGTAAACATGATGGAGGCAGATGAGAAGAGCTACACCTGAAGCTAGCGTTAGCAGCCAGCCTCGACCAACATTGAATGACTGTACACATCAAGTATTGCATGAAGGTTGAAGCAAAGAGCAGCACTATGGAATTTTAAATTCATTTATTTAGCAATAAATCATTGATTAGAATATGTACAACACAAAATGGATTCCTTAGATTTTCTTTGATTATTGGATTTGTAGATTAAGATTTTATTTTTCTTCTTGATATTGCCATATTGACTGCTGAAAATAAAATACTTGCCTGTAACACCTGTGACAGATTTCCTGTTGTGTGGTCTGTGCAGTTTTTCTCTTTCATTTTTACTTCTTTCTGTTCTGCTGCAACTTTAGGGTGACACTTTTTTTTATTATTCGTGTTAGCACATGTTAATGAATCAAAGTGAATAAATGTCAAAACTTTCTCTGAATCAAACAATCTTTATCTTTTTCCAATAAAAAATACATTTAAACTTAACTGAACCTAAAAAGGCCTTTATATCATCCAGTACATGTCAAACAAAATAAGTTCCCGCCTAATTTGAGTTGTATTTGTATATTGTTGCGTCATATTTTGCTTTGTTTTCTATCTATGCACTAAGAGATGATTCGCCCTCACTCTTTAATTGACCAACCAGATAACTGACTGGGACAACCACCAATCGGATTTGCTGTCACGGAAGTGACGCTGACACACTCGCCAATCAGCGCAAAACCAGCCGAGCCTCTTCCGCCTCTGTGGGGCTGCGTCCGGTTCTGGCTGATGTAAAGTTGCATTCTCGCAGCGGAACGGAGTCAGACACACACCGGCTGTCTGTCGCTTCTTTATTTCTGAACAAATTCATTCAGTCGTCTCTCCTCCGCGGACTGTCGTGGTACCTGGGCTGACATGGCGACGGATATAACTAAAGGTGTGGGACAAGTCTCTGTGGGTAAGGAAGAAATGAGCCTAACCGAGGCTAGATAGCCCGGGAGCTAACCTAGCTCTCGGAGACATGTGTGTGTGCGGGTCTTGCATCATTTGCTGTGATATTAGCCCACGCTGATATCTCTTTCTGTGCGTGTCCGGCTCTACATACATTAACACGAAACAGGTTTACACAGCGAGTTAACCGAATGGATAACAGTCGTCATATATAAAAGCTGTGAGCCAGATAGAGGACACTGCGGGCTCATATTTAGCCGTGACAGCTGTCAGTCTGCCCTCCGCATCTGCGTGGGGCTGCGTCACCTAACCCGGTGTGTGGAGCCGACCTCGCTCTGTGTCTGTGCTGTCCTGTAGTGAACAGACGATGATACGGTATCCTGTATTATATTCCAGCTCCCCGCGGCCCATGAGCGGTGCTGGGTTCGCTTTCGGTTTGTCCTCTCTGCGTTTCATCATATCCTGGGTCAAGACTCTGGGTCCTCCTAGAGACACTTCACGCGTGTACTGGCTGTGTCCCGAGCAAAAAAAGTTCAAGTGTGATGACTTTCAGTTCTTATAAAAACGGCAAAGGATGCAGTTTGGACACGTTAGGAGACGTCAGATAAAGAAATCAGTTTGGTGACAGATGTAGTGGTGGTGACTGGGAGCCGGGCCCGATCCCCTCAACATCAGCTTCATCTGAGAAGCCCGAGGCCATAAAAGTGGAGGCTGCTGTAGCAGCACATAGTTTGGGTGGAATGTCCACATATTTATGGCCGTGTAGTCGGTCACGTTTGCCTTGATTGACAGGTGTCTATCTGTACTTGTAGACAAAACTTTGTTTTGTTTTTTTTTTTGGTGGTGAGCAGTAAACTCTTACCTGGTGGCTTCAAACCTCCTGTACTTTATGTGATCAGTACTGTGTATCTGTGTTTGTCTCTGTCCAATGTTGCAAGTGACTAAGCACTCAGAAATCTTTGTCCAGTTTCAATTTTACTTCAGAAGGCAGCAAAGTGGGAGTAGGCCCACTGCAAACTTTCAGTTCTCTGTTCCATGTTATTGTGTGGAAACACTTTTCCTGACCTGATGGTGAACCACCTTTACCAGCTTTGCCCTTTAAAATAGTTGTATATCGGTAATAACAAGCTATAACTAAACCTACGTCAACCAGTACGGACATATCACCAAAGCCATTTTTGTGACACTAGTGCGACAGCAACACAGAGTTTAGTGCGTCCTTTTACTTTTTCAGAGATGAACGTGACTGACGTTCCTAGTGAAGATGTAATCGTTTCCTAAAACAGCTGAGAAATGTATTTTTTAGCAGATGTTATCAAACAGGAGTAACAAGGTTCCCACAGGTGTTTTCTGTGACTGGGGTGAAGCGCTGTGTCTCACTCTGCCTCTGTCTCACAGGTGAGCTGTACGTGTCGGATAAATGCGGCAGCGACCAGGATGGAGACGGCACGGAGCAGAAACCCTTCAAGACTCCTCTCAAGGTAACGTCGCTGTAACTACCCCTGCTCTTTGTTTATACTGTATTGAAGCACTTGTTGTTTAAAATGCTTCATGCTGCAGGATTCATTGTTAAGAGTATTACTGCATTAATATGCCCTCGTTGTGTTTATGAACAAATCCTCACAGGCTCTGATGTCTTATGGGAAAGAGCCGTTCCCGACCATCTACGTCGAATCACAGAAGGAAGGAGAGGTTAGTTTGAAACATCCTTCACTCATTATCTTTCACAGCACCTTTATTATGTCGGCCTACTACATACACAGGAAGTGGTTCCGTTTTGAGTTGGTAGGTTTTATTCTGAACAGAGTTTAGGCATCCACTTTCACTTTTCAGTTTATCAGTTTATTTTTCACTGTGACCAGCTGCTGCAGATAGAACCTGCAGAATCAGGTCATGATAGAAGAAAATAGCTCACCTTAGACAGCAAGCATCCTGAAAGTTCAAAATACTGCATTTAATCCACGATCTGTGGATGCTCAGGAAGAAGCTGACACACTTCACATGTTGCTCTTCTCATATGAATTCACTGGATGTTGTGTTTCGTGGCTCGTCTTCCTCAGCGCTGGGCGGTGATCTCTAAGACGCAGATGAAGAACGCAAAGAAGGCTTTCAACCGTGAGCAGATGAAGTGCGATGCCAAAGACAAGAAGGAGGTGTGTGTGTTCTACTGTTCACTTCACATCCACTCCTGCTAGAGCAACTTTAATTGCTTTGCATTCTGGGTAGTCTTGCAATACCAAATGAGCAGAGATCTCAGCTCTTAGCAATCGTTTGGGGATTTTTCAATGCAAAGTAGCTGCCTGAACGGCAGTGACCGTTCAGGCACAAACATTACACACCTTACCTGGAACAGCACTCTCCACACTCCTCGAGTGTGGCACAATATTGTTTACAAGCACACAACTTCAGCATGCCAACACCATGTCATCACAGTAAAGACTTTAGATTGGTTCTGCAATGAAGGTTTTTTTTTTTTTCACTCTAATTGTTACCACCCAGTTTTAGCCATTAAAGCTAGACCCCAGTTACTACTGAGCAAAGCTTTCAGAGACTGGCTTTACAGCGTGTTACTCTGAGTTCATATGCCTGTATGACCAAGAACAAGATGTTTGACCTTTAACCGTTTTGCTCCATGTTTGTTGTGCAGGCAGAGGACAACGAGAGGAGAGAGAAGAACCTGGAGGAAGCCAAGAAGATCGTCATTGAGAACGACCCCAACCTGCCGAAGCCTGAAACCGTCAGTCTTTCATGTTGTTCTACTGTTACATTAGTCTGGACGTTGGTGAAAATTACCACTGAAACTTTTTATTCCACTTGAATCGAACCAACAATCTAGCATTCATAATCAATACAGAAATACTTCATAAATTGTTTATATTACAGTATAACATATAATGTAGATATGGTATACAGTTAGAGAGGTGGAAAGCTTCTGGTAAATTTCTGGAATCTTTCCATGGGAAGTTAATTTGGGGAATTTTGCAAATATACTAAATCAAAAACTATGGGGATTATGGAAATTTATGGGGATTAACTGGAAACTGGGGGTAATTTAAATGAACTGTATAATATCCAAATATAAATATAAATGGTGTGGTGAGAAGATCAATTGCACTCTGCCGTGTCCGTTAAATATAAGTCTACAGCCAGCAGGCAGTTAGCTTAGCACAAAGGCTGTAAATGGGGAAACAGCTAGCCTGGCTCTGAAAGTATAAGTATAACCTGTAAGTGTACTCCCTATATACTCCTTACAGTAGCTAAATAGGGAGATTTAAATAAAGTAATGTGTCACCATTTTTGGATTTGTCCTTTCAAGCCTTCTAAAATTAGCAGAATTTAGTTCTAAATCAGGAAGTGATTTATGAATGAGTCCACAAGATTACTAGCCTGGGAAATCCATGCTGCCTTACATGATCGATCACGCTCGCCTGAGGTAGGGAGCCAGTCAGAGAGCGGGGAGGGGTGGAAAGACGATGACGTGTACTACTCAGCAAACGGAATCTTGTAGTTTTTTAAGACTGTTTATGGATCCAATTCAACATGGCGGCAGCAGATGCGAACCAATCTTTCGATCAATCGTCCGGTGCCATTGTTTAATCATGTTTTTCCTTCTGCTTTCGCGGAGATTGGGAAAAATGACAGCTTTTTCTTCTCCGCAAATTTCTGTCGCTCCAAATACATCATCGGGTACAACTGACACGATTGGCTATATCTCACTTGTGAGATATAGTCTGGTGAAAGCCAGGCTAGAAGATTACATGTGACCGGATATTCAATGTAAACCTAACCTAAACCTAAAGAAAGTAAAGCGAAAGTAACAGTGAGTTTGCTGTAGGTTGAGTGTGCCTGATAGTTTTTATGATCTAAAGATGAGCATTGACTGTGTTTGCAGGTCAAAATCCTGCATCTGGAGGCCAAACGAGGCCAGAGAGTCAAAGTGTTTGGATGGGTGCATCGCCTCAGGAGACAGGGTGAGGCGCCTGACTCATGAAAATAATATAAAAAATAAGTCCACATGTTTTACTCGTAGTAATCAGACATTTAAAAAAATGTATCATTTGTGAGTTTGAGGTTCTTGTGGCATATTTGTCTCTGTCTCTGGCTTCATGTAAATTACATTTAAATGTATGCCACTCACTTTGACTGAACGTTTGACACATTTTCCTTCACTGCATCATTTTTGTCTCCTCCAGGGAAGAACCTGATGTTCATTGTGCTGAGAGATGGAACTGGTTTCCTCCAGTGTGTCCTGTCTGATAAACTGGTACACCTTACAAACTTCATTCATCTTGTAGAACAATTCAAATTAAGACATCCTTTGTCTTCTGAAATTGTGTGTATGCACTGAGGCAAAAAGGAAACATAATGTAACAAAGCTGCGAAGTTTAAATCATTTTATTTTGAAATGAAATAAATGTTCAAACAAGAAATGGGATACACTTGAACCAAAAAAAAAAACTACAAATGAAGAAATGAATGCAGTTATATCAATACATAGATTTTATGATTTTCAGTTACAGTTATGAAACTAAAATGTTAACTGTGATTATGATATAACGACACAAGTTAACAGGCGCAATGTATTCTTTCCCCTGATGCTAACAAGCACTGACTTGTTTTCTCTTCTCGTCCTCAGTGTCAGTGCTACAACGGCCTGGTGTTGTCCACAGAGAGCACTGTAGCTCTGTACGGGACTGTCACTCCGGTTCCTGAGGGGAAACAGGTAATCACACCTGCTGTACCTGCAGTACACGTACATCCGCACAGGGGACCAGAGAAATCAGGTTACACAGAATCAGACAACACGTTTACGTGAGCTCCACATATACATGCAGCAGGGTGGTAATCTGATATTTATAACATACTTACCTGACCCTGCCTCGGAACTGTGTGTTTTAGCGACGTTATGATGCAGTGACTGAATTTTCTTAGAAACAGTCAGTTGTTCTGCTGTTACTCACTGTCGTTGAATCCTGGATGCATCTCTGTGTGTGGATCACAGACACACTTTCCCTCTGTGATGTCTTTGTCCTGCACACGCTCACATGTAAAAAGCTGAAGAGAAACCCAGTTATGTGTACACATGGCCAGTAGTCTGTAGGAGAAACTAGCCTGGGAAAAAAGGTTTCTTCACTCCCCTACCACTGTTATGGAAAATAGTTTTGTTGCTGCTGCCATCTCCTGTGTAATCATTAAAAATATCTATTTTTTTTTTCTTTTGTTTTTGGACTGTTGGTCAAGCAAAACAACATTTGAAGACATCCTCTTCTTTTCTGGGATTTTTTAATTACAGAAATTAAGAAAGTGGAAATTGAATAGATAAACAATAAATTATTTAATTGAAAAGAAAGATTCATTCATAGTAACATTAATCATTAGTTGAACCATAACTGAATAGATAGACCTTTGTTCATCTGTTTCTGTTGATTTTGAACCTTCTAAACCAAATATCTTCCACCCGTGTCACATAAACATGCAGTAATAGTGCAGTAAGGATGTGGAAGACTGTCTTCAGTGAGTCCTTGTCCCTCCCTCCTAGGCGCCTGGTGGCCACGAGTTGCACTGTGACTTCTGGGAGTTGATCGGCTTGGCTCCAGCCGGAGGCGCAGACAACCTGCTGAACGAAGAGTCGGACGTGGACGTTCAGCTGAACAACCGACACATGCTGATCAGAGGAGAGAACGTCTCCAAGATCCTCAGGGTCCGATCCACCGTCACACAGTGCTTCAGGGACCACTTCTTCAGCCGCGGATACTACGAGGTGAAGCACACAGACTGGGAACTGTTTGGTAGTGCTGGGTTGGGATGGGTGTCCTGTTGGGTTCAGATCCAGGTCCAAGGCTGTTTCCTCTCCTTAATGCTCTTTATGCATGGCAGATTATATCAGCTGGAGACAGCGCTTGTATTGAAATTTTAAAAAGTGTCTGGATTTTGAAGTGTCGACCTTCACTTTTTTCTTTTTGATTGTGAAAAAAAAACTCCCATCTCAAAAAGATATTCTGCTTATTACTGATTTCTAAATGCCCTCAAATCTTTCTATAGTAGTTTTATCTACATGAGTCAGCAGGCTAAAAGTTTTTTTTTCACTTGTTCAGCTGCTGAGTTGAGTTGAAAACATTTAATCTGCAAATGTCTGCAGGTAGCCTAGGCGTGTATTCTTTAGCTGATTGCCTTATCTCGTGTCTTTGAAGGAGTGAACAGAAGGACTTGGCTTTAGCTGTACAAATCTGCTTATCAAAATCTCATTCAAATCAATTATTGACAAATTTTAGAGTTATCTAAACATTATAATACTTAAAATTCTTGCAAATGTGGATTAATGTTACGAAAATGACCAGATGACTGGCAAGTGTGGGCACCATGCAGCAAAGCGAAAACAAAAACCTACACCTACATGCGTACTTCCTATGAATTCCGTATGAATGGCAGGCTCTGCCACTAACAATGAAGACTATTACATAGAGAGGTATTTACAGAACGTAAATGCAATAGATATTGAGACTAGAAATAATATGAAAGTTTGAATTCAGAACTAAATATATAACTTTGAATGCAATAAATTGATACTATCTGTAATTACATCTTTTGTTATTACAGCTTTTGACTGCTACATTAAGCAGGCATTATTATAACCAGTTATTTTCTATCATTGCATTACATACAGCTGTTTTCTTTCAGCAACTCAAACTTCGAAGCCTCCTATGTGATGTTTTATTAGCTGGTCTGTACAATTCAGGAACAGGACAGATTTGTTGAGAGTCTGGTCACCGTCAGAGCTCAACAAATCCTTCCCTAGAGCTGAAAGTATCTGACTACAGGCTCTCTTACCACCACTTGTTTGTTTTTCTGGCTGTAGATCACTCCTCCGACCCTGGTGCAGACTCAGGTGGAGGGCGGCTCCACGCTGTTTAACCTCAACTACTTTGGTGAGGAGGCTTACCTGACGCAGTCCTCCCAGCTCTACCTGGAGACCTGCATACCCGCCCTGGGCGACACCTTCTGTATCGCCCAGTCGTACCGAGCCGAGCAGTCCCGCACCCGCAGACATCTTTCTGAGTGAGTACACTGTTCAGCACTTTTGTTTCATGTTACATTCAAGTGCAGTCCTGGGCCAAAATGATCGCACTATCACCAACTTTACTTTACTGTAAATGTATTTTTTATGATCTGCTGCATGACATGACATGCCACACATCAACATGTATGCTGTTTGTCCTTTATACTGGACAGTCCTCATTCTTCCAAACCTTTTTCTGTCACAGTGACTTTGTGACAGCGATTGTCTCAGTCAATGACTCCAGCACAGATTTTGGTCATACCCAAGTATTTGCCCTGAAGCCACACAATTAGGGTAATTAACACTGCCCCAAGCCAAATTTGGCTTTTAGTCACAGCACATGCAGATGACGTAAAGAAGCACAGGACTTGAATCAGCAGAAAACTACAGCATGCGAGGTGCTCTATCTGGTCAACATTTCGGATCAAAAAACACAGATTAGCGTTCAGTCAGGATGGCCACATTCTGGGTAAATGGTGCAACCAATAATCACATTATGAGGCGCCTAACGGGTTTTCACTTGCATACTACACCACATAATGAGTGGGTGGAGGTGAGTGCTTTAGTGTTTCAGTGTAGACAGAAATCACCTGAACACACAGACGTCATTTTCACACACAAAAATATGTTTGAAGTTGCTTAAAGCCTGAAAAATTAAAAGAAGCAGTAGTGAGTTTACCTGTGCTCTGTGTAATCTAAGCACTGTATACTGATAACACATTACCAGGACAGTGTTGGTGCAGTGCACCATGCAGTGCATTCTGACAACAGAGTGAGACATTTATTATAGTTGCTACTGTTACCTAAAATCAAGAAAGAACTACCAAGTACAGTGAATCAGATCACAAAATCAGTTACGAGAGAGCCACAGACTGTAGGTTCCACTTCGTCTCAACCTCTATGCTGATGACACTGTTTTCTATCTTCTGGATATGAACTTCTGAGCCTCCTGCACTCTGATGATTAACTGTTATTGATTGATTATTCAGGTACACTCACATCGAGGCCGAGTGTCCCTTCATGACATTTGAGGATCTGCTGAACAGACTGGAGGATCTGGTGTGTGACGTGGTCGACCGAGTGCTCAAATCACCCGCTGCTCAGCTGCTCTACGACATCAACCCTGTACGTCATGTTTTGTGATTGCATGCGCCAAGCTAAAATTGGATGATAATTGATAATAAAAACAATAACAGTGATCATTTTGAGCTTCAAAGTTCATTCTTGACATTGCAAACAGCAGTTAACATTCTTCATGGTCCTCAGACACAGTTGATATTTGATATTTCACAATAATTTGCTCATAGTGTTTTCATTGCTTTTTCCCTCAGAACTTCAAACCCCCCAAGAGGCCTTTCAAGAGGATGAACTACACTGAAGCCATCGAGTGGCTCAGAGAGCACGACATCAAGAAAGACGATGGCACCTTCTACGAGTTTGGAGAGGTGACGACTAAACACAACACACACATCACTCTCCAAAAGAGTTATTACATTACTTCTTTTTTCAGTAGACAAGTGGGTCAGAAATCTGCTTTACCCTCTACAAATTGTTGGACTTATTAGCAGTTAAGTTTTTCACAAACATCGACTAAACTCCTGTTTCCGGGGTAATAGAAATGCTCATTGCAGCTTCGGTTCATAAACTTTGTCTCGCCATTTCTCCCAAGTGCCTGGTCAGTACTGAGCATGTACAACTGAACAGAGATTAGAAGGATACAATATGGCTGAATCCTTAACTTCCATCATTAGTGCTGGATAAAATGAAGTGTTTTATTTCTTGTTTAACTCTTTAGAGATTTTAAAAAATGTGGCCTTGATTTGATATTTCTTCTCAGCTTTGACTCGTCACCTCTATGTCTCTCTTCCAGGACATCCCCGAGGCTCCAGAGAGGTTGATGACAGACACCATCAACGAGACCATCCTGCTCTGCCGTTTCCCTGCTGAGATCAAATCCTTCTACATGCAGCGCTGCTCTGAGGACAGGCGCCTCACCGAGTCGGTACGAACCTCAACGGGGTCAAACTTGAATCCAGGGCACAAATCCTGGTCTAGGTCTCTTCCTGTTCAAAGACAGAAAATGGAGTAAATGTTGAGTCTTTTCACTGGATTTAAAGAGAAATACCTAAAATATACAAGCTTACTCAATGATTTTCAACACACACACCAAATGGTCTAATACAGTCAGAGATATTAAACGTATTACAGTGAGTGTACATCAAACCTAAATTGAACAGTAACCCTGATATGTGGACCCAAGATGAGGGCTCAGAACCTTGGACCTGAGAGTGACCCGCTGACAACAGATGTTGGGTGGAGTGTCTGAACGTCTCTTCCATTGTGTGTCTTTGCGGCAGGTCGACGTGTTGATGCCAAACGTTGGCGAGATTGTCGGAGGCTCGATGCGTATCTGGGACGCCGAGGAGCTGCTGGAGGGATACAAGAGGGAGGGAATCGACCCGACCCCGTACTACTGGTACACTGACCAGGTAACAGAAACTTTACATCAGTGTAGAACCTTTGTGTTAATATAGTGAACCTTTGGCTTACTGTGCCTCTGTGCTGTAGTAACAGTGTGTATTAACAGGATGCTGTGTGTGTGTTTCAGAGGAAGTATGGCACATGTCCTCACGGTGGTTACGGTCTGGGTCTGGAGCGTTTCCTCACCTGGCTGCTGAACAGACATCACATCCGAGACGTCTGCCTGTACCCACGATTCATCCAACGCTGCCGACCATGAACACACTCCCTTGCTGACACACACACACACCCATCATGACATGGCATGTGGCAGCGCTTTTTGCCAATAACATGTATCACTACAATATTGAATCAAATATGAATTCTGTTTTGGCCCTTTAGCTGTTCAAATCTCAAATCTGTTCAGCTGTTCGCAGCGAGCTGCATGACGTCTCACCACAGACACGGTTAGAATCCCATCACTGCTTCCTCCTTTTGTTTTTGATCATTGCTGCCTCTTGTTGGCTGATTATTTAAGCAGTAACACACTGTAGCTTCCTGTGATTGTACAGTGTGTCAGCGAGTTGTGGAAAAACTGTGAAAATGTCACGTGAGCTCTTAAATGCTGCTAAACAACAGCTAAACCATTCAAATGTAGTGTCGGGTTAAGTCTTCCATTGTCAGTAACAAAAAACAAAAAACTATGAAAATCTAATTGATGGAACGTCAAAATAATTTTCGTTAGCTTTGGGAACCAAAATAGATGTAATACCAAATGTGGTTTTCTGTGGACAAATTCCTAATGAAGGAATGAAGTCAGTCCATCAGTGATGGTGACAGAACACTGTTCCCATCAGGTCCAGAGTAAATAATTGTCAGTAGATCAGTCTGTGTTTAGTTGTAGAAACAATAAAGTTACAGTACATCCCAATCCTGATTAATACAGCGCTGCCACACACACACACACACACACACACACTCTGTTTCTCCTATCATTGCACTGGATGTCCACCACCCTGACTCTTGGTGGTAAGGTGATGATTCTACGGTTATCGACTGGTTCAAACTTTAATCACAGAAACAACAGTGCTGCTTTTGTGCACGTTTCATGTATCTGGGAGCATTTTACATCTTACCTGAAAGAACAGCCTGGTTCTGGTAATCAAAGGCCGAAATGAAAAGTGGGCAGCAGCCGGTCATTCAGGTGTTAGTGTTTAGAAATGGTTGGTTGTCATCATATTTGTCTGCTCTGCCTCTCAGTATAAATCTACTATCAACTCAACAAATGCACTCTAATAAAATGGGAATCGAACAGATGGTCCTGTGTGGCAGTTTTTCCTTCAGGTGGGGTGAGTGACCAGACTTTTATTTTGTCTTTCAGTGGTGGCTAATGCCAAAACACCATGGTATTTTATTTTGGAATCAAGTTTCATTTTCATGTCCTGTTTCTCTTCATTTAATGCAAACACGTTCATTATACAGCACTATGAAGGGCATAACTCATGTAAAAGAAGATTTACTCAAAATACAGTAGGTTAAGCTGTTCTTGTATATTGATATACCCTGTAGACATATGAAACCAAAGCACATAAAATACTAAATGTATACCAAAGTATGACTTAAAAGTCCATTGTGTCAGACATAACAGTACTTAATAATAATAATAATAAATGATGCAGAACTTTTTTTTTAACATTAATAAATATAGTATAATCACCTGTTATTTTTACCTTAGGATGAGACTTGCTGTGTGGTGACCACCATGTTTCCACAGTAACATAATAAACATAATAACGTGGTTGGTGCTTTTTGGCATTTTTTTCCTGAGTGGGGTAAAACCTACACACCGATCCTTTAAAGGATTGGATGGAACTTATCATCATCCATACGTGACCAAGATATCTTTAAAAAAGTCACTTTGATGCTGATTTCCATTTTCAGCAGTGGACTGAACCTCTTAGAACCACAAGATGCACACGCTGTGAGCTTCACTACTTCATTACAGTAACATAAGTAGCTCCAACAGAGATTATTCATTACATCACAGTAGGAACAAATAAAAACATATAGAACATATAAAATGGCAAACGTTCTTAGACACCTGCAAATGACTTTACAAATATTAATACAAATATTTGAAGAAGCAGCTGGTTATTATGTTGCTATATGTAACTTGTATTTAGATATTCTCGGATTTGAACATGTACTATGATCAATTCTAAAAGTGCTGACAGTTTTTAAGATGTATTTATTCTGTGTTTACTGACCAAACACGACACTTAACACCTGAAAATTCAACAAATGCATGTTCCATTTCTTCACACAAGTGACCAGCCAATCAGCAGCCAGGTCTTAAAATGAGTGAAGCTGCAGTTCATTTAATGGCCACTAATGCTACTACAATAACACTGACAGTATGAGTGTAACATGAATGGGGAATCTCCACCTGTGTGTGTGTGTGTGTGTGTGTGTGTGAAGCTGTTCCTTCTTTAACAGCTGCCGTTTTCATTCCTTGTGTTCATGTTTGTTTAAAAACACTTCCTGTTTCCTCTTTGGCTTTCTGTCTCAGTCATGCTTCCTGATCCTGAAATCAGTTCTAGAAAAACTGGTTTCGTTTAAAGAAGTGTAAAAACATCCTTTAAAAAAAGTCCCCAAAGAAATGTTCCAGGAAGACGAACAAATGCTCTTTACAAAATGTTGTGTGTCACATAGCTGAACTGAAGTCCTGATAGTGCTTTTATTTTCTTAAACACTCTGTCTTTAATATGTCCATATGTATATAGTGTCTGCATGATGTAGCAAAAATGACAAAATACATAAAAGGTTAAGTAGTCTGAGCAGAAAAACGTATTTCCTGGAGCAGGAACAGAGTTTAACAGGGACTGATAACAGATCACACACACACACACACACACAGGGTCTCTGGTGAGAGCGTGGCCTGTGTGAGTGGGGGCGGAGTTACCTTGTAATTTAGACAAACGTAGTTGTGACGCCCTAAGGCCACTGCGTCAAGAAACCCAGAGGAGGAAAGATTGAGACCGGAAGTATGGCACAATTGTCTCCATAATAAAAGCACAATATTATCGGCGATACAACACAATTACATGAAAGGCGTGGTGAATGCAACAGTGAATACGTTTTAACAGACCTACATTACACTAATACATAATCTTTATATAACCCAGTCTATGTTAAACCTCATTTGAATAGTCTACACTTTCAGCTTTGTCGCATGTAAAATGGATATAGATTTTGTATTTTAGTATGGTATGTGTATTTTTTTGTCTTAATAAATGGTACATTATATTATGTTGTTATTTTGCGTGTGAAAAGACACGCCTTTTTGTTTTTCTCAATTTAAAAAAGAGAACATATAACCACTAAAAGTAGACAAAAATGAATACTGAACCAAGAGGTGAACAAAACATAAATAAAAAGAAGTTATGTATTATTCCCAGGGATTACATTAAATCAAAATGTTATCGAAAATGTTGCGTCATCGTCGATTATTGTATTTTGAAAACGCAGACCGGAAGTCTTTCAGTCATTCTTTACCTATTTGACAGAAGTTTACACAGCCAGCCGGTGATAGCTGAAGGAATCTGTCTTACACATCAGACGGACCAACGAGACACTCAGTGAGGAGACATACTCGTGGATACGGCCGCTGAGCGTGCACCAGCTTCGTTTGAGCGGGAACAGAGACTTTTATTCGCAGTAAAAACAGAAGAACTACCATGATGGCAGTCCTGGGAAGCGCCGGTCGCTTGGTCCAATGTGAGTGAGATTGTTAGCCTGATAAAAAGCTGTACACGAAAACAAGTTGAATGTTTTAGCTCAGAATTTGACGTTACAGAGTAAACCGTGCCACTTTGCGTCTTTGACGCAGTTTAAATGCAGTTTCGAGTGAACGAGAGACGCTGTTTGCTGTAACAGTGTAAACTCAACACGCCGCTGACATTGGCATCATATCGTCAATGGCAATTAAGCTAACAGGTACGACTTCCTGTTGGGACTTTCAAACTGTAACTCTCGCTGTAACTTCACCGCGTTGTCCCCTGTATTATTCACCGTTTTAATACGCACATGTCTCTCTGTTAACTTTATAAACCCACGCGTTGACATCCCTGTCCGTGTTTTCCATTTGGTAAACTCAACAAACTAATATTTGCTGGAAGGTGACCGTTGAACTGCTTTTATTTTACAAACCAACGGCGGCGCTTCCGTAACTAATCCATCGCTAAGTCCCGCTGTTTTGACAGAAGCCAGCATTACTGTAGGTTACTGTTTAATGTAAATGTTATATAATGGACTTATCCCGTGCTTTGTACTGTATTTAGTAACAGCCAGGCATGCGTTAATACACCACGCACCGGTTCGCGGTGCATGTTTCTATGGCCAGTGAGAAAGAAGTAAATATTTAGAGTTACACAATTCCAGCGTTGTGAACTTGCATAATCGCAGGGGGCCCTCTGGCGGCGGCTGGGCGTACTGCAGGAAGGGTTATGAAAGGACAGCTGACTGTACATACAGCCTCAGATCTGTTAGCCTGGAAATATACATACATCATGATAATGCTGTGTGTGTGCAGCTGTAGCACATTAATATGATATTTAACACACTGTTTCTGAGGGCAGTGCTGCTTATCATTACAGTTTGTCTAGTGTGACCTCGTGTAAGAGGTCATTATGGAGCCACGAGCACATTAGTGACTGTGCAGCCTTCACTGAGTCATTTCAGCTGGTGAAGAAGCTTCATTTGATGAATGGTGCGCCCAGCTGGATCGTTCATTCAGAACACCAAGACAAAGATCAGCTACGTGGAAGCTTCCTACCCTGATAATAAAGATGTGTTCAGGTGACCGATGCGTCATGAGTAACCTTTTTTTTTTTTTCTTCTTCTGCTTTAGTTGCCAGGAGCTCTGTTAGTCTGAGTGTGAGGAGACACTCTGCGGCTTCTTTAGCCCAGGCTGCTGCTGCAGAAACACAGGAGAACAGGTCTGTCTCACACACACACACACACACACACCTGCACATGGCTACAAACTGTGGCAGTTTTATACACCTCAGATTTCAGAGAAAGTTGGGACAATAAACTGAATGCAACGATTTGCAAATCCTGTTTGAAATACTGTATATATTCAATAAATGGAGCACAGAGACGAGCTGCTTCATGTTCAAACAGGTTCACACATAAATGTTGCATTCAACAAAACTCAACCAGCACTCGGCTGGTTTATATTCAAGTATTTTATTAAACATTGAAAAGAAAGTTTACTTTAATAAATAATAAGTTAATATATTTTCTGTCAGTGACTATAATTCCTTACAGCACACTAATGATCCAGTCTGACCCTGTCAGTGTAAATACTTAGTTATTATATTATAGGAAAAGAACATGACTCATTATGTAATGAATAGCTTATTATTAATAGATAAAGTGACCCTCCTGTAAACTGTGCCTGCTTCAACAGTGCACAGTTAATCAGTCAGTCAATCATTACAACACAAAATGGGCATTTTCACCTGCTGAAAATTGATTGAAGACCAAACACAGTTAATGAAAGGTGACTTCTGCCTAAATATGACTTGATCTGATTCTAGAGCTTCATAATATAAAGATCTGAGCTCACAGGACAGCTTGGAATCAGTCAGTGTGTCACTGTGCAGCGCAGCTGAATACGATCGACACGCAGACTGTTTTCATGACACTGTCTGTGAATGAATTTTCTAAAGTTTGTGTTTTTACAAGGCAGCGGTTCAGCTCAGTGCACTCTTACTTACTGCTTCACTTGACTTCCTCTCAGTACTCAAATGTCCATTTCATGTCCCTTTCAGCATTAGTGGTGCCTCCACAGACAACCTGAGATGTGAACATTTTTCCACTTCAGTCCATCTCAGATGATCTCAGGTCCGATCTGTCTTTCTCTTTGCATGCTGGAGTCTTAACTTTGTAGATGCAGCGTTGAACCCGAGCGTGTTCCAGAGCCCGTGTAGTAATATATTTGTGTAATCATGCTGGTTTCACTACAGCGCTCTCTGAGGGGTTTGAAGGTCACAGACATCTCAGGTTAGTTTTTAGCCTTGCCCCGTAGGTGCAGAGATTTCTCTGGATGCGCTGAATCTTTCAACGGTATAGAATCGTCTCATTAACCCTTGCAACCACTTGATTAATCTTATTCTTATAAAATGTAAAAATAATGATCCGTGATTATTTTGACAATGAAGAAAATCCCTTTCATGCTTTGTGAAGCTGCAGATCTTATTTCTATTTGATAAATAGCTACTCAGTCATCAAAATTGTCATTGATAATAAAGCTTTCAATCAATTTGAGAAATGTTTCAGGTCTAGACATTAATAAGTTTGTATAAAATGTCTGAAGGAACTGTGAGTGGAGCTCACATGAAGAGCAGCTAGTGGACAGGTAGCTCTTTGTCCTGATTTCACCTGTTGGGTTTTCATTAGAAATAGTGGATCCATGCCAGCTGCCTGACCTCTGCTTCGTGTTGATGTGTTTTCACACACAATCTTTCGCAACTCATCCTGATGGGTGCTGGGCTCATTTCTGTCCTTCAAGGATAACGTCCAAGCAATAATTATGAATGAAACAGCAGATTCCTCAAAGGACATTCAAGGCTCAGAGTGTGTTATGAAACAGAAGCCAGAACCGACTCTTACAATGGTTATGAGACTACTGATGATGTGTACAGCTGAAGCACCCATTAGGACTTATTGACAAGCTAGCTGGTGATGCTAATATTAGCTTCAAAAGCTGACCATAGCATTAGCTGCACGTTATTTCACAACTTGACACGATGGTAATGTTAACTTAATGTTAATGTCAGTTAACTAATGTTAACTTTACAAATTAACAAGAAAACATTAGCAGCTTTTGCTAACTCGGTTCATAAGCTGAGATGCAGCTTGAGTTCATGTTAATTACTACTAACTAACTTACTAACTGACAAGCTAATATTAGCTGTTAGTGCAAATTATAAATTAATTAATTAATATAATTAATTTCACAAATTGACACAACAAGCAAACATTAGCCGCTGCTCAAGTGCATGTTCGTTTCACAAGCTAACTTACAAGCTAATATTAGCTGTTAGTGCAAATTATAAATTAATTAATTAATATAATTAATTTCACAAATTGACACAACAAGCAAACATTAGCCGCTGCTCAAGTGCATGTTCGTTTCACAAGCTAACTTACAAGCTAATATTAGCTGGTGATGCTAAGGTTGGCTTCAACATCTAATATTCACTTTTACAAAAAGTGTTTTGTTGTTGTTTAGCTTTATATGAAGAATTGTTTTGTCTAACTTAGTTATTTGAATTGTATTCTGCCTGTCTTGCCTTTATACCATTTTCTTTTATACAAGGTGCTATAGCTCCTGGGGCTAAAGTTAGTCTTAACAAGCTAATATTTACTGTTTGAGTTAGGACTAGTATCACAGCCTGATAGTGAAAGCTGACATCAGTTAATTTATTTCACAGGACAGTATTTTAACAAGCTGAATTAAACTGCTTCCAGTAGGACGCGTTTAAATGTTTTAAGCTTTAAACATTCATACAATGTTCTGTACACATTCTGTGTACAATGTTCCAGTACACAGAAACTGATGTATTTATTATCAGTTAGCTATATCTATAAGTATATGTTTTATCAGCTGTGTTTTGTGTTAGCATAATGATTAAGGCATTAACAAACATTATCAAAATATAGCAAATCAATATACTGTGAGTAAGGGATCTGTTAATGACAATAACAACAGCAAAAGCAGCAATGACTCTGAATGTGTTGAAACAATCAGCAATAATGTACATTTGATAATTAATTTCAAAGTTTCTTTATTTCACAGTACAAAGACTTTGATCAAAATACAAGAATAAATAACTTCCAAAAACTTATCAACCCAGACTTATCAACATCTCATACCTCTGCTGCTTCATGCCTCTCCTGTCCTTACCTAAACCTGCTGCTGGCGACAAGCATCGAGAGCCGGTTCTGTCTCTATACTTTCGATCTTATAAAGTATTTTATGCTCTAATTACATTTGAGACGCACATGAAGGCAGACTTAGCAGATTCTTAGTCTACCTTATGCCTATGACCAGATCACAGCCGCGCTGTTATTCAATACAACAGCACTCCCTCTCGTGGTATATTACTTTAATGAAATCTTATCAATTCCCACCCTACCTGCCGAGTCTCCAGAGTAAGAGTCCTGGTCAGAACTGCTATGAAACACCTCAGTAGTGTACTCCTTGTTATCAAACTGCAGCAGACTTCTGTGTTCTAAAGGAAAAAATCCCAGAAAGGATTTTGATGTTTTTTTTCTCTGTTCGACCACTGATTCTTCTCATCGATGGTTTCATCGTAGAAAGATTTGTGGGGAGTCAAGAGAATGTTAGGAATGAATATTGATTGACGGGGCAGCCTGTGGCGTAGCGGGTTAAGCGACCACCCCATGTATGGAGGCTACAGTCCTCGCTGCAGCGGCCCCGGTTCGACTCCCGCATCGGACGCCCATTTACTGCATGTCTCTCCCCCTCTCTCTGCCCCCTGTTTCCTGTCCATCTTCAGCTGCACTATCAATAAAGGCATAAAACGGCCAAAAAAATAATCTTTAAAAAAAAAAAAAAAAAAAAGGAATGAATATTGATTATAGATTATGGATGTCGTGCGTCTGCAGGAAACCGAAGACAGGCATCCTGATGCTGAACATGGGAGGACCAGAGAAACTCGAAGACGTCCACGACTTCCTGCTGCGGCTCTTCATGGACACAGACCTGATGAAACTCCCCGTGCAGAAGTATGTACTGTTGAGACGCGCACACACAGTGACATTTTTTTTCTGTTTCTGAGACAAGAAATTGGGACCAATTACTTGACCATCTGCAGCAGATTTGACATCTTTCTCTGAACCGACACACTGACATCAACATCTGCCTGTTTTCTTGCAAAAGACATCCCCGTTCAAGTGTAACGTTCATTTTAGTGTGTGTGTGTTTGGACAGGCACTGGCTTTTCACAGCTAAAAATAACATTGCAAATGCAGCTGATAGCTTCTACAAACACACACACACACAGACATATGAGGAGTGCTAATGCCACACACCTTTTAAGTTGACACACAACAGAAGAAATGGGGAAGGTTGTTGGGTCATGATGCTCTCTGTGGCTGTTTCATAATAACTGTGTGCTGCTTTTGCTTGTCTGTGACTTATGAGCACAATCTGAGTCTGTAATGTCCTCTATTATAGTCTATGCATGTTGTAGGTCTAACTCCTCTGTTCGTCCCCGCAGTAAGCTCGGCCCGTTTATCGCCAAGCGTCGCACGCCAAAGATCCAGGAGCAGTACAGTAAGATCGGAGGGGGCTCGCCAATCAAACACTGGACCTCCATGCAGGGAGAAGGCATGGTGAAGCTGCTGGACGAGATGAGTCCCGAGACAGGTGAGGCGGTCCTGCGCCATGAGGGGCCATCCTGCCTGTTAAAGGTTAAATGGAGGGTGTGTTGTGGGCTTCAGAAAGTCCAGGTTTGGACGAGGTGTCTGTGCTTTTATAGACTGGGAGGAGAAGACGTGTCATCGTTTTAACAGCTGCTGCTGTGTTTCCCACTGGTGCACTCGCTTGTTAGAAGAGAGGTGTGTGTTTGTGTGTGAGGTGTAGATAGTGACACAGTGAAGGAGTGTCCTATCACACGCCTGTACACACCTCACTGATAACAAGCCGTATCTAGTGGTCATTCAGAACAAACACTGTCATAGCATCCCTGACAATGACAGCTTCTTTTCATGCCATGTGTCACTGACTCTCTCTCTCTCTCTCTCTCTCTCCTCAGCTCCTCACAAGTTCTACATCGGCTTCCGGTACGTTCACCCGCTGACGGAGGACGCCATCGAGGAGATGGAGAAAGACGGGGTGGAGAGAGCTGTGGCCTTCACACAATATCCTCAGTACAGCTGCTCCACCACAGGTGACAGTCACACATAGCACAGATACATGAATTAAATAAAGGAATACACATGATGACAGAAAATATCTGAGTAAAACCGCGTCCAATCATCATGCGTTGAATTAATGGAAATAAAACGGAAAGATGAAGATTTAAAATAGTAGCCGTTAGTGTCACCACACCCACAGAGATATCCACCCTGTTACCCCCTGATAAATACACACACACACACACACACACAGCTGCACATCCACCTTTTGTGAGCAGATGAGGATGTAGTCTTTCCACATAGCTAGCTGCTGTAGCTACTTAGCTACCTTCATGACAAATAGCAACAGAACAACAGGCAGAAAAAGATTCAGATACAGAGTGAGAGCTCATTCTACCATTATGGACATAAAGCACATCGTTTTCATGAACTGTCAATGAGAAGAACAATATTTGATTCTTCAAACATCTGAACCTGAGGCCAGTTACACACATAGTCATACATAAAGTATGACAAGACATAGTATAAGTCAAGTTAATAATAGTAGTTAGTAATTTGTCTGTCACATACATTTTGAGAGCGTCATTGCTCATTCAGTGTTCTGCTAGAAGACACACAGAGGCAGGAATTGATACTTTTTCAGCCAAACATACGAGACACACTGCTGCTCCATGATGAAGATGGCAGATGTTTGGTTTTTGTCATTTGACGACAGCTTCACACACTCTTCATCTCTCAGTCTGTCTCAAACAGTAACTCGCGACATGATTGGCCCTACACAAACACATGCTCCATGTGTTTCCCTCTTGGCTGTCATTGGCCTCCGTCTCTCCCTCTTGACTCACTGTTGGTGTTGACAGCGTGCTTTGTAGATAATCGCACCACACTTTCTTCATGTCCTCCTCCTCCTCAGGATGTCTTCTTTCTTTAATGGGACATATAATATCTGTGTGTGTCTGTGTGCGTCTGTGTGCGTCTGTGTGCATCTGTGTGTGTCTGTGTTGTTGTGTAAACAGGAAGCAGTCTGAACGCAATTTACCGTTACTACAGCAACAGTGGCAGCAGGCCAAAAATGAGCTGGAGTGTCATTGACCGCTGGCCCACACACCCTCTGCTGGTGGAGGTTAGACACACACACACACACACACACACACACACACACACACACACATACACACTTGACCAAAGTGCCTGCCGGGGAGTGTTGGAAAATGAAAAAGGCTACAAAGGTTGTCACACTAAATAATGAGCTGAGAGTGGTCATGGTTGGTAAACATGGCAACTAACAAGTGTCACTGTTGCAATGTGTCTGTATGTGTGTGTGTGTGTGTGTGTGCGTGCGCACAGTGTTTCGCAGAACATGTCAAAAACGAGCTGCTGAAGTTTCCAGAAGAGAAGAGAGATGATGTCGTCATTCTGTTCTCAGCACACTCACTCCCCATGGCTGTAAGTACCACACAGTACTAACACTGACACCACTGCTCCTTACACTGATGGTTCATAGACTTGTAGGTCACAGTTCTCCTTTGTCCAGCCTTCACCTGTGATTTTGAACTTTTGTGAAAGAAAGTGTAGAGCAGTCCCGTCAGTGATGCGGCTTCTGCTGACACTCATGTTTCCACTTCTGCTTCTAACACTACCTCTCAAAATGCAGACAATTTGAAATAAATCACAAAAAGTTTTCCACTTGGCTGAGGTGGAAAGGTTTGTGTATGGATAAAAGCAAAACGAAAAACTCATGACACGCGAAACACGCGACAAACAAACAAATGCTGTATGTCCTGATCTTTTTAGATTTGATATCATCTTGTTGCACCTACTTTTTCTGCAGTGGTTCTGCTGTGGGAATTAGTGCCACCAGAGGTTTATCACATTAACCAGCAGACAGAGCATTAGGACTGTATCCATATTGTTTCAGCTCGATGCTGTAGCACTTTTTCATGTTGGTTCCTTTAGATCACTCAGTTGTTACCATAAAACTAGCAGTAACTAATGTGCTAACTAACACAGCACTTAGTGTTGCTACTACAAACTGTATACAGTGATCCCTTGCTCTTCACGCTTCACCTTTCGCGCCCTCAGTGCATCGTGGATTTTTCAAAGACATGACCCCCCCCCCCCCCCCCCCTTTCTAAATTACTGATACAGATTCTAGTACTACTGAAAGATCTTCTGTCCACGTGCAGGTTGTAAACAGAGGCGATCCGTATCCTCAAGAAGTTGGAGCCACAGTTCAGAGAGTCATGGAGAGGCTGGGACACTGCAACCCTTACAGACTGGTGTGGCAGTCCAGGGTGAGCACACACACGCTCACACACACACACACATACACAGCAGACGGTATTGTCATATTGGTGTTAAAAATAAATAACGGTTTCATCTGCAGTCAGTTTGTGTCATGTGAGTATTAATGCTGCTTTATTAACCTTATTCAGTCACACTTCATAACACAGCCTGTGATCCACATTTCATTATGTCATTTCACTGTATCAACTAGATACCACTGTACTAATATTTACAAAACCTGCAAACCTGCTTTTCAGACATATCCTCCAGCTTTTAGGTTAGCAAACAGTTTCTTATCCATCCAGCAGTTACAGAACAACATTGTTATATGACTTTGGATTGTTATGTGATGTATTGTTATTATAAATATTGATTATAGCTTTTTAAAGTATCAAAGTGTTTAATTCATTCAGTAAACTTACACTGTAAACTGCAGGCTCTTGTAAAGTGTGACCATTATTCGATCATTGATCATCTGATTAGTGGCTGACCCGCTCTACCTCCTGAGCCTCATCCATCCGTTATACCCTACTCACAAAAAGTTAGGGATATTCAACTTGTGGGTAAACTTTATGGAACATGGGAAAAGTTCATGCTACAGTGATATTATATCATGAAAGTAGGGCATTTAACTAGAAGCATGCAGTGGTAATTTTATCACCTCAAACAGTTTATTGAAACAAAAGTGGTGGGTATCCCACCGAAAGCTAGATATCCCTAACCTTTAGCGAACAGTGTATATATGTCTTATCTACTGCTAATTATAACTATGATGAACTGCACTCTGTGCCGTCTCCTCTTTGCCAGGATGAACTTGTGTTGGTCAGTGAGTCAGTATGAAATACTGTTTTATATTTTTGGTCACCACAAGATGGAGCCACTTGTCTGTGTAATACTGCAGCTGTTGGGGCAGGAACCGTCCGAGCTGTGACTCCTCATGGTCACAGCGGCTGACCGTTTACAAAATTCACACATAACATGAATTGTTGATGAGGACTGGGAAGTGTTGCTGGCTTCCTGTAGAGCAGGAAATAAACACAGGATAGATTATAGCATGTATTCGTAAGGCATACACTTGTTGACGAATGACACAATTCAAAGTGACGTTCACAGGCAGCCATGTTATATTGATTGATGTTAAAAATACAAACTACAAACAAGTGTCTGTCGCCTGCAGTGTTCATTACAACCACAATCTTACTCTACTCTATCTTCAGGGGACCATGAACGTTCACAGATGTGTGTTGGACCAGATGTTCTGTTAACAAGTTTCCATCGTGTTCTGTGTTTGGTCATTCAGGTGGGGCCCATGCCGTGGCTCGGCCCGCAGACGGATGAGGTGATCAAAGGTCTGTGTGAACGAGGGAAGAAGAACATCCTGATGGTGCCCATCGCCTTCACCTCCGACCACATAGAGACTTTACACGAGCTAGACATCGAGTACGGACAGGTGCTCGGGGAGGAGGTAAGGAAGACACGCACGCTTTCCCAGCAGCTTCAGGCTGCTGGTTTAGTGGAGAGAAGGAGAGGATGAATATCACCACAAATATTCCAGTGAGAAAACTTGGTTGGTTGGTTTGCCCCTTTCTTTCCAGTAGGCACTGGGTTCAGTTCATAAAGAGAAAACTGTTACTCAGCTTATAGATGAGGGCAAGCAAGGACTACTGAAAATGTGAAATGTCTGTGAAACATACTGAAATAATATGTGTTATGACCGGCCTTGAGAGTAGCTTAGCAGTGATCACTCAAAACTGAGATGTTGGAGCGACCCTGAATCCACCAGCATGTGCAGTTATAAAAACAGTCATGCTGAAGCTGTGAACCTCTGACAGACTCAGATACTGTATGTGCAACAACGTTCAAGTGTCTGCAGCATGATTATCAGAAGCTAAGAGAAGGAAGGAGCTCAGTCAGAATCATGCTCTGTATTCATGTGTTCACATTATAATGGTTTGAGCCTTGATGTGGAGTTAAGGTTAGCAAAAGTGTGTGTGTGCGAGCGTTTGTGTGTGTGTGTGTGTGTGAGCTGCAGCTGTGTGTCCTCTGTCCTTGTGGACTGTCTGTGTAAAGGCACCAGTGAGGTGACCACCAATCAATGTGACTGGTGCCACAAAGACACACACACACACACACACACACACACTTAACTTACTTATGAAAACCTGGCATAATTTTTCCAAAACTAAAAATCCTGAAGTGTAAGATGTATGTATGTAATGTAAACACATTCCAAACACATCCTCACTTTGTAAACCTCACCTCTGAAAATTTGAGAACTGTCTTCACTATTATAAAGTCACAATCTCCAGGTTTTAAAACTCAAATTGGTCCTTACAAAGACAGCGGTACCAGACACACTCTTTCTCTCTCTCTCACACACACACACACACACACTGTGTGTCTGGACCGTCTCTGTCGTCTTTTTAAAACCCTTTTTAAAAATAATTGGCGACTCTGAACAAAGTGCTTTCATTTCTTCAGGTCCTTGACTGACAAAATGAGAAACACTTTTCCACGTCATTATCTTGAATGTTGAACTTCATTTGACCTGTTTGATTGGCTTCATATGAACTGTGGTGTGTTCACGTTTCTTTGTGTCTTCAGTGTGGAGTGGAGAACATCAGGAGAACAGAGTCACTGAATGGGAACCCTCTCTTTATGAAGGTATGTCCTCTCTCTGTCACACACACACACACACACACACACACACACACACACACACTGAGCTGTGTATAAACATCAGACTAACATGCATTTAGGAACAATGAAATTTAAATCTCTTACAAACGAGACACGTCCTTTAAAACAGAAGAAGTTTAAGGGAAGGAGCACGTCTTTGAGAGAGTGAGAGTGAAACGCAAGAATGAATTTGGTCTGTATTCCTCCTCATCATTTGTTCTCCTTTATTCAAACTCAAAGGAGAACAAATGATGACAAGGAATACAGACGAGGAAAGAAGGAATACATAAAAAAAGAGGGAAGACTGTAGGAAGACAGGCAGGACTCTAATAATAGAGAGAGACAGCAGCAGGTCCTGTGAAGAAAGTGAAGTCTGCATAGGAGATGGTCAATAAATGGATGCCTTCCTTCCTTCCCTCCCTCCTTCCTTCCTTCCTACCTTCCTTCCTTCCTTCCTTCCTTCCTTCCTTCCTTCCTTCTTCCTCTCTCTTTCTCACATTTGTCTCCCTTTGTCCTTCCATCCCACCTCCCTCTTTCCCTTCATCCTCAACCCTGCAACCTTTCTCACAACAGGCAACTCCTCCAGCTGTAACAGCTCTGTGTGTGTGTGTGTGTTTGTGTGTGTGTAGGTGTGCGTGTGTGTGTGTGCAGGGTTTATTAAAGGAAGGGGGCAGATCAATGGGAACCTTTAGAGCTGACTACAGTAGAACTGAACCGCCCGGCTGGCTGGCTGGTCAAACCCGCCGTGCTCAGAGACCCCTCGCCAAGTCTGAGAGTGTGTGTGTGTGTGTGTGTGTGTGTGAGTGAGTGTGTGTGTGTGTAAATCAATATCCAGAGGATGATTAGTTGGTAGTTACTGAAGGATGGCTTCCTTGGTGTAGTTTCTCAGTGAGCAGCATCAGTCTGCTGCTGTCTGCAAGCAGCAGCCGCTGGAAAATAAAGAAAAATACATTCATCAGAATTTTACTGCAGCGCCTGGACTGATGTCAGATTTTGATAAATCTTCATTCAAATTAATATATTGTACAATCTCTTCACTAATGCCTGTTCTCCTTCAGACATTTTCAACCTTCACTGCCTGCGTTCATTCTCTGAGGTGATATTTATTTGTCTCTTTATTCTGGAGAGCGCACGTCGTGATAAAGTATTCAGCCAGGCCATAGAGCACATCGTATTTTATATTTGAACGTGTAAAAGGAAGTCGTTGCACTTCTTTGCTGTGTCATAACCATACATAGCAATATAATCAATGTTTATGAATAACATGCTCTTCCAGATCTAGTCTCGTCATTTCCTTCTTAAAGTAAGTCCTTGTAAGGAATGTGTGTCACATCACACACACACACTTGTGCATGCACATCCAAGTGGTCCAAAACTCCACTGGGCAATTTGAAAAATCTGCACAGGAAGTGTTATTTACTCAGCTCAGCCAGGCGTCCACACCGTGAACATAATAAATATGTGCTGTATGTCCTTCATCCTGTCCAGGCCCTGGCAGACCTCGTCCAGTCCCACCTGAAGTCCAACCAGCCTTGTTCCCGCCAGCTGATGCTCTGCTGCCCGCTGTGCACCAACCCCACCTGTGGACAGACCAAGGCCTTCTTCGCCAGCCAGACACTCTAGTAGAAACACACACACTGACACACTCTGGTGCCCTTCCTGCAGCAGTGCTACCCATGAAGAAACATAAGGCCTTCTATGACAAGCAGAAGTTACACACACACACACACCCACAGACACACACACAAATAAATAAGCGCACATCATCTCTCCAGCAACGTCACAAGCCTTGCACTTTTTATTATAGCTCCCTTGCTTGCATACCATTCCATTGACAGCCCCTGCAAACCCCCATCAGAGACCCTGTTCCTCCCCATGGTGGTGCTAAATGAAGAACAGTCGGCCGTGATGATGACACCGCACACACACACACACACACACAAGGGATCTGACTGGTTCACTGTTTTTTTTTCCCCCTCCCTCATCACTCACCTGTCGCTTCACACTATTGGCCCAATAGACAGTAACTCCGCCCATCCTGCTGCAGTTGTAATATGATTGGAGGAGGTTAGTGCTCCTCAAAACGCTGCTTGCCTGATAGATGAATAAGAAGATATTTAGATTAATTGGGTGACCGCTTAAAGTATTCAAGAGATTAAACTTTTGCCGGGCCATGACAGTTAAGTTATTGTATTAATTGTATTATTGTATTAATGGTTTACAAGCTGGCCGAAATATGTTGTTATGATACAAATTCACGAACATGTCCCTTGTTCTACATGTGCATTTTCTACTTCTTTTTTGCTGCATTAACCATTTTGAACCTCTCGTCCTCTGCTGATAACAAAACAAAAACTGAAAAGGGAAGAATTCAGCTACTCACCTCTGGAAGCGTTCACCGCTCTACATGTACAGCCCGTGAGCTAGTTGTTGCAAATAGTTCTGAACAAAGCCAGTGAAAGATGAGGAGGTAGATTAGTAGTTGTGTGTTTGTTAGTAAAGTAAGCTAAAGAAAAAAGTGTGTTCCCGTTTAGATTCCCACACTTCAGAAATGTCTGTGTTGCAGCTTCATGCCAGTAAATCTTACAGAAATATGTACAACAGGCCATTAGTACCCTTAATGGAGATAAACAAATGGGAATGAAAGAAAACACGGCTAACGCTGTGTGGAAAGCAAACTAAACAGTATGATGGATCCTCACCCATGCTGACTGCTGTAACAGGACTTAAAGCGCCAATTGTTGGTAGCGCACCGTGGAAGTTGACGGGGTGTCTCCAATGTCAGCCAGTAAGTGAAGGAAGAATATTTGGAAAAGCTTCAAAATGAAATTTGGTGCAAGTGAGCACCCTTACATTTCCCATCAATCCTTGCTGTTGTTAAACTGCATGTATGGATTTTAAAACCCAACAGCACGAGTTTCCTCAAATGTTCTACAAACTGCTCTGCCATGATGTCTGTAGTTTCTTCTTATATAAATTATTTCAGAAGTCACTGAAAGTGAGCTAATTTTGTGCAGACGCTACTTTGACTCACAAATACTGATCTGATACTTTGTAACATATTTAGCACTTAGCGGAGGCCTTCAGATCAGTTACTGTGACACTATAGGCCGTAAAGTTTCAGTCTGAGGCGATAGAATTTGAAATAACATGAAATCCTTGTAGGTGTGATGAGAGAAGAGCCTAAAAGCATTCAAACTACAATGACACTGGAAATCTTCAATGCCATCATGGATGGGCTCATTTAAAAAATATAGCAGAGTAGCACAGATGTGTCAAAATGACACAGTTGAATGTCAGTTGATTTTGTCGTCCATTTGCCTAAATACAGTTTTATTTTATTTTTTCATCCACTCACCTCCCCAGTCACAGTGCAGTAACTAAATGTGAAGAAGCTCATGTGATGTTTCTTTGGTTTCACCGTCAGGTGGTCCAGAAAAAGTCTCAAAGGTTCCAGGTCTGATTCCATCTGCTTGTCCCATGCACTCGGGATGAGTCCCTAACGATGTGTAAATTTGAAAATGAATACACTTTATGTGTAGTGACTTTATGTGTAGTACCTTCGGACTCTGACCCTGTCTCTGTCCTGTTATGCCATGATAATGTGCCTTTTACACTGGCCATCTAGAAATACTGGACTTGTGCTTTATGTCAGTTTTACATGAGCTTCACCAAAATGCTGACAGGAAAAATCCTCCCTGAAATCAGAATGGACGTGTGCCTGCTGTGATCTGAGCTATCCACAGCTCTCTCCACATGTTGAAATGCAGAAGAAAGACTCGTTGAGGTGTTTAGCCACTTTTCCATAGTTTAGCCAGTGATCTGATCCACCATCAGTTAGCTAAGCACATAGTAGGCAATGTAGCATAACACTCGCCTGCTAGCTTATTAGCTCTCATGCCACTTAGCCAAGTATTTGTTCACTCACTAGCTAGTTAGTTCACTAGATCACTAACTTGTATAAGTGCAGTCATTCTGAGGATGCTGTTCCTACAAGATGGTGCAGACTTTTTATACAGAACCCTGGAGCAGCCACAGAGAAAAAGAAATCTATAAATTGAATAGAAAATGATCGAGTGCTTGAAACGTGTGGCCATGTGACACAAGTAATTCTTACATTTTTGTTAATTCATGGGTATGTAAAAAACTGAACTAAATCAACCTTAAATTAGCACCATTTTCTTCACCACAATAAAGCAGATGTTGAGGACATACGTAGGCTGCCAACATGCAACTACTGCACGGCACGTCATTCCGTATACCGAATTCTGTCAGGTTGATCTTACAGTCAGTGGGTACACGTGGCAGCTTATTGCCATCAAAAATGATGTGGAATTATGTATACAGTAAAATATGATTGACTCAAAACTAGTCTGTGACTTTTAAGTGTATATGTTCACCATTGCCTGATAACTATCATTTACTATCATTTAATGCCACATCAACCCACAGCTAAACCCTTCGTTATGGAGGGTGGGGTAGGTCTAGCATGGTCTGTATCAAACATTTGTCAGATCACTATTGTTCTGACCTGAATGATTGCCATGAAGCACAGCTTTACTTCAAAATGTGGGAATGAATTGTGTCTTGTACACACGTAATAACATTTCGAGCACTTGATGTAGTAAAACGTGACCTCGATGTGTACACCTGTTCTCTCTGTGGCTCACTTCATATTTTTGATAGTCTGAGCTTGAAGTTATTGTTCAAAAACCAGAATGCCTTGAAGGCATTCAAGGCTTTTAGTGTTTCACTTTGGGAGGAGCTTGTCACTAACTCAGATCAGCCTTTTTCCAGTCAGTGCACACAGTATACACAACACAAAGAGCTAGAAAGTGGTGCTTTTGGACGTGGTTGCCATTGATTACCAATGACAAGTCACCATGTTGGAAGAAGGATGTTCCATTGGACATTCCTACCAACAATTAAATATTTCCAACTTTGGGTTAGTGTTTTCTTTTAACAGTATTTTGTAATCAATGGCAACCACAACTAACAATTCTCTAGTTTTAGTTGGTGAACTTTTCTTCTTCCACTGACTCCATTTCTTTTTTAAACTTTAATCAGGTGGCCTCATTGAGATTCTTCTTCTAAGACAGACCTGAGAGCAAGAAAACATTCACAAGAAGTCTGCAGCGCACATTCTCATTCAGCACAAACAGCATTGCTCTTGTGCTTTCACTGCTCTTCCACTCTTTTCAAAGTGACGGTTTTGTTTTTGAGGAATACATCAGCTGCAGTTCGACAAACTCAAGGGCTCTTTTGTTCTGTGTCTCTGCATCCATAACTGAAGGGATGTTGAATGGTGACATTAGCATATCTTAGCTTGATTACTGGATGTCAGCGGGTTCACCTGGAAGCAGTATTTCCCTCCTTTTTTGCAGAGTTGACCGCGAGCTAAGCTGAACTAATCTCGCTGTTAGGCGATGCCTTCAGACTGCATATCTGCATTGATAAAACAAAAGTGAAGTTCCTTCTTTAAAAAAAAAAAAAAAAAAAAAAAAAAAAAAAACGTCACTTGGAAAATAATCCACGTTATGCAGGAACGGCTGAGTGTTTACGTCACAGCAGGAACACGTGCCCATGTCTTTGATGGGCGGGTTTTTCCTCCACTAACTTGTTTTCAGATTTATTTAAAATTCTTCTGTGTGTTTGTGAGAGTTTTGCTGCGTATGTGTGAGACGTGTTGAGATGAAAATATGTCGTACAGAAGATGCTTCAGCTTTGTTGCAGCTCCAGCATACTTTTTTTGTTGTTTGGATTTATTTATTTTGGTTTTGGGTTTTTTTTTTTTTTTTTTTAGATGTGTTCCAGACCATAAAAAACATCTGTCTTCACAGTTTGTTCAGTTTGTTTTTTTTTGTTTTTTTTTTACATAGAAACATATGTTTGGGAGATGATGCTGTTCACAGTGCGATTACACAGAACGACAAGTCTTCCTTCAAAATAAAATCCAGTGAGAGGATGAAGTGTTTGTGTGGTTTCTTCATGTAAGGCCTCTTTAAACTGATGATTGTGAGAGAAATGTGGTGACATCTTCCTCACTACTGTGGGATACATCCACCAGTGACTGTATTCAGCTTTATTCAAAGTGACTTTATTCAATAGCCAACACTGTTTTACGTATAACTGACATGAAAATACCATGAATGTCATGTAAATAAAGGTTTTGTCATGAAATATTAGTGTTTTACTGCACAATTAATAATCTGTAATATAAAACACTATTTAAAAGCACTTTAAGGGAGTTTATACAGAATAAAGGTTTTAAAATATTTTTAGTCTTTTACTGTTTTCACTGAACAATTTCTTTTTATTTTATTTTTTTTACAGTGTACGACGACTTAAACTGGTGTTGCTGTAAGAACTCCTCTTTAGGAAGGTTACAGACTGTCGCCATCAACACTCTCACCATGTGGTTATGGATTATTATAAACATCTTTAATGCAAACATGCAGCCCAACAGAAATGATCAATAAGGTATAAATAATTTCTGTTAAGTGAATTGTAACAACACAAAAAAACAGAAGAAAAATGAAATTAAAAAATTACCATGCATGCAATTCCACCATGAGCAAGCACTTGGCGATGGTGGCGAGGAAAGACTTCCTTTTAACAGGCAGAAACCTCGAGCTGACCCAAGCTTATAATAGAAAGATATACAGAGACACACACAGATGCACAGAAGCAATAAAATACCAACGAGGCTTCAATGAACGAAACTTTAATGACTAAAGGCAGCAATTATAGTAATAATAATAGATGTAGTGGCAGCAGTCACACAGTTTGGTTAGTAACAAGTTTAGTTAGTAACATGCGTTGATGAGGCATGAAGGTTTACAGGTGGGGAGGAGGACAGGTCAGGACTCACCTGAGACAGAACGAGAGAAGTAATATCTGTCAAAAAGGAACAGTTCAGAGATGAGGAGTAACATAATTCTGCATCTTTTTCTCCTCCTGTCAGCCTCCTCTCCCTCTCTCCTTCCTCCCTCTTATCTGTTCCAATCTTCTGCCCCCCCCGCCTCCGCCTCCGCCTCCTATCACCCGTCTCCCCCCTCCATTTTCCCTCCTTTTCCAATCTTTCCCTCATCTATCCGGCTCCGTCCCCCTCTCCCCTCCTCACCTTCCCATTCATTCCTATCTCGTTCCTTCTCCCCTCGTTCCTCCTCCACCCTCTCCCTCCCTCCATCTTTTTTTTTTTCTTTTCCCAGCAGTCCCCTGCGGTGTTGCAATCACCTCTGCTGCTGTTGATTAAGCTGAGAGAGATTGGCTGTCCACGACCCAATAACCCCTGAGGGCGCCGGGCTGGGCGCCTCCTCCTCCTCCTCCTCCTCCTCCCCTCCTCTTCACCCCCTCCTCCCCCTGCATCTGAGCCAGCTACAATCTCTCCTTTCATTTTATTTTCTTCATTTTTTTTCTCCTTCCTCCTGTCCACCTCTCCTTTACCCCTTTTCCTTTTGTATCCTTGCCTCCTCTCTCCTCCTTCTCTCGCCTCTTTTCATGTAATGTTTTCTTTTTTTTTTCCTCCCAAATATTCAATCTTACCTCTTCTCTTTCCGGCTCCTCCTCATCCTACTCTCCTAATCTCAGATCACCTTGTCTCCTCTTCTGTTCTTTCCTTGTTTCCTCTCCTCTCATTTCGGCCCAATTCCAATCCAAATCTCACATTCGTAGCCGTGGAGGGTCTCCTTAGAGGGAGGGTATCAATACCTCCCCTCTCTCTGATGGAAACGGGAACATTCTTTGCACGAGTGAGTTTCTAAACATCAATGTTTACATGCAATAAATCAGACACTTCGTATTTCGTTGTGCTGTTCAAATAAATATTCATCCAAATGAGGATGTTACACACATCATAGTCAAAGAATGACATTTATGGCACAGTAAGCTTGTGAAAGGAAACTGAAGAAATGAAAACTCTCACACTTCTTTGGCTTGATCAGATGTATTTGTAGGTAAGTGAGTGTTTCCTCCATCCTGGACACAAAAGAGGAGCTGCTCATGTGAGGAGCTGGTGTGTAATCCTGCTTCCATGCAGAACTGATGCTGACGTCCGCTTTTATCTAGTTGTTTTGGAATAATGTGGCGGACCTTCTTTCTTTCCTTTCATCTCTCCTCTTCTCTCTTTCCACTCATCTCTTCTTTTTTTTTTTTTTTTACCTCTCACCTTTCCTCACCTTCCTTCCTCTCTTTACCTCTCTACCTTCACCTCCTCCTCCACTCACACACTCACACACTACTACAGTTGTAGTACACTGTCTTGTAAAAGGTCCAAAGGTCCACTTACTGGCTTTTTGTCTGTGTGTTTTCATCCACTTTCACAATGAGATGTCATGTATTTCCAATCAATTGACATTTAATATCAATCGCACAAAACTGTACAGTAAAAACATAAACCTGGACTTTACCTCTAAATATATAGATAATATAAATACAAATATTACTCATCTGCTGAAGAGCCACAGCACACTAAACTCTTCTAACAAGTCTCAGGTCGTAGCTTCTTTTATCCCGTCTCTCGTGTGGTAACAGATGATCTGACAAACAGCACTGCAGCGTTTGGACACACTCGTCCTGGCTGATGACATTTTAGACAGACAGGAACACACTGAGCTCTGACCTCTGCTGCTTCTCTGTCCTCGCCCATCTTTCCTCTCCTCCACTCATGGCCTTGTTTCCTCTTCACCTTCTCCTCACCTTTCATCCCCTCATCTGCTTTCTTTCTGTCATTCTCCTCTTCTTCTGCTGTTCCTCCTTTTCTCTTTTCAAAACTCTTCTCTGAATATTTCTAATCTTTGCTTTTGACTCCGTCTGTTGGCCAGCTCAGAGGGGGAAGGGCTGTTCAGGACGCAAGGTGTGTGTGTGTGTGTGTGTGTGTGTGTGTGTGTGTGTGTGTGTATGTTGTGGTGACTGCAGGCTGCTAGTAATTGAAAAGCCGGGACGGCAGCGCCTGCAACCCTTGTGACCTCCTATTGAGAGAACAACCATTGATTTCTACAGAGAGAGAGAGAGAGAAATTAAAAAAAATGGGAGAACAGAGAGGGAGAAGAATGGAAGGCAAGAGGGGCGACAAGGGAAAGAAATAGAGAATTAGTGAAAAGTAAAGGAGAACAATAGAGGAAAACTGGGAAGGATACAAGGATGAGAGGGAAGGAAGACAAAGAAAGGAAGGACGGACACAGACAAACCGAGAGGAGGGGAGAAAAATGAAAAATAGCAGGAGGAGAAAAATGAGAGGTGATAGATGAGGTGGGGAAAGAGAGAAGAATGAAAGGAAATAATTAAACCGTGGAAAGGAGTGGAGTGAAATTCAGGAGAGGAAAGAGAAAGTGAGGGAAAGATGGAGAGGAGAGAAGGAAGCAGAAGGCGGGAAAGAAAAGGGCATTCATGCTAACTCAGCAAAATAAAAAAAATGTGTGTGTTGAGGGACGAGGTTAAAGTTGAAAACAGAAAGTAAACTTCAGTCTCTGGCACCTTTCCACTTTTTGTGGCTGTTTTAGGATGTAAATATGATAACATGAATATGATATACAGTATGTTCCTATACATTCCTGTTTGAACAGCCGCTAGCAGGTGCAGTTCTATATGTTGAATGGATGGATGTATAAAGAGATCTGGATACAGCTGAGTTGGAGGCACACCTGCATGTTTCCTCATGTTGTCTTTTTTTCAATGCATTATCTTGTGTGAGTGGATCTATTAGATCATTTTAGGCAGGAAGTTGGTGATTTCTCAGCATTTTCTATCTAAACAATCTGGCAGTTTGTCACAGTTTGAAAATCAGCCTGATTCTCCATGCTGTTTCTGTGTTTGGCTTCTGGTCAGCTCGAGCTGCCCTGCTTCTGCACTAGGCCGCAGCGGGGCCGGGGGGGTTTGAAACATTGACTAGAACGACTGCATACAACTCCGGAGGCCGTGGCGCCATGGAACGTGTTACATCGTTGCCAGATGGAGTAAGACACAAATGCAAGAAATACATTTGACAGCACTCTCTCTACTTAAACTCAAAGTTTGTGTGATGTCAAATCAGGTAAAAATGAATTCTCAGCTCCAGGACTGTGGGGGCTTGTCCACTGAATTTGTTGAAGCCACGCCCAACTATGGGGCCAGTCAAGCAGCCATTTTGAAGCAACTGAAACGTGTCAGATGAGTTCAGAAAATGACATGACTAACTCTGAAACACTGAGTGAGATGAATTCATCTCTATCTCTCTACTAGAGGTGCAGGGGTACACTCAGAGTGGCCTCAGCGTGTCATCGAGCCACCCTTTAAGGACCGCCCACAAAATCCTGGACTGAAAACTGTTTGAAGCTCTAACTCCACATTTCAGTCATATATCCTTCAAAGTCTTTTCACATGTTTTAAGCAACTATTGTCCAACATATTTAATGTGTTTTGAAAGAAATTTCAGAAATGTCTTTCCACAGACTTTAAAGGTCCAGTTTGACAGATTTCAGGTGCTTTGCAGAATTTAGCAGAACTGAATATAATCTGCATGTTTTCATTCACATATAATCATCTAAAAATAATCTAAAATCATTATGTTTTTATTACCATGGAATGAATCTTTATATCTACAGATGTTGTGGGTCTTCTTTCATGGGTTCCACCATGTTTCTACAGTAGCCCACAGACCATTTAAGCTCCAACACAGAGAACTGTGCGGCTGTTGAGTGCGCCAACCAGGCTTCCCTCAATTTTTCTTGAATTTCTTTATAGAAGTGTGTGTAGTACAAACAGCCCCATGCTTCTGTTTCAAAGTAATCCAATGAGTGTGATTTGCTGTTGCCAGGTTCCCCACGTTGCGCCTCGGGGTGACTTTGAGTCTCCGGGTATTGTGATGGGCAGGAAACTTACAATGAGCGTCACCCTATGTATCTGTATGTGGGATGTAAAGGATTATTCCAAGATATTTAATAAATGAAGTTAATGAAGACCAACATTTTACAAACGTTTAAAGTGAGTTGCCCGTCAGTTTCCCACCCTTTGTCCTCCTTATCAGGCATCTGACCCACAGGTAATAGAAAGACAATGTCAAAAGATTAACAGCTAAAGAATGGACTGCTGTTTCCCTGGCAACAAAGAGAGGCAGAGGAGCGGGAGGCTGGGATGGAGTGATTAAAAGGGGAGAGGAGGAGGAGGAGGAGGAGGAGGAGACGGGGGAGTTTAAAGGAGAGAAGTGACGAGGTGGATTGATGAGAGGAGATGGATGCTGGGATGATTACACCGAGAAAAAACAGAGTAGAGGGAGAAGAGTGACACGAAGAGGAGAAAAGAATGAAGGGACACGAGATGTGGAGGGAGACAGGGAAGAAGATAGAGTCATTAGAGACAGAGAGGGAAAAAACAGATGGATTGATGGATGGAGTGGTTAAAAAGAAGGGAGGGGAAATGAGCAGGTGAGAGAAAAGACTGACAAGAAAATATTGGCAGATGAAACTTGGAAGATCTCTGTAGGGAAATTATTTGGCAGCCGCAAACTGAGAAAAATATGAAGGAAAAGAAGAGAACAAACAAAAATGCTGCCCTCATTCTTTGCTGTGTTAGGAGTCTGTACAAATGTTACCCTTTTGCGGTGTTCAAACCAACCCTCCTCAAAATTATGTTTTTATTCACCGTATTTGTTTTCCTAATTACATTGTGGTGTCAGATGTAATTGCTAGTTGGATTATATTCACAGGCAGTGTTGTTGTCTAGTGAATGACTCACTACATTTATACTACACACATAGGGAGGTGGTGGAGACGAGGGGATGGTGAGCATACAAAGCACACAGGGTCTTAACGCCAGAGACCAAAGTTTGTTTCCTGACCGGGTGGTTAGGGTTAGGTAACATGAGCACTGTGGTTAAAGTTAGGGAAAAATCATGGTTTCCATTAAAAGTCTCTGGTGATATTTTCTGTATTAAACCAGACCACCATCTTTCCCTTACTTTATCCAAGTGCTGCCAGTGCTGAAACATAACCAGTGCTGTAGTCTCAATAGATAGCAGATATTGTACTGCTAAGACTGGATATTTTGGCAGAAAAATAAAATTTGTTGTCAGTGAACATTTTGCTGATGTTCAGTTGGCATTATGTTTCCTCAAAATGTATTTGCTGTTGCCAACAGTCCAAATGTCAAAGTTGTGACAGGCTGATTTAACAAAAGATGTCCTGAGAGGAAGATCCAGTTTCACTTCCTGGAAGCTGGTCACCTTTGTCATCATCTAGTTTGTCAAATGTGGCAGCATTAATGAAATTCAGGAAGCACTGAATCACACTGTGTCACTTCTACTATAAAATATACTGGCATGTCATCAGGTGAATGGTGCTTCTGTCATTCCCACTCCGCACCCTGTACACCTGTTCTAACTTGGTTCGAACATTATATGGAAATCTAAGACACAAACCAGCTATTTGACTGATTTTGGTGAAACTGGATCATATTTTATGGAGAAATGTTTTCTGGTTTTCCCTCTGATGCCGTCTGGCTGCTCCACCTCAACTCTCCTGATGGACAGTAAAGTAAACTGCTGCAAACTGTAGCTGGTGTTAGATAATGTTAGCCCAGTTTGTTAGCCAGGCTGCCTGGACTGTGAGGTCAGAGCACCAGGGGATGTAATGTTTCTACCACAGGCATTTTGGACCACCAGGAAGATGAGGTTTTTCAGACCTGGGGTGCAGCGGAATGCTGACAGGGATCTGAGCCAGTGTCATGCCAGAACCGGAGCTGGGCATGCAAGCAATTTAACTAGGCTCAGCAGTCTCTATGGGTGTAATGACAGAGGCAAAGAGGACATTGATGGAGGAAAATAAAAAAGAAAAGCAGAGAGTGACCAAACAAGAAGCCGCTGGACAAAAGTAAATGTGGGACTAACTTTTAGTGGTTGGTGAGAGCTTGGTGAAATAAAATACTGAAAGACAGACGCCGAGCTGTCCATATTTACCACAGTGGTATTACACTCTAAAACTGGGGGCACTAAATCATAAAAATACCAATTTCTATGTAATGTTGCTTTAAGTATAAATAGGTTGTATATGGAAATGCTGAAAAAAAAAATCAACAAAACGTTTTCACTTCCAACTTGTCTGCAGTAACGACAGTTATGTAGTTATGCTTCATGCCAGCATGTCAAGTTCGCAATGATTAATATGCATCATCCTAAAGAAGCTTTTCTGAGAAACACTTTACATTGTATGGATTTAACACTGTTAACACTGGCAGCTTGAGGTCTTATCTTATTAGCGGCTCTTCTGCTGGTAGAATACAAACCTGTTTATCGAAACACTGTGGTGGAACGTAACTAAGTCTTATTACATTTCACATAGAAATATTGTTCTTTTTAATTTATGAAAGCATTGAAACCTGTGATTGTGTGCTTCCCATCATTTTTAGTAGAGAAAAAATAACAGGAGGATAAGTTGTACATGGATAAGACCATTGTGATTTATTTATTGACTTCTTTTATACATAGAGTGGAACAACATTAATTCTTCAAATGTCTCCTTCATGTTTGATCATCGTTTTATTCCACACCACAAGTTTTTAGTCACTTCTCTTTTTCTGTTCCAACCAAATGTAGAAAATAAAAATGCATCATTTGATTTTTGATTACTGAATGACAACCATGAAAGAAAAAAAAGAGAAAGAAAAAGAAAAGAGAAAAAGAGTCAAACAGCAGAAAGGAATGAAATATCGCTTGGGGTTAGGTGAGGGGGATTTTTTGGCGGCAGAGTGAAACAATTCTGGATGTTTTGGGGAGGAAACAGCATGAATGATTGATCGTGTTCAGCTCAGGAGAAGCCTTGTGAAGCTTCAGATGCCCACAGTAACTTAAAAAGTGGACTGATTGTGATTTTGTTCATAAACTGAACAAATCTGCCACCTTGACCTTGACGCCTCACTGTTGTGGTTGCTGATGTCGGAATCAAAACCCTTTTTGTTTTCTTCTCTCTGTAACTTTAAGTGGGAAATGCAGTTGAATGCATACATACTGTATATATATTGATTTAATCAGAGTGGTTTAGTACGGAGCCCCAGAGGTTCTGAAACATTCTGATCATAATGTAAGTTAATATCTTAAAAAAATATCATCTTACAGGACTACAGGTGTTCTTCAGTTAAGCTACTTTAGTCACAGCCTGACTGTGATGTTGTCAGATATATTTCAGCCCTGTGGATGATCTTACACTGACAGTGACATCTAGACATTTAGCTACAATCATTTATCAACAGAAAGGTCTAGAAATGAAGCATAAATGAACGTTCCCATGAGCGACCGGGCCAGATGTCTGCTTCAGATGTTATTTAAATTAGTGCATTAATCTTAATTTCAAATTTCTCAAATTCACCTGGAAACCTTCCAATTTGTAAGCCCATTTATTTCATTTTCAAAATATTTTCAAAATTCACAAGTTCAGATGTTGTTTGATGCGCTGAAGCTAACCCACCTATGGAAGACAAAACAAGACAAGACTGAAGTGCTCTCTAACCTACACTGCTTTTCTTTAACTAACACTGCATTAGCTTTAATACAAACACAAAAACACTGATGGATTTAATTTGGCCTTTGGTGAAGCTTGTTGATCTTGATCTTGATCTAGTTGAGGTTTACCATTTGACATTCAGCACCACTTAAACACTGATTTAACTTTAGCATCATTTTTCATTTTTCTGATCATTCTTTCTTTTCATTTTAGTAAAGCTAACTGAGTTGCTGAGGGTCTTTTGTGATTTGTTCTCTCTTGTAGTAAAAATGTTCTTGTTTTCTTGGTTGGATGCTGACGTAACTTAAATCCAGATGAGAAATTGTTCGTTGGCCCATTTGTTCTCTTTTTTTGTGTTATTTAATTGAAGGCTGCTGATTGATTAAACCTATTTGGAATTTTCAGGTTCAGGAGCTGGTATGTACAGGAATGACTCTGAGCCAAGTTTTGTCCGAAGAGCATCAGCAGTTATTGTCATTCATCAACTAACAGTCCTTTCCTTCCTCACTTTATATTCAGTCAGAACCATCTCACTGACACTGTCACAGGAATGGCGGGGGTCCAAATTAGTTAACAAATTTTTAGTATCACAATTTCTGGTGGTAATTTTGATATCATCGATGCTGACGCTGCACCCTCTGAATTTGATTGGAAAGGAAACATGCTAGCAAGTTTTAAATCAGCAAGTCAGTGGTCATATTAATGCAACTTAAAATTCAGTCTGTGTAGCGTAGAGTTTTGGAAATGAAATGAGAGGATGATGATAATAATGATCACAATGCATTACTAGCTAATCGTAAATATATTCATGCATAAAATCTGGAGGTATAGCACTGCTGTATGGATAATGTGATGCTAGCATTAGAATGCAGGAAATGAAAGACACCAAAACAAGTATTCAAAAATAGATGCATAAAAATAAAGTCAAACGTGGCTGGATTTAAAATGAAATCGATGGATCAAAGAAGCCGGTATTATTCTGGGCTGAAACAAGTAAATTCTGGCATCATTCCAACAATGTTCCCAATCCCAAAAATATCCACATGAGGGGACAATGACCCCTGTAAAAGAACCAGAGACAAAAAACAAAATAAAAAATAAAACAAAATTATAAATCTCTCAATCCTCTGCAGATGGGACAGAGAAGAAACAGTAATACATCAAGAAGAAAGAGAGCGTAGAAGACGACAAGCATTTTTCATTTTTGGTTTTAGCGCACCTTTTAAACTATTACCAAAAAAATCACAACTTAAAAATGTGTAAAGCTTTTTTAACCACATTTGTTTCATTTTAAAGTTACAGTTACCAAAAAATAAAAGGGAAGAAGAGCAAGTGAATAATTTATGACATACGCTATTATAACATCATCCTAACACTAGTGTCTATGAGGTATATCTGCAACAGTTTGGTAAAGAGAGCACGGTCTGCGCACAACTCACAGAAGTTTGTCTCCACGTTTTGTTTTTTCATCATTTAAAGCTTTGCAACCATTTGAAGAAAGAGAAGAAAGGGAAACGGGAAGGAGCTGCATTTCCACCAAAGGTTCAAATATTTATGGAGAGATACTATACATCATACTAATCATATCATGAAACAATTTAATAGTGATGGTAAGAAAAACAAAACAATTTTGTCCCTTTTGGCCTTCTGTATTTACAGAAAGTCAAAGAGTCAAAAGTTTCTCACTCTCAGCTGTGCTGCTCAGAGCAGCTTTAAGCAAACATAAGATTATTTTAAAGGACAGTTCTGGCATTCTACACTTTTCAGTCAATGAAATTGCAGTTTCATCATTTCAGATCTGTGTATAAGCACCAGCAAAATCAGATTTGACTTGGTTTCTCCTTTGAACAGCTGTGAGAAGATGATTAAATTAAAAAACACACCTTTCCCGTGGAAGCCCAGCTCAGAAAGAAGAGAGAAGAGAAGAGTTGAACAGAACAGGAAGCCTTTGGTAATTCACTCTGGATTTCTTTGTGTTGATTGCATGGCAAAGTACCAGAAATCAGAGAGGTATTTATATTTTCACAGGAATAGAAAGTTTACAGCACAATAGAAAGATCTAGACTTTGCTTTGGTTCAAGCAAGGCACTCATCCAAGGTTATCTCGTACTTTGCAACAAAAGCTCTCTCTACGTCTTTGTTTTTGAAGTGTCCTGGTTTGGAAAAGCAAAGTGTGTCTGTCAAGGTGTCTGTCTGGCTCAACCCTGGACTCTAACCAGAAAATGCCACGGGTTTGTTGCCATTTGGCTTCCCTGTTTGATTTTTAAACACAGGGAAGAAGGGGAGCCAAATGGCACTGCTTGATGTATAGATCCCAGGCAACTAATCCTACTTGCATATTGCTGTTTGTCGATGGTGTTTCGTTAATCAGATGAAATGATTTCATAGACAGTAGCATGTCTTCATAGTGTTGTCACCCTTTGGAACATGCGATGTGACTCCTTCACCTTATAATGTGATCACTACAAGGTCTGTGAAATATTTGAGTATTGTGTTTTTGGATTTGTGGGGCACACAAAGCAGAACCACAATCTTCCCCAGCAATTCAGATTTTAATTTCCAGATTTTTTTTTATCATTTGTGTTTTGAGGAGGTTTTGCACTGAAACAAGAGCTGAGGATTGTTGTGAGCTTTTTAGGATGTCCTTTTGGCCTTTTTTTAGCCATGGTCATGTTTGTGCCGTAGATCTAGGGGTATCAATACTGGTTAGATAAGATTTGGGACAGATCTAGGTCTCCACAAGGTCTCCACAGGATAAGTCGGCAGAACTTTGGTGATCCTCATACTTGTAATGTAGCAGGTCAAACTTTCTATAACATTTCTAAACTTCAGCATTTTGTATTGGCTTTGTGATGTTTTTTGTGCTAGCATTTAGCTAAAAGCAGTTCAATACAGTTCCTCTTTGAATTTGACTTTTCAGACAATTATAAAGGTCTGTAAGAAGTTTCTCACTGCTCAAACAGAAAAGTTCAGCCTTGAGCTCAAAGGGTCAGAGTAGTGTTGCATCACTGGTGGTTGCCACGCAGCACAAAGCAATCAGCCATCTAATTACTGTTAACAAGATAGGGTGAAGTAGAAAAAAGGGGACAATGGTGCTGGAAATAAAAATAGCCCAGAGGAAACTTTCAGCTAATGAAGAAACTTTCATCCTGCACCTTTGTCTGCTGTCAGCACCATAAAACCTCAGCTACCATTGAGGCTTCAAGAATCTACAGTTTTTATGTTTCAGTGCAAAACTGAATTTTTGCATCTCAAAGTGTGGAGGTGTCGTCACGCAGCAAACAAAGTGCTCGTCAGATGATACAGCATCATTACATGACATCATAAACTCCCTCTCCCGTGGCAGCTTACTGACTTTTCTTGCAGTCGTGTGGCCGGTGTGAACACTTTTGTCTTTGCTGTGCTAGCTAGCTGGTTTGAAGCATTCTGAGGCCTTAAAAATCGACTTTTCTTCTTCCGCAGAGGAAGAGTCAAGAAAAAAATGAACAAATCAGAGCCCACTGGGCCCCACATTTGATCTTCATTAGTTACTTGTCACATTCCCATTGTATGGATCATCTTTCTAGCTAGCTTTGGCTTTTTCATCTAAGTTTGGGGTTCTTTTTCTTTCCAGAAGCTTTTTTTCTTTGTCATATTGCTGAATTTGAAATGAAATCGGCCTCTGCTCTAACACTCGTTGCAGAAAAATGTAGAATTGTGTATTTCTGCACGCGAACCCTGCTACACCTGCCTCTTTCCCCTTCACACTTATTCTTTTAGAGGATAAGAGACAATGCAAGGCCAAAAGAGAGGGGAGAGAAAAGAGAGAAAGAGGAAGGAGAAAGTAGAAAAGAAGACAAAATGTGGCGTCATCACTAAGAAGAGAGAGCACAAAAGCATGGAGCTGAGCGCAGACCGTACTGAAGAGGACAAAAATCTTTGGTTTCTTTGGTTTCATCAACACGATTAAAAGGACAAATGGAAAGTCAGTGAGGTAGCCTCTCTGGTTCTCACTATTGAAATAGAAAGTTTTTTTTTCTTTTTACATACACACGAAGTCAGTCTTGGAAGCAGCTAGCTTTAAGGGACTCCTCAGTTTTCCTTCCTAACGAGTGAAACAAGTCGGTGTGTTTGCATTCACGCAGTCACATATGCACACACACACACACACACCCACCCCAATATCCTGGTAACAGATATTTTACTGTCGAGGTGGCGTGTGTTGACACCACGTCTTGTGTACAATAACCTGGATAAGCTCTTATTCTGACACAGAGAACTAAAACAAAGTCTCCAACTTAACAAAACAGTTGAAGAAAGTATTTTTCTCCTGATCACAACAAGTCAAAAATTCAGAGATCATCAAAATGTTTTTGACAGCTTGTTGTGCTGGTTGTGCACAGGAAACCTAACATCCTATTTTAGCTTGAATGCACCTCCTTTACAAATGCAAAAGATGTGAAAGCAATCCCTGACACACCCTGACAGAATGACTGGATGTCTTCTAGAAACGGGAAAACAACTTCTGTAGCAATGAATGCTCTAATGGGATCAATAGTTTAATAAAGTGACTGTACATGTAATTTAATGAGTCAAAAAGTGGATTTAGTGTTAACTTTACTCTTTAAAGTTTCTGCTGTGCAAAAAAAAAAAGTTCTCGTAAAGGTAAGAATAAGATCTTAACCAGGGTTTGAGCTGCGCGGATGTAAACACACAGTTTATTGGCCTCTCAAGGATTCCAGTTATCTTTGGTGAGTCAGTTTATATCAACGTGTGGACCTTTACTTCACCTGATCAAGTGTCACTAGAACATCAGTCTGAAATTCATTGCTTGTTCAACAATGGTTAGCAGGATGCAAAGAAATTAAGAAAAGCAACCAATAAATTAGCCACAAAAATCACAAGGAGGAAAAAAGAAAAACAGATGCAGTGCTCATCATTCGGTAGGCTATTATTTCTCATAAAAAGATTGTTTTCATTTTCCAAAAAAAAAAAAAAAATCATTACCAGGACAAAAACAAACAAAAAAAACTAGATTGGCTAAACAGTGAGAGCAAGTGTTGACATTCAGAAGTACGCGAGTCTAATCTGACATTCCTACATTGTTCTGTCATTAAGTCTAAACATTCATAAAACATTTCATTTGCTTTTTAAAGTAAAGCTAACTAAGAATAAATTAACAGGCCTGGCATAAGCACTGCATCTTTGATGCAACTAACATTCTTAAATACTCATAAATATTCATCGAAAAACAATTACATCTAATTAAATAACATTAAATTATTGAGTACAAAACTAGTGTGTTCTAAAACACCTCATAAATAAATACAGCATTGAACAGAAAAAGAAAAGGGAACATACAATGTAAACTTTGGCAAAAGCTAATCATCATCAAGGGTAAAAGGGTTCAGAGGGAGATTTGGCAACAAAATTTGTTCGCTTAAATTAATTGCAAAATTACATAAATTACATTAAATAAAAAAAGAAATCACATATTGCAAAAACCTAGGAAGGAACATAGTTGTAGTAGTAGACACTTAAGTATTGGCAAATAATTTTTTAAGTACTTAAAACAAACAAGCAATGAAAACCTCTTTGGGACAGTTTTTTGGTTTCATACCCATTCTTTTTTTTTTCTTTTTGGTTTGGCAGGTTTAGCCTGTGTTACATCCAGACAGAACTGCAAGTGGGAATGGAAAATGGCCGCCCAGTCCCTGAACCATAAACCACGCCCCTCCGTTGGGCGTGGTCAGCAGGATGGAGGTTCAGGTGGGCGGATGATTTCTTTGGACTAGAAGCTTTACATACAGAAAGAGAGAGAGAAAACTAAAGGATAAAGCTATTTGACCGATATTTTAGCAGTTTCTCTCAGCGGGTGTAGTATTTTTTGGTTTTGTTTCATTTATTGTCGTTGTATATATGGAGCAGCAGCATGGTTTCTCCCCCCTAAAGAACAAGCTAACTAGGGTTGTTAGCAGGTTGGACAGTTAGTATGTCCAATGGTCACTCTCTCTGTGAGGCTCCTCCTCCAGCATGGCAATGCAGGTGATAACAAACTGTGGTGTTATAATAGATAACTTCTGTCCACCTTTTAAAACTTTCCACCCAAACTAGCTTTTTTTTGTTAACCAAGACTTAATTTAGAAATTGAACTTGAAGAAGTCTGTGTTGTATTTGATTCCTTCATGAAACACTGCAGGCTGAGTTGGTTTTGGCTAAGTTTGGGTTGAAAAGTCATAACTTCGAGACGGTGAGTTAACAACACTATGAGTGACTTAAACAAACTGGTCGCCCTAAATCACAGATCCACGATCTGCTTTAGACTCTTGAAGAGGTATGGGAGGAAAAAGAAAAGGTGTGAGTGTGCTACTGTTAGTACAGCAAAAAATCTTTGGTATGCACTGTACGTTTCACATAGCATTACATTGTCACTCTCTCCGCAGTAGTAAGCGTGCCGGACAGCAGCCAGCTCAACATCAATAAAAGTAGCTTGTTTGAATCCTCCTGGTGGAAGCAAAGATGGAAGCAATCGAGAAACAGTCAACAACTGGTTGATGTTTCTTCACGATGCTTCCAGCTCAAATGTGTCATATTGTATGGATGCAAAGCAGGGGAAATAAACTCAAATAAAGCAACCCTGTACTATTGTCTGGCAACTTTTGTTACTACTGCCGGAGATTGTTGGAGGTAGACTTTGTCCTGTGGAGTAATGACTCATGGTGGTGGAAAGAAAAACACAAAACAGTGGCTGGCCATCTCAGAAACTTCCAATCATTTTTCTCTTTTTGACCATCAGAAGTTCGTGGCCAAGTTTGTGGGTGCGAAGGATTTATTACTACGATGGCTGCATGTGTTGATGCCATGCCGGAGGAATGAGCAACCTCAAAATACCAGATACAGTTTAGCTTTGATACTGTACAGACCTAAGTGAGTGTCTGCTGTGGGGTAGATATCCGCCAACCTACAAGCGGAATACTGGTTATCCCGAAAGAAATTGTGATTTGACATCCTCGCTAAGTTTAATAAAGGTAGAGGGATGAAGGAAATGCTGCTCGTTTAAAGGTTAAAGGGCAAACAAGCCTTATTAGCCTACATGCTAACTCAAAAAGTTTTGCGTACAACAGATATAGCAGAAAAATACCTTGTGAAAAATATTAAAAACCCACAGCACACCTCTTCAGTTGTAGGTGTGTACATGCTGGTTAGCAAAAGTTGTGATTTTCCTTTTCGGGGGGAGAAGAACTGCTACTGGAGTTAACGGTGAATCTTTGGTTTGTTAGCTGATGAGGTTTCTGTTGTTCTTTTAACCATTTTTTTACTTTGAAAAACTGCATAGGCACACGTTAAAGACACTCTTCAACCGTGAGAGACACATTAATGTTCTGCCTTTTTTTGGGGGGCCGGAGGGAAGAAAATGGTTGACGGCGTCCTCCGTTGGTTCCTTCCCTCCTTCCCGTGTGGTTTTACCCTTTTCAGTCCCCAACTTACTTCCCCTTAAAGATGGCCTGACGCAACATCAGGCAGAACAAAGCTACTTCTCCGCTCCCATGATGTCATCCTTCCTTACATTCTCCCTCCTTCTCGTTGTCGTCATCCTCCATCCTCGACATCGTCGCCACCACTCTTTTTTTTTGTTGTTTTTTTTGTTTTCATTTTTTGGTAATAATTCTCTTCCATCTTCAGTTTTTTCCCGTTTGTTGGAACAGTTAGGTGCAGAAAAAGGTTTTCTTTGGTTTCGATTTGTCAATAAATAGAAAAAGTCTCAAGTGTCCATTTTTTATTTTAAATCGTTCTTAAAGCCTTTGGCTTGCCTCTAACCAGGCCGGTACTCAGCCTGGGGTTTCTAAGGAGCAGGGGCTGCTGACTGACGCCTTTCCTTTGGTTTTGTTTCTTTTTTTGGTTCGATAGCTTGAGTGAGAGATGATTGATGAGGTGATTGCAGATGGTGAAGGCTGTTTAAACAGAGTAGGAGGTGGTGGCGGTTGAGGTTTTTGGGTGCGTTAGTATTTACATCATGTGTAAAGGCTGTACAGTGTGACGGTATCAAACTAAATCAATGAGTTGTGGGATTTGGTAGCGATGGATTCTTGGTGAAGTTTGTAAGGACACAAAGACAGTCAGAGAGACACGCAGAGAAACTCAGTCCATCTGTCTTGTCTCCGGTCCTTCTTACCAAGCATCCAACTCTCCTACGCTGCCAATAAATTATATTACGAGTTTCATCTCAAGCTTTGTCTTCAAAGATTTTGTTGAGTTGTCTGAATATGACTTTATTAAAATGATTTGTTTGCAGCGTTGATACCTGTCTTTCTGTTTCCCAGGCCGCTGACCCTCTGGAAGAGACGGACCTGCCAGGCATCGTCTTTAGATTGTCCTCTTTAACTATTACAAAGGCCCTGATCCGCCTGGACAGTTCGTCCTCCGCAGGTTCAGACGGTTAACTGGTTTGGCTGTTGTTTGTCTGTTACTAGGTGTTTCAAAAGTTTGTGGTCTGTTTTGGGGGTTTTATGATGGCAGCAGTATCAGTTTCCAAAAAGGATCTTAGCTCTACAGCTAGATTTACACCAACAGATAAAAGTCTAAGGCTTCGAGCAAGGTTCAACCAAGAACTTCTTCAGCAATGATAAACCAACACAGTCAAAAGTTTGTGTAATATGCACAAACTCCAGATCTTCAGATATTAGGTTTTGGGTAAGGATTTGGGTTTTGATCATGTTAGCTAAACTAACTATACATCCTGCTTCAAACAAAACTCTCTTCCCTACATTAGAATATTGGAGAGCTGCGCCTGAAAGATTTGGTAGTTTTCTGAAACAGATCAATGACAATCAAAAGTGACTGGCCAGGTGTGCTGGGGTGTGAAAGTAGGCACGGTTTGAACTCTTCTCTCAAGCTATGTCTTTTCATTCTTCTCACAGCTACTTCCTCCCTTCAGTTATTGTGTGTACGTCCAAGTCCAACAACATGAATACCACTGAGGATAGATTGTCCCAGAAGCATGCACCACTTCCCCCCACCCGTATGATTCACTGGACCTCGTCCCTCTCCAATGATGGGGCGGAAGTGGTCATTTGGAACACCTTTGCCTTCAGATGACATGTTTGGACCACATGGAAGCCTTAAGTGTCAAACTACCTCTAGTTTTGTGCTTTCCGTGCTCATTTCACAAAACGTTGGCAGAAGTGGTTCAAGAAACCAGCATGTGTTTTGTGGTTTGTGCTGATTTATTGGAAGCCCAGAAGCTCTTGATTAAACATGGATCATGTTGAACTTTTTTAATGCTTTGTTATGTATTGTTTGATTCTCTCTGGATACTATGCTCCAAATGGAATCAACTTTAAACCAATCTCAGCGGGGAAGCCTTTTTTGTTTGTGTAAATGCAAGCTGGTCTCTGTAAGAGAGCTGTAGGGAAGATGCTTGCTTGAGTCTGTGCATTAAACATGATGCCTTTAAATCTCCAATCTACCTTCCGTTCACCATCTTTTGGACCACCAATTTCTAAAAATGTTTCAGTTACAGCTCTCGTCAGCAGTGTCAAGAGCATCTTTGTTGTAACTGAAAACAAAGATTGTGCTAAGTGCTAAGATGCTAGGTGGAAACTGCTGCACTGATGGATGAGTTACCACGTTAACACGGATGATGGGTGGGTGAAGCCTGGGTAAACTTGCAGCTTTGGTTTTGCTGACAATGTTTTGGTCAAGGTGGGAATTTTGGGGAACCTACAGGAAACGACTCTTTAAAGTTGCGTGTGTTTCTGTCTGTTTCTATGTGTGTGTTTGTGTGTCTACGTGTGTGTGTGTGTTTGTACATTTGTACATTACAGCTTGTAACGACAGACCGAATGGATTTCAGCCACTTTTTAGAAAAAATGGTATCCTGAGTTTTCTAAGATGCGAAGACCACTCGGCTTGGCAGAGAGCCCCGGTTCTATTGCAAAGAAAATGTGCTTCAAGATTGTGCTCACGTATGTTGTATATATTCATCTATAATAAACTAATATTCCACTGAACGCTAAGTATGCTGAGAAAGCTTGTAATTCTACATGTTGGCTCAAATTATGTTAAAAGCTGCGTGTGCCTTGGTAAATGTTGTGTGTGTGTGTGTGTGTGTTTGTGCTTGCATATTTAGCCATTTTTCCTAGCTTCAGGGATCCTCATTGTTCCCTTTAAGGAGTCAAATCAATACATGTTGCTCTTTTTTTGGTAAAATGAAAGAGTTTTGTCCAAAACAAAAAAGACAGAAATCTCGTCATTTTGGGGTTGATTAATAATCCATCTACAATCTTGATCATATATATTCCAGAGATCAACTTCATGTAGATGTTTCATGTTTAAAATGAATATAGAACTGTTTGGAAGCTAACTCTTCGATTCTAGTGAACAGACTTTGGTGTTTGCGAACGTGACGGTTAACCCTAACTCCATCCATCACCCAGCCATTTACTTGAGCAAAACAGTGAACCCTCAACCGACTGATTTAAATGAATAAATCATTGTACGTGAGCATCCCAAGCACACTCTATCCTATATAGGTCTGTGTTTGTGAGATTTCATCAAGCTATTTCAAAGGTCAAGAATGAACTTTGACGCTCAATCATGGGTATGGTTTCTTTTGACCGAGAAATGCCCCGTCATGCATCTTTGGTTTGTTAAAGAAAATGTGCAGTCAGGCTTCACCCTCAGCTGCACCACCTGACCTCATATGTTTTAAAACCACAATTCGGCTATAAACCTTCGTAATATGGACTTCCCAAATAGATGCGTCATTGTCATCTTTGGACATTTGAGGGTCAAAATACCACAACATCCCATCCCAGAGCTTCTAGCACATTCTGCAGTCATAAAGCTTTCATTGGTTTCTTGTTTGGTTGGTTGGTTCCTAGCTTATATTGCATAATAGAAAACATACATCGTCTTCTAGTCTTTGGTATTTGGGCTAGTGTGTCAGCTTATTGTCCTAAAGGAGACATCAGCAGTGAAGTCTATGATTCAAAAGTGTTTTCCCCCCAGTGAGGTTTTTTTGTTTTATAGGTGAGTTTACCCTTCAGCTTCTTTATGGATTTAAGATGAATTTGCAAAAAGGCGGTTAGGCTACAAACAAGTCGTCGCAGTGAGCAGCCCCTCTCTCAGTTTGTCACCCTCGACAAAAGCGAAACAGACAAACAAACAAAAAAATGTAAAAAGTTTGGTTTTCCTCCTCGCTTCGACTGGACGAAACTTCGACCCGCGCCCTTGACCCCCTCCAACCCTCCCCACATCTCCATCGACCCACCCCACCCGAGATCCCCCCCGATCCCTGTCGCTTCCCTTCCCTACCCCCTCCTCGCTATCGCTATCATCACGCTTTGGTACAAGTGCTGGACGCCGAAGATTGGCCGCCGGGGCTGGCTCCGTCGTCTGTCCATTTGTCCAGGCTCCGGCGGCGGGCGTTCATGAAGAAGTTGCTGACGGTGGTGAGTTCGAGGCCCAGCTGCTGTGAGATGGTGAGCTGCATCTCCTTGGATGGTCGCTTGTTCTCCTTGAAGATAGCCAGCAGGGTGCGGCGCTGCAGGTCAGTGAAGACCAGCCGCGACTTCTTTGGCGTGCTGTTGCGCTCCTTTGCTGTGTCCTGCTCCTTGCGTTTGCACGCTGCAAGGAGACAGAGAATAAAAGTGTTAGTGCTGTTTGAACTCTTTGTGTACAGCTCAGTGTTATAAGGGGGTTTGGCAGTGTGTCTTAAATGAAACACAGACAGAAGATGTTGTTGACAGATGTTCATGCTCCTGTGTACAACTGATACTGGATTACCTGCTATGTGCTGTCAGTGTGTTTTCTCATTTGATTTGATCTGTTTAGGCTGCAAAGCTCTCAGTCGAATTATGATGTGGACTAAACAACCAGACTGAGACTGTGGATCTCAGTCCACCTCTAAACAAACTCAATATATTATGATTGAGTTTGTTTAGATCAATGTGTCATCCTTTAAGACTCCGATTGTTGTGATACCTGCCTGCCAAGAGAGACAGATTAATATTTCTTATAATACAGAGTCAGATCCTTTTTGGTTAACCAGAAACGGCCATTATGACACAATGACCTCAGGCGTTGCTAAACCCCTGCTGCCTTGATTGGTTAGTTAGCTAGTTTGTGTTATTCCATAACTTTGGTGTTTTATAGATCTGAATTAACATGTTAAGTCAGATAGAGTTCAACACCGACCATGAACTGTAAGCTTCCTGGTGTGGAGCTTGGATGGGAAACCTTTGTGACGACAAAAAAAGGAGGTGTCTTTTTTTTTTTTTTTTACCAGTTTCTAAAAACGAGTGAAACGTAGCAATTAAACATGAAGCATCAGTCTGCTGTTATTTATGATCTATAAGGTCCTGCAGCTGCCTCAACTAATATTGCTCTTTTTCTTATTTATTTCTTGGTGAACTCTTTGTGAGATTATAAACTCAAACATATAAGGTGTTAGTTGCAGCATGACTTACAGTCAGTCAACAGACTTATTATTAGATTTATTGTTTTCCTCCTCGAGTCTGCTGATCTCTGATGATGCCTACCTGCAACCAATAAGATATGTATCCAGCCTCTAATCACAGGAAATGTAATAACATCGAAAACATGTTTGGCTGTTTGCACACACCTGTGTGTCTCTGTCAACATCAGTATTTGTTATTTATCTTTGTCTTTGTCTCTTTTCTGCAGTGAAAAATGCTTCAGGAGACAGAGATGTGATGTTTCAGCTGCGTGGTAAGAAATGGCTTATTTTGGTATGTATGTAGTTATGTGTACATTTAAAATTCACAGTCATATTTTTAGATTTTGTTATGACCGCAAGCTCGGAGGAAAACACACCGAAACACACAGCAGTGATGGTGTTAACAACACGCTCTCTAATGTGTCTGCTTCTATCTCAGCAAGTCACTGAGGAGGAGCTCTGGGTGCGTTTGATTCGATTACCTCTCTGAATTAAGTATGCACGAGCCAGAGCCCAGCTGATCAGTACGAATCAGGTTAAAGACTCGGTTCAGTCACAAAACTATTATGTAAGGTAAAACTACCCTCGCTGTAGACACACACACACACGCAGACACACACACAGACACGCACATCCCTCCTCCCGTCTCCTCTCAGCTTCTTATCACAGCGTTTAGCGACCTGATGACAGTTACAAATGAAAGATGACAGCTTTTAGACTGCTGCTCTCTGTCTGCAGTGAAACATTCAAACCAGAGACTCCATGTTGTTGTTTTTTTCCTTTATGGCTGCAGTCCATCAGATGACACACTGTTGTCTGTCTCGGCCTGACATGTTTGGTATCTTTGGAGAGTTTGAGATCTAAACGAGAGCATTCTGTGTGTATGACATGAATGTAATGTGAACACGGAGCACATACAGACTACATGTGTACGCGACCTGCTTTGGATGTTTCATTGTTCTTGAGGGTTTTTCTTTTTTTAATCCAGCTAGCATAGCAGCTAGTTGCTACTCAAATGCAATTGTCATTATGAGACATTATCTACAGCTGTGTTTGTAATGCAGTCTGTCACTGACAGGTGGCACTATTGATCTCTGAATATGGAGAGTGCTGAGCCACAAACACACTGGCTTTAATAATGGTGTGTGTGTGTGTGTATGTGTGTTAACACACATCTGCTTTGAATCATCACACATAAAATGACAACAGAATAAAAGACACAACTTATTACAAATATTACTGTTAATATTAATAATACAATATGATAGCATGTCTTATTTTGAAGTGCTGGCTTATTATCATAATTATTACTGTATTTAAAGAACTTTTTACTTATTATTAATATCTGCATGGCTGGGACATAAGCATGTTGATGGGACATATCATGTTGTAAAGAGGAGAATCAGCATGAGCCTGAAAGTGTGTCACAGTTCTGTTGATTCAGTCTAAACTAGAAGTGCTCTTGGACATTGGACCCGACTATTTACTGGATGATCTTAGTGATAAAACTGACTGTGAGCTGAACTAATCACAGCGTGTCACATCTGAGTCACCTCCCAAACGTTCTGTTGACCTCCTCTGTCTCTCAGGCAACATTTCCTCTCTAACTGTGACTGTGTCGCACTGGTCTCTGAACAGAGTCATCAGAATATCTTTGTGCCACTTCAACTACTAAGTCTTTTACTGTGAAATTTAAAGTGTTTTGGCATTTCCTCTATTGCACACTTCTGATGAAATGTTCATACTAACACTGGTATGATATGGAAAATAATAAAACGATGAAAACTAAAGGCAAATAAGACAAGCAAGCAATGAGATCATAAAATAGAAACATTAAATATTCACAAAAAGCTGCGCTGCATTCACATCACACCATGTATACTGCAGCTGTTTTGTTGACATGTTTTATGGCATTTTTGACTTTTATGAGTACACACACACACTGCTCCAAAAACATCCAGAATACTTCAAAACAGTCAACAGAATTAGTCAATGTTTTTTGCACCGCAGGAGTAGATATTCATGTATATAATTCTGATGTTTGTGCGTGTGTTTTGCAGTGTTTGTTTTGCACCTGGCATTTCCTCACAGCTCTGACTGGACTTGTGTTGATCATCGTGAAGCTCTGGTAGCTCTGAGTACCTGGAGGTACTTCCACCTGACAGAGAAGAGTATACAGCTCTTTATTTTATTATTTTCAGGTATGAACAGGGATCAACTCAGGTAGTAATTTAGTTTTTTTTAACACTAATCATGGCTGTCACAGGTAAATATATCTGTATTTTGTAGCATTTGGCCTCACTCTCACTCTCCTGCAGGATTTTTCTCCCTCTCAGCTCCACCTTTTCTCTTTCTCCTGTGCTGTCCGTTCTTTCTCCACACTGTGGGGCTGACAGTCTTCAGGTCAGAGTGACTGTAGCTGGGCCGTTTCATTTAGCAACGACACTGGTCGTTGGTGCTAACTTTGCACAATTGTTTGTGTCTTACACAACATTTAACAGCTTCTGTTGTTAAATGAAATGTTGTTTAATGAGGTAAGCACAGATTTAACATCTGTTACTGTACACCCAGGTACCTGGGTATCAGCACTACTGTCAGAAACATTCAAACCATTGTTGACTTTTTGCTCCATCATAAAAAACACCTTGCCCTCCTCGTGAAGGAGAAATAATGGTGGCCATGAAATACGCAGAAAAACTCCTTAAGTAGAGCCAGTGTTTTCTTTTGTCTTTTATGGGCTACTGTAGAAACATGGCGGCCTTCATCAAAGTGGACCTATGGCATCTGTAGCTATAAATGGTTAATTTTAAGGTAACAAAAACATAACAATTCTTATTTTCAGGTGATTAAACACTAATGAAAACATAGTTGTGAGTATTATATTTTGCAAAGCCCCATCTGACAAACTAGACCTTTAACTGACGTGTCTGGATGCCATTTAATCTTGAAAACACAAAATCAGTGGTAATAATTTAAAGTAATTATCCTTTATGACATGCATAATATTAATGGCTTCATCTGTCTCTATTATGTAAATGTTCCTTTCCTTCACCTGCCCCTCTCTCCGTCTCTCTCTGTTTTCTGCTTACTGTAGCCCGAAGAAAAGCAGCTCAGCAGCAGTTCACCTCAGACCAAAGAAAAGTGCAGACATTTACGTGTAAAAAAAAAAAAAAAAAAAAAGAGCAATCAAAATCACCCACCCACACACAGAGCACGCTGCCGTCAATGGAGAACCAGCACGCTTGAGTGATTCAATCAGGCTTTTTTTTTTTTTTTTTTTTGCTCCGGTTGAGGTTACAGTGAGGATGAAATACGCAATTATATTATTCAAAGGGGGTTTACCGGGTCTGAGGAGGGGTGAGAGCGAGTGTGGGGGGAGGGTGGCTTTTCTTTAAAGGTAAGGGTTGAATCAATAGGATCAATAAAGCAGGGTTCCTCTGTCTTTCATCAGCTCTCAGTCTCTCTCACAGACATCAGTGTGTTGCTAAATGCGTCTCTAACTGCAAACGAGATCAGCAGAAAATACGAAGAAGAGTCGCTGGCCTCCTCTTTCTATTCTTTCTCTCCGCGTGAGTCAGCTGTCAGCTTGCTCTGTCTCCCTCGTCTCTTCTATACACCACAGAGAAATTATAACTACAAACATCATAAATAACCCTTACAAGACAGCCATTGTTACATCATCATGTGTGGTCAGATTCAGCGTTTATACTTACTCTCTCATCATAAATGCCTTGACATTTGAAGGTTGGCTCCTTTATTTAAATAAGAAATGTTGTTTTATAGAAAAAAAAATATCACATTTCTTCCAGCAAGTCTTGTTTTGGTTTCAGACCCGGGTATTGTATCAGCACTGAAGCGAATCTTTGACTTAGACCAGTGACTATGCACAGCTTCCTGTCGTTTAAGGACTTGAGAACCAAACTCATGGAACTACGCTGCTGCAAATGTGTAAGAAGAAAGATTCATGGCAGAGAGGAAGGAACAGCCCAAAGCATGGCTTCATTTGCCGCACAAGAAAACCTGAATGTAACGAATACTGTACAAATATTCTCTCCTTCATTTCATCCATTTTAGATGGTAACAGACATTCAGCTCATCAGCTCCCCTTTTTGTACTGTTTTATTGTGTTACTGCGTTTAGACTCAGGGAAACATTTGCGTTGCCTCTGTAGGCCTACCTTTTATTCCACAAGGAAAATGCACCAGGAATCTATTAGAGAGTTTGATTTGATCTGATGCATTGCACCAATAAGCAGAATCCAAAATAGCAGGAAAAAAAAAAGTTCTTTATCCAGAAAAAAATGAAACCTTGCTTCTTCCAGTCATTATGCTAAGCTAGGCTAACCATGGCAACTCAACATGCAGTACACACTGAAATCAACCTTCTCATCTCACTCAAAAAACACATAGTTCTGAATATGTTGAACTATTCCTTTAACATTTTCATTAGCATTATTTTCATCCCAATTATTATTCATCATAGAACGGAAATCCTCTTTACTGTTAAAGTCAATCATCATCATCATCTTTATTATCATCCACCAATCACATACCAGGACGGGAAATTATTCTCGTCACAATCCTCATCAATCAGAATCCTGATAACAGTAAGATTTTTACTCTGCATAACATAGTGCTGGGGCGGGTAGTGTTAATTATACACTATCAATTATCCTGTCTGTTATTGTTACACACTGAGTATAATATGAGATACCTGAAAATATGACACTTAGGGGATGGCACTTTAGTCGGTGATAGGAAAGCATTCCTAAAAGAAAAGGGTTCAACTGGAACAACTGGTTTACACGGATCATCAAATGGTGAAGGTGCTGACTTTTTATGTCAGTTCATTATGGATATAGGGCATATTTAAAACAAGCTGGAAATGTTAAAAAAAAAAAATCAGCCAGAGACACAGTTTGCCATAAACTTATACATGCTATTCTTAATGCTAGCACAGCTGATGAAAACCACCAGTGAGTGCTGTTATTTTACATGAAAAGGTTGACAGTTGTCGCTTAGAAATGAAAAGCCTCAGTCTGAAATTAAGGACACATTGCTTTAAATCATTTTAATTGGTAAATGTAATTATCATATAAACTGCATTCAGGCTGTGTGAGAACAGAAGGCTTGATGAGGCTTGAATTACAACTTGAAAGTTGATATGAACAGTAATTAAAGTAACTCTGAATGACAATGAATGCAGCAACTGACCATTCAAGAGTAACACCAGACATATTGAAATGAACTAAATCTGACCTGCAGACTGGTTTATGGGCTATGTTAGTGGTGAAATGATCCTTCATGAGCCAGATGAAAGAGTGGTCACGAAACACAAGACTTACATTTTAAAAACACTATAGCTTGTAACACCAACTGCTGACCAAGAGGTCAAGTCTTCACATATGGCAGCTGAGAGGCATTATTTCACCTCAAAGCCTCTTCTCTATTCACTTCAATGGTGTTGAGTCAAGTGCTGAGCCTCAAGAGCTGGTAACACTCACAGAAAATACATCGATGTATTATACAGAGGTTTTAAGAGTCAAGGGCTGCTAAACGTCAATAGAAACATCAAGGTGATGTTTTATTGAAGCAGCCATTTCAAGTGAATACAGAGAAGCCGGGAGAACAAACTGAGCAGAGAGGTTAAGGAAGAAGTGAAGGAATGGAGAGGACAAAAGGAAAAAGAGAGGGAACTTAAGAAAGAAGTTGGGATTGAAGCTGAAGTGAAGAGGTGAGAGATGGAAGAAAGGAGGGTGGCTATGCAGAGAGAAGAGAGAATGGAAGGAAACAAAAAGAGCAATATGGTGCGATGGGGAAAGACAGATGAAAAGAAACAGGACAAAAAGTTTACTTTAGTTAAAGCATAATTACAATAAAAAAATGGTGAGTTCAACCCAGGCCCAATTTTTATTAGCATCTAGATGCATTACCATTTCCCATAGCTAAGCAGATGATACCTAACTGTACATGTATATATGTACAGATGACTCTGATCAGTAACTTAATTGCATTCTATGAGATTTCTGTAATCTATATAAACCTCTCTAGATAAAACTATTTTCCTTACTGGGACAAAATCTGAGAGAGGAAAAGAGTTGCCTCACCTAAATATGGTAAAGAAATTACATTTTACCATTGTTCTTTGATACTCCAAAGTATACAAATGAATCCTTCATTAAATTGCATATATCACAGTTATAAGGTATCATTCATCTTTGTGAAAGGCATCTGTGTTGCAATGTATCCATGGGGTGTGATAAAGAAATAAAGTTTAATAAAAGTAAAAGTTTAAAGAGAGGAAGTGAGTGAGCCGGCAAGCTTTGGTTTCATTTTACAGACAGAGAGCGAGAGGAGAAAGGGGAGCTCAGCAGAGTCATTAGAGACTGTTTTCATCCCCGCCACAAAGATAGATCACAGCCTGGCTGCTTTACCATGACGGCCTCAGTCTCCACAGTTCCATGCATGTGTCCTGGTGCTGATGGACCCTATTTCTTACAATGCAATATGTAATGTAATGGGAATGGAGGAGCTATTGGCAAAACTGTTTGGTGCTGTCAAAGAATAAAATGTACAACATAGGCATAAGTATAGACCGGGCTTCTCATTTACAAACAATTATTTTTTTCTACAGACATCTCTCTCTCTGGCTAGCCCACACGACACATGGAATTCCAGTGAGAAAGTAAGCTTGTGCACACTGAACGCAAAGTTAGTTTAAAAGTAGTGAGAAATAAACTTTGTCTCAAACCATCAACAAATAGAATGGAGCTCCTCTTAAACATTTAACATTAGCATTATCATATATGAAATCATAAAATCCCTACTGTTTAACTGCTGTACGGATGTTCTAAGAGCATAGAACGCCCTATGTGCTTACGTGAACATCATCATTTATATATATTATATAATATTATATAATTTATATATTATCTATATTTTAGTGTATTCAATACCTGCTTTCAAAATTGAAATATATATCCTAAATATATTTCTTCAAGATGTGTGATTAAAGGGATGCAAGTGTATACTGTTAAAACTCATAACCTGTGATGTTACTTAGTATTTAATAAGTATAATAAGTATTGTTTACCAGCCACGCATGATCATAAAATTGGACGCTGAACATTTAAAATGGATCATCAAAACACTGAAAATGTGACAGCCATAAACACACAGTAACAGTGTGAGCTGTTTCTCATCACCAGGTTCTGTACAAAACTATCCTCCACGTTACATGAACCTAGGGTTGAACCAGCCAAAAGCTAATGCTAATATCTAATTATGGATTCTGAGCTAACAAGGAAGATTCCTTCTTTGGATATTGAACATTTTCCTCTTATAGCATTTTCACAGGTCCATATCTGTACCTGTGATGACTAAAGAGGCGGAGACAAAGAGGTAGAGACAGAGCAACAGAGTGAGAGATTAAAAGAAGACAGAGAGCGGAGAGTTTGGGGATCAATACAGCTGAATATAAGGACTCTACAGGCTCAGACAGACAGGCTTCATTCTGTAAGAAAAAGAAATTATAGCACAATGGGCTGCCATCAGCTGGAGAGCTCCATCTCTCTCTTCATCTGCGTCTCTCGTGTGTCTCAGACTTTCTTTGTGTGTAATTTAGTATTTTACTGCTGCCTTGCTTTCCTTGCTTTTTCTTTTGTCTTTCCTTTCCTCTCCTTCTTACAATTTTTTCTTTGTCGACTCGTCTTTTGTTCTTGTCCTCACCTGTTCATCTATCTTTTTCATCTTCCTCATTTTCTCTTCCATCCGTTCTCTTTTGTTTCTATTATCTCTTTGACTCTCCCCTCCATTTTCCTTTCTCTTTCTTGTTTCTTGTCTCCTTGCCTCTGCGTCTCCTTCCTCTCCTTCATCTTCCCTGCCCCTCCTACCTTTCCTTGTCTCTCTCTTCCCTCCCTCTTTCTCCTTACTCCATGTCTCTTTTCTTCCTTCTCTCTCTCTCTGTATCTTTTTTTTATTGCACCATTACCACTTAAGCCCTGGTATCCATTACACAGAGGGCATATAAGTGCAGGGTAAGTACTAAAGTCGCCCTTCAACATACACTTCACTGCTTGTGTGTGGCGCCACATTTTGGCACTCCGTCATGAGCCTGCAGGGCTGAGCGATGTTTTGATGAAATCATTAATTAGCTGTGTATCCTTACATTGTAAATGTGTGTGATGTCGTTGTGATGTCACAGGTGACTTTTCCACCTCAAATAATCACAACAGTTTACTGTCATTTAATCCTGTCCTCAATTTGAAAAGCCCTTAATTAATAGATTAAGTAGAATTTAGGGACAAACCTTCAGATTCATGGCGGTTAATCACTGATTAAATAAAATAAAATTAAATAAAATTAAATTAAATTAAATTAAATTAAATTAAATTAAATTAAATTAAATTAAATTAAATTATTTATTAAGATGTGTTTTAATTGAAAATTGAATAAATGTAATATCAGTACTTAATGTGATGCCATTCTCTGTCTTCATAGGTACATTTGTTGGCTGACATCACACTCATTAAATATCTAATTTCAGAATGACAGTATCAGCCATGTTAAGAATGTTGAGCAGGAAAAGTCATGCGATCAATAGTGATACGCTAAGAGTGAACTCATAAAAGACAGTCAGGGTCTGAGGACAGGGACCACAGGGATTACAGGGACCATTAAAAGACCAACCCACCCATGGCACGAGACTTCTACGTTCCTAAGTTGCCCACTATCTTATTCTGAAGTCTTTCATGGATGATTTTTCGTGGCTTCTTTAGAGGAATAGTACCTCTGTGTCTACAGGTTGCATGAGCCAATACAAATCCCTACTTGTAAAATAAAAATTTGCCTGAATTCAACTTCAAGTTTAGTTTTCAAGTCAAGTTGTGAAAGTTTGCCCCCCCCCCCCCCCAAAAAAAAGAAAGAAGAGAGCATTTACATGACCTCAACAAATTTAAGGAAAGATGAGAAGAAAGTGGTACGTATTATTATAAAATGATTTCTGATTGCCTGTCAAACTTATATGTAATAAATCATTCTAATAAATATAAATACATAATTCTATAGCATAAAAATAAACTGTCAGCGTTGACATGGTCTCTGTCTGCCACGTGGCTGATCTGCTTGCTAATATCAAGTGCTAACTCGCCAAAATGAACATGTTTATGAAGATGACACACACACACAAGCACGCACACATACACACCCAATGTTGTTGAATGTCGGGATGGATGCACGAGTCAGACTGATGTTCGTTTTTGTCATGAGTTGATGCACTTGATGCATCATATCTCAGCACTTAAACTCACACACACACACAGATGTAGAGACACTGTACCACTGAGAGCATTGTAGCAATCAGCACTCTACTATTAGCTTGTGTGTGCGTGCGTGTTTGTGCGTCTGTGTGTGTGTGTGTGTGTGTGGTTGTGCTTAATGCACCACGATGCCTTCCTCCTTCCGTTTTAAGAAGATAACCGGAAATGGAACAACAGACTAAAGACTCTCTCACTGTCTCACACACACACACTCATACACACACACAGAAGGAAAACTGAGAGCATGAATGAATAAGAATATTTATCATTTAACAATACATTCTCATACTGCATGTGTATCAGCTGATAAATGAGAAGACATAGCATCATCTTCATGTTGATGCTAGTTCTTCATTTATCCGATTCATTGTTTGGCATCAGAAATGTGACGACGTAGTTGAAAATTCCTGTCAGCTCCATTTTCAACCAACATTAGTCTTACACAAGTCTAAAGCTTTTCTGGTTTACAGATATGAAAAGTGACAATCTGCGTTTGAAAAGCTTTAAGCTGGTGATGTTTGGTGCTTTTAGAATGGCAGTGTTGGTCTGTCAGGCTGAAGACTGAAACATCTCAATATCAGTGTTTAAGGTGGCCATAAAATGTTGGACATTAACGGGCACTAAAGGATGAATCTGACCAATCTTGGCGATACGCTGACTTTTCCTCTCACATAACTACAAAGCTGACATTTTTTAGAGAAACGTCCTGACCAACTATTGGATGGATTGCAACAAACGTCACTCACGTTCCCCCATGAGGTCAAAATTTAAATTTGACCAATACGATACAAACATTCCCATCAGCCTCAGCTGGAGGCTCACTTCTCACCACTGTCTAGTGCTGATTAAATGTCATCAACACACTAAACTCATCAACAACTCACCATGTTTAGCAGTTAGCATTTAGCTCAAAGCACAGGCACTGTACAGCAGTCTTGTTACATGAAATCATTCAGATGATTAACTGATCACCTGAGTAATAAATGGAACGAGCCAACACTAAAAAATAAGTAGCCATACATCCACTCAAACTTCTTTAAACACTTTAATAATTAATCACCTGTGTTTGTAACCAACCCATTAACATGAACTTGGAACTGTAAATGTGTCAGTGTATAATGTGTATTATGTATATCAATCCCTATATTTCATTTGCTTTGGATTCAGCACATTTGAAACTAAATCTACTTTAAGCAGTATTCTGTATTTCCTTCTTGATCTCAAATCTTATCTTATAAATTCATCCTACCAACAAATATTGTCCAGAGCCTGATACATTTTCTCCTCCGTGTCATGGAGCTCCACTGTTGTCCCAAAACTATTAAAACACCTCAATGAGCCACACTGACATGTTCTTTCATTACCATGAACTCACACACAGTAGTTTGGACTCGATCAAAATGTGTATTAATCCGCCTCTGAAAATAGTCCCCAACTAACTCTTTCCTCTTTTCTGATGAAAAACTACAGTCCCACTAGGAAATGACTGAGCTTTTTTTTTTTTCTTAAATTAAATTACCGGTCTGTTTCCCCCAAATATGAACCCATATACATCCTGCGATGCATCACATATACAGACATATACAGACAAATGGATACATCTGTTCCTGATGAATGACTGATTGTGCTCAGGAACAAAGGGGGAGAGAGAAAGTGAGTATTCAGAGTGTGTGATCACTGTGTGTGTGTGCAGAGAGATGGTTTATCAGTGTATAATCTGTATGTCCACACGGTCTGTGGTGACATCACTGGACAAAGGTCTCACTGCCCACTTACACACACACACACACACTGTAATGTATCTTCAGTTGTTTACCAGGAGAAAGGGGTCGACCAATCGCAGCATCTCGCGGCTCAGTGATGTCATTGAACTGATGAGGAAATGGCCTCAGAGGAATTTGATGTCATCCACCGCTCTCTCCCTCTCTCTCGCTCTCTCTCTCTGCTCTCTTCTTCTTTTCTTTTCTTTTTTTTCACTTTTTATTTTTGACGTTTACTCTATAATAAAAAGAATAATGCCAACATCAGCTGTTAACAACATGAAAGTGAGGTGTGAATTATGAAATCAGGTTTGTGTCACCGCGCTTTATTAAGTTGAATGAATACAGGACCTGGACTGGGCGAACAGCCACGTTTTTTGTTGAAGCCACTTTTTCAGTTTCAGTTGTGGGAAAGTGCCAGTATTTTATACCTGAAATTCAGACACAAAGCTATAATCAATATGTTTTATGATCCATTTATTTAACAACGGATCACCTGTATGTGAAAGGATTCGTTCATAGTGACAAACCTACAGAAAGTTTATCACCTGATTCTCACCCTGAGTTGCCCTCAGCTTTTTCCAACCCTAAGTTTATTGTTTTGCTTCAGTCTCACCGCTCTCAGCGTTGTTTTCAGCAGACAGTGGAGCATTTAGCAGCTAATCAGTCACATATTTCCGAGTTGGTGGAGACCAAAAACAGTGTGAATATTCACATTCATCAGGAGCATGCAAACACACAACTCATTTAGAATGTATACATCTTATGTCAGTGTTAAGTTCACAGCTTGCTACCCTCAACCAAGCAGCAACCTTTGTGAAGTGAAACCAACACAAAAGTGTCAAAAACTTCAGTTCCTCAAATGTCCACTTGAAGCTGGCTCCAGAAGTGAGTCAGTCTCCATAAGTCCCCATGTTCAAATGTCCAACTTGACAGCAGAAATAAACATGTTTACAGCCTGGTACAAATAACAGTTTTGGTCTCTATAGCTAATTTCCCCGTTCATGACAACTGTGGGAGAAGTAGCATTTTGGAGCAAGTGAGCCTTTTGAGGAAGTCAGGAACATAAACTTCATTTAAGTGAGGAACCAGGAACTAAAATGAGTTCCTGTATGTTCGTCATAGGTGCTAATAAAGGCATTTAGTTTTGAGTTATAAACATGAAGTGAAACACAAAAATTATCTAGAAGAGATCAAATATGAGTAAAAGTCTGATCTCAAAAGAAACATCTCTGGTTTAAAAAACTTCAGGGAAAACATTTACTAACCTTTAACCTGCTAAATGTTGACAGTAAGGATAGAGGGAAGCTCTGTTTGAACATCATACACACACACACACACACTGACAGACTAATGGATGATGAGTTAACTAGCCTCTCAGTACCTTTCTTATCAGTGTTTTTTGGCAGCCTGAAGCCGGGTCTCACAGCACACAGCTCCCACAGAGAACAAACACAGGCAGAAAGATAATCTTCTCTGATCAATAGATTGTATTGTAATCGGTGATTGATCAAAAGGAGGTTGGGCAGCTATAAACGGACATCCTGGCAAACCGCTCACCGCTGTGTTTGTCTCCAAACGATCAGCGGCAAGCGATACGAGTTGATCAGGTTTCCCGCTCCGAGAGATGAAGAGCAGCTCCGAGAGGAGACGGACACGGACATAAAGTGTCTGCATACTTTTGGCCATATAGTCTATTTTCTTGTTCAAATTTTTTCCTGCCCCCTCTTATTGTTTAGATTTTTATATTGTTCCTAGACATGATCTTTATGTTAATCCTTTATGACCTTTTATTTTATTCTTTGTTATTTCCTTGTAATTCTTTATTTTCCATCTTTATCTTCAGCTTTTTTTCTCTGACATCTTTCTACCCGTTCTGTCCTGCTAAACCTGCATTCAACGCAATATCTACAATCGGATCCCATCCATCCAATGTGAAACATAATCCAATAACAGACAGATTCAGCTTAATGAATCCAGTTATGTGGCACAATCAAATAGATGAGGATTCTCTTCAAACCTGTATCTGTCTGATACGCATCAAACTGGCTGCTTTTAGTGCTTTTACCAGCGAATGTACAGGAGACGAGCGAGATGGAAGAATAAGAGCAGTTTGGTGTCCTTGTTTGGTTTGGACTTAATCAGCACAAACTATACAAATGATGACACGATTCAAATAAATCAGATGAAACACACACAGGCAAAAAAGACTCACAACTCTAGTGGAAAGAACAAGAAAAATACACATTCAGATGTTTATTCACTGCACTATCTATATTATATCTACATAATGCATATTAAATAATGGTCATTTTCACATGTAAATATAAATAGTCACAAAAGTTGTAATACAGAAAAGTGACTGAGGAAGTTTCATGGTGATATCTATGAATGAACTTTTAGTCTATCCACCTGCAGTGTTTGTAAAATGATTTTTTATTGAATAAATCAATGCACATTTCTCTAAACAAGGTTTTTTTTTAATCATAGTTCAGGAGCATGCACATACACCAAACCTTTCTACGGTTTGAGAGATGATGATGTTTTTCTGTGATTTGAATGACTAAACCTGAGTAAATGAATGTCAAAAACATTTTAAAACCTCTGAGAAAAATAAATACATCAATGATAAATAAATTCAGCTGAAAGAGGAAAAAGAATAAAATGTTTGGCATGTAGATTTATTCTATCTACATTCTGAAGGATTTGACATTAACATTTAATTTGCAAATGGTGGAAATGTTGATTTGATGAATGATGATTTTTTATGCAGAGAAAGTATTCTCTTCCTAGCTGGACTCTAATAAACAACAAAATAAATGCTGTGTTCACATTTCTGTAATGTAATGGAAATGTATGCAAGTTAGCACATTTTGAATTAGATAATCTCTCATTTGTTTCTTTAAACATGACATTTTAAGAAAAGTTAAAAATAACTGTGAAATAATGTAAGTTATCAACTAAGGAAGTTTTGTGGTGACATTCAAAATTTGGCCGCAGCCGTGCGACGAGGTCACAACCTCACATCTCAGTGAGAGAATTGCTACGAGAGAGCTCATTGTACTGCTGCTTTAGAGAAGAGAGAGTGGCACGTTTGACTTTCATTACAGAGTTTGTCACAAAAATTACAATTCATGTTTTCATGTAATCTAACCTTAACCACAGCGTCATCATGTGCAGATATTATAGAGAGGAATCTGAGATTTTGCAGAACTGTCTGATATCAATGTTCTTTTCTGGTCACGCTTGAATTATGGGATAGTTTGTATCCGTAGAGACCGTACTATTACCTTTAATCACTACCTCATTCAATTGCATGTAATATTGCACATTAGAAAGTCCATGTTAGTATCATTATTATTGTGATCATGAGACATTCAGATACAGTTTGTCTAGCTCTCTCCCTGTTGTATAATGTCAGCTCTCTCTCCCCCTCACTCTCTCTCTTTCTCCGTCTCTCTCGCTGTCTACCCTCCCCTCCCCTCCCCCATCTCTTCCAGGAACTGGTCTGGATCAGGTTCCTGCAGATCAATGGAGATCTGGGTCCGCACCGTTTACGTTATCGTTGCCAGTATTAATGCTCTTTTAATCTGCTTGGGATTACAGCCATCGACCCACATCATCCATCCTCACGCACGGCAGAGCCCAAAACTGCTGCTTCACACACGCACATACACACACATTTCCGAAGACAAACACACACAGACTCGCAGACGATGAGAGGAACCAAAATAAGAGAGAAACAACAACATGAGCAGAGGCAGGAGCAGGAAGGACAACAAACACGACGTACGTCCACTTCCTTGTTTGTGTTCGATCCCGGTGTCTGACCATCAGAGTATTGATCGGTTACAGATACACATCAGCACATTTACATACAGACACGGAGAAAAAACGAGCAACTCAAATGACCTGTGGTGTGTCATCTGGGAAACACAATAATAATTATTAGCCTTATTTTTGTTTTATTGATTTGTCTTATCAATAACAACAAGAGCAAAAATAGAAATGTATTCATTTATTGTTTTCATCTTAATAGTATTATACATTAAATAATAAAGGTTCAATATGATACATATTCATTAAAAAATCATATTTTCATGTAATAATTCTAGATTAATTTTTTTCTATAAAATTACTTTTAATACAACTAATATTGTTTTTATCTGTCAGTACTAATAGCAATCAATAATAAGAATGACATAATAATAATCATAACAATAAATTGTGGACGTATGTATGTATTTGTTTGTTTGTCATCCTCAGAGGTCACAGCACACCCTCGGTTTATTTCCCTTTGTTTTTTTTAACACTGTTTGTCTCTCACCATAAACCCTGCCTGCTGCCTGACAGGTCCGTAGCGCCTGTCGTCGTTCATTACGCCTCCGGACAGAGTTATTTCAGCAGCGCTGTGACACCAATACTAATGAACCTGAGCGAGGGAGGGACGACGAGCCAGAGCAAAGACAGAAGGAGCCAGAGAAAGAGAATTCAGAAGGAGGAAGACGTAAAAACAGGAGAAAACAAACCAGCAGAGACAGAGAATAATTAATGGGATTGTGGATTGGCGTTCAGTCGGCTCAGGCTATTTAAAGGTGCTCTATGTGCCTCTTATAAACATCGATGAATCAATCCCGCCTGATGTTTGAGACATATTGTTTACAAATGATCAGCCTCGGTTCTACACCTCCCCTCTGAACCCACCACGACCCAAACAAGGCCTCACAACCAGACTTCCTTGTCCACCTCTGTTCTAGGTCAGGTCTGACCCAAATTGCTACGAGTCTCCACTATTGATCGGAGCCGTGTCTGACACCACGAGCAGTACGTACTGGATCGTTGAACAAGCCTGAATACATTTTATTGTTTTCAGGATAAAACATGCATCATCATCAAATCACGTCCTGAAAACATTACATTTCACAATCTACCCCGCATACATGAAATGTGCCTCTTTGTGAATTCATCACGTGAAATCTTTCCATTTTTAAAGAAATGAAATCAGATATGAAAAAGAGCATCATCTCCAATCATAAACTAACCATGAGTCAGCTAATTAAGATGCAGCTAATGACAATCTGTTCCTTTCAAAGGGTTGCATTTGCTAGCATATGTTAGCCATATTCATTCCAGGGTTACCACCTCAGGCCATTGTCTTCTCTCTTTATGTGCAGGACACCACACACAGCAGTTAACAAAGTACTTCAGCAAGCCAAAAATATTCTGACTTAGTCACTAGTAAGGGCCAACACTTCTCCTTATTCTCCAATTGCTGCTGCTTTGTCAGTGGCCCTATGCCTCAAAATATGCCAGAGGAAGGGGTTAAAGTGAGTATATGGATGATTAACATGAAGCCCTGGCTGCTGTAGTTTTATTACAGAGGTTAGCTTCAGTGAAGTAGCTGTGGAAATGGCTGCTGCTCACAGTGTTTAGATATCAGTGTCAGCCACACGGTGAAGAAATGTGAAGAGGACAATGACAGAATAGATCATTCATTAAATAAGTGCAAACACACACACACACACACAAAAGAGTGAACTCTGTCTTAAAAATAAAACAGAGTTAAATAAATATTTTTTGTTGGCTGGTGGTGAAGAAAAATAAATGAAAAAACTTATGTCAGTCTATCCAACAGTCTACAATCCTTATGAACATTACCTAAAAATACTTTTGGTTTCACACAGGACAGACGAGTGGTCTCCTGACTTTCTTTCTTTTTATACTTGACTCCAGTGTGCTATTTTGAAGCTTCACTGATGGCAGTATTTGATGACTTGGATGTGAGAACATGTTTGTATAGGTCAAGCTAAAAAACGATCCTACACTTCCCATAATTGAATACTCACGTCTTTCAAACTCCACAACCCCAATTCATAACACAGGCTTCCTCCAGAGAAACAGAAAACATTTACACACAACTGTTCACGGTCTGAGTGTTACCAACCATGGTGAGTAAACTGAGAACTGTTTCTTAGTAAACGGCTAACAAACACATATATGGATATGTTGGGGGCTATTGAGACTGGCTGATTAATACACAACTGTGGTCATAATGTGATGCTTTAAATGTTTTGTAACTGTTTTTAAAATACACTGGGTAAATTATGTGAAAAAAACTCATATGGTCCTTTTAAGCATGATTGAGAGTTGTGTCCTCAATGCGGCTTTCTACCTGCATGTGTGTGAGAGTGTGTGTAGTTTTAGCTTGGACTGATTGTGCAGTGTGTGTATTCTCTGAGCGCTCTGCCTCGATGAGCTCAGACTCCAGGTGTCACGTTTTATTTGACCGCCCTAATAAAGCGGCGACAGGACCATTTTCTCCTCTGAACCCCAACCGCTCAGTTGGCCCCAGCACCACTTCTAGCGCTCTAGCACTGCCAGGGCGCCCTAATTGGTGTGGACAGTCTTAACAAAAAATCACTACGCTATTCCTCTGATTTTCTTATTGGGAACTACAGTGAAGGTTGTAGAGAGTCTGAACAAACAAAGCTGATGTTTGGACTGAAGATTTGATAATGGTGCTTTGTTATATGAAGATGATGCAGATAGTCTCTACCTGTACGACAGACAAAAACAGTTTGCATCCATTATCTAGATGATAACAGCTGAACACCTATAATATCCACTCCTGGCATTCATAAATGTTGTGATCAGATGCTGGTTATGCTGCATTCACATAGATTTAGGCAGACGAAAACCTGATACCTACCATGGCGTGACAGCCAATTCAAACATGCATTACCATTCAATTAAATTCAATTCAGTTATATTTATATAGAGCTAAATCAAGACAGTTACCTAGTGACACTTTCCATATAAAGCAGGTCTAATCCGTACTATATATTCTATACAGAGACTCAACAATTCCCACAATGAGCAAGCACTTGGAAACAGTGGCAAGAAAACTTGTATGCAAACAACATCACTCTCTGCTTAACATATGTGATGATCAGAGACATCCAACTAACTGAAATGACTGCCTGAATTCTGTGATAGGTTCGACATGGTGGGCAGATATGTTGTGAATTCTGTTTCAGGCGGCAGGCTACTGTTACCGGTGTCTGCGTTCTCTGCTGGCCTCACCTAATTTCACATTCCTGCTCTCATCCACTAAAATGACATTACCTCCTATCATCTGTCTGAATCCGTGTGAATGCAGTATGGGCTATTTTTCGTTAGCCTTCATAACTAGACAAACCTTACATGCACTGTAAAAAAACGTACTTGTGGTGGTGTTTGCTAGCTCGAGTGTTAATTCAGCTACTCTTGTCAGTCATGTGATCATTGTCTTGCATGTTGTAGTGAAAATAAGGTAATAATAAGGAATAAATATGAGGTATGAATATGGAAATCCTGGGAACAATAAAAATAACACCTGGGACACAAAGATATGACAGGTCTGTGACAGTAGAGAAACACACCATTAAATGTATGATACAATACAGATTATATTTTAAACCATGTGTAAGTTGAGTCTGTTATGTTGTAGTTCATGGACTAAAGTGGCAACAAGTCCCCATATTTTACTGACTAAACAAATTTGTAGCGGCATTATAACACTAGTCAGAGTTATGCTAGTAGCAGCTACTGTAGCCTAAAACAGAGATAAAGAGGAGGTACAGAGGTTAACTCACCTCTTTCTAACTCCACACCCCCAGCCCCAGCCGATGCTGACTCAAGTGACATCACATGAGGCACTTAATCAGACTTCACACAGCTCTCGCTGGAGACACTAAAGGCTTTTTAACCAATTTCACATCTGCACTAGTGCTCCACAACACCTAAACAGACTTTGTCATGTCTCAGTTTCCATCCTCCAAAATAGCTATCGACAGGACAGGTCAGAGATAACAGTTTCTGTCAAATCTTCTCACACTGACACACAAACAAACATCAAAAGTCTCCTCTCAGCAGCCCAAAATCCATTATTACAGATCGATAGCAGCTTGTGAATATGCAGGAGGTCTGAACAGAGAGCCTGAAAACGGACACAAACTGTATTCCCACAGTCTGAAACTGCAAGACACACACACACACACATGCACACACACACACACACACACATGCATACATACACACACATGTGCACACGGTAACTGCTGGTAATCTGTGTCATAAAGGAGGGTCCGGTTCATAAATAATGCACTATGTCTGCTTGCAGCAGGATGCATAAAATGGAAAATATTTAGGTTCAGTCATTCAGATATTCAGCACAGTTTGACTCTAAGTGGACTCTTCTCATTCTGAGCGGTAACACAATATGAAGGCATTATGTGATAAGTCTAGTTCTCGTCTATATTTTTCTTATTGTCAACAAACCCCACAAGAAAAGACCAAAAACCAGCAATCCGAACAAATAAGGTTTGGATTCATTGTATTCAAACTCCATTGTTGTCTCAGAACACGTCAATGAGTCATGTCCTTTACCACCACGAAAAGCATGCGAGCCACACAAAGTGTGTAATTCCTCTCTGGTATGCTTTTAATGTGAAACACATGTGAAATGCTGAGTTTGACTGACAGAAATGAAACGGATATTAAAACATTAAAACAAAGTCAAAGCGACGTGAATGAACGTGTCAATGGTAAAAGGAGATGCTGTTGGTTCTCTGATGGAATTAATGCTGTGGAATTAGACTGAATTAAACATGTAAACTGTTAGAGTGCAGGTCATTTCACCCCCCAGCGTTTTAACCCAGCTTTTATTTGTTTGTGCTGACCTATTTGTACTCCGCCTTTTATATGAGCCATTCAGTTCTAACACTGATTTGAGCATTGTTGTCTTTTCATCCATAATTCACTTGGAGTCACAGGCAGACAGCGTCCTCCAACCAAACAATGGACTCCTCCTCTCTCTCTCTCCCTCTCCTCTCTCTCTTTCTCTCTCCCTCCCTCCATTTTGCCTGGTTAACCCGGCTGCGAGGTGAAGAAGAAGTGAAGTGAGCAGACCGAGGCGGGTCACGCCGAGATTCCCATCAATAATTCATCGGGCCGCTGCTGCCTCTGCTCCTGTGTTCAATTCCCCAGACGATCACATAATACCTCCCCCCAAAAGAGATGGCCAGGACCAAGGGAGGGGAGAGATGGCGAGAGAAAGAAAAGGATTAAAAATGAGGAGGAAGGAGAGGAGGTGAAGGAAGCATGGAGGAGACAGACAGAGAGACTTGCAAATGTTTGTCTTTTTCTTTCTGTTTAGTGATGGTCTGCAACCATCTGTCGTATTTTTCTTTAAAAATCTTAAAAATTCTGAATATTGTAAACCTAAACCCGACCATACACGCTGTATTGAGACTACACGGCTAGAAGTGAGGACATGTGGACACCTCTGTGCCTGTCAAAGAGCAAATATGGGCTTCAATTTTTAAATTTGTTAATGCTATATGATAGAAATCTTGATAGGGATTATTCAGTGTTGTGAGTCCTTAGCAGGCAGAAATCACCCATATGTGATGGTTGAGCGTGCCATTCCACAACCGTTCATCTGCTGCTTTAACAGCCTCCATTCCTCTGGGAAAAGCCTCCATAAGAGTTTGGAGCCTGGCTGCAGGGTTTGTTTTCTTTCGCCTGAACCAGTCAGTGTGAGCAAATTTGTCTAATCGTCACATAAGCTGCGATAGCTTCTAGCGTTTAACTCGTACTATGATGTTGCTTGTACCCCTCCATCCAGCGGTGATTAAAAACAATGTTGACGCAAGATTTATTATAAGTGGACTTAAAACAGCCTGGACAGCTGCGTCCGTCTCATCCTATCTTTGTGGCAGTTTTCAGTCGCTATATTTCATGAATGCGGCTGTCTAACGTGTAGAGCGATGACATCACCATTCTTAATCCTGCCTGTAAAGGTCTGGTTGGTTCATTCTGTCTCCAGTTGAGGATAGAGCCTTTGACACACACATTAACACACCTTTTTGAAGCACAGAAACGATGATTCAGAGCTCTGTCTGAAGGGGCCTAACCCAAAGCATAAAAAGAATCTCCAGTACAAGTGTGTGTCCACACACGTCTGGCCACATAATTCATTTACTGTATGGTCATGCCAATAAAGCACAACAATTTAGTATGTATGCATCAGTTTTGAGAAAAAAGATTTTAAAAAAGTGTGTTTAATCAGAAGCACAGAACTAGACCTTCACCTACTGCACACAAAACTCTCCCCACAGCACATTTTCAGCAGAATATCCCCTTACTGTTTGATAATAGGCATATTCAACTAAGGGGTAAGCTGCCAGCAGATCCTGCTGGACCTGCACTGGAACTGTGGAGCCCACACACCAGACTTTTTCTCCCTGATCATACAGAGAGGCAACTTAGCCAACCCAGATGGTAAGTAAAGTACATGTACATGTACATACACGTACCTTTATATCCAGAAGAAAACAAACTGTCCAAAAGTGCAAGTCTGGTCCTAGTTCAGCCTTCAGTAAAGTAAATGATGGAATCCTCATTGTCAGACTATCACAGTGTGTTGGTCTACTAGTTGGTTCAGAATGTTTTCAGTGGCTGTGTGTGCCTCAAAGTTCTGTTGCTGGCCCCATTTTAATTACTATTTATAAGCAGATGACACCACTCTCTGCTCGTGAAAGCATCTGACTGCCTGGATTCTGTGATAAATGAGGATAAAACATCCTTCCTCTTGTTCCATTCCAAAAACAGAAAAAAATTCATTTCCAATCATATAGTACAAAGAGAAACAGCAAATGAATGTGATCAGAAAGCTGTAAGTGAAGAACATTTTACGTTTGTGCTTTGAAAATGACGCCATCCTGCTTTTCTGTCCATTGACTGATCAATTAATCATCTAATTGTTTCAGCTCTGAGCAGGACCACACCTTAAAGAACAGAGGGAGGAATGTGATGGGATTCACGTCATCGTCGTTTCCTATGCTGTGAACGTACAGAACATAATGTAACAGCAGGAGATAAACGAAAAATAACCCTGTCTCCGAGCTCTGTCATCCCCCTCCCTGCCCGGGTGCTCCTCCTCTCTCTTTCCTCTCTCTCCTCTCGGGGTCAGGGGAATATTTGCTCCATCTATTGTCTCAGTGTTGCAGGTCTGACCTTTGACCTCAGCTCTATTGGCTGCTTGTAGCGATGTTGATCTAGGAATTGAAGCTCTCTCTGTTTCTACGGTCATTTTAAAGCCGCGGTGGAGGGAAGAGAGAGCGGGATGAAATGAGCATGTGTGTGCATGTTTCTGATGGAAAAAACCTGGACGGTATTGACCCGTTCTCCCTGAAACCACAGGATGCCAATTACAGATCCAGAGTCAAACGGGAAGAAAATAAAAACAATACCTGTTCTTGCCAACAAAATATATTAAACGTGGAGGCATCAGGACTGCAAAACTGTGTTCTACAAACCCTCATTTACATGTTGTTAGCTAATAAGCCAGCCAGTGTGATGCACACAGCAGCCAGTGAGGGTTTTATATTATCAGAGGGAGAGCAGACGAGTGCAGCTCCATCAGACAGCAGTCTAAGTACGAGGCTGTTCAGATCACATGAACGCTCCCTGCCCTCCTCCCGCAGCTCCACCCCTCCGTCCACCGACACTCCTGTCATTTCCCACATGGTCAAAGAGCAGCCAGGAAAATCAAAAACGAATGAAGTAACAGTCAAATCCTGCAGAGATAATCTCATCCGTGTTAGCATGTGTACAAATTTAAAATATGAGCTGGATAAAAATCTAGCGACTGAATCCAATCAGCTGTCCACGCTGGGATGTTTGGATTGATTGAAAGGAGGGGAGGAAAAGAAAGCACCACCTCTGTGCAGCGATGGTTCTTCATTTAGACGTTCAGCCTAAGCCACGTCACATTTATAAATAATTCTCATTTCAAAAACAACCACAGTCAACCTCAGGACAACATTTTAAAGGATACTGAACAGATATTATGGCCAGACGCTGTAATATGATGCAGCCACTAAATATCAGAAACTACACCCGGATGTGTCAGATGAAACCATGGCAGATATATGACTTTAGAATATGATACTATCTCCATAAACTCACTATCAAAACACTGCGAACACACTGAGATCATAAAGAGATAACGTAAGAACATTAGAGATACCATGGGAATAAAATAGCTCTATGAAAAGTTATTATGGTGATCCCGTTATGAAAATAAAGTTCAAATATTGTTTTAGGAATAATATATGAATATTGTACATATGTAGCATATTCACAAAAGACAATATAGGAGACAGATTATTGTAATACGATTATTACTGATATTCATACTGTGTAAACAAAGACGGCTCCAGTTCAAGTGTATAATTTTAGAATTATTATTTATTTGGATGATATTTGAAACATCCCTATATAAGACATTATAATAAAGCATTTTTTAATCTTTTAAATATAAAACTAAACAAACAAACAAAACTAGAAAAACCACTACATGTATGTACTTATTTCTTATTTTTGTACTTTCTTCTGTTTCACTGGGGATCAATAAAGTTTTTTTTATTTTACTCAAACAAAATGATTGATAACTTTATGAAATACGATGAGTTATATCATCTCTCTATTTTATTTTAGAATTATTATTCATTTGAAAGTCATTTAAACTAAGACATAATCACTCTCCTTTTATTCATATTTTAGGAACAGTGCACACAGACACACTAAACTCTTTCACTTTCACTGAACATTCTAATTCATGTGTCCTGAAGTTAAAGTTTCTGTTTCAGCTGACTTGATTTCAGCAGATAATTCTGAGTGTCCGTGCTGGAAATATATCATAGCAAAAACCAACTGCAGAAGATAACAAGTTGATGCTGAATATTAATTGTTGAGTATATTATTAGTAGAAATATGAACACACTTCAGACAGTGTGTGAAATGTAAACATTTTATGAAATTAAAAGCAGAGTTGTGTCTTGGCATTTTTATTTATTGATAACTCCGATTTTTTTTTAGCCAAGAAAATATTTTCTCAATCCATAAAGGAAAACAAAATCCTGTTTCAATCTTCAAAGTCACAAAATATAAAAATTCAAATTTATATATGTTTTCTATTATATTATAGGAGTATATTATAGGAGTATTGTGCATCATTTAATAAGCATTTATTTAAAAAAACAAATGTATAATATTTATCGCAGCCTACCTCACACTGCCTCACTCCCTGAGCAATAACTGAATCTATATAACATTATATATATAATATTCACCAGCCGCTTCATTAAGCACACCTCTACCACAGAGCAGCTCTGCCATGAATTCTACTTTTACAAAGTCTTTTTCAGTTTTTGTTGACGCTGTCAGAGAGGTCATAATTCTACTTTATGTATATTACTGAGTTTATTAGTGGGTGGTGGTGTTGCACCGAAGTGCATTATGTTGAAAGGTGTTTCTAATATTACAACCCTCTCGTGTATGTAAATAGGGTGGCCAAAATATTAGAAACACGTCTCAATATAAAATAGTCCACTTCAACACCACTGCAGACTACGAACTCAATAATAAACATGGAGTTAAATGAATATGTAAAACAAAAGCTGAATATTATTCTCCATGTAAAAGCAGAATCCACTCTGTGAGATGAGCTGATCAAACTGCTTTACACCTGGACAATGATTGTGATGTCCGTGATAATATTATATATTTCAAATGATCCCGTTACCTCTAAAAATCTTTTGTTTGTTACAAAGCACACTATTTGCCAGCATTATCACAGCTGTTTGGAACCTGACCCTGACTCCAAACAACATGTGGACTCCAAAGTTTTGGACGGAACAAAGAACACTGGGTGCTGTCCAGTGAATATCTCGTATCTCCATGTACGATTATTTTTAGTATTGGTAATTAATATGCCTAAGATAAAGTAAATGGTTAATAAGTTGTTTATGGGTTGAGAAAACATTTTTCACAAAGTAGCGACCTGAGCAATCAGACTTATTCAAAGTCTCTCTCAAACTCCTTACAAGCCCTACGTTCCCCTTCTCCATCAGACACCGACATGCTCCTTTAATTATAGTATGATTTGTTTTTTAAAAATCAAAGTGAGTTTGTTTGAATTTTTAGGATGTGTTTATAGCTGAAAAACATTTCAGATGAAGGCAGGGGTCAGAAAACTGACCCGGGCTCATGATTAATGCTACTATAAATATATAAAATGTTACACTGAGAAGAACGTCTCAATTTGCCAACACATCACGCTGATTAGTTTGAACTCTGACAATAATTATCACTCTTATTTCTCAAACAGGCTGCAGTCCCTTATTGTAATAATGAGCGTCCAGAGTGTAGAAACAAATCAAACCTCACACACAAACTTAACCTCACTAACTAAAACCTGAATAGAATCCAGATCCCTGAACGGCCACCTGATCCTTTTCACTTCACTCGGTCCCTTCTGCTGCTGCTGCCTCTGTCCCCCCTGCAGACAATAGAGGCTTGACGTTTGGGACAGAAACCAGGTTCCTCACTAGAGGGGGCACCAGACCCACTGATGCTCCAAACCTTCATGTTTATGTCACACAGCCAGTCTGATCACTTCAAGCTCCTCACAATCAAACACAAATCCTCTTTCGAGGCTCGCTTGTCTGCTCTCAGTGCCTTCTCACACCTCTCCCCCTGCTAATGCCAGAGGAATACAATAATCCTGTAACAGGCTAATGACAGGAGCACCAGCAGCTGGGTAATGTAGTCCTAAAATACACAGAGAAGATTTAATGCACCCTGAACACGTCCACTTTAACATGTAGCATTAATGAATTATTTCCTACATTTTGTGCAAAATTATCAAACTAAAAAATCTTTTCTTTTTTTCGTTTAAATTTCGAGCAGAATAGTGAATGAATGTTCAGTAAAGTGAATAAAATGTGTCTTCCTGCACAGTGCAGAGAAAGAGAGAGAGCGACTGTTGGAGGGAAATCCCGTGACCTTGTCATTTCATATCGATCCCTTATTGTTATTGATCAATAATGGTAATCATAACACCGGCGATCCTAAATACATTTCATTGGTGTACTGTGCTGGAGAGGAGACGCGAGGAAACACCACACACCAAAGCCAGCCAGAGGTGGAACAAATCAGAACAACACAGCCGAGAGTGAGGAGCTAATTTTGGGTTTGTTTGATTTTGGAGGTTTCAATTTCTCTTTCTGGTTCCGACGCACAAAACAAACCAAAACAGCAGCGAGGCGCCGCACTTTGTTTATCCGCGCTTACCTGCCAGTCTGAGGGCCGACATCCTCTGAAACTCGGGCTCCTGCAGCCATTTCCACATCCTCCTGAAGGTCTCCCGGCCTGACTTTAGTTTACTCCAGGGTTTGGGGTTCCTCAGGAGGTCCGACAGGGTCCCCTGGGAGCGGCACAGCACTCTCTGGGCGAAGATGGCCTGGGGGATGCTGTATCTCTTCAGCTCCGCCGTGATCCTCTGAGCAACCTCCTTGGTGTTGATTTCCTCCAGCTGCCCCGAGCTGTTCACCCCCTGCGTCCCCGAGGAGGAGGGCGGTCTTTCCCTGGTGGAAGCCAACACGGGCCCGTGGGATGGAGACTGGAGGTGGGGGTGGGAGTGGGGGTGGTGGCCCGCCGAGGATACGGCCGAGTGGCCCGGGTGGTGCATCCCGTTCAGGTGCGGCATCATCCCGGCCGCCGGGCCACCGAGGCCTCGGTGCTGGTGGTGGTCCCCTCTGGCCAGCATGGAGGCGGTGTGGTGTGCGTCGAAGTTCAGCATCTTGTCGTGACCTCCGTGCGTCGTGGTGCCGTAATTGTGGAGACCCTGCTGGGTGTTGTGTATGGAGCCCAGGCCGTTGCCCAGCACCGGGGATAGACTCTGACCCATCCCGGACATGTGGTCCTTGTGGTAGGGGCTGTACAGGTTGTTCATGCCCGGCAGCCCCCGCTCGTCCCGCATCAGGGTGAAGCTTCCGCTCACGTTCCCGGAGAGCCGCTGGTGGTGGTGGTGATGGTGATGATGGTGAAACTTGTCCGACACGGTGGAGATGGGGGGCAGCGGCTGCAGCGGGGTTAAGGTTGTGTAGGTCCCGCTCATCCCCATCCCGGGAGAGGATGTGTCGCATGGCACGCTCATGGCGTGGTGCAGCGGCAGGGACAGCTCGGGCCGGTACTCCCCGCTGCCGTCCAGTATAGTGGCCATGCCGGTCACCATGGCCGAGCGGGATGACGCGGCGGCGGCGGCCAGGTCCTGGTGTATCCGCAGGGTGGACGCCGCCGCCGCCGCCGCTGCCGCCGCCGCCCCATGTCCCCCCGACGAGCTTCCGCGGCCGTGGTGCGGGCTGTGGCCGCTCATCAGCTCCGCATCAGAGACCACGGAGCTCACCGACACCCCGCCATGCAGGCTGCCAATGCCGTCCATTGTCATGTCCGTGTTCATGGCGTAAGCGTCCAGATCCTTGGCCAGGCATCTATAGGCGTTAGTGTAGGCAGTCTTCATTCATCTGTCCTCTCAGTCCATCAGGTCGAGCGGAATTATCTCTCCTTCTTCTCCTTTCTCTCGCGGCTTCTCCCCTGATGCGCCGGGATGGGTCAGTAGCCGTGTTCCCCCTTTTCCTTCACTTCCTCGGTTGTTTCCCCGTCCTCCTAAGGCCTCTCCAGCTCGGTATCTTTGTGTATTTTCCCCGGTATGTGCACATTAAAAAAAATGTTTTTATCTCGATCGTACGGGCCTGTGCGGTGGCTCCCCCATATCCAGCCCTCTCCTCCTCCTGCGTTACTCTGCTCCTCAGACGGGAGCTGTCCACGGTCCCCTAGCCGACCTCTCAACCGAACGTGCTGCGGGAGGAGGAGGGGGGAGAGCGGGCTCTGACGGAGGGGCGTCACCCGCTTAAGCGACGGTGCAGAGGGCCAACCAGAGGGACCCGTGGGCATCCGAAGGGCGTGGTGCACAGACCGGCTGGCCAATCAGGAGGTGTGCAGAGTGAAGCGTCTTTGGGTAGGACCAGAGCGAAAAATCATTATTGTGTAGTAGTCCTATGGACTGATGCTGGTGTTACTACAGCGAGCTGTCTGTCTGATCTAAATGTGACTGAGAGGTCTCATATTCTGTCTGACCTGGGACATTTATTCTCCATGTTTAATATTTTCACAGATACAAAGTCAATTAGCTAAAATCATTAAATATATGTAGAGTGTGTGGAACCAAATATTCACCTGACTGTGTCTAACTTAAGGCTGACTGCCTGCATTTCAAACTCTATTTTTAACACCACTATCTTAATTACTACCTTAAGAAATCTATCATGAGGTACTTTTAGTAGCTGTTCAGGAGCTTTCAGTCATATCACATGAACCTCCAGTGGTGGAATGTAAATGTGAACTTAAGTACAAACACAAAGTACTGCTACTTTATTTGAGTATTTCTCATGTTACTTTATACTTCTGCAGTTCAGAGGGAAATATTACACTTTATCCTTCACTCCAGTTATTTGGCAGCTTTAACTAGTTACTTTACAAATTAAGATTCTTTGCGCAAAGCATTAAAATGTACGAGCTGAGCTGAAATTATAAACTGATTGAGAGTGATTAATAGAACTGTTAATTGGCAAATATTTTGTTAAGTCATTGGGTTAATAAGGTGTGGACTGTTGATTGGACCAAACAAACACTGCGAAGCTGAATTTTTACAAACCAAACAATCATTCGCTTCAATTCAGCATCTAAATAATCACACTCAACTGATGAACTTTGCGTTATGATAATAATGACTAAAATGACCATGAGGTTAATTTGTTTCTCAGCTATTTCATGAATACATAAATATTTATGGTGACTCCAAGTTGTCCTTTTCCAAAGGTATCAAAGTTTTGTTCTCATATTTGAACCTGTTTTTTCTAATATTATAAATAATTTAAAAAGCAAAACGACCAACAAAACTAAGAGAAAAGGACATTATAGATAATAAAATAATAAAAGGAAATCAAGAGAACATTGAATATACACTAAACCTCACAATAATCACTTGTATTCTCATAATTTTTCTGAAAGATTTTTCAGTTGGCTACAGTTTATATGACTCACAGTCAGTGAGTGAAGAGGCTTGATAAAAAACGTCCAGTCTACTTCACAGAGGTCACAGGGATGAATGTGTAATTCATTTAGTCCTTACACAGAAGGCCACGTGACTGAAAGAATCCAGCAGTGACTGTGTAGACAGTCAGTGATGCACCTTTACATCCTGTAGATAGTCATGTTCCCTGTACCTGTACTGTACATAATAATAAAAAAAACGATTTAATCTGTGAATGTTTGCAACAAACTGAGGATGCTGGTTTGTCTCCTCTGCTGCTGCTACTGCAAAAAAGCAATTTGCCCACAGGGATCATTAAAATTTGATCTCATCTCAGCTCTCATCTCATCACCTGCTGCCTCTGATTGTTCAGATAAAGTAAGGTGACAGGAAATAACACATGCTAAACACATGATGAAGCCAGAGCTCACCTGACAGACAAAATTGACCTCAATCCTTCCTGAGGAAATGTTCCTTTTCTTTTTCCTGATGAAGCACTCACTTTCACAAAGGTTTGATTTTTCCACAGAAGTCCACGTGAGCTAACACCAGTTCATCTTGAAAGACTTGATTTTCCCACGGCACAGCTGAGAGTTATGAAGATGAAAGTGAAACTCATTGAAGACTGGAAATCCTGAACAATTACACAACCCAACCTTTGACACAACATGAAAGATATGACACATCATTATTTCTCATAAAGAGCATTCTGTTTGAAATGTAATGATTCAAGTGGTTCATTTATGGGATTTCTCTCACTTTACAGAGAATGTATTGATGTTGGCAGAGAGGTGAAGCAGGGGTTGAGGACTGTGCATAAATCAGATATGATATAACATATTCACAGTGCGACTATAACATGGACAGAACATTTAATGACAAAACACAGTACACCCTATGATAATATATGTGAAATGCCATCACATAACATGACAAAACACACAACAAGAGCTGTCATGAACTATCTTCTAATGTGATGTGATATATGAGATATGATTTCATGTGAAATTACACGACACAAGATAATTAATGCTACATGTCATGACATATCATGCCAGGACATCTTATGTTGTGACGTGACATAACATGACATGATAGTGTGAGGTGCTCATGACATCACAATGTGTGAGTTGAAATATGTAATGTGACTTGAACATGAAACATTGCCCATGATGTGCAACATGAGATGTCATGATATGACATCACATGATATGAGATGATATAAACAACATCTAATAATTTGATTAAGCATATGACATGGCATAACATACCATATAGTATAACTCACTGTTGAACACAATACATATGATTAAATAACAGCGTGGTATAACATGATATGTTGTGACATGCCATAATATGATTAATATGATGGCACTATGTAAAGTGACATTATGTAACATGTTGTGGCATGATATGTCTTGACACAGTATAACAGGTTATAACATCATAACAGTTGGATGTGCTGTGTGTTGGACAGATGTTTGCAGCTGTGTAGCTCACAGTGTGGAGTGCAGGCTGCTGCAGTGTAAATGATGTGTTGGTGGGTGTTGGGACGTTATCGACAGTCTCTGGGTGGAGTGATGAGCGTGGAAGCTGCACTGAAAGAGCATTATAGCCTGTAGCCCGTTCACTTTACAATTCATTACACTTCCAAGGACAAACGACTGCTAAATAACTCTGTCTGCCTCTCTCTCTGTCTCTGTCTCTGTCTCCCACACTCACTCTGATCCATCATCATAAAATAACAAGAGTAAAGACAACAGAAACACACACTTATTTTGTATTCAGTTACTAATCATTAGAAAATATGACACAAATAAACACAAATATAACAGTCTTTTTAAAGTTTTTCTATAATAAGTAAAATATGGTGAGATTATTGTGGTTTTGTTATTTTACATTTTTTGTGGTTTTCTCCAGCCAATAATCAGACCAAATTTCTATGAATGTTTTGACACACATCTCTGTATCTAAAATCGATGACCTGCTCTGTAGGTACCAAAACATTCTGTCTCAGTGTTCTGTACGTGTTATTAGACTCTATAAAAACTTGCTCCTATTAAAATTTTCTTCAAAACATCCTCAGAATTTTATTGCTAGAATATCTCACTGATAAAAAAAAATAAAAAATAAAAAATGAATACTGAACGCTCAAAAAACAAAACAAACAAACAAAAAAAACATTTTTTTCTTGAGAACTTGTGGGAAATATAAAATGTTGATAGAAATAACTCATAGCAGCAATGGTATAAATTAAAAGTCATTCAAGGCAAAGATTCATTTTATGGGTTTGTAATAATTTCTGAGAAAATTTTCAGAACTAATGTGGTAAACTAATGTGTCCTAATTAAGTAAAGGGAGGAAAAGCTTAATTTATATCCCAGTTAATGTTACTTAATTATTCCTCAAAACGTTGTACTCCACATACTGTATTGTAATCTTACAACAAATTTAAAAGTTTTGAATGATCGGACTGAAAGACTCTCCAGGTTCTACACTAATAATTATTTAGAACTAATTAATTGGAAGTGAATGATTGAACACTAGTGCAGTAAAGTTTATAGTTCTTTCAAGAGAATTTCTATCACTGAGCTGAGGATGAAATATTGTAAAAAGTAGATAGTTTGTCAGTATTTTGCACAAAACTGTACAGTCACTTGAATAATGGACACATTGTAGATATCGTTTTTACATTTTTTACTTACTTACATTTTACTTGCTTTCATATTTATTTGTATTTTCTCATACCTTTGTACCAATATGGCAAATTCCTTATATGTGGAAACTTACTTGACAATAAACCTGATTCAGACTGGGAGAAAAGAAGGTGGAGGAGAACGAAAAGGAAGAGAGGAGGAGGAGGAGCAGGATGGGTAGCTGGGCAGATGTTGCTTTGTTTAAAGACTGTTGTGTAATTAAGGACAGAAGAACAGAAGCCTGACCCATTTTCTCCTTTTGATCAGCTGTCAGTAAGACAGGCAGGGGGTCTGCTGAGGGACAACCTGTCTGTCTATCTGTCTGTCTGTCTGTCTGTCTGCTTCTTAAAACTTTTAGCTGTCTTGTGGTGGTTTGCCAGGCGGCTGCTATTTCATGCTCCACCTGACATTCCACAATACAGAGAGAGGAGGTGGGAGGTAAGAGAGGAGGAACACAGAGAACAGAAGAATAGATCGAGAAGAACAGGAGGAACAGCTGCCCAAGGAAGAGGAGGTGAGGAAAAAAAAACAAGAATTGAGTGAGGATGAGAAAGAAGGGGAGATGGAGAAAAGGGGTGAGACAGGGATGAGGAAGGGGAGAAGAAGATGAGGAGGAGGTGGAAAGAAAAGAGATAAAGAAAGATGAGGAACAAGGGGGGAAGGAGGAGATGATGATGAGAAATGGAGGAAGTGGAGGAAAGGAGGGATGAAGTAATGAGTAATAGGATGGGTGGGGGTTAAGGGGGAGGGAGACTGTAAAGGAGCAGCTGCAGGGAGACGAGGGGAAGAAAGAAGAGGCAGAGGAGGAAGTGACAGAGTTTGGAGTCAATATGGCAGTTTAAATAAATGCTGACATCACTGCCAGGTAGTGACTAAAGCTCTGCCCCCTCACAGAAAATGTATTTATAATTTCAAAAATATGAAACGAATCTCTGGAGATTTTATAAACGAGTGTCTGATTTTAAAATGTAAACATTTCCTCATTTTAATGAGGATAAAAACCAAGGTCATTTTTACTAGCATCCAATAACTACAGCTCCCATGAGTCTTAGCCACACGTTTTCTCAAGTCCTCAAAGTTTCAACACTTTTTCCTATAAGTCACTAACAAATCAATACACACACATACACACATAAACACACAGACACACATAAACACACAGACACAGGAGTTGGTAGTGCAAATATGAATGATTGCTGTTTATGTTTTATTACATTTTTACCAAATCTTAAATTATTGGTAAAAACACAGATGAATCAGATATTTAGCTTATAGTTAGATCTTATTATAGTTAGTTATATTTAGATATTTGATATATTCTCAGACTCAATCACATGTGTGTGTTTTTAATATTTTTGGGCAACATTGATCAGATATATTAAATATATATCAGGATTTGATAGTTCTGGGTCTGCACATGGATTTACTGACAGTAAGAAAAATATAGAATATCACTATTCTTTATTCTTTCATTCTTCATTCAATCAATCTGTCTCACTGCACTTTACAATCAATGCTAAAAACAGTTAGAAAATGTAAAATATAAACAGAATGTAATGTGTAACATTAATGTCATCACACAGACTCAGGCTTGAGTTGTAATTTCTTTAGCATGATGAAATGCTGAGTTAATGTATTTATGTGGAGGCTGTTTGGAGCTAATAGCACCTTTATTGGAAGATTTAAAGATGATATTAAAGACAGAAGTAAAAGTCGGTGAGTTGTTTGCAGACTTCAGTCACAGATTAACTGACCGACTCAGCTCAGATAATCATTAGCCTGTTTGTCTTCTCTCTGTTCACTTACATTTCCCCGCTCGCTTCCTTGCCTCTATTTAACTTTGTATGTCAGATACATTTTGAACCTGCGTTACAACACAGCTGAAAGCTCACGCTGTGAATTTGTTACATGATTTAATTACATTTTCTTTAAGACACATTATTTTTAATTTTGTGTTTTATTTCCTTTTACATCCTGTGACATCGAGTTCTTTCTTTGTGTCTTTTTTGGCATTTAAATCGTGTTTAATGTATTTGTTTAAGACTCTTTAAGACAAAATAAGTTGTGGATAATTGTTAATTTTCTAAGTTTATATTAAGAGCATTGTTTAAAAATGAATTCAAATGAAATATTTGTAAATGTGAAGCGATTTTAAATTTGTACATCCTCATGTGATATATGATGTTTAATGTCAGTGTAAGAGCTTCATTTATTCACTTTGACGCAATGACACCAGAAGTGTTGCACAGACTCCACGCTGCAACTTGTGAAACAGTTTTAAAGGACAGATGGAGGCAGAAGTTCATAGAGCTTCCTCGCATTCACTGTAGCAGCTTGTCAAATGTGAGTAAAGCTGCAGAGCTGCAGGTTGATCAGGACATTTCCCCTCTCTTTCTCTCTCTCTCTCTGTCTGTCTGTCTGTCTGTTCCGGGCCATCTGCTGTGTACAGAGCAGCAGTATTGATCTGCAGCTTTGTGCTGGAGACCACATGCTAATCTATAGCGTTAGTGACAAACACTGCTCCGCTTTGCCTCGCATCTGTCCCACTGTCTCTCTCTCTCTCTCTCTCTCTCTCTCTCCCCCTCTCAATATAACCAGTGTCATCCTCTCTCCCTCTCTCTCGCTTTCCCCCTCTCTCTCTCTCTTTTTCTTGCTCTAAATGACCCAGCAGTTTTTTGGACGAGGGTCCATCTGTCCGGCTGTAAACTCTTCCTCCACCTCCTCCGCCTCCTCCTCCTCCTGCAGTGGCTGGTTGCTGGTGAGTCCTATTCAATGTGTTTTGGTGTTTACAGGCAGCCATGTTTAGTGTTAAATATAAATGACATGCTGATGAGCTGATGCTGAGTTTTATGGAGATAAAGAGAAGTAGAGCAATATGTAGAGAGACTGTAGAGTTTGCTGGAAATACATAAATATTCCAAACAATTTATAGATTTATGTAGACATATTTTGTGGTATTGTAGATTAATGGTGATATTTATATACACACAGAGATCATTCACACATTTATTTAGATATTTCTACATATTTCTATATATAAAGATAACTATTGGTGTGTGTGTGTGTTATTAGTAGAGATACAATAAGTCATTAAAATTAATAGTATACACAGATTTGTATCAAGACTTAATAAAGATGTATTTTGAAGTATAAAGCTATAGTCAGATTTATAAACAGAAACAGATCTAATTTATGCAGCTACACAAAGTGATATTTTTACATATTTATATTTGATAAAATAGAGAACTGTATTTAAACACATGCAAATAAATTTTTTTTATAAACATCATAAAATCATAGTAGAGTTAAAGAGAACAGTCAAAAAATATATTCTTATATTTTAAATGCCTCTATCAAAGATCATTTATAATAAGATTTATAATAAGATACCATTTAGGCACAGAAACAAACACACATATATAAATAGAGACAATACAAAGGTTTGTATAAGCAGATTTAGATAAATATACAGCAAAGCTATATACTTTAATACGGAAATATATAGAAACATAATGGAGCTTTATAAATGCATGTGTATACAGATAATACAGCGCAGGTACATATAGAGAGATAACAGATATATTGAGATTTTTTTTTTTAGAGAAGTAGAAATTTAATTTGAAGGAATATAAATACATGACACAGATATGTAAAGGGTATACATGTGAAGTGAAACATCGTGAGGTAGCGGTGAATATGAAAATAAATATGGAGGTGATATAAAGATTTATAAAGACATGGAGAGTGAGTCTGGAGGTTACCGTATCAGCTCTAATAATATAATGGTAACTGTTTCTGGAAACTTCTGGCCTATCCTCAGGAAAACCAGAGAAAAGTGAGGCACACTTTCATCATCTTCCTTCTATCCACTGTCCTTCCACCTTCTCTCCCTATTCTTTTTTCTTTTCTTCATATTCCTCCACCCTCCTCCTACTCCTCTTTCTCTTCCTCCTTTATTCTCTTCAAGTCTTTTCAAACTTTTTGGACCTGCTGCCTCTATTGTTGGGGTTCTGTTGGCCGTGAAATCGGCTTTTAATGGGAACACAATGGCCGCGTGCAGAGCCGACCCGCTGTATTCAAATGTGACCGCACGCCATTATCACTGCGTTTCCAATTTTAAATAAACACTCGTTTAACAGCCTTTCATCTCACTGCTTTATGAATATGAATATGAATATATATATATTATTATATTTGGACATTATTCATTGTACATTCTTGAACTGCTGCTAATTTAAATTGCTGACTGACAATTCTGAAATCACTTTTAATGCAACCAGAAAACCTCACAACCTGCAGGAGAACTGACTTCTAATGTTTTATGATTTATTATCATCCTGAACTACTACAACAAAAACAGAAAGTAGAAAAGAAAAGTGATTGAAGTGTTTAACTGGCGCTGTCATGCTTTAAAACTACATGATGTTGAATTATTTCCTTTCACATTCATTTTTTTTTTATTACAGTGCACATTAATCAGCATTTCTTTAAATGTTAGCCAGCTAGCTCATTTTAGCTGCAGTCCTCTGACAAGAGATGAAATACAATACACATACTAACAACGACAAAAGCAACAAATTCAGCAAACGCAGAGCACAAATCATGCAGGATGACAGGAAGAAGCAGGACACTGATGCAGCAACACAGCAACCACAAACACTGTTCAATACATGCAGCCATGCAAAGCAGGATGAAGCAGCCGAGCAGATGAGCCACGCTGCTAATGAACACAGTCTGCATGCAGACATCGCACTAAACTCTTATTAACCAAGAGTATTCATGTTAATGAGATGTTCATAGAAACAGTTTGTAAGTTGGTAAAATGATAATATGAGCCACATAAAATGCCACATCCATGAATAAATATGTCCATACATATACAGTACAATACAAAACCTTTACAATAATAAGATCAATTCTCAATAATCTGAGTGACTAATACTAAACCGCATGTTATAAAATGTGTTTTTTTATATATGTTCATCAGGACCAGCTGTAATATTCATGGCCCTCGTTTGGCTGCCACCCCATTCATGTCTCTCATAATATTACAAAAAAAATGTTTCACTCATTTGGATTTTTCATTTTCATTTTTTATTTAATAAGTCAGCCATTTATTTATTTATTTTTGTACAAAAAGAATTAATTCCTGGCAAATTATATGTTGGCTTTGAGTCAAGTCAAAAATAAAAATCAAGCATGAAAAGACTGAAATCTTGCTGTCAAAAAGGAGTACTTATGAGAATTAAATTTACATTTGTAATGTAAGTTGTAAAATCTCCCTAAAAATGACACAGGACATGATTTAACTGCCGGCAGTTTAATGTGACATTTTAAAAACTTGGCGCAGACGTTCAAATAAACAGGAAACACATTAAAAAAAACTAAAAACAAAAAGACTGAACAGTTTGCATTTTTGTCAAGATGGAGGTCTGAAAATATATCAAGTGAAATAATCATTTTTAGTCAGGATATATTCACATCATTAAAGGGCTCCATCGTCTTCCCTCATTAAGCTCAGCTGACAGTTTGAGTGCACACACACACACACACACACACACACACACATATATTTTAGCAAACATCAGAGAGGACATGGCCACAGGCAGAGGCAGCTCATGCTAATTCAGATCAATATTAGTGATGAATTTCCATGTGAGCTCAGTTTCCTCTCGGAGAAGTCGCTCAGTGATCTGAGGGCAGCTTTACTCCTCATCTGTGCACATTAGTCAACACAGCAGAATACTGTGTGTGTGTGACTGTGTGTGTGTGTGTACAGTCAAATATATATGGTGTAAATACACGATCAGACCAAAGCAGCTGAAAATGTGAATTTACTGTCCTGTGACCGTGCTGAGGTCACGTCTTCTATATCTCTGTGAGAGCAGCAGCCTCCATTTTCTCATGTAAAGATACCAGTTAATCCTTCATTCCTCTCAGTGCGGTGTGTGTGTGTGTGTGTGTGTGTGTGTGTGTGTGTGTGTGTGTGTGTGTGTCCGTTTGTTCTGATATTTTGGCAAACATATTCCAAGAAACACTCATGATTAAATGAAGGTCTGAACTTTAAACTGTAAACTGTTACTCTGTAAATAATCGCTGTAAATATGACATAATATTCTCTCGTTAGTAATTTATTACATCAGCTCTGTTGTCTTTTCAACAACATCACTGTGACGCTACTACCAAAACTCCAGATCTCATGCTGGAATTTGAGTTGTGATGATTTAAGGTGAACAATAAATCAAAGTCAGTATCATCAAATGATGATGAACAAACTAAATGACACAGAGAGGGAAATATTACTGACTGGCCAATGATTATACGCCAAACACAACAACTGGAATAACTACAAATAGCACAGTTTGCAGCCAACTCGGGTTCACTGAGAACTACAAAATGAAATGAGTCTGAACTGGACGTGCAAAATGAAGCTCAATAAGCACAAACAGGAAGTGTCCACCCCTGTTTTATCAGACACTTGGTACAGTCCTGGCCCAGTCGTAGTCCTTAAACACTGCTCGTCAATAACTTTATTAGTCTACAGAATAAAAACAGACTCTGATCAGTCAGCTGGATTTATTTTCTAGATAGCTGATAGAGAGACGGAGCAGTGACCCTCTACTACATTTATTATATCACATTTTGTAACATGGACATGTAGTGCTCCCTCACATGATGTGCATGTTGTTATTAATGTTGATGATGATAATGATGTTGGTATAAATGATTCTAATTATTATGTTCTAATAAACTGGTGTATCGCAGTTGGATTCATGTTAATGTTTAACTTTGAGCGTTCCTGCATGATTATTTAATGTCCTCTGGCATGTTGCTCTTTTAATCATAACATTTGATTTATTGATTTCCTCAAAGACTGCGCCGACAATCAGGGCGACGGCTGCAGACTGAGGGTTTGTGAGTTTTCACACTTCTGATCAAAGAGAAGCAGAAGAAGAAGAAGAAGAAGAGCTGCATTAATATTTCATATGTCCACGCGGTTGAATGAGAGTGGACAGCAGATTAGCAGAGCTGTTTTATGTGCCAGAACAGATTCCCAGCTTTCCCTCACAGTTACAGAAACACCGTGTTGATCATTTTTCAATTCAGCCAATCACCTCAGACCATTTCTCTGTGGCTCTAGACCCGACTGATGTCCGTCCTCTATGAGTTTATGATAACTGCTTGTAACTTTTTATTTTGTTAATTCATTTTAGCACATGACACTGTATGTGATATCGACAGTGTCATTTTATTTATTATTATTCTAAATTGTCATTTTTCCTCAGCATTCTTCAGAGACACTGGAATTATTCAGCATGGCATTATTTCACAATTTAAAAAAATCCATTTCTAGATTGTTTATCTCTTTCTTCTTTGAATATTGAATTGATATATTTATTGATTATTTATTTACTTCAGCTCCACACATACACACATGAACATCTGTCTGTTTATCTATGATATATGTATGATATATCATTACTAACATAAAAAACAAACATGTTTTTATTGTTTGTACTGTTGATTTTACGGTTATTTATTTCCCTCAAACAGAAACTCTGCCCTATAACATAACATATATAAAAATATGATTGAATGCCATATAAAATAAAGGTTGCACCATGAAATATTACAGTATTTCACTGTGCAATTAAGTCTGTAATATAAAATATTTCATTCTGTGCAAATTCCCTTAAAATGATATGAATATAAGTTTTCTATGAAATATGACTGTGTTTAAACACCATCAAAGCTAGCTGTTTTTATGTTTATTTAACTTTTTAGCCAAATCATTTTTATTCATTGACTTACTTTCTTAATTGTTTATTTAGCTGCACTGCTGCACTGAGCTCATTTCCTCCTGCAGGAATCAATAAAGTTTTTCTTTTTATCTTTGAGCCCGGGCAAATGTAAAGAATATTTACAGTTAATGTTCCATGTGCTTGATCTTATTTTCACATTCTCTGGACTTCAGTCGAGCTCCTTGTTACTCTCTGCTCATATTTCAGCTGCGACTTTTTGTCTCACACAGATCAATAAAGTTTCATCGTTCCAAACATTATCTTGACTGCTGGGTCATAAAAAAAAAAAAAATCAGAGCATCACCAAACTATCTCACATTAATTACAGGAACTCAAACACAAATGCAGTGAAAATGGTAGGTGTTCTATTTTTCTTACAAAATAATCCAAAATTATTATTTGACATCTTCATCATCAGACTGTAAAATATCAAACATATACAAGTTTATTAATTGCTTTATTCAAATAAAAATAATCCCAATCTGTGACATGTTAACTCCCGCAGCTTTTCTTTTGTTACCAGCTGCTGACATGGAGCAGTGGGGCTAAAAGGGTCAGAGGTCAGAGGTCAGCCACCCCCGGCGCACGCCATCTGACCTCATTCATTTACATACGTGCTGACCTACATCCTCGTGACAGGCGCTTGTGTTTCTGTATCTTTTAAAGGAAAGAAGCAGATGAAAGGTCTTCTGAGTTTTAACATAAAAAAATAAATTAATTAGTTCTGTGTATATTTCTACATTTTATATTTTATTTCTTCAACTGCTCGTTATTGATGTGTTAATAATAAATAATGAAATCATTCATCAGTAGGAGGTAGTGATTGGTAGTGACTGGACATACACACACACACACACACACACACACACAACCATGTTTGTTGCTGATGTGTCGACAACTTTTGAAGACATCAGTCAAAACTGATGCTGAAACTGAAGCTATTTTTTTGTCATCATTTTTTTGCAGTGGTTTGGAGGTTCCCTGACCTCTGAGGAGGATCACCAGAAAAAATGTGAAGCCTGTCGATTGGCTAACTGAAGATTACATGGTTTGGGAGTTTGGCCTCGTTACACAACATTTCTGTGAAGAATAAAACAGATTAATGAGGTTTAACTAATACAAATGATCACGAGAGAAAGAAAACACTTAGAAACTATAGCTGTAGCCAGAAATATAATTATATGAACAGTTATAAATTATAAAAGGAGGACACATTCTATTCTGTTAGTCTGTTTTCAATATGTGAACACCCTACACACATACACACACACACACACACACACACACACACACACACACACAAAGGTTAAAGGTCAAAGAAAGGGGTCCAACCCTTGCGCAACGTGGACAAATCACTGATTACTGTTGATAATATCACACAAACACACACACACACACAGACAGACACACACACACACACACACACGCTCTTTTTTCTGATACACCTCATCATTACCACCCCAGTCATCAGCTTTAGGGCGCTTTCACTGACTTTTATTGCAAGAAAACCACGAGGAGTAAACAAGACGTCAGGTGTACTGAGAGCTCACTTATTGATCAGAGTTTCGGTGACGTCATGCTGAATCATCAGCACTTCACGTACCCACACGGAAACAAACAAACTGATGCCTGATAGGTCATGCTGCTCTAATACGTCTTATGTGTTCAGTATTTTCCCTTGTGGTCACAATATGCTGAAGGAGCATAATCACATTATGAATATTAACATATAACAGAAACAAAAACTGAAATGAATACTAGTACTTGTCAACTGGCAGGGTAGGTGCCGATGTATGTGTGTAAAAAAAAAAAAAATCAGGTCACCTGCCACCATAGTAGATTTCAAAGTAGCAGTTTGCAGCAGTAGCAGGCTATTTTGAAGTGCTGTGAGGTATTTATGCACAGTGTGTTACCTACAGTCAGTTTGGAGAAGCAGACAGGGATCCTGGCACAGAAAGCACTGCTCAGGACAGGGTCAGTAGAAAACATATTTTAGCTGCATAAAAAAGGCCCAAAATTCAATATCAGGGCGGTGTTTAGCTCAGTTGGTAGAGCAGCCACTCCATGTACGAAGACTCTTTGTTTGCAGACGCCCAGGGTTCTCTCTCTCTTTCTCTCTCTCTCTCTCTCTCTCTCTCTCTCTCTCCACACATTCCTGTCACTCTTCAGCTGTCTCTGTCAAATAAACCTCCAAAAAGGCAAAAAAAAAAAAAAAAAAATCAATATCTGTTCAAGTGTATGCTATACCATGAATATTTGCTGCAATACAGCCTCTTTCTATATAGCCTCTTTTTCTAGTATTAATTATAGAACTTCCAACTGCACAACACTATTCTATTGCACCACAAATCACACACAGATCAGCTGTTTGAGTCAGAAAGTTGTGAGATCGCTTCTACATTTCTAAAGATTTCAAAGACAGTGCTGCTCTAACTGGCTGCAAACATCTGATCTGCAGCATTATACAGTCTGCAACACAGTGGGGTTTATATGTAAGAATAATGAACCTCTGCACTTAGTGCCAAAGCAAAACAAAATCACGTAAAGTAAAGCAGTGAAACTGTTCATAACAGCGCACACACTGAAACAGATATTGATTTTTTTGAGGTTAGCCTTTTTTATGGGGCTAAAATATGTTTTCTGCTGACCCTGTCCAAAAACATACCAAACTTCAAAGTACATAAAATACTGGTATAAACAAAATCCACCCAAAACAAGACAGGATTCACTTTGTCCAATTCATAATTTCATTCATTTTAATGACTAAATGAATAAATAAATACAGAGTAGATATATTTTCTTTCAAGTATTGGATGAATAAAAGATGTTAGTTATTCTACAGCATATTCTGTATGATATCTAAATGTGGTTTTAGTATATATTACTCTTAAAAGAGTCATCTCTAAAGACATAACAATACGGATGGAGCCAGCATCATCAAAATGCAAAAAATACATTCTGGAAAAAACTTTACCTGACGCTTATGTTTTATATTTTATGTAAGAAAAATATGAGGTCGCAAAAGAAGATAAAAACGTGAAACAAAATGACATCCTATTGAGTTTTTAATGTGCTCATGTCAAATGAAAAATACCACTATTTCTATTTTTCTTTGTGAGTTTAACCTTTATGCCAACAATCTTTTTGTCAAACTCTTGAAAATGTCAGATTTCACAGGTATGTCAGATTGAAATGAAACTGTAGATGGAGACTAAAAAACAAACAAACAAGGCAGAAACAGCTAACATTCAGCTGCAGATTACAAAAATAGTCCCCGTTTCTCTCCATTTGTTGTGTCATTAATTCTTGCAGCGAACATGAAAATTCATGAGAAAACAAAACAAAACACTGAAAGAGAAAAGAGTCACTCCCTTCCCAAAAAGCATGTTAAATATAATAATTCAGATTGGATATTTTTAAAAACCAGGCATCAAAAGTGAATTTAGCACATGTAAACTGATCTTTCATATGTGAGAAATTCACATTTTGTCTTTTACAATGGTTTAGTGGTCTGAGGGTTCTTAAACGTTCCTCGATGAAGAACTACCAGACCGCTCGTCTGTAAAGTTCATGCTGTATATTTATTTCTTAAAGTAAAATGCCCAGATGCAAATGCCAGACTGCAATGTGTGGACCAATCTGAACACTCCAGGATGTGATGGGAATTATGTAGCAACAGAAATATATATCAGTTCTCATTTAAAATAAAAATGTAATTAAAAAAAACAAAGATGACTGAGCATTTCAAATCAGTAATAATCATAATATACTCAATGGACTTGAAAAACTTTGACATACCATAAAACACACAAAAATGTCTCCATAATCACACAAAGAGAGACCAAAGCAACCCATTCACAAAAACCTGAGTATACAAATGCACACTATGGAAGGCCAGAGGCCCAACAATTTGTCACTTCATTTATGAAAATGGTGGACTCAAACTCACTCAATTCAGAGAAAACCCTAATTTATGCCAAAGAATCCAATCCAATCTTAACTCCCCAAATTTACAGTTCTCTCATGAGTAGATGGCCTGCTGTAGGATATGTTACAAAAACGTACTTGTTGATTTTGTGGAATACAAAAATGGCTGTTTGTTTTAATTATCTAAGGTGCCTTGTGTGTCATGTTGCCTCATGTTGGACATCACAGGCCGACAAAGTGTGAAGTGGAACCCGAGATCTTCTGTCTCTTAACAAATAAAACACTAAGACTCACATTTACTCATTGATATGGTTCTTCTACTTCTTCAACATGAGAGCAGTGTGCTTCAGTAACAGTTGCTGTACGTCCTCTTTTCTGTTTAAAGGTAATGTTTGTGATTAGTCGTCTATAGTCTCTTTGAGTCTAAACTCCTACGTCGTTGCGTCATGTAGGTTTTAAATTCCACTTCAGTTTCTCCAGGATTTCTGTTGGTACTTGGTTGGACAAATTTGCAAATGCTCAACACTGACGCAGGAGTAGTGTGCGCTTTATTTAGCAAAGGCAGAAAGTAAGGGTGTGGAGCTCAGGGTGGATGGTGTATACCGTGTCCAATATTTGCGCAGGTTGCCTGCCATCACTGCCTCCTTGTAGATTCATAATCCAGTAGCAATAATCTATACTGTTATCTTCATCCTCGGCTCTTGTCATATTCATAAGATCATATTAAAGATTTACAATAAAACAATTTTAAAACAGGGAAACGATTTTTCTCATTAAATTTACATTTGAATATGAAATGTGAAACATACCAATAATATTCATCAACATATCCAAACAATCAGGATTATAATTTTTACTGTTGTGCTGCCTGAAGATTTGTGTTCACTAGATATCTTCTCCAGTTCCTATCAATTTATGATTACACCTGCCTTCCAGCACTTCAGGATAAAATCCTTTCAAACTCTCTAAACTCTCTCACTAATATAAAAACAAATAAGAAAAATAACAAGTGTGTGTACATGAAGCCACCTGGCTAAAGTAGTGATTCATAACACTAAAGGAAGGTGAGGCTATATTCTGACACTCATAACTAAAAAAAATGGCAGCATACTGGCTGAAAAGGGAATCTTCCTGATAGGTTGCATGGTGCTGGTTAGCTAACGTTAGCAATCTTGACAAAGAAGGGCAGTCACTAAAAAAAAAGACTCAACATGAAATTTGGTCAAATATATCAGAACGCACAGTTTTGAACTACTTTGTAGAATTCATGGTGCCAACATTGAGTGACGCGCTAACAGAGACTCCTCAGATTTGCTGTGGCCAAGTTTGCGTTTTACAAAGTGACAGACAGTTTTGTGCCTTTGCCCACAATTTTGACATATCTGGTGTCGTCATCTCTCTATTAGATGTCTAGTGTAGACACAACCTGACTCATCCTCTGCCCTTACAGATTATGGTTGTGCTTGTTACTGTTGTGAAGTCTTACACTACTTGTCCAACACCCAATGACAGACAGGCGACGTTAGTGATCTGCTGGTAAAGAAAGTGGAACATTTAGCAGCTAACAAGACTGATATTTTCCTCGTGACTTACATTCATCAGGTGGGCTCAAACACAACTCAAATGATGGGGATGTTGCTCTGTGTCTGCTGGATGACTAAAGAGGAAGCTTGTTTACACATTAGCTGGGGAAAAAGGTGTTAATATGTCAATGTTACATTTTCAACTTGTTCTGCTGCCCCCCAAAGTTCAAGGAATTGCGCTTTAAGAATAAATGCACTGAAGTTTGGGGAACAAATGAAGATTTTTAATCAACCTGTGAATAAATTACTATGCACATGAAAGAGCTACGGTTAATTTACCTTAATTTGTCACTTATTGTAGGTTATCGTATACGTGTTTCTGCTGCATGCCTAAATCTGTTTCACTAAAATGAAATGTGTCACTATTAAATGTAACAATGGAGAAAGTGTTCTGAGCTGTTAAACAAACAAAGAAGGAACAGACTTTCCTGGTAGGTTGAAATATTTTTACATCAGTGCAGATGACACTCCCATGTGACATTTTTCTTCTCTTTTCTAATCTTTCTAAACCGATCTTCTTCATTAGCATTCATATGCTGATATCCGTTTACAGACATTAGCATAATTGTGCCTTTCTCGTCATTCTCGCGTATCAAGTTACTAATCGGACTGCAGGGGAATGCTTGGCCTGGCTATCTGTTATCCGTATACTAGACGCCCAGAAACATTGGCCACTGCCCACAGAAGCTATATTGTCGTCGGATGATAGCCTGCTGCCAGCTGCTAATAGCAGGACTGCATGAAATCAGCCCGATAATGACACTGGACATGAGAAGCTGGAAACAAGAATGAGTATAGGGCACGTCAGCTGCTCATTTTATCCCTTGAAATGTAGAAAACAACTCTTGCAGCACCTGCAACATCTAAATATGTCCCGACAAAAAGAACAGAACTTTCTTTCTTTTTTTCCACCTGTTGGTTAACAACATGGGGAAGCTGAAGAGTAATGGTGTTGCCAATGATGCTCTCAGGTGGAAGAGCGAGGCTGATCCCCAGAACCTCCTAACCAACCATCTTTGTGCGTCATAGAAGTTGTGAAAGAGGACAAGTCATGTAGTGAGATGATGAAATACAATGTGGGAAGTCCATTTTGAGTAACGCATCCATGAGTCTGAATTCTTATGAGATGCCAATACACTGGACAGCTATAGTAATATGAGACAGGATTTCATAACCCTGGTAAGTTATCGGTGACAATAGTTTTCTCTGTGATTGAATCTATGAGCAATGTGCGCTTGATGGGGGATAAAAACACCATGAAACAATTCAAGATTGTGATATTACACTGAAGTGTGATGAGGCCGAAAAAGTCCAGCTGCAGCAGTCCTCGTCTTCTTGAAATTATTGAAGAAATGAATAGTTTCCTTGTTTCTGGGACTGTTGAGGCTTGCACAGTTGGTTCATCATGAGTACAGGGTTGTGGGATTTTGCTCAGGGATCTTTGGCTGAAAACAGTTTAAGAACCCATTACACCAACTCAGCAAGACCACCTGGATCCTTCTCCTTGTCTGCCTCTTCATCTTGACTACTCTGGCCTGTGGAAGCGTTGAGAGGAGTTTGAAGTCTGTTCCTGATGCAGTTTCGGGCCTAAGCACAGTGGGAGAGCGAGAGCTTCAGCATTCCCTGCATGTGCATCTTGTAGAGCAGTTTGAACTCGGCAGGCAGCTGATGGGACTCCTGCCACTTGGTGGTGAACTTGGTGCCCTTCTTGTCGTAGTAGTGGTACGGCAGCTCCTTGCCCGTGTTAGGGTCCCAGCCAAAAGGCCAGAAGCCGTACAAGTGAATCTGGTCACACATGGAGGACGCCAGCGTGTACATCAGGATGCCAGTGCTCAGGCGCTTCGGTGACAGATGCTTGGTTTTCCAGTAACTATTGAGGACAAATGAGAAAACAGTTAGACATTGAAAGAATACATTAACAATTTAGGCTTTAAATGACTCCACTCGATGCCTTTTTAAGGGTTGTGATTTGGGGGAATTTACCAATTCATCATTTATCGGACAGCTTTGTTTCTGTTCATACTTTTTTTATATATCTATAGATGATCATATTTTAGTGAGTAGCATTTGTATTTTCTGTTCTGCTTCTGTTTCTATTTGCTGTTGATGCTGCTTCAGTTAGCACAAACTCAACATTTCCCTCATGCTTACCTGTTATCTTGATTGATTCAGTATAACATACAATACACAGCACAAACGACGTCAGTGCAGCGTCACGTCATTCTGTCTGCTCTAACAGATATACTGTCTTCATTCACTAATTAACTCAGATCACTTCTACTTAGTTATGCTTGATCACTGTTGAGATACTGTCAGTGAAACACAACACTTCCTGTCCTTTCTCCATTTCCTGGTAGCCTTTAAGGTAAATCACCTATTTATACTGTTGCCTATTCAGTTGTAATAATATATGTAATCACATAGCCTATTATAAAGGTAATTCCATGTGGTTCTTTATTGCCAAACAATTAAAAAAACATGTCACATCCTCCAGAAATTCTGAATTAAGTGATAACAGATGATTAAATAAAAGGAAACTCTAAAAAAAAGGGTCTAATCTGACCACTGCTGATGCTTTCATCAGCGAGTCCTGCTCCGGAGCGTCACAGAGGGGGAACTCTCCAAACTGGCCTCAACAAAAGCATTTCTGAGAGTCCTTGAGGTGCTGAAAGCCGCCTGAGCTGCTTAAACGTGGTAATTCTTCCAGAGCAGGTAGTTTTAATGGGATTGGTGAAGATTAGGCTACTGTACGAACAGCCTATTCTGCTGCTACAACAGTAAGCGCCAGACCTAAATCCCTCTCCACACACAGTTACAACTCTGTGCCATACCTTTCACTAAATAGCTGCTGCCTTATAATCCGGCTTTGGAGCCTAAATCTTCTCTTTGCCATATAGAGCAAAGCTCAATTCAATACGACCACGCATAGTTTCCACAAACCGCTACAAATAGGACAGAAAGACATGACAGACATCAAGACAGAAAGAGAGACACGTCAACAGACTGAAAGATCCTAAGAGATCCTTCCTTAGGGGAAAATGTTGATCGTTACTGGGTGTAAATGGGGCCTAAATGTGTGTAAGCACTAAATCATTGAGACTTGCAGGTGAATAAAACATCTGTTATGTAAGTCATTCTCTTATGACTTACGTGGCACTTCTTGGACTGGAAAAACTGTCAGTAAACATAATCCAAAAAGCAATTACGTTTCCTCCAAAAACATATTTATCAAAAAACACCAAGTATTCATTAAATGTGACAAATAGGAAACAGGTGTCAGGTTAAAACATCGCTATTCTTTATATACTTTTCTGTGTGGAGTTTGCATGTTCTCCATGTATCTGACTGGATTCTCTCCAGGTACTTGGTCTGATGACTAAATGGTCCGTAGGTGTGAATGTAAGTGTAAATGGTTGTTTGTCTCTATGTGTCAGCCCTGTGATGAACTGCCAACTTGTCCAGGGTGTACCCCACCCCTCACCCAGTGCCAGCTGGGATTGTCTCCAGCCACCCACAATCCTGATAAGGATAAGCGGTTGTGCAAGATGGATGGATGATATAGATCACCAACAAATCCCGCTGAAAAAAAGGCCAAAACTGAACCATTAACTCTCACAAACTCTTCCTTCATTGCCAAGAACACATAAACTGTGTGTCATGTTCACAGCTCACTAGAACAGCAAATATGTTTCAATCTGCTGCAGAAAATAGTCTGTAAAAATTCCACTATTTCCTCCTACAGCTGTTTTACAAAGTCACTCTATATATTTATGAGCCATAATGCATCGTTGGTTCTGATCATTCTGATTTGTTGATCATTTAGAAATGTAATCTGTATCTGGATATCTTATCTGAGCTGCTGTAAATACATACAGAATGCACTGCAATCAAAACAATAGGTAGATCCATACAGCAGCAACACCCACTGACTTGACCACGCCACCTACCTAATTTGCATAGTGAGATCTGATCACAGTGCTAAAATAAAGATACTAGATGACATATCCACATAGGTGGAGATGGGGTCTTTTGGGGGTCTGTTGTGTCTTACTTGTTGATATACTGCATGATGTTTCCGGGCCAGGCCAGCTGGACCTTCAGCTGACCACGGTGTTCCACAAAGAAATCGACCAGCGTCCTCGTCACTGTGGCTGATGTGTGGAAGAAAAACGCAGGGATCCAGAGAATAGCACCGTCCAGCTTCTTCAAACTCAAGAAGAAGTTGTTCCTGTCCTGCACAGTCAGTAAATTGTTGTAGTATTTCTCCAGGATACTGGGGTTAAAGGTTGTCATATTGGTCCGTCGTCCAACATCCTTCTTAAATATCTCAGTTGGTGCAAAGTTGCAACGGAAGACAAAATCAAACTTCTCAATTTGAGGGCCACAGCGGGAGCCGGTGAGGATGCCGCTGTTGCCGACCACGGCACAGACATTGTAGTGTTTGTTGAGGATCGGCGAGGTTTCAGGGAGCAGCGAGCGAAAGTTCTCACCGATGGAGTAGACGTACTTGTGGCTGGAGTAGTCATAATGCATCAGCTGCCCGATTCGGACCGAACCTCGTGTCAGTGTGAAGTTGTGGGGGATATCAATGTACTGTGCGATCTCCTTTCTGTAAGACATAAAAACATTTTTGTTTATTACTGCACCGAATGTAAGCATCCACAAATTAGACACTTACCAACCTTACCTATACCTATATTACCTACGGTAACCTAACCCATAAAACAGGGAAGTCTACAGGGGATGTAGAAAAATAGCAATGCCTATGTAGTGTAATGGTGTTGTATTGAACAGTGGTTGTTCCAAGTGGACAAAACACCATGATCCTCGCAACATGAAGCAAACCAGTATGTGAAAGTTCTAACACAAAGAAAGGAATCTACATGGAAACTTAGGACTATTTAACATTTGAATACTTAAAGCAGCATTTATGGAACTTTTCTACCATAAAATGGCTGCAAACCGTAGCTGCTGTTAGCTCATTTGTTAGCCAGCCTGCCCAGACTGTGAGTTCAGAGCACTGCAGAAGTGTCAGTGTTTGTAGTACAGGCATATTAGCCCACCTCCGGGAGGAGGTTTTCTGGGGGCATTTGACTGACTTTTAGTGGTTGGTGAGCTTGGTGAAATAAAAGGCTGAAAGGCAGAATATTAGCTGGTAATAGATAGTAATAGCTAGTAATTAGTAATGTTAGCTGCTGCTATGTCTGCTGTTGGTGACCTTGTTGATGTTTGGCTGTTGGAAAGTTGTCAACTTGCTAGTTTTTGATCATAAATAATGTAATCAGAACAAATCCAACACCTGAGGGAAGAAAGAAAATATGTTCTGTTTTCATTTGTAATGCTACGTTGCTTATCAAGGAATTTAAGTGTATTTTATAGCTCTGCTCTCTCTATGGTCAGAACGACAGAAAGGCAGTTGGCACAGTGACCACATCAAAATGTAACTGCCAATATTGTGAATTAAAGGAAAAAGCCTACGAGGGCTTTAAATCCAGTACTGACAGACCTGCTGAAACACAATAAAAGAAGCCGATACCATTTCAGCTCTGCATTTCAATCCTGTCCATCAGTCTAATCAGAAACAATAATCATGATGACAGTGACTCAGATGTAATGTATATAATTCTCAATCTGCATTCAATATAATTAGTATGGAGATTAAGTATGTGGATGACGGAGGAGAAGACTGCTGATGTTTCATCACCACATTCTGAGATATTAAAATACATCTGTATCAAAGTAAGCACTTCATTCACTGATGCTTTCTCTAAACTGTTTATCTGAAGCGGTTTATTTGAATGTGGACCCCACTTCTGTTTCTATTAAGTCCACTTGGCTTGAACCTGACTGCTGTGAGATCTTACTTTCCTAAGATTTAAAGTGAAATTTTGACCTGTAAAAAATAGTAATAAAAAATAAATAAAAGGACCTAAAATGACTTGACACTTGACTTACTTTTCCTCAGCTATTTCAGACTTGATAAAATTCAGAACTTGACATGGACTTGTCCAAACATTTTGTGTTCTTAAGAAACAATCAGCTGATTGCATGATAGTGAAACTTCAAGACGAGAAAAAAAAGACGAGAATCAGATTAGACACACTCAATAAAATCACATGATCTGAATGCTGTGCTCACTTTGTTACTGTCTTACACTGCTGAAGAACTCTTTGCTCAGGGTGACACAGACATTAGCAGTTCTTTACTGCAAGTCATTCCCCATCTCTCTCTTCCCACTATTTCTGTCAATCTTCAGCTGTCAAAAATAAAGTTTGAAAAAGGCCAAAAATCCACAGAAAGAGAGAGAATGTGTGTGCGTGTAACCTACTTCAGCTTTATAAAAGCGGTGCGGTTGTAGCTCCATTTAGAGGAGTTCTGCAGGTCCTCGCTGAGAGCGTTGGTCAGAGCAGTGAAAGCTGGATCCAGATACTTCATCGCCAGCTGGGAGCTACACAGACGAGGAGAAGGAGGACATGGAGGTTTATTCAGTCTACCTGTGTTAGGAGGATGGCTTCATCCACTTGCACTTCAAGATGTTTCGAGGAGCTTTTTAGCTATTTTAAAACAAGATTTGTGGGTAATGCAACACATCCTTATTCACAAGCATTAAAAAGGTTCAATACAGACAAAGAAACACAAGCAGTCAGACAATCAGAGACATTGAAACAAGCCGATAAAAGATGTTACACACCAGGCTGGAACTATAATCAGTTTTGAAATGTTGTGTGTATAAATTTTGCCAAATCAGACATAAAACTGTATTATATGTGTAATAAGTTTTTATGTTGTGCATCTAGGCAGGAGCAATAATGATATTTTGGTTTTCATGTTTCTTAACAAAAATAAAAGAAAGTATAGAGTTTGTCCATTTATTTTTCTATGACGTGAAAATGTCTCTGTCTGCAAGAAGTGACAGAAACAGAAGATTTAATAACTATTTGCTCGGTTTTGTTTAAAGATCTTGCAAATGTAAACTTGGCGTGGAAACATCTTCAAATTTTAAGTGAGAGCATCTGACTGCAAGTATTTCTTGATGTCATAGCAGTCTACAAACATTAGACCCAAGATGTACTAAATCAGTCCTTTAGATGAACAAAACTAAAATGCCTCCATAAGAAACTGACTGAACTGTGCAAGTGTTTGAGGAGCCGTTCAACAAATACAATTTCTTCGGTTTGGGAAGCAGCTGCAGTGACAATCAGATTCAAACTGTTTCATTTACACTCTCAGCTCAGTGTAAATGATTTTCAGCCTCTTTCCTACTCTTGAATATAAAATAAAAACCAACGCAATGTATTGTGGGAAAAGGAGCAGGAAGGCCAAACTGTTGCAGGATTCTGTCCATCTTAGCAAGTTGTTATACTTCATTTGAGACTTTGTAGTATACATATTTGTTCTTCATCCAGGTATTTCACATGCTTTGTTTACTCCATTTCAATAAATTTAAACTGCATGATAAATCAATTGGCGTCGCCTTGTTACGACTGGACATAATGTCAACATACTTGATAAGATGAACACTCTTTTGGCAGTGCAAGAAGCCTTAACTCTCCCATTAGTAAAACCAAAACTTAACCTGGAGATTAACCGAGTACTTTGTAAGCTTTTCTACTTGCGTGTAAACCTTGACGTTTTTAATGCATTTGAGTATTTCTAGTCTGTGCTGCCATTTCTTGGTAGAACGATTTCTCAGGCTAGCATTCAATCATTTCCTGTCACAGCAACTCTGAATCCTTTGAGTCATCAGTTTCATCTCTGTGCATGTGTTACAAAAAAAAGGTCCAGGATGTGTTTAGCCTAGTCTAGCTTAGCACAAAGAATGGGAGCAATGGGAAACTGTTAGCCTAACTCCATCAAAGATTCTAACCAACTCCACTCTCAACACAATCCAGCTGACCGCAGGGCTGACTGGGGACTAGCTTGTTAGCTAATATAGACAGCAGAACATGATTGAGTAGCTAAAATTAGCTAGCTGGTTATGTAGGTCGAGCTGCATCATATCATGCATGATGACCTGGATCGACTTCTCATGGAACCCAGATAATTCAGTCACTCTGCATTCTTAATCATTGGAAACATTGGAAAATTAGCCGTGTAATGCAAAATGTTTAGCGAATGCTGAGTAACGTAGACGTAATTAAAAGAACGTGGAATGGCAACTGGAAGTTTTCTCATAATGAACACACAGGGATGAAACCAATCTTCTCATCTGTCTCTGAAAAGAGAAAATGATTTACTCTGATGCTGTAAAGTTGGTTTAAACAGAGAACTTGACTCTTAAAGACTCAGACTAAACATCAAAATGTCAAGGTTTCAGGTCAAGACTCTGCTATGGCAGACTCAACTGGTCAAATAGTGTTTGCAAGTTGGGTTTGGTTCATTTCACATGAAGAATGTTGGTTTGAGTTTCCTGCAGGACAGTTCAGACAGTGTCACAGGTTTGAACCCTGAGATCTACTGTCCTGCATGGCAAACTCCACCTGTGGGATGCCTGGCCAGTGTAAAACAAACCCAAGTAGATGTAAATACTATTTGACTTGGATCTGATGGCAGTCAGACCTTCAGCAGCTTTATTTTGTTGTTGCAGCATCTGCCATCTTTATTGTCAGTGAGGCTCAGCCAGAGATGTGCAGCGCTGAATCAGGACCAGCATGAAACAGCTACTAACTATTTAATTATTATTATTAATAATAATGTCCTAGAAGAATACTGTGCAAATGCTGAAGATGAGTTGGGAAATGAACTCAATTTGTATCAAGAATTTTTAGCTAGTTTTATTCTCACTGTATTGGTTTAAAGCGTTTCATGCTGTTTCTAAATCAACACTGCACCATCCGAAAGGCTTCAGGGAGGATTCAGGGTCATGGACTCGTTGCTCTGTGTATTGTTCGTGACACAAACAGCTGAGTGGCTGCAGGTTTCAGCTGGGCAGGAAAAAAAAGAAAACACCTGAAGCAGAAGCTGCTGAGAAAGACCAAAGACTCTACTGCTAAATGTCGAGAGTAACAGCAAGACCATAGATAGATAGATAGATAGATAGATAGATAGATAGATAGATAGATAGATAGATAGATAGATAGATATTAATAAAAGGGGAAAGGAAAGACAGAGCACATCCTCGTGTTGTTGATTCAAACATCAGCACTCTGTATTCACCTCAGGTCAGGTTTGCGAGGTGGCCTCTCGCTGCAGGAGGAATGTAAAACAAATAAAGAAACTCACTCACTCTTATCTTCATCATCACCAGCGGCTTTAAAATGACATTTAAGTGACAGCTGTGAACACCTTGAGTAGACTCTGGCATGCAGAGGTAAAGTGCATTTCAAATACTTACTCTATTGTAACAATAAAATACATGGGATTGTATTCTCTGCAGGTGAACGTTTGCGTTGTCACTTACTGCAAAGTGCTGGTAAAATAGGAACACACAGGGCACAGGATGCTTTTACAATACAATGTGAAAATAAACAGCCATGAACTTTGGCTCCGACGTTCATGTTCCCCTCAGGATGAACTGTAATAAACCCAATGCAAGAATATATAGTTTTTCATTGTAATGTGGCCTTTTCATCAGACAGACTAACACCCTGCACCACGCACAAAACCAAAGATTTCCCTGAATCACCATGTTCCTGGTGACAAACTCCCCCTGCACAACAACACAGCAGGGAATTTAGATTTGTCCCTCAGCAGAGTGTTTTCTCTTCAAAACGCTGCTCCCTTTCACATCTAACTCACTCTGAGCATAACCTTGGCCTGCGATGACGGTGAGCAAAGAGGAAAATGATTACAGGCGGGAGGAAAATGAATTCGGCTCTCGTGCCGTAAATCAGAGCCAAGGACGGCTCTCTGGCCTCCAGAACCTTCATCAGAACGATGCTGTTTTAGCGTCACACACACGCCGGACCTCACCGAACGTGTCGGACAGCTGAGATTTACAGAATGATTTTCATCAGGGTTGTACTGCAGCGGCCAAACTGGACCCTGTTCAAAAAGTATTAGAGCGCTCAAGTGGTGTGAAGAGACTTCCTGTTTGGAATCAGATGCAGTAAAATGCATTAATGGAGTGATCCGTTAAATGTGTTCAGAATTAATAGTTCATGAATGTTTAAACACTCAAAATTAAACTACTATTATGAACAAAATGCGAGGTGATAACAGCTACAGTATGTCAGACACGTCTATGTGCAGCAATGTTTATTACAATTAGCATGCTAACCAGCTAGCTTGCAGTTTCTTGTTATACCACTTGTGCCTTGAGAGACCATAGTGAGTGAGTCAGCGTAACATCTAGTCTGCCTTCACTCCAACATGACGATGATCACTTTTCATTACTTTTATGAGAGTTTGGAAAGTTTGCTATACATTTTTGAGGACACTGCTCTACCAGTCTTTAAGAGTGTCCTCAAAACTTGAGGAAATTATACTTGTAAATCTAGGGAGGAAAAGATGTATATTTACAGAAAATACTACAACATATTGGTTGCAAGTAGTAATGAATCAACACAAGATAAATTGAAAGCTTGGAAATGGATATACAAGAAGATATTGTTGAGACAGATTGTTTAAAAGCATAATCTCAGACTATGAATACAAGGTTTACATTACTTCAATATAAATGTCTTATGAGAATGTATATAACTCCTCATAATATGCTAATATTCCTGAAAGCCCTAAATGTTTCATTGAAAAAGGTTCCCTATTGCATTGTCTATGGGACTGTCTAAAGATCCAAAATATTTGGCAAGATGTTATAGAATGTTTGTCAGATATGTTTAATACCAAAATTCCTTTAAATAACGTAAAGATCTGAAACAGACATTGAAACTAGACTAGACTAAATTCTTGGATCTTGGACTTCGTCAAGCCAGGAGGCCGATTGCACTGTGCTGGAAGAGTAAGCACCATCATTACTAATGTGGACTAAAGACCTCTTGCATTGTATCGGTCTGGAAAGACTAACCTACATTGCTAAAGGCAAGCAGAAAGACTTGTCGATCTCTGGAAACCACACATGAATGTTATTAAGGATGGAAATATGACCTTTATGGAAATTGTAAGTGATATTGGGGAATAGTTATTTCATTTGCATTCTACCTTACATTGGTGCAAGGGGGTGAGGATGTGTATGTGTATATGTGTGCCTGTGTAACGTAACATCTACTCTCAAATTGTTACTGCATGTTCTACAGGAGGGAATTTTTCTTTTTTTTTTTTTTTGAGTCATTGAATAGACTTTTTTCAGCCATTTTGACATGAAATAGTAGTCTAAATGGAGGTGGTACCAATGATATTAACAGCAGCACTCTGACTTTATTAGTATCATTTGTAACACCTGTGTTTACATGCTATTTCATGTCAATGGCTGCTGTGAAAAAAAAGTCTATTGAGGCTTGAAGGAGGTGAAAATTAAAGTGAGAAGAACTATTTTGGGCTCCCCTGACTCTGGAAGTAAAAGTCCATTCATTTTCTCACAGACGGCGTTATGTAACTCACAGGTGGAACACTGCTACAGCTTGGATCAGCATGAAACTCTCCTGGTTGAAACATCAGTACAAAAGATTGTTATGTTTGAACATATCTGGGTGAAAACAAGCCAAAGCCTGTAGACATAAAAACCTCGACGGAGAAGGTAACCATGGTTATGATTCCCAAGGAACATCCTATCCTAACCTGTTCTGTTCCCAACTGCAACAACAAACTGCTTTGAATTTGCTCCCACTCATATTCAAGCTTCTGTTCTTCACCATGACAACGATGGCTGATATTCCTGGATATTGTAGTTTTGTGCCAAACTGATGGACAAACCATAAACCTATATGAGGGAGTCCTGTCTTATTTTTAGAGGGATACTTTATACTTTTACTTGCTTCAGGACTTCCTGATGCTTTCGAACCACAACTCAGACTTTCTAATGTTTTACAATCTCTATTTAGTTTGTACATTGTACTGTGGGAGAGAACTGTCCATTACCTCTGATTTAATCTTCATACTGAACCTTCATTTACCTTAACTGGAAAGAGCACAGGGAATTTTTGAAGTATAATGTGTCATCAGTACATTATAACAATAGTACACTCATCAATCTGCAGCTCTCAACTTCTATTTTATTACTAATGCAGTTCTGTTAAAGCAAAAGCAAACAATGAGTCTATATAAAAAAGTTTTGTTTTTCAGTACTAAAGAAGTTTTACCAAATTTAAAAATTACATTCCTGAAATATTTTCAGGCTAAATTCTTCATTGTGTAATCAATCAAAGAAAGTGCATAGAAACGTGGCGATACACGGACTTGAGGAGGGACAGAAGAGCTGTAAATTAATGAGCTGATCTAGTTCACAGCTGGGAGGGATTAAGTGACAGATGCCCTATTTTCCTTCGGGCTGATACACACTCACTCAGTAAACACACTGACATGTACTACATTTACACCAGTTTATCAGGGCAAACCTGTCTCCTTAGTTGTTTTTTTTTTAATCAGCCAATCAGTGTCATCCACCACCGACATGAGAGATAGGATGCAGTCTGTCTTCTTATGCTCTATGCTTATGATAAAAAATAAGATCCATGCTGTCTGTCAGAACATCTAACAATGAGCTGACTCTGCTGAGACATTCTGATCAGCGTGTTTTCAAATCATCAGCAGAAGCTGCTGATGATTTGAGGTTTGTTAGTTCAGCACAGACGTTCACTCTCTTCCTTGCTAAAAGGTTGTCAATAATCATTTTATCTGATGATGTTTTTATTATAAAAACTGCAGGTTACTCTGAATTCAAGCAGGTGCTCGATACTAATTCATGTAAACAAACACGCCCATGCAAACAGTGGCTAGTTGGCAGTGAAACGAACTGATACAGCAGCAGTAGTCGTAAAAAGTAAGAGATTAACGTTAAGAAGGGTTAGTGTTAGGGTTATGTCAGGAGCTAGTACTGGAAAGCAATTAGCCTAGCTTAGCATAAAGACTGGAAGCAGGGGGACACAGCTAGCCTGGCTCTGTACAAATTTTAAACAACGGCCAACATGTATAATGTCCCTTTCAGACAGTGTGATGGGCTCTGCCCTCACAGCTGGGATCAACACTCCTGTCCTGTGTTCCCCGCTTTGCTCCATGCAGCGAATAAAATGTGGCATAAGACGTTGTTAAAAATAAGTTTCATAGCACAATGATGCTGTTGTGTCTGAAAGCACCACATAGCTTACTAATGAATATATCGTGCTGTAACTACATCAAATCATCACTGTGAGGTAAATGGCAGAGACTCCAGGAAGTCACCGCTTCTAATCACTGTTTCACAAAGAAATTGAATTTTGGATTAGCCTCCAGCTACCAGCTTAATAAGTTTATTATCTAAATAAGTTTATTTCCCAAAGTATAAAACTATTACTTTAAAGGTTTTGTACAAATGGTCACCTTAGTTATTTGGGGGGGGTTAGATGAGTTTAATATAATCACAAATCATCCTCATCTACAGGGAGGCGAGTGCTGAGTGCACTTACTGAGGGTTCAGGCATCTGGAAACAGCGGCCCATCATCTCATAATCTGTTTATGATTTATGAAACTTGGTTATTTTATTCTGCTAATAAGTTGTCATGGCCACCTGAACTTGCCGCTGCAGGCAATGCTAGCAGTTTGTGTTTTCTCCTCACTGTGACCTCTCTCTTCTCCATCTAGGCAAAGGTACATGAACACCTGAACAATCACATGATTGATGATCATGTGATTCCAAATGACCGCCAACAGTCGAAACACAGATGGGGGGTGATGAAGCCCGGCTCACAGTCGTTGTTCCAATCCATCCCAAAAAGTTGGATAGTGTTGTAGTTAGGGCCAGGAAGCGTGGAGGCGGATGGTGGATTTGGCATATAGCGTGCACAACTTTGGTGCAGACGCTGCAGTTTGCATCCCGTCACAATCCACGTTAAGTTAATGTTCACTTTTTAAGATCTATAAGCACACCGTAAAGTTGCCACACACAGATTATGTTGAAAATAAATTATTTTTTAAAACACTGGCACTGAACACAAAAAATATTACAAGACTTTTGATTACCTTATCATTGCACGCTGTAACTCTACAGTATTTCTTCACTAGAACAAAGGGAACACGATCGACAACTCTGGACCAGAACTTCCTACTTTTTTTTGCCCTAATGTATAAAATAAATGAACATTTTATAAAAGTATGATCAGAACAAAAAACATCCTTACAATGATTATTCATACTACAGAGAATCATAAATACTGCATCAAACTCCAGCAGCAGTGTGTGAGCTGACAGGCCTCAGACAGCAGGCAGGCCTTCATCTGCGTTCTACCACTCTGACATCCTGAAAACGATGTTTCTGTGGACAAAGTTTAGGTAGTTTACTGATCTGATTGCTTCATTCTATCATCACAAACTGAGGGACTAGAAAACTAACAATGAGTAAGATCATTTATGAGGAAGACACTATGCATCAACTCTAGTTTACATGCAACTGTTTTTTGCTACTGTCAGCATGTTTACACCTGAATTACCTGAAGACAAACCAAACACTGACCACAGCTGATGCAAACCAACAGTCATCAGCTGCACAGGCGGCCTGGACTCACCGAAACCCTGTGTGGAACATGGACATCCTGGATCCTCCATTAGGTCCGTATCTGGGGGTGCTGAGCAAGAAGTCCTTCTTGATGGACACGTAGCTGATGAGCGACAGGATGAGCAGCGCCACGCTGAACATGACGAGCCCCAGCGCGCTGGCTATCCGCACCATCCTGCCTCTCTGCGGGCACCAGCCCCCCCGGACCAGAGGATCAGTGGCAGGCCAAGGCGAGTGGACAGCGAGCACCCAAGCGCACCGCATCCGCGGCAGATGGAGGGCGTAGACGCGAAGAGGAAGCGTGCTTCACGCAGATTTCAGAGTCCATGGGGGGAGCAAGTGAAGACGCGGTGGCGCGGCAGCGGCGACGCATGGGCGGCGAACGGGAACGCGGAAATGCAATAGGCCGGACACGCAGAGCGCATATTTATGTACTTTTTTAACAGAGGCCATGAAGGCTACAGGGTCCATGTGTGGATCAGGAGTGAGGAGCGGGAGGCCGCGGATTTACAGCCGGTTTCATCACCTAAATATGAGGCAAGGAGGTAGCGACGCGTCTGCGGAAGAAAAGGCAGGAAGAACCAGTGCGATGCATTGGTAGTCCATGAATCGCAGAATGGGGGAGGAGGGGGTCCTGGAGGTTTTTCTGCAGGCATGCAGGGTCAGATTACAGCCCGTTTCATAACCTCAAGGCGGTGAAGTGAAGTGGCGACACGCGACGTCCTGCAGTGAGAAGATGGTGGCGACCCGACGGATGCTGCTCCATCCTCGGCGTCTCTGTCCTCCTCTCTCCGGTCGTCTAATTAATTAAACCGGAGTGTCGCTTTAAGGAGACGCAGCTCTTGTATCGCGGTAATCAGATAAACAGCAGCAGCAGCAGCAGCATCCGAGGCGGAGCTCTGCGTCCTGATGGAGGCAGGGAGACGCAGAGAGACGCAGAGAGAGAGGATACCCGGCGCTCAGGCACAGCAGAGGGGCTGCATGGGCGTTAAAGTGTCAGTCTGAACTCCTGACAAACATGTGATCATATAAACATACACACACGTTCACTGCTCATGTCAAAGCAGAATTATGTCAGTTTGCCTCATGAAACATCTCTGTGGAAAGATTATAGGATGCACTATCATGTACGTGTTGGTATGACATGATTTCTGCTTCATGTCTTGGTGGAGCAAAGATGTAAAGAATCATGGGAGCAATTAGAAAACAGCAGATCAGTCATGTGACTTAAATCTCTTAATTAACATAAAAGTTTTCAAATGCTATACTTCTAAATGTTCATCCAAATACGCGTATGGAAACACCTCATTGATGCGTTTGAGTATGCTCACTAGTGTGCTCTCTTTGACCACACCCAACAGTGATGTCACGGTGTACTGACACACCCTGGTGTACACCCGTACATCACTGCAGCGAGGTTTGGAGCAAATGGCAACCAACACAGAAACAAACACTTGAGGCTGGTTATAAAGGAGTCCCGCACCACACCTGCACTCACTCACATGTTGTGGTCACGACGCTGTTTTGGTCATGAACCAAATTAAAGATGATAGATGAAAAGTTAAGGGATCACTACAGTTATTACATGAATGTCTGTAGCAAATATGATCTCAAAAGTTGTTGAGACAAATAAAGAACGGACCAGAGTGGTGGACAGAAATAATCACACTTGTTTCCTCACATTAGCTTCAGTCCTAATCCAAACTGGTGGAGAGATAGATCTTACATGTATGTATATGTTATACATACATAATACATGCTCTAACACCAGAAGAATTATTATTGATCAGCTCAGTGAAGAGCACTAGTCAAACCTAACCTACTGTATGAAGATCCATAGAAGAATGCTGAATTCTCCTTATTGGACTGTCTCAACAGGACACAGTGTATCCCAGTCACTGAATCAATGGGTTAGTTTGATTACATGTGGTTAAGCAGATCCAGTTCATGATCCACACCTCACCCCAGCACCGTGGCAGCAAAACACAGACAGACACACACACACACAGACACACAGACAGACACACACACACAAAGACATCAGACAGAAAGACAGGCTGCCATAGCTGTTGGCATTTCGACAGTGACCTTTCTACTGGTCTTAAGGCCTGATAGAACCTACACACACACACACACACATACACATACACACACACAGACAGATAGAGGAGAGGGGGTCTCAGGCTTTGTAAAGGCTGTCAAACAGACACACAGATTAAGATCTTGTCACTGCGACACACACACAAACACACACACACACACACAGCATACATAGAGCACAGACAGCAGCAGTCTCAGTCAGTCTCCACAGTGCAGTACAGTGCTGAGTGATACAAATGACTCAATTTAATATGAATCTAGAAACTCCTGTATTCCTGCTGTATTATTACAGTAATGTTAGTAATTAGACCTGTGTGTGACAAATAGTGTGTGTCCCTACTTCAGACCACTGACATTCTAATCAGGTTTACAGCATGTTCTAATTCTAGTTAAATACACTCAAAAAAGTCTGTCTATGGTGATGTCTTTAATGTATTTTTATGGTACAGTAGGCATCTAGTGGTATATTGCATATTGCAACCAACTGAACCAACTACAGCTCGCCTCACTCTCCCATTCTAAGTATGTAGGGTAAACTACAGTGGCCGTGAAACAGAAAAGATCCTATCCAGAGTCAGCTTGTCCGGTCTGGGTTAAAAACATGGTGGTTCCACAGATGAAGCTCCTGCTGTAGACACACAAGGCTCATTCTAAAGTTATAAAAACAGTAGATCCCCATAAATGTTACACCGTGGACCTTTAATGTACATTATTGTCGCACAATTCAGTGCACAAAGGAAATGGGTGCAGTATTGATTGATTTCTGGCAACACATGCTTTTTGTCTGTCATATATGCAAAGATTAGTTTAGTACACACTGATTACAGCTAGTTTGTATGGACTAAGGATACAGGAAGAATGTCCATCATGAGGGTCAACTGTCACAACAGTCACCTTATCCTTCCATTTAACAAAATGGGCCTTTTCAGTGAAGAAATTCCACATGTGACAGAAACGTGTAAATAATAAAATGAACAATGATTAGTGACACACGTGCTTCCCAAAAAAGACAGAAAAAGTTTATCATCACACACTTATCATCACAACAATGTTGATAATAAATACAATATAAGCAAATCAATTATAAACTGTAAACAGTGTGCCAATAAGAATAAACAGTCACTTCAGTTTTAATGGAATGTGTTGATCTGTACAGGGTCAGGAGGCTGAAAGAAACAGTATGTACCTAACAATAAATAATCAGCTGCCTCATTTCACCTCATTTAGCCACAGATAAAAATGCCATAATGCATTGTTTTGAAGGAATATGGAAGAACAGAAAAGAGGGAAAGAAATGAGTGAGAGAGAAACAAAAGAGTAAGAGGGAATCAGTCAAATTAAGGAAACAAGATGAGGGAAGGAAAGGAGTCCGGGTGGGAGATGTGAGTGTAACTGATAGACGAGAAGTAAAGTGATACTGAGAGGAGAGAGGAGGAGATGAGGAGAGATCCAGGATGAAGATATTGGCATATCAGCTTCCGATAGATAAACAGGCCATCAGGATTTCTTTTTTCTTTGGGGAGCAGCTGATTCTGTCATGATGCTTCTTCATCTCTCTGACCCCTGAAGAGTCACCATCTGTCACTGTTTTACACTCTGCCTGCCAACACGAAGTGTTACTGCTGTCACATTATAGCACATAATGCAGGATGTAAAGAGATTTCATTGAATCTGCTGAGGTTTTCACATATCTGCCCCAGAAACTACACTGACTCCACTCGATACAATGGAGATGAATAAAATCGAATTGAAGCGACATTAAAAAACAAAAAAGAGCTGAGTGACTGTGTCTGTCCAGAAAGTGTCCCTCTTATTTTGGATTCTCTACAGATCTGACTGATCAGGGACGTTTGCCACAGCCTGACATATTTGGTCTTTTTGGAACTCCATGAGAAATTAAAACCAATATATCAATCAAAGAGCTATCAATCAATATTACCAAATATTACCAAATTCAGCTATGTATATATTGTATTGTGTGGAAATTGTTAGCATAATCTGGTTTAGCAAGTGAAGCTAAAGTTATTTAAATAAACTGTGTAAGTAAAGCAAGCACACTTATTTAAGTCAGTTAAGTTAGAACTACAAAGGGTAGTTTAGTTGCTCTTACTCAATTCAGCAAGTAACAGAGGTTAAATCTGTTTAGTGTTGTTCAGTTTAGTTATCTGGACACTGACTTTTGAATTAAATCCAAGTTCACCAGATAATGTTGGACAGTAATGTTGGTAGCACAGAAGTCAGTTATTGGCATGTTAATATTATCATCCAATTATACCAAACAAACTCATTTTGGTGGGAACTGTTGGCATAACCGGAAAAGTCACTTTAAGAAACTGCCTTTTAATGTATCTCTCTTGACTTCATTTTACTTCACTTCACTGCACTTCACAACACTGCATTGCATTTACTTCACTTCACTGCACTGCCTGTCACTACAGGTCCACTATACTGCATTGCACCACCACACTGCACTTCACTTTACTTCAGTGGACTGTACCTGTCCTCACCTCACGCAACTTCATTGCATTGCACTTCACCTCACTACACTGTGATGCACTTGGCTGAACTTTAATTAACTTCACTTTATTGTATCTTCAAGAGAAATTCTCCCTAACTAGCATGAGCAAATGTCCATAATTGAACAAATTAGAAATGTAACAGCATGAGGCTGGAGTTGTAGTTGTGCTAAAGCCTTCTGGGGTGAAACTTGACACTGTGTGTTCACTATATCACAATATTTTGACACCGCCACCTGCTCCAAAGCATTATTCTAAATGTCCCCTGCCTCATTTCTCTCCTCTGTGTGTATCTACAGTTGTACTGCAGTTTTTAAAAGTACAGGGGTAGTCTGGAAGCAGCTGCTGATTCAAAATAAGGACAGGTACACGTGTAACCAGTGTTTAGCGCAGAGCGAGGTGACAGATTTAAAGTAGGGTAGAGCTTCACTGCTGCTCCAGTTACAGAAAGATGATTCCCTGTTTTTTCATTTCTCAACTGGAGGTATGTGGAGGATATAATATTGTCATCAATATTCATCCAATAAAACGAGCTGAGGGTGTGCAGTACTTCTGACTCAGCTGCGGGGGCAATGCCTTGCTCAAGAGCTGTTTCTTTATGCATGAGAGACATGAGTGACCGCTGTCTGCGTGGTGCTGGTGTCTACAGGACTGAAACAAACAGGATGTACTATAGCGGTGGTGGAAAGACACTAACGTCATTTACATGGGTACTATATCAGAGCAATTTGAGTTATAGTTTACTTGAGTATTTTCACGTTATGCAACCTCTATCCCACTATATTTCAGATTTAAAATGTACAACGGCTGTAAGAATTTTTAAAAGTGAGATTTTACATGATAAATGAATGATAAAATAATAATAATAAAAAGGGTTCTATTTCAACCTTTATGATATTTTCAAAAGTTCCAGGCTGAGTTGGAAAAATAATCATGAATCAAGTGAATGAAACAAAATACTATACAATTTTTATAGTTTTTTTTTTTAAAGAAACAAACAAAATGAGTTCTTCAATAACTCAAATTCACAAGAAAACCAATACACTCTCTGACAAGCTCAATACATGTTACCTCTGTAACCAAACACATCACACTCCAGTAAGAGCCCTTTTACAGTCAGAGCCCCTCCCACCCAGCCAAAATGATGCTATGTTGGTCCCCATTTTCCTTCCAGGGAAACACCTCAGTAATACCACAAATGAATATTATTAACCAAAAACACAAGTATACATCACATGAACAGTAAAAGCATGTGTCATAAAAATTCATCAGTCACAATGGCCGAGCACTTTTACTTTTCATAAATTAAACATGTTACTGATAATAGTGTCATTTTAATGAAGTATTTTTTACATTGCTGTATTAGTACTTTTACTTTCGTGAAGGTTTTGAGTACTTGGAGCGCTGTAGTGAGGTTAACAGATGAGGCAGATGATTGATTCGATCAGTCAAGGCCATTGATCTCTCGGTGGGATTCAGTACCTTGGACAGCTCCACAGTCTCTTCTGTGAAAATATTCATGGAACATAATCAAACATGGAATTATCATTCATTCATTCATTCATTCATTCATTCATTCAAACCCTTGTTTTAGCATTGAGAACATGCAGTCAGTATTTGGATATTCTATCTAAATAAACACATGTTAACGAAGCTGTAAACGCATACAGGACACACTGGGAATACAATGATACTGGATAGGTCAGATCACATTCACAGGTGTGAATGTAATCCATACAGGATGACCACAGTCTTACCTGAAAAATACTGACAGAGGGCACACTGGTAGCTCACCTGGTGAAGTGTGTGTCCCATACACTCATCCTGAGTCCTTAACACAGCCCATGTTCGACTCCAACCCCTGTTGTTCCCTTGCTTTCTCTCTGCAGTTCCCTGTCGATATTCATTCTCTAAATGAAGGCATAAACGTCCAATAAAATCCACCCAGTCAGCTGAAAAATCAAACTCCACCAGCTACCTAATTTGCATATTTAGGTCTGATCAGAATATGGACACAATCAAGATAATAATCAAGGTATAATACATTTTAATAAATGAATCTGATGTCACAGTCTAGATAACCTGTCCAGATACAGATCACAGGTTAATACCTGTAACACACCTGACAGTATAATAACAGTATAACTAAGAATTATTGTCATAATATGAACAAGAGCAGAATCATAAAAACAACCCATAAACTTTTACTGTGAAAGGATGAGGAGCGTAGTTTTCTTTGTTCTCGCTCAGCCGCGGCAATCCACAGAGCACTCCAATAAAAGCAGAATGAATCAGGCTGATCAGATTTTCATGTGAACTCTGTGATATGAAACCAATCAGAGGAGCTCACATCTCATGAAAGAGTCAATTAATAATCAATAGTCATTAGAGCAGAGAGGAGGGTGGACGATCCGAGGCTGCAGCGCTGCCTGGGCTAGAGGAGCGTGAAATTACTGCATGCTGTGTACTACACACACACACACACACACACACACACACAACAGTCATAACATGATGTGGGTAAGCTGCCTGTGAGCAGCCCTGACAAAAAGCTTGTATGAATTTTACATGTTGAACACATTTTACATCTGAATGTGTACGTGTGTGCAAGTCACATATATACATGTTATTTCAAACTGGACTACTCACTGCAACACAGTGTACACATGTTTAACAAACAATTAGTAAATGGATCTATATGGAAATTGTCATGAGATAACTTCTCATATGATTTAGCGCTTCATAAATACATTTGAATTTGCCCTATTAGCTCTGATTAAAAGATTAATTCAATTGTACTTTAATATCAGGTGTGATTGATACACACATTAATATTGAGTCCTGTTTTAGTCATTGGCAGTTTGTTATTTGTGTTGGAGTGTGGACGTCAGGTGAGCTCAGCAGGTAAAGAGCAGACAGCGGGTGTAAATGAAGCCTCTGCTGAACGTCCAAGGTCACATTGAAGAATCCAGTTTCCACATTTCATAATTCATCACCACAACCTCGAGATTGAACCTGTTCCTCTCCATAGATGAGCTGTGTGTGTGTGTGTGTGTGTGTGTGTGTGTGTGTGCGTGTGTGTGTGTGTGTGTGTGTGTGTGTGTGTGTGTGTGTGTGGAAATGGAGTAGGCTGCAGTGCTTTGTTATGTGCACTGTATCGATGGAGGACAGCAGACAGACTGTACATCACTCATAGTTCAGACACTGGACAGCAATGGGCTGCCTCTGTATTTGTGTGTGTGTGTGTGTATGTGTGTGTGTGTGGGTGTGTGTGTGTGTGTGTGTGTGTGTGTGTGCGTGTGTGTGTATTTGGACAGCAGTGAAGGACTGTGCTCAAGCCAAATAGGCCAAACTGCCGAGAGCCAGAGCCTTACACAGACTGAGTTGGATCAGGTTGTGACTTAAAGAACCTGCAGGTCAACTTGTTTGTTTGTCTTTTTTATTCTTGTTGAGCTAACCTCCGGGGCTAAACTGGTTCTGAACCTCCACACCAGGACAGAACCAAAATCCATTTTCTTTTTTTTTTTCAGGCCTCTTGTCTGGTTTCTTGACAAAACAGGAAGCTTACACTCAGGGAAACCTTGAGCAGAAGTTAGAGAGCTTCCTTTCATTATTGCAGACGCCTTTATTTCCATTCAGAGCTCCTCCCATTAATACGTACACAACTTCCAGTTTTTTAAGAAAAATCTTGTCCAGTGATCACTGAGTTCATCTGATACTGAGCTCACCTGACTTGTCTGAGCCTCTGTTAAAACCCCCAGATCTAATTCTTTTTTCTATTATTTATTTCCATTATCCCAAATATTTCTACCTGCATTATTACACAACTTTTTGTTACCTTAGAACGAGCCTTTTATTTTTACAGATGCAATGTTCTCTTCCACAGTCCACCATGTTGAACTACCATGTTTCTACAGTGGACGAAGCATTTTGTATTTTGTTCAGCATAGTTTTTCCTTCATGGTCGATGGTGTAAAGAGGCGTAGATGATATGGTCTTTTGGTCTTTTGTTTCTTTAATTTAGTTTAAATATGAAATAAAAATGTTAGAAATTAAACTAGAAAACAAACTCAATTCATTGACTCTGTCTGTGAGATGTGCCTAATTGAATTAATTAACACATATAATAACTCATAGCAAATTGTGGCTGCAAGTTCATTAGATCAGCCATTCCATTTAAATCACTGCTAAACACCATAAAGCGGACTGTTATTCAAACTAACACAGATCTGCTTTGATGTGAGCAGAAGACAGGTGTTTTTATGTATTTCCACATTTGGCATCCGCTGATGTAGGCCACAGGATGAGCCTGAAAGCTCAAGGAAAAGCAAATAAGCCAACTTTGAGTCAAATCTAGAGTGCCAGTCATCGTGGGATGCTTTCAGTGGGCGGCAGAGATCTCATGGCACCAACAAACGAGGTAAAGAGTTGAAACGGATGAAACTGATTGAACTTTGAGCATAAAATCCCGACGGAGGCGAATCATCTCTTCAGGAGAGCAGCAATTTGATCACAAGCGCTCCTCGGATCGGCACAGCCCGGCTCCAGAGGCTGAACTCTGACTCTACAAGGCTCTGGTCTGAGTCCATTGGCTGAACTCTGACTCTGCAGCGCTCTGGTCTGAGACCAGCGGCTCACACGTCCAGAGGCTGAAAGGTCAATTTCTTTCTATTTCAGACCAGAGAAAAGATAAATGGGAGAATTAGGTGAGAGGAGATGGTCCCTGTGCTGCAGAACATACACTCCGCTCCTCCCTCATTCATCCCTCCATCGGCCCGTGCTTCCACTCCCTCCCTGCCAGCCTTCCCACATTTTCTCTCTTTCTTTCTCACATCATATCTCAGTCTATCCCATTCCTCCCTCTCTCCATTCCTCCCTCCATCATTTTATCTCTCTCGCTCCTCTCCTTATCCAGCCCTCCCCTTGCCTCCTCCTCCAATCTCCTCTCTCCCTTCTGTCCCTCTATCATTCATCTTTTCCTTTTTTCTCCTCTTCCCCCTCCCACACACCCACGATACCTGGGTGAGAGTGAGGGAGAGAGAGAGAGAGAGAGAGAGAGAGAGAGAGAGAGAGAGAGAGCAGCTGTTGCCAAGCAACCCGGCTGACCAGTGGGGTGTGGAGAAGTGAAGAAGGGGGTAAAATGAAGGAGGGCCTAGGGGGGAGGACATGAAGTGACTGAGAAGGAGGGGAGAGCAGGGAGGAAGGAGAGGAGGGAAGGAGGCTAGATGATGATAGGGAGGAAGAGGAGGAAGGAGGTGAAAGAGGAAGAAAGGAAGGGGGGAGGATATGGTGGTGGTCACTGCTCACTGATTGCAGGAGTCGCTCCGGCCAATCAATTTCAGCAGGTGCGTGACCAGAGCTGTCTAACATCAATCACACACACGCACACACACACACACACACACACAGGGGAAAACTCATTCATTACAGAGGAATTTGGGAAAGTAACAGGGAGAGAAACAGAAATAGCGTGTGCGTGCACCAAAGAAGAAGAGGAAGCAGCCGAGCAGTGAAGAAGAAGAAGAAATGGGGAGAAGAGAAGGGGCAGAGTTTGGAGTCCAGGTCTCAGATTAATCTGTATGTCTTTAAAATTTTACTGCTGTCATCGAGCTGAACACCACAAACGAATTCAGTTTATGTTTAATCAATCATGGTCATTACAGTAATACCCATTAATAATAATCAGGAAGAGCTCAGACAGTAATAGAAACAACAACATAACATCATCAGCATGGTGTAACGGCAGTAGAAGTAGAAGTAGTGTAAAGGTCCAGGGTGAAGGATTTTGTGGCATCTTGTGTTGTAGGTGACGATTGCAGCCCCTTCGCGTCACCCTCCCCTTCTACGCATGGAGGTGAAACCATGGTGGCATTGAAACGGCAAAAAGCATTAAATGTCTTATCTAGAGCCAGTTTTCAGTGTTTAGTTTGTCTGTTCTGGGCTACGGTAGAAACATGACCTGCAACATCCTTAGATACATAAAGCTCATTGTAAAGGAACACCTGATTACTTTTTCAGGTGATTATACATTATACATATTGAAAACATGGTTATGTTTTTGCCGTATTCTGAAATATACTGCATATATTGAGCTTCCTTCACACACACTCTTAACCTTTAAATGAAGAGAAATAATGTGTTGTACCAGCTTTAACGTCTATAAAAAAGGTCCAAATTAATCACAAAGATGGAAAAATGCTACAACTTCTGATAGCACAAACATTAAACTTCTACAGTTAATCTGAAAGCATCTGGACATCAGACAGCGCCAGTATATATTATACAAACACAGAGGTCGATGGTTCTCTACAGGAAGAGTAAAAATGTCAAAATAAGGTACATAACATAGTTTGAGGACCCGCTCCGTATCGTCTTATTTTTACTGAACTCTGAGTATGAATCCTTAGTGCCATGGATTCTTTGTACTGAATACCAAAAGTTGTATTGTTTGGGTCTAGTAGGTATGGTAGTGCAGCTTGGTGTGGGTAGGGTGGTGGTGGAGGCGACTGCTTTATGTATTTCTTTTATTTTTTAAATCTTTTTTTTCTTTCTGTCTGTTCTATTTTAAAGAAATAAATTGGTAAACGCAGTACTTGCACTGACCAGGAGTTGTGACAAGAAGCAGTAGTTTTAAGTTCAGAAGTTTTAATGAGATACAGGGGTCCTAATTTATGGAACTCTCATCTTCTTTTCTCATAAAACATCTTTTTTAAACCAACATTGAATATTTTTAAAGTGTAAAAGAATTTGCTGTTTTGCCTTTTTGTACCTAATTAAGTATGTAATACTTAATTGTAATATATATTACTGTATAATATTGTTTGTTTAGAAGAAATGTATGAGTCAGTTTGGGTTTTCTTCATACATTAGCATTTTTATCTTCACTTCCTTTGTTTGATTCTAACTTCTACAGATGAATTAATCTCACTGTTAGTGGCAGCAGTTGCAGAATTTTCCTAATACACATAATAACAAGGTCTAATGTCTTTGTCCAAAATGGACATATAACATTTTAAAAGTGTAACCTGCAAATTACACACGGATATTATGCTAATATAACAGTATATTACATCATAGTTAACATATATCATATGTTTAATATTGTACTTAACCCCTTAGAAACAATCTAAAATAAATGAAATTAAAAGAGAGAAGTTCCAGGAGAAGTTGTTACAGAGTTGTAGATAAAACTCCCCCTTCCTTTGTCCCCCTCCTCTTCCTCACTCTGTCTGTTTCTGTCTGTCTCCTTCATTAAACTTGAGGCTCCCAGACATCAGAACTCGCCAGTTTTACTGATCAGTCTGTCTCTAAACAGTATCGATCCGTCCTTATATGAGCTACCATTGATCTGATCTGTTAGGATGATTTTACCCCATGAGATGAACACTGTAAAATATGACAAGCCCCACAAATCATTTCACTCCATCTAGTCAGAGCAGAAGTGACTGTCAGTGATGTGTAGGCAGTACAGGAGCTTCCATCCTCTGTTACATCTGTCCTGGGAAGCAGCTTTCATCACAGTATCACAGCCACTAAAGGTGCTAAAAGGCCAGACAGAGAGCAGCCAAACTGTCCTCACTACACTGAAATATGAAACTGTTTCTTAAGGTGTCAAGAGTTCCTGAAGTAAAAAGTCCTGTTAGTTTTTTCATAGTGGCTACAGCCTGACTTCAGTCTTAGAAACTGCCTGGAAAAGAGCGCTTTCAAAAAAGTACTTGGCAGGTGATTGGACGAACCATCTGTCAGATCAATGAACCAAAAAAACATGGTCAAACTGTTACCAAAGTCAGCCGGGAGGAGAGTGAAAATGTCTTCCATCAACAGGAGTCGTCTTTGCTCTACTCTACTGAGGAAATACTCTCTGTTCTGATTTAACTGATGCTAGCAGAGTCTACGCTAACCTCTTTAGCACATTGTTGCTTTTGAGTCAACAGTCACATCTCACACAGCTATAGCTCATGCTGTAGGATGTTGACTGCTCTGTAACTGTGGTTTGGACAAAGACGGAAGCTGGCTGCCTTGCAGCTGCTAGAAATAAACATTAAGGAACCAAATGTGTATTAATCCACAGCTGAAAACAGATCTGGCAATTGCTTTTGTTTTAGTAATGTTTGCTAAAAAACTATGGCTGTTTTCGAAAGCCAGTGTTTAGAGGTTGACTACCACCTTGTTGGCTTGGGTTTTTCAAATGAACTGTTGGACAATAACAAGCATGTCCCGTAGAATATCGTTACACTAATGATGATGAGCGTATTGTTAAGATTAGGCAACTGAAACACAGCAAAGCTCAGAGAAAGATTATTTTGAGCATCAGCTTTGAAAAAGCAAACATCTGCAATGCATTCTCTGTGATTCATCAGTCTTACTGAAAAACACTGATTCCTGTACAATAAATTAATATCTAATACTTTACTGGATGGATACAATAACCACGTGTAATTTCAATAAAGATAAATGACTTATAGTGTGGAAACCTAGAAATACTTTCTCTTACCAATAATTTTCCTTACAATACCAAATCAAATGAGTAGTATTTCAGTATGATTACTGGGATTCTAGAACCACCATCTCTACCCGTGGCAGCTCACATTAAGATCTGAGCATCGACTCTGTATGACTCTTTTTTTTTTACAGTGTACCGACCTCCAGCTCATCAGGTGGAATAAACAGAGACAGTGCGACACATGAGGCAGAGTGACACTGACTTCATTTCAGAAAATGTAATCTGGGATGTTTGATTATGAGATGATGAAGGCGAAAATGGAAGTAAATGTGATTGATGGACAGAGTGGGTGACACAGAGGAGTGGGAGAGATACAACAGAACAGAATACACAGAAGAGATGAAGTAATTCACATTTTCACATTTTCATCAGGCATTTCCCAGAATCCCACAAGAAATCTATTCATATTAGAAGATACAATCAATGTGTGTTTGACCAGAATACATAAAAAGTTGGATAATTTTAAATAGTATCTACAAAAAACCTTCTCTGTAGCATATTTACACAAATTGTCTGAGTGCCGAAGGATATGTGTTTTCACTGTTTTATGCCGACATATGTTTGGACCGATTTCAACAACGTAGCTGCTGATTGCAGTCCATCCACCTCACAACTGTAAAACACAAAAGGAGCCAGTGTTTAGCTTGTCCATTCTGCACTACAGTAGAAAAGTTATTCAACATGGTGGACTCTAAGGAAACAAAAACATTGATTAAACACTAATAAAAACATAGTAATGATTATTGCAATATTACATACACACTGTTCTTCCTGAAAAGAGCTTCAGATTCTGAACTCATGCTAGCGGCTCTGTGCGGCCTTCCTTAGGAGGAGTGGTACTAGTGCTAATATCACAAAGCTTAATTCAATGACGTTACCAAATTAACATTAGTTAATAAGCTTTTAATGGCAGTCCTATTCTGTAGTTTCAACCAGATGATGTAGTCAGGTGAAAGTCATTACCAGAGAGCAGTCTGAACTTTGACCTGCTTTTGGCACAAGGTCAGAAGTCATTAGTGTGGTTCATCCTCTGGGTACTTTGATTATCTGCACCAAACTGTCATGGCAGTCTATCAAAGGTTTTGTTAGAATATTTTGCGACCAACTCAGTTGACTGACAGACCCATGCAAATTCCACAGATATCAGCGATCAAGTTCAGGGAGGGCAACATTTATGTATTGCACAGAATTCATAAAAAGGCGATCATGGTGGACAGTGTGCATACAAAATGAAGAGGTCTGACGTGTTCATGTCCGCGTCCATGGACATGGACATGTTTAGATGATTAAAACACTTCAAGTCAGTGTTGACTTCTTTAATATTTTACCAAGACCACAAACCAAGACCACAAAGTTATCTGATTGCCTAAATAGAAATTAAACTTCGATTTAGTTGCCACAAGTGGAGATTACAGAAAAAACAGTGTGCAGGGACATTGTCAGTGAGCATTTTGCAGATACACTGAATAATGAACATTTTGTGACTTAGAATATAATAAAAAGATTCTTTTTAGAGACGAGGCTGACACCCTGTTCCTCTGTGTCCTCTGAGACTGAGCCAGCCTGCAGTTAAAAACAGACTGTGGGCCACAGGATGAAAGAGAAACAGACATATTAATCATCTTCAGAGGAAATGACCTGTAAAAATGACAATCAATATCTATCCAAATATTAGCTCACACACCCCACCACTGCTCGACTCTCAGACTGAATTGTTTAATCATTGACTACGACTCAGGTTTTGAGTGGGTTTCAGTGAAGAGTGTATCTGTCTGTTGGCGTGCACACTCCCACACACACACACCCTCTTGTTACCACTTTGGAGTTTAGCCAGTTTAACCAGTTTAACCATTGACGTCCTGATTGTTCGCTGACTGTTGATTGTTGCTATCGCTTCTCTTTTGGAACAATGATCAATGGTTGATGTATTCTGAGATCCACTGTTAGCTCTGCACTGGTGCAAATCTCCCTCTGGCAACCATATCATGTGATGTCATTAGCGCTGTAAAGATCTGGACGCTTTGCAGATATTCAGGTCTGTTCATCTAAATGTAATCGGCCATGATTAACTTATATGTGTTTTAACTGGGGACTGATCACTTTGTCGATAAACCAAGTTTGATGGAGCCATGATCATAGACTGTATATAAACATGGATGTCTCAGTGATGCCGCCATCTTGGCAGTCCTGCCTCTGCCACCTCCCTGCCATAACAGCACCCGCCTGCTGACCAAAGCGCCCACGCCTCACACCTTAATATAATTTGTACGTGTGAGTCCTGAGAACGCCTGTTTTGTAGCCACCCTCAAATGGACATTTAATGTGCTCCCATATGGTCTAGCGGTTAGGATTCCTGGTTTTCACCCAGGCAGCCTGGGTTTGACTCCCGGTATGGGAACTGTTGCTTATAAATATGTTCCTCTGTGTATGTGACTGAAAACAAACCCCACCTCCTCCAGTCTGCATTGCATCCAGTCTGTCTCCTTGGGTACCTGAAGTTGCTCCCTGTAAGTCAGTTTGGATAAAAGTATCAGCTGCACTAAATGTAACTACTGACTGCAGAACATGTTTAGTCTTTGCTGTGGCAAGCATGTGACAGCATTTTAGACTCTTCGGCTCAGTGCTAGTTTATGATTAGTATAGCACAAATTTGCATCACCACCAAAGTTGAGCATTAGCATGCCACTGAAATACATATAATAATTTTCCCTTTAAAATGCTGTTTAACCTGCAATAACTGATCTTTGGGGACAACAGAAACAGGCTGTGAACACAACCCCTGACATGTTAACACCGTTTAAGCAAACATGCTGAACAAATTATTGCTGTATTGTTGAGATGTGTCTGGCCACCTAGAGAATTTTCACTTTGCCTTTAGCTCTTTTTTTTTTTTTTTTGGTCCATGTTAACTGCTGTAATTAGCCGTCTGCTGTGGAGCATGAGACTGAAAGTTGAAGTTGCATATTGCCTTTAATCTCAGAGCCCTCCCTCCTGATATGTAGTAATATGTAGAGATGATGACCTATTGATTTCTGCTGGAGGGGTGTTTGACAAGCAGCTGGAACACACTCAGGTTGTAAGCTCACTTGTTCTGTAATTAGCAGTTGACTTATTACACTGAGACTGAGGCTGTGACACTGCAGAGCTACGGGTCCTGACTGATGCTGATATCTTGTTTTATTTTTGCCGTGGCCTCGATTTCAGCCTGATGCAGCAAACTGCTGAAACTACAGAGTATTCTAGACATCAGAAAAAGATCAGCTAGACCATCGTGCAGCACTGGAACTCCCAACTTACTATTGCTACTCCTTATCCCAATAAACTGTTATCAGTGAATGTTTTGCAGATACGTTCTGTATGAACATTTTGTGAATAAGACTACATCAGCATGCTAACATGCTCAGGTATGAAAGTAGCAGGTATAATCTTTCCAACATTCACCATTTTAGCTTAGCATGTTAGCATTCAACTGGAGAACGTGAGAATGACGAGACATTTCTGATCATCTCTATAAACAGATATTTGCAAATGAAAAGTTAAATCTCCAACAGACTTTAGCTCCAAGATTGCATTTTGGCCAATGTGTTGTGTTTCTTTTGCTCTCCTTGCAGACTGTAGCAATTAAAGCCTGCTCAGATGTGACTGGTCAATAGTACTCTGACTACAAACAGAAACAAGAACACTTGGTGCCAGAATCTTGGTCCCTCGCCTACAGATTCTGCATTCATATGCAGATATCTGTTTCTAGAGATTACAGGAAAAATCAAAATCAAAAAGAATCTCATGTGTCTGTCCGTCTGTATGTCTGGCTGCACCAAATTTCTTAGCAATCCATTTCACTCAACACCAAAAATGTCAGCTGGAAACTGGCACTAAAGAAAATGTTATATGGAGTCTGACAGCATCAGAATCATGCAGAACATGGGAGTCAGTTTGGATCAGCGTCTCTTCATTAACAATCAGTGTAGACATGTTAAATAAAGGCTGTAAATACTGTGAATTATGAAGCTGTTTCATATCTGATGAGGTTATTTTATACAGCGCCTGCTTCATACACAGCTGTCTTTGGAGAAGCTCGGACAGAGCAGAGACTATCCTCTGTTGTTCTGAAGAGATTTAAAATGCGACTGAGCTGTGAAGATGAACATTGTAGTGACAGAGTGAGTCACACCAGCTGCATGCTCATCATTACTAATTTATATCTGATCCTGTCTACTAAAACTCCAGAGACCAACACACACACATACACACAGCACATATGACGGATAGGCTCTTGCTCTTTCCTGGTCACAGTTTGATTTCTATAGATTCTATGTATGACCTGATGACACTGCTGGACATTAGCCAATGGGAAGGCTGGATTCTAACTATTTAATCGAACCAGAGAAGACAGAGAACAAGCCTCAGTTCCCGTTTCTTCCTAGTATGAACATGCCATCTGTGGTTCAAACAGACACACTGTTAACACAGGTGCAGGTGTAAATACAACATTGTGTGACAAAATTGAGAGCCCAAATGCATGAAACTCAAGCAGCTACATGGAATTCATCCATCAATCATTCATACCTTTATGTCAAAAAATCCTGAGCTAATTAGCCTGATAAACACAGTAAATTGCAGTTTCCTTTCACTTCCTACATTTAGCCTGACATTGTGTTAACGTTAACAGATGTGGTGTAGCGGTGCGTGTAGGCACCTCAGGCCAGAGGGATTTACTGTATACCTGCCTAAAAATAGCATGGATACGTATCAGTGCACATTTGCTGCAGAGTAAGACCCCGGGCATTCATTTGACACTATTTCATGTAATCTGTGATGTTTGCAGTGAACAAAAGATATTTGTTCAGCCCTCACCCAGATATACAGAGCCTGTGGAGAAGCACTGTCTGAATGAATAACTAATAGGACAGTTCATCATATTTTATCTACTAATCATATCTGTTGTGCGTAAAATCCTTATCTAGGAATAGCCTAGTTATTAAATGATTAATTAGATAATACTAATTGCCTGATAAATGCAGTGGAGTTAATGCACCAAGTCCCTGCTCCATCACTTTGTTAACCTATCATTTGTTTGTCGTTCTGAGTGACAAATCCACCCACTGGCATTATTTTCAGTTGACAAGGTGCAGTGGCAGTTGTGGAAGCATTTTTTTTTTTACTCTTTTTTACGTTTTCCACGTTCATCAAATCTGTTCATTTAAAGGAGCACTGTGTTAAATCCAGTGCCATCTAGTGGTGTAGTTGTATGTTGCAACCCTGTAGACATAATGTAACAAGAACAGAATGATTCTTATTTTCAGGTGATTATAAACTAATCAAAACATAGTTGTGAATATGATCTTACATTTCTGTCGTATTCTATAAATAGAGCTCCATAACCTAGAGAGATGGCACCCTCAATCTTGATCCCGCCTACAAAGTTCTGATTGGTTACTCATCAATGGTTATCATTGGTGGTTATCATCAGTGGGCACAGAACAAACTATTTGAATCCCAGAATAAATTAAAGACAAGGGCGATGATTCAGAGGTCTGGAACGGCGACTGTGTCATATCATTATACTAATTTCATAAATGGATTAATTACTGCACTTCATTAATGTGTTTTAAGTTGAAAAGTAAGTATAACTGCCAAACAAATGTGATGAAATAAAAAGTACAATATTTAAAAGGAGCATAACTCATCTGTGCTTCTGGTTGTACAATCAATTTACATTATTGTCATACATATATATACATTATTACTACACTGTTTCTGTGTTTTGCTTATTATAATATATAACACAGTCCTGTGGTGGTTATTTGGAGATGGAGATGATTCTATATATTAGAAAATATGTCAAATTATCTCAAAATTATATGCAAGTACAGTACTTCAATCAATGGACTTTTACTCAAGTACTTAATGCTGTATGTAGTTACTTTCTACCAACTGAAAAAACCATAGTGTGTGTGTGTGTGTATGTGTGAAAACATACACACAGAAATACACACACAATCACGGGTGTGTGTTTGCTCATAGAGGTGTATTTGTTTATAAAAAACGTGTGTATATTCAGCGTGTGCACATGTACACAAGGCTGTAGATGTGTAGGTGTGTGAGCGTGTATGTGTGTGTGCGTGCGCGCCCTCTAACTAAATGGACGGGTCTAATCACCTCAGAGGGAGGAACCTCTTCCCCTTCCGCCGCCTCTTAACATTAACGGATATTAACGGCCCCCAACGCTCCTCCGTTTCCTACTGAGAAATGAAATACATCACTAATGGTTTATCACAAACACAGCTAATGCTTTATGCAGACCTCTTACCATTAATAAATGATGGCATGTAAAAGGGGGGAGGGGTGCTGTGAGAGCTGACGGGGCCTAAAGGGGGAGAGTTGGATCAGTTTCAGACATTAAACAGAAAAAGGAGCGCTTGATTTGTCTCATTTTGTGGCGATGAGGTGATTAAATCTGTTTTCGCCATCTGTGGGTGTTCAAGAATTCAGGGATTTTTTATGAATTTGTAGGAATTCATTTTAATACTAGTTCAAGCCATGATTTGTCTGCCACCTGTACAAATAAATAAACAATGAACGGTTTTATCAATTAAGACATCCATCCTCAAAATAGTTTTGATAATTTCTTCCTTTCCTTTAATTCCTTGCTACCTTCTTTTTACTTTACTGTTTTAATCTTGTATTTTCATAAAAGTCTTTCTAGGGAAAGGTGATGCAAGACAGCGTCCACTATGAACATTGTCCCTGTCAAATTAACTATAAATCAATGACCCACGTTTTAATGGGATATTTGTGTGTCTCTGTGTGTGTTGAAGAGAAAATATGGTTCTCAAACTGGGTCTTTTGGCTGGTCTGAGTATGGATCATATGGATCACCACTAAGTGTCCAAATGAAAACACCCCCTGTGTTTCTGTGGTCACTGCTCTGCACAGCTGACAGAGGAGGAAAACTTTACTGCAAACACTGCAGACACTTGTTGATGTCCATGTCTCCAGCTGTGTTTCGATGACTAACAAACTTACAGTGCTGGAGGTTTCACATCAATAAAAAAAAATCAAGGACAGTGCACAAGTATTGACTGTGTGATATGATATGCTGTATGATAGAAAAATGTACTCATATGATTAGTGTATTCTGTTGTGTCATAAGTTGCTCTTTACAGCAATATTTCCATTACGTGGAGGGACGAACAGGAAGCAAGATATTTGCAAACACATACAAACACAGAAGACAGCGAACGTGACACTAATTCTGAACAGGAGAGGAAGCCAAGACAAAACGAGGAGCTTGTACTCAAAAGAAGGGCTCCTTCTGTCCCATGGATGTGGTTTGAGTATGAAAACATGGAGCACAAAACCGATAAGCTTCTTTGCAAATGATAGAAGAAAAGCTTGAAGGTGATAATGGCTGCCACTGCGACTTAACAACTGTTCAGTATACTGTAGATCACTCCATGTGGTCATCTTATATAAAATACTCAAGATTAGATAGAATGTATTCACTTGGGCAAGTCAAATACAAAATAAATCATGGTGCAACAAATAATAGCATATGTAAGTATTGCACATGCCTTGTGAGATGAAATATAGAAATACATTGATATTGTAAAATGAGAAATGATTTCATAGAAACTATATAAACATGTTTGTTCAATGAATTTACAGAAAATGTGATATAGGCCTATCAGGATATGTATCATTTCTGCATATGAAATGATCAATGTCAGTGTCAGTGCATTAGATTTTGGTCATATCGTGCAGTCCTATGGACAAGGATCAATGAAGAACTACCACAGAGCTTGAAACCACAATCCACCAGCCAAGTCCAGAATGATGGTGAATACATGGAGAACTCTAACAGTGAGTTCATCATCAACAGGCTTCACCAGCCGATAGAATTTACAGCATTGTCTTCTCAGTCAATTGTCTCCATGACAACTGAACAAGTTCCATCCACTCTCCTCCTAAAAACGCTTGTAGGTTTGTAGCCAATACTGTTTTCTCAAACTACTGTTTCCAAGCCAAAAGGACAGAAATTTAGATTCTCCTTTATGAAATTGAATTGATGTTACTCCAAAGTCACTTTCACCTGTCCTCCTCCATCATTTCCTGCTGTACAGAACAGTACAAGGATTTTTTGGTACATTAACTGGTGAGATGGTCTATTTGCCAAGCGCCTGAAAACTCAGCTTTTCTCCTCGTGAACCCTGAATTTCAACACACACATCCTCACGTTTGACCCTCATGTCCAGAGTCCTACATGCTCCCCTGTGTCCTCATTAACCCAACCTCGGAGGCCGCCATTCATCTCTCCGCTCTCGTCTCATCCCCTGTAATAACATCCTCGCCCCGTCGCCTCGTTTAACTTTTTCAATTAAAAGAGGAGGACCGCTCTATTAACCTCGTGCCTCCGCCTGCCATTTTTCCAACCTAACGTTGTTTTGGAGAGGGCCGCAGGGATGCCCCGGGCGGCCGTATTTCACCGTGAAACCGACGTTGCTCTGCGTGCTGTGACAGCAAGCGGCAGACGTTGGGGTGAGTTATGGGCCCTGGATGGAGAGGGCAAATCATAAGTTTGTGTCTCGTCCTGCTGCTGATCTGTGAGGAGGGAGACGAAGGAGGACGGATACACGAGGAGACACTGCAGGGGTCAACACCTGTACCTGTCTCTCTCTCTCGGTGCCTGAGTGTGTATATCTGTGCGGTGTCTTTCTGTGCCTGTCTGTCTCTACAGCTTGTCTTTCTGCAAAAGTGTCCAAATCTTGACTGTTTCGGGCTGACACGTTATTTTTTTAATCAACACTAGATTTGCAGATGGTTTTGCAGAATGTTTTTCAAGCATAAATTCACATTTGCACGTCATGTATCTTTGGGAAAGACACCTTCTTCTTGCTTCTAATCTTCTCTGTCATCTCAGCTCATTTTACATGTTAGCAAACTCCGTATTTTTGTTTCATTTGTCTGACAAGGTTCTGATTTTATCTGCAGCTCAGCAGCTCGGTAATGACTGCTGGTCAACGCGGTGTTTATGAACCGGGATCAGATTTCATGTTTGTTCCGACAGAAACAGAAAAAATATGTTAAAGAGGGCGACTGTGAGATGAATCTGGCCGCATTAAAAACACAGCGGTGCTGCTCACGGAGAGCAGGAGGAGACTGGATGGAGGTTTAAGCAGTCATCTCCATCCCTTGATTGTTCTTCTCTACAAAACCCATTTGGCTGTTTGTGTTGACGAAATCAGGAAAAAATAACAAAGCATCATTAAAGGAGCAGAGGAGCGTTTATTGGTGTTGTTGCTGATTGCTGTTTCCTCCCGGTGTGAAGGAGAAACTCTGACTGACTGTGAAAAGCATCACACATCAGTTAAATGAAAATTTTGGGTTGCCAGGTTGGGTTTTTCCATCTATTTGGTAATAATGCAGTTATGTTTGTAATCTATTGGTGAATGTGTTTCTCACTCTAATAATCCAGATATGACATAAAATAAATGTTAATAAATCATTAATTGATTTCCTGAAGGCTCGGGGTCAAACTGTACAATCAGTGAAAGGAAACTTTGGCAACACAACATTTGTTGTCTAATAATAATAATGATCTCTAAGGCTTTTGTAAATTATGAATTGACCACCTTCATAAAAGCTTCATAAAGGATGTCTTATTAGAAAGAGGTACCCTTATTTTTTCTGTCACTTTGCCTGTCTGTCTCTGTACCTGTCTCCCTCTCTCTCTCTCTCTCTCTCTCTCTCTCTCTCTCTCTCTCTCTCTCTCTCTCTCTCTCTCTCTGTTGGCCTTGTAGTTCCCCCCTCTCTGTCTCTGTCTGTTTCTCTTCATCTCTGTCTCCGTCAGTATTTCTCTCCACCTCTGGTGTCTGCCTGCCTGTCTCTGTCTCTGTAACAGATTGTGGGTCAGGCCAGAACAGACGTCGTTCTGAAATGAGCTTCAGTTATTAAAAACGTCACCGCACAATTGCCTTCCTGACAGATGACATCACCGTGACATCATGGGGATGGGTCTGACGGTGAAGGTCACCTTGCTTTGGACAAACAGTCCATTTCTGCTGCAACACTTTGGGCAGACCAAAAATCATTACAGGAGTTCATCTGTGATGGTTCACCTCTGCCATCACCTGTAATATTTAACACTGACTTTAACATGAACATTTATTACAAGTACTGCAAAACTGACATCACATAGCAGCAGAAGAATCACATATGTAGGTAATAGACCTTTCCTGTTATATTCTGATTTGGTCCTCTTTGGTTCAATGACACTGTGTCCTACAGGACACACAGAGGAAAGTTAAATAAGAATATGAATGCTAATATGTCTGCATTCTAACCATGTCTTTATTATGTTGGTCTGTTTTGGGCACACAGCATTCTTGTCTGTCTCTGGGAATAAGGATGCTTCCTTAGTTGATTTTTCTATCAAACAGAAGGGGAATTTTTCCTGATCCTGAGGGTCTGAGGACAGAGTCACATCATAGTCTGGAGCCTCTTTGTGATTTTTTTTTCAAACTGTGTCTTTTAAGTCCCGAGGGAAATATTTCTTCAGTTGCTGCTTTAGATGCTACACTATGTTAGCTAGATACTAACATTATCTGTCTTTGTGCTACAAATAATGACACACAAGCTGACGCTACAATGGACAACTGTAACCTCGCGACACCTTTCAAATCTAAATACTGATGACAGCTGCTGCTCAGTGATTTCATGTAGCACAAAAATCAGCTTGGAAGGTTAACTTAGAAACTCTCTTCTTTTCTATTCAGAAAATAATATTCACATAGACACCAGTGTTCATTTAATGCACAAAAACTATGCTGAAAAATATTTGGCTTTTTTCCAAAGATGTGAACTCAGTAAGAAGCAGCCCTTGAAGAAGGGATCTGTGATGACACACTGATATGAAAAGACAGACAAATTAACTCATTATTGTGTTATTGTCCTTTTCAATGGCCTGCATCCATTTGGAGAATTACACACTGCACTGAGGATGACATTTTATAGAACCTGTTCATGTCTTTGGCCATTTGTAGCCAGGAGGCAGCAAAGGCAGGACTGCCCACATGGTGACAGCCAGAGCCGCCACACTGAGCTTCACAATGGCTCTTTACAAACCTGTGGGTGGCATCACACTAGCCATATTTAGACTGTCTATACGCATGATTACTCCAACAGTTTTCTCTGCTGCACATATGACTTTGTTGAGAAGTGGATTTAATGCCTTGACCTATAGATATAGCCACAGGCAGCATGCTGACATTTATAAACATATCAGATACAGCTGGATGTCTTTAGTGTTGCTGTTGGAAGTAATGAGTAAGATCCAGGATTAATGTTGATAGTCAACCAACCTCCAACACAGCATTTAATATTATACACAATAAACAATGAGTGAATCAGTTTCTGATTTGATTTGATTTGATTTGATTTGATTTGATTTGATTTGATTTGATAGCAATGACTATGCTAATGCTAATGCTAAGGAGCAGGAATGTATTGCCAAGTGCCTGAAAACTCAGCTTTTCTCTTTGTGAATGTATTGCCGTAAAGTAATACGTCTGTATTACTTTACAGCAACATGAATACTGTGTGTGCGTGAGTTTGTGTATCAACAATAGTGCCTTTTCCATCTGTAACCATGGTCACTGTACACAACAAAAATCAAATGATAAAAACAAACATTTTGTCAAAAGATTAAGATAAGAACCGATTGAAAGTCAAAATACACACACACACACACACACACACACACACACAAAACACACTCTATTTGCTGTACAGTCATGCAATTAGACCTTGGATCCATAGTAGTTCTGCCTCTATAGAGCTCAACATGTTGTCTATTGATTGGCCTGTGAGTAGAGAACAGACCAGAGGCCATGTTAAAGAAAGAGTGTGTAAAGTGTGTGTGTGCGTGAAAGAGAGAGAAAGAGCGAGAAAGAGAGAAAGAGAGAGAGAGTTAACAGAGCACAGAGTGAGACACAGATAAGAAAGAAAGAAACAGATGTGATGGAGAGAGAAAGACAGAAATAGAATCAATCATATGTGATGTAGATCAATGAATCTCTGAGTGACACTGCTGTTCGCTCACAGACTCACTGTCACCGGACCTGTTTCCCGTCTGTCAGCCTGTCTGCTGTCTTTATGTCTGTCTCTGTCTCTGTATTTGTCTTTCTGAATATTTCTGCTTATAGCCTTTTGTACAGTTGGACCTGTGACGTGATGTTATTTAGATGTAACTCTGCCGCTTTACCTGCTAGAGGTCACTGCAGACTGGAAGGTGTGTAAAGGTAATGTTGCAGGGACGACATTGGTGAGACATTAATTCTAGTCTGTTTATCATATGTATAATAAGCAGTCAGATTTCACAGTGTGAGCTTCATGTACATGTTTCCAACTTCGTTGATTGACTGTGTCTAGTTGGTGACCATAGATTTGCAAAACTCTTGTGTGAGTTTTCAGAGATTTCTGCCAGAAAGCTGCTGTTTATGTCCTGTGTGTAGCCAGAAGTTATCACTCAACTTATTATTTTACCCCAAACCTGTTCCAAAACCTAACTAAGCAGTTCCATCAAACTGCAACTGAAAACTGAAAATAAAAATCAGTACAGGTCGTGAAACCCAGTCTCCAGGGTCCCATCCACCATGAACTCTTTTCATGGATGTTGGCAATGTGGATTCTGTGTCTTCCTGTGGGTGGGGTCAGAGTTAGTCATCCTTTCTGCTCTGCACATGAGGAGATTCACCAAGATGATGGCTTGATGGCACCATCTCATGGAAGCCTTCTCTCTCTGCAAAGCTTAACAGGGGCATCTCTTGTCACATTAGCTACCATGCTTCTAAAACCATCAGTTTCAGAAGCTAACCATTCATACACGTTCACATACCAATGGCGCAACCTTCCAGAGCAACCTGGGGTTCAGTATCTTGCCCAAGGACACGTTGACATGTGGACTGGAGGAGCCAGGGATCAAACCGCAGATTTCTTTCTTTCTTTCTTTAGGTATCTCTTACCTTGACGTTCAGTTCAACAGTTATTCACTAAGTCAAAAGATTGGCTGTGTTTTGGTGTGATCAGCCAATTAATCATCTATTGGATTTTTCCAGCTCCAAACTATCATCGTTATTTTATATAAATCCACTCTCGGCCAACCTCTAGTTTGGGCTATCAGTCATGTGGAGGCTGTGTCGCCTTTTATGAAGCTCTGGTCCTCTTGTCCGCTCCAGCTCCTGTTCAAGGTATTTTCTGTGTGTGTCTGTGTGTGTTTGTGTGTGTCTGTGTGTGTTTGTGTGTGTCTGTGTGTGTTTGTGTGAACCAGCTAATTCCCTATCAGAGAGCGAGGGCATGGGAACGGAGCGATGGAATCACTGCAAATAGAGCATAAGGGCTGGTTTCACAACGGGAGGGAGAGTGCAACACACACACTCGTTCACACACACACACACATCCAGTGTGGTGGTTTGTATGTGAGCCGCAGAGTTAGTGTCGTGTTTTCTCTTTTTGGCATAAATTGTTGTGAAGCCGTCCTAACTAACCAATTTTCACCACGCTGCTGAGCGCAATGATCTTTCTGGGGTTACGCTCGATTATAAGTCATATCTCTGGATTTCCTAATTCCACTGAGAGAAAATCGAATCAAATAAAGGTCAAGTGTGTGTGTGCGTGTGTGTGAGTGAGTGTCTTAAAAAATTTGCTCCACATGCCATCAGATGAACACAGTTTGCCTGACAGTCAAGAGTAAATAAATATTGGTTTGACAAATTAGTCAACACAACTGCTTTCCGACTGAAGACGGCAACATTTAAGCGTGAAGGTTCATGGTTAATCTCGGGAACACCAGATTGACAAAATAATTTAAAGTCTACTTACGACAGAGAGAGTTTGACTGCATCCTGCGAGCTGAGGATGAAACGTAAACGCCTCCCATGTCAAACCTACATCCTCTTGTGATGCATTTAAAGGCAGCGTGAATTAAAGTAAAACTGAAATAGGAAAATTAGCATACACACAAGCACATAAATAATTGTCTGTCATTCTTTCATGGCTTCCTGGGACACAGAACCATCCTTAAAATGCTATTAGTATATCCCATTTGGCACAAGTTCACTCCTACAGGTGGAAACCCAATGGGTTACTTGATGTAAGAGCTATAATGCACTCAGGTGTTCAGACAACTCATCCAATGTTTTCCTGTATCAGAATACCTCCGAGAATATTAATGCAGAGTCGAATTTAAGAGTCAAACAGCTCTTCATGTGTGTGGGTCTCAGTGTGTTCTGTCCGTGTGAAGGCAGGTGTTAGAAAGGTTGAAATGGAGGCATGGATGGAGAGAAAAACAGAAAACAAAACAAAAAGAACCCACAATAACAGCAAGATCTCCTGCCTCGAGTATGTGCGTGTGTGTGTGTGTGTGTTGGCGCGTGTAGAGATGGGCTGAAAACAACAATGGATCAATAGGTTTACTGTGGCCTCTAGCCAGCGGCTCTAACACTCTGCCTCTGTTTGTGTGTGTGTGTGTGTGTGAGTGTGTGTTTCTCTTTCCTTTGCTCTCATCAATACTTCCATTCGGTCAACCCGAGGGCCCCGGGCCCCCCCACAGTGATCACATTTATTTTTAGAGGGCCGACAGAGCTTCACTGCAGGGCAAATTACTGCTCCATGTGTTTGTACTGCAGGAGCACTGCATACAGTCACCGTATTTATACTGCGTCCATGTCAATAGGTTTAAACACACACAGCATCGCAGCAGAAATGATACACAGCACACGCATCAGCCTGGTAATCAACTGCTGTCATGAATCTGTTGCACCAAAGTCACGTTCAGTCCACACAGAAGCTGTGATAGCACATGCTAGAGCCATTGGTATTAAGTTCTTCAGCTTATTGATGAAACGTGTCGATTTAAGAGTTGTTCTTTCTGCACAGCCTGATTTATCTTTTACCATCGTCATACCACCATCTTTGACCACTTTTAGAGATGCATTTCACAACGATGCTGCAAGGTGGTTTGGAATGGTATGGAAACGGCCGTCCAAGAGCAAAACACCAGACCCTTTTGAATCACCAAACAAACCTGACACTTGGACGGTGATTCAGGGGTCTGTGAATGGCCTGAATCACAAAATTCATTCACTGAATTTATGGGAAATATGTAGGATATACAGGAGATTTTGAATCTATCACACAGCGCTAATCATCAGTGTTTGTCACTAAGAACAGTGTGGAAGATTCAGGGGGCCCTCTACGGAATACAGTGGCAATGCAAAACTATGTTTTCATTAGTGTGTAATCACCTGAAAATAAGAATCTTTGTGTTTTTGTTACCTTAGTCTGAACCTGTCATGTCTTCAGAAACAGCGAGTCCACCGTGTTTCTACAGCAGCCAGGAACTGACAAACAAAACACTTGGCAACTCACGGCTCACCAGCGCCATAGTTGTGAAGCAGAGAGCGAGGCAGTGGGGTTGTCATCAACTATGCTGCTATACACCATTAAATCCTACACAGTGGTCCTTTAATATATGTGAAATGTTAAATAATTCTTTCAAAAAGATGACATCCTTATCCAGACACATGCTACAGTGTGATCCGTGAATGAGTAGGTGTGCTTACTAAAATCTCAGCCTCCGCTCCAACAGAAGAAACAAAACAGAGCGTGTGAACTGAGAAGACATTTACTGAAATTAAAGGAACATGTTGAAGACAGAGACTTTTATTCTGCTGTTAGCTTGAAAATTGTTCGCTTCACACAAAGCGATGGAAGCACACATTCACAATCCTGTGTGGTTTAAACAAGCCATTTTTCTCTTTCTCACCTTCGCTCTCTCTTTTGCTCTCCCTCTCAATTTAACTCATTCTCTCTCACACACACATACACACCCGTTGGCACACACACACACACAGAGCTTCACCCCGAGTGGCTCAGGATATTACCTATCAACTGGAGCTTGATTAATTAGTCCTTAATTGGTTGTCATGTCACTGACCAATCGTGTGACAGCACCCCTGAGGGCCGGGTGAGGCAGAGGACAGCAGAGAGAGAGGCAGGGAGGGAGGGAGAGAGGGAGGAAGAGCAAATGTGTGTCCTCAAGGAGGAAAAACGATCTGAAACACACAATACTTCACCACTCTGCCACAAGAATCAGACACACACACACACATTTATACTCATGTGTTTGAGAAATACAAAAAAACAGTGTACATGGGAAAGGAAACCGGTTTACAAAGAAACCAGAGGTACAGCTGTTTTATAACTTAAATTGAATCCACTCTCTTAAGGTTGAAAGGTCACTGCATATGTCACGGTAATCTAAATCTAGAGATTCCAAAAAGATGCTGTGTAAAATGTCAATTTTGCCTGGACATGAACACATGAAAACATCATGGTTTCCCAAAACTATTTGAAATTGGGTACTCAGGTCTGGAGATGTTTGTGGCGTTTTTCTTTGTGCATGGTAGATTCTTACATTTGTAGATGCAGAGATGAACTGTGTTTATTAACAATGGTTTTCTGAAGTGCTCCTGAGTCCATGTAGTGATATCCTTTGTAAAATGTGGGTTTTTAATGTAGTGCTGCCTGAGCAGTTGAAGGTCACGAGCATTTCGTTTTGATCTTTCGGCCTTGCCCGTTACATGCAGAGATCTCCCTGAATCTTTCAGTGATATTATGGATCCATCCATAAATTCATTGCAAATGTCCGTTGAGAAATGCTGTTTTCAAACTTTTGGACTCTTTGCAGTTTTTCACAAAGTGCTGATCGTTGCACCATCCTTGCTTGTGAACCGCTGACCCCTAAATTCCACCGGGCTCGGCTCTGTGACGTTACTAGCTCACCAGGAGCGTTTCAGCAGTGGAGTGTTTGGTCCTTCAGACTTGGTGTATATGTTCCACCATGAGTAAGTAGACTGCATAGTTCAATTCAATGGCAGTATAAATAATGGACAGAGCCTGTCCTAAGTGACGTCACCCCTTGGTTTCTGAAGCTCCGTCATGAAGCTGAAAATGTGGCTGTCGCCATGTTGGATGCACTGCTTCTTCCGCATCCCGGCTAATGTAAAAATCAGCAAAGACATGGATCATCGGCTGACCTAAGGTGAGTTGAATGTAACCTGGATCCTCTAATTAGCCATCTGTAGCCACACATACCTGTCAGTCACCGTGGCCATGCTGTTGTTATTATGTGCAACTTTAAGCTTTAACATCATTTGAACAGGTGAGTTGTATATAAATTCACCCTCAGTACGGGGAAATTAGCTATAGAGACCAAAACTGTTTGATGGTTCAATTAAGTTTTTAGCACTTCCACATTGGCTTCTTTTCCCAGCCACAGATGTTGCCACTTGGTTAAACTGTTTTCCTTTTTATTATAATATATGCACAGGGTGCTTTATTTTGAAAACCTGCCTGAATTCTCTGTGTCGTTTGTGTGTTTGACTTCTGGCCACCTGGATCTGCTCTGTGCTGCTTGACATGGCTGATCGTGGAATCCTTCAAAAATAGACCAGCCACTTCTCTGAAACGCTTCACCCCACGGCCCAGATAATGTCTTGCTGCTATGCCAGGTAGAATTCAGGCTTGAATTTCACAAGGCTGCTCCAATGAACCTGTTTACCTGTGGAACATTCAAAATAAGTGTTTTTAAAACGTTCCGCAACTTTCTTAGTTTTTTAGTATTATTGGGATGTGTTACGAGTGTATAGCTACAAAATGATAAAGTTTATCCGTTTGAACATTAAATATCTTTAATAATATCTTTACTGCATCATGTTTTTATTTACATTTTACACGGTGTGGCAAATATTTTGGAATCAGGGTTGTGATATAATATCAAGTTTATGTTTATGATACCAGTAGTTTTGATTGCAGGGATTATTCTTTGCCTTTTACACCACGTTATGGTAATAAATCTGTGAAAGGTCTGTGTGTTTGGCTTGTGCTCCACACCAAAAGTGTGAGGGGTGCCTACAGACTGCACAAGGGCATAATGTTACAACATTAGGTCTGTCAAAGTTAGCCAAAAACAAAGAAAATATCAGAAAAATCACTGTGTTCATACATTACGGTATTCATTTGAAGCTATTTTAACGAGTCATGTGATCACCAGTGAAGCAGTCCTGACAGGACTATAGCTAAAGTTTGTGTAGCTAATATTGTTTATGATGTTTGGAGAACACGTTGAAGATTAGATGATGTTAGCAGTAATCAAACTGAACACACAGACTCCTCATGCTAAAAATCAGACTGCTGACTGTCATTATTGATACATCTCATCCTGCAGGATAAACTGACCATAAAAATATGAACAGACGGGGACTGAGAGCGAGCAGGTAAACCACATGAAGAGACTGCTCTGTGGTACAGGCAGAGTTCATGAGAGTGATGTCTATTTTTTGTCTTTAATCAGTGTTTTTATGCCTGTAATGAAAATGGCCCTGCAGGGAGACATAAAGTCTATTGAACTGAATTGAATTGTTCTCTGCGATCTCTGGCTACCAGACACAGACAGGCCGTTAATAAAAAGGCTATTTGTCAGTCTGTCAGCGCTCGCTCCTCCAATCAATGAAGACTCACCGAGTCTGGAAACGCAACTGCAAGAGGACACAACATGGAGGAGACACCAGGAAGGAGAAAACACTGAGGGGTCAACAAGGAGGAAGCAAGGTGGAGACCACATGGAGGACCCAACACGCAGAGGTGAATACAAGAAGGAGACCAAACAGTGGAGGCAACAAGAAGAGGTCAAGATTAAGGAAACATCAAAGAGTTTTGAGCCAGCCACTGAAGGACATTTATGTGTTCTCTGTCTAGGAATCCTTGTCTTAATTTAACAGTATTCCCTGATTCCAACCCAAAATATGTAAAACTGTGTGAATGTGTAAAAGGGAAATTGAAGCCTACAACACAATCCAAAAAACCTGAAATAAATACAAGACTGGGAAAATTGTGGAATGCTTAAAAACAACTGTTTGGTGGTGCCCCTGTAGCTCACCTAGTAGAGTTTGCACCCCATGTATCCAGACTGAAGGCTTTACTGCAGCAACAGCTGCTCCTTTGCTGCATGCCATCCCATCATTCTCTCTCCTAAACTTCCCATCTAGCTCTCCAACTCTCACTCTTCAATAAAGCAGAAAATGCTCAAAAATATCTTGTTTGGAACATTAAGGGTAAACAGGTTCATTGTCATGCCTGGGTATGAAAGTGGCATCACTGAAAATACCCCAACAGTTTACAGGACATCACTTCTCAATGAACAGTTGTAATGAATCACAATTATGGATTTCACCATCAACAATCAATAAAATCTGTGTGTGTAAGGAGCAGGGCTTAAAACCAACATTGAATGTTTGTGACCTTCCACCCTTCAGACAGCACTGCATGAAAAACTGACATAAAGGATATACATCATCAGCTCAGGAACACTTCATTATCAGTAAACACAGTTCATCGCTGTATCTACAAATAAAAGTTTAGACTGTATACCATGCAAAGACAAAGGCAGATATCAACAACATCTGAAACACTGGCCTGATTTTTCTGGACCTGAGCTCATCTGAGATAGACTGACAGAAAGTGTGCTGTCTACATTTCAAAATGTTTTGAAATCTCGTGGATGTTGTGACTTCTGGGCTACATTTACTCAACTTTTTGGAATCAAGGTTCTATATCCACACATACTCACCCTCTCAACATTACAACTAAATACAGCATCAACAACCGTGACAGGGCAGGTTTTGTCGACATAAAAAAGTGTAAATCCACAAGTTTATGGCCATTATTTGGCATAAATATTACAATTTGAACTTGTGCGACCTTCTAAATTTCAGTTTCAGTTTTAACCTCCCCTTTATTGCCATTGCTCAACCACAAACAGTGCATTTACATTATTGAACAATAAGGTCACAAACTCAGAAAAAAGAAAGCACACCAACAGAAAATACATCTCAAGTGAAATACGTTGCCTTCAGTACTGCGTTAGTGTACCATCTGTCCATAAAGGTCTCCAGGAGTTAAAGTCCCTCTAGATGTGAAGAACTGACCCTTGTTGTTTCTGGCTCCCTCTTGTCTTTTATGACAAAAACTTTCCGGACAAATTGAACAGCACAAGGAGGCATGGCACAACACTACAACTGGACTCATGAGAACACACAAGAATCTATCTCGCCAGGCTTCGAGATATGTCCAAGCACAGTCTGTTATCACTCACAGCTGGTCATCAGCGAGCTGTAAGGAACTACCCAAAGCTACGGGCGTGGTTTAACACTAGATGTGCGACAATGTGTGTGATGTGTTTGTTTTCCCTGAATCAACGGTGGCTGCTAAAGAGGTTAGCATAAATGCTGCTGGCATTACTTAAAAATGAGAACTGTAGAGTAATTCTTTAGTGACTACATTATAGGTTTGTTTATCTGAATGGCTGAAGTTCACCCATGATAGACAGGGATAAATAGACGGTTCATCCAATCAACTGCCAAGTGTGTTTGCTCCTGAAAGTGCCTGCCCTTTTCCAAACAGTTTCTAATGTTGACTTCACAGATGGTTCTGCATAACAAACCATCGAGTGATATTAAGGGATGATCCTCTGCTGGAGGTCCCTCGTTGGCTTGTCAAAGTGAGTTGGACAGGGTGTGCTAGCAGGACCAAAAAAAAAACACCTGGACACCTTCAAATGGATGTCCTGTGTTCCCAGGACCATAGACATAGCTGGGCCCTGGGGCATGGTGTCTGGGACAATTCTATTGAGAAAAACTAAGAAAATGAGAATCATTATGTATGAAACCTTACTAACTGTACTTTCATATGCTGTTACTCCCACACTTGCAGACTCAAAATGAATGGAGACCAATGTTGCTCAGAAAATTGCAGTACACTGAGGAAAAAAACTGAACTTGTCATAGATCGTGTCATAGGTGTGACATTTGGAGACAGATTTCTTCTCAGTGGTGTAAAACTCAGACAAACAGACAAACAGTGAAAATATAGAATAGATGAGACGAGCAGGGGAAAGAGGGGAGAGAGGAAATGAATAAAAAAAGAGGAGAAATAGCAGAATAATAGATGTAAACAACCATAAGCAAAATACATTTAGTTCAACTCAAACTATCAAATATAATATTAAATATCAATATCTAAAACTATTTTGTGACATGTGAAATGCCTGTCTAAAATATACGCTTGCATAGAGAGCTCTAAAATGGAGGGAAGGGCAGATGGATGGAGGGAGCAGGGCAGAGGAGGAGGAGAAGGGGAGGGAGGGGGAGGTCAGGAGAACAAACTGAGAGAGGAGAAATCCCAGGAAGACTTTCTCTCATAATTAATAAATGAAAGATGTTGTTAGTGCATCTGATCAATAGAGTTGTTAGGGAGAAGGGGCGATTGATCGGACGATGGGATGAGGGACGGAGGGACGAGGGGGTGGAGGTGGAGGGGAGGAGGAGGGTTATGCTATTCACTCTTGTGGCTGTTTCGAATTTTCACCCTCATTGAGAACAAAGGAGTCTCCTGAGCCTCATCAGCGCTGATAGACACTTAGCACCATCCTGACCTTAATAGGAGGGGGGGGGGGTTAAGAGAGGGAGGAGAGGAAAGGATGGGAGGCAGGGGTGGAGAGGAGGGAGGTGGGGGGAAAACATAGAGGAAAAAGAGAAAGAAGAGTGTAGAGATGGTAAAATAATGAAGAAAATTGTGGATGAAGAAAGAGAAAAGCAGTTGGGGGAAAGGGAAGGCAGGGAGAGAGAGAAGGGAGGAAATGGGAGGAAGAGGAAGCAAAAGAGGTAAAGCAGGGCAAGAACTCAAAACTCTTTTTAGAAAACATTGCCTGCGAACATAATCAGCACACATTGTTGCCTCACCAGTGTTGTAGTAATCGGCTGCATTTTTACTCAGCCTCATCTTGGTCTTGGACAAAGAACACTGACAAGCCAAGACCACTCACGTAATTGCCTTGCGCATTGTCTTATTAACTGTCTGGAAGAAGACATCAGCAAAATCTTCTGGAATAAATTTTGGTTGCCTAAGGCCACATTCAGATAGGAACAGGGAAACCAGGGTTGCCACAAAGAGAGAAGTTGATCCAGAATCAACTTTTGGGAAACCGGAAACCCACAAGCCAATCTGACACTCAGATCGGTCAAACCTCCACAGACAGCCTGAAATGTCTCTGAAGCAGAGACTATCCAGGTGGATTCACGGACCAAACTCTGATCATCTACCTGTGTGTGTGTTCTGACCTGAGTCTGACTCACACTTTACACCACAAAATATAAAAACGAAGAAGTTTAATTAGATTTGTGTTCAATGATTAGAGAGAGCGAGAGAGAGAGGGGGAGAGCGCTTTGGTAGAGAGACATAGAGTAACAACATAGAGAGCGAGCACCGGCCTCCATAAGGCTCATTCAGGTCAATGATGAATGATGAATTAATGAATTAATCAGAGAAATAAAAAGTAATTTCCTAATTGTTTCACAGTGGTTACATTCAGCAGGTATATACACGCCCACAGCAACCCACCTCACACCCCCACCATTGCACTCCCTCACCACCGGTTGCCGGTTTCCCTGTTCCTGGCTGAATACACGCTAAAACTGCAAAGTGTTCATCTACAGAACAGCATCCAAAAGAACACACAGAGGTCCATAAATACTTCAAGGCAACGCTTGAAGAGGTGACTCAATGTAGCAACCACCCTTCACCAAAGAGTTCTCATGAATATAAGTTTCAGTATGCTATATACTGTCTGGTCTTTGTCTTGACTTGGTCTCAACCCACAAAGTCTTGGTCTTGTACTGGTCTCAATGCACTCTGATCTTGGTCCTGACTACAACACTATGCCTCACTGTTTTGAACTCCATAAAGAAAGGTTCTTTGTAGAGTTTGCATGTTCTCCCCGTGTCTTTGTGACTTCACTCTGGGCTTCCTCAAATGGTCCAAATACATTACTTGTAGGCGTGAACATAAGTAAGATGAAATGATGAAAAGATGAACTGGAGGCTTATCCAGGTATACCCCACATTCCACGTAATGGGCTCCAGCTTAGAAGCACAAGGTTTAGGCTAGAGAAACTCACACATTGCTAACATCAAGAGCTCATGAAAAGACCTTCGAAAGATTCCTGAAAAACTACAAACTCAAGACGTGTAAATGCTTAAGATGTTTTATTTTCATTCCAAGAGCCTCGTGACTTGATGGACCTAAGATGGACATAAGCTTCTGCAAAGACAAACAAGCTCTCATCTAGATATCCAAATATCAGAGATCCTATTGCAGATCAGTCCCATCAGACATAAGTGCAATGTGTTCCGACTGCAACCTGCACAATGCAATGACCAAATCTGAGCAAGTTAAGACATAAGTCTGATTTGCAACCTGCTCCACTAGTAGAACGCTCCTGGTGTGGTATCAAGCCACATGGATGGGTGCAGTAGTGAGCCCAAATCTGTTTTCCTGAAGCAGAAGAAGAGAAGAAGACGCCCATAAGAACTTTGACCCAGAGCTTTTCCTTCATTTCCTATACTCGAACAAACAGACGAATCTTAACATGATGAAGCTTCTTGCGATTGCTACCCGAATGCAAAATGTTTATGCTCCATGGTAAACAAGGTTTTTCTTCCTGTCTTTCTTCCTTTCTTCCTGCCCCATGTGCAGGGGTCCAGGGCCCAAAATGCACAACCCCCACTGAAATGAATTGAAAGACCTGTGGTTTTGCCAGTTTGATCCTGTCCCCTGATCCTGTCTGAATGCCCACTTAGGGTGTAGGGCTTAAATACCTTTCTTTATTTTGCTATTCGTAGAGAAGCAGCACTGTAACTTATCGACCATGTAGTCTAATGTGGGATAGAAGACAGAAGAAACACACTCAATATCAACTTCATCCTCCACCCAGCAACTATCTGTTGTGCGCCAAACAACAGTTAGGGGGTAATAGATGTCTGTATAAGGGCATTCAAGTAGGTGGGTGCAGAATCAGAGACTACTTTGTAGGAGATCATTAGGACTTTGAACTGCAACAGGTAGCCAGTGGAGCTTGATGCGTAGCACAGAGAGCTTTTGTGTTGATTGATGAGGTGGCACAGGCCACCACATTAAAACTGTGCATGTTGATATCAGACAGTCTTTAAGTGACTTGAATGTGGCTATGTGGCAGAAACAAACTTTCCGTGTACAGGTGGAGTCACAAATGCAGCTTGGGAAACATTGGGAAAACAGCAGCATGTCAGCTCATCAGGGAGAGTCCAGTACCCAATCATGTTGAGAAGCACTTGCTTAGATTACCATCCTAAGGCTCCAGGACTCTGTGGGTCTGCTGGGTCAAAAATCTGATACGTAGAAGATGGAACACATTTTCATCTCTCTAAAAATGAGTTACTGAAACTACTAAGTTGAATGAGCTCTCACTTTACTGTGGAAGCAACCGTGTGTGTGTGTGTGTGTGAAAGAGAGAGAGAGAGAGCAAGAGAGAGAGAGTGCAGTGTGGTTGTGTGTTTGTCCATTAACAGCTAATAGCAGCTCTGTTTCCCCATTATCACTAATGGATGGAACTCTCTGGACACACGCACACACACTCACACACACAGTCTGCCGGGACCATTACTTACTCTCTCATTCCCATGCTGTCAAAATTAGCCATGCAACATAAAAACTACACACACACACACACACACACACACAGCTCTCTAAACGTCTCAGCGGACAGGAAGTGAGGGCGTTAGGGCAAACAAGGAAGTGTTTCCCGCGGCAACCAAAGAGCTTCGTGTCTGGTCCGCCTGTCTCACTTCGCCTGTAAGCAGTGTGTGTGTGTGTGTGTGTGTGTGTGATGTAATGTAATGATGAGATGCAGTCGGGGGACTCCAAAGTGCCTGTTGACTGTTTTAATTGTCACCTCCCTTCCCTCCTTCATCCCTCCCTCCTCTCTCGTCACACTCTCTTTACTGCACTCTGTTGCTCCTTTCCTCCCTCCCTCTCTCATTCGTACTGCCTTCCTCCTTCCCTTCCTCACACTCATCTTTCATAATGTTATCTCCCTTTTAACACTTGTCCCTCCCTTCTTCCATCTCTATTTTCCTCCTCCATTACCCCTTTCTCTCCACCTCTTCTGTCCTTACTCCAACCTGCCTTTCTCACCTCATATTTCTTTCATTCCCTCCATTTATTTTTTCATCCTTTCTCTTCTCCTTCCTTCTCCACCCATCCTTAGTTTTCTTCTTTTATCTCAATTTCACCCCTTTTCTTTCTTTACTCTTTGGAAATCCTTCCTTTTGCTTTCTCAATTTTATTCTTCACTCTTTTACTTCCTCCACTCCTCTTGCTCATTCCTCTCCTCCCTTCTGTCCTTCCTTTAACCCATCTTCCCTACCCCAGTCTTCCTTTCCCTTCCTCCATCTCTTCTTTATATTTCATGTCTTTATTTCTTCCTATGTCCTTTAAAGGCAAATGTTTAACAACACATTATTATGAATAGGAACCACATTCCTTCCTGTGATCATGATGGCACACCAAGTTCATTTTCAGCTATAACAACAGAGTAACGCTGACTCACCTGCATGCAACCGAAGCACAAATAAACTATGATTATTATCATAGGTTATAAGACTTCATTGTTATCAGTTCATCTCTCAGTAGTTTCAATTAGCTCCACCTTGCCCAGCTCATTCATAACTATAGTGCAATAATTTATTATTATCTCAAGGAAATGGGTCATCCTGCATAATGAGGACTTTTATTTTTTGTACTTCAACATAAGCAAAAACATGAATGTATAACAGAGTATTTATACACTGTGTTGTTACTTTTACTACAGTAAATATGAGTACTTCCACCTCTGGCAAACAGTGTGAACTGTAAATATGTCTGAGATAAGCTGAACAGCTGACCATGACACCAAACACACTGAGTAAGAGATCCAGAGAAAAAAGACAAAAGACACAGAAATCACATCTAACTATGAAACAAAGTTTAGTCAGAAGAGTTTTCGAATATTATAATGTTCAGTCACAGCTTTATGTTTGGACAAACTAAATAATTAGTGTCATTGTTAAAGAGTTCTGTCTTGATTTCATTCTAAGTGGCTTTAAGTCATCTTAACTTGCTAAATCTGACTCGCTACAGTGTGTGTGTCAGATCTTCTAAGGTAAGATTGTGGTAGAATTTAGTATTTCTCTCTGATCTGAGATCAGTTGAAATGTGTTTATCACACAGAGACATTTCAGTCAGTCCTCCACGCCTGTCCTTCCTGTCTCCTCTGACCTAACACACACACACATACAGTTCTTCCAGTCCACTGCTCCTCTCTGTCCAATCAATGCAATATTAATGAGCCACAGCCCTGCTGGATACACTGGGAACTGTGCATGTGTGTGTGTAACCGTTGATATCTGTGCATACATTCATCTGTATGTATGCGTGTCCCCTGTCTAGCTCCATCAGTGTGTGTGGTATGTGTGTTATGTATTTCACATGTATTTGTATGCAAGTGTGCGTGTGTGTGTGTGTGTGTTGTGTTCCCCTCTAGCCAAAGGACAAGCCTAAGGCTAAAGTGTCAAGGTCACACACACACACACACAGCCACACACACAAACACACACACAGAGTTAAATCTTTATCGCATTTTGCTGCACAGATCTGAAAGAATCTCGACTTTTCTGTTTTACTTTTGTCATAATTTCAGTTTGACTCCTCTGTTAATCTCTACAAACACATATCTGTAAATTAATGTAGAATCTGTAGGCGAGGGACAGATTCTGGCAGTGGAGGTGAGCTGGTTTGTGTTCGTAGTCTGAGTAGTACTGATGGATCATGTCTGAGCAGGCTTTGGTTGCTTACTGGTAAACACAAACACATTGGCCAAAATGGAATTCTTCTGCCATTGTTTGACGATTTAGCTTTTTATTAACTTAAAAATATCTTAAATTTAACAAATCTGATTGTCTCTCAACTCTGTTCTTGCATCCTAAGTTGCTCATCAGACTGTAAACATTGACAGATATCCAGGTATCCACTGGCAAACAGGCCCAACAACACTGACCAGAGAGGCTAAATCATCATCAGACTACAGCTGACCAATTGCTTCACTGCACATCATAGCCTTTAACGGCAGCCTGACATCTTCAGCAACTCACTCAGCGTCACTGTCACACAGGGTGGATCCTGAACTATTTTCTGATGCTTCTGTTTGTTTTTCAGAGATGTGTGGAACACAGCAGCAGACAGGAGAGAATTCACTTTTAACAGTTTAGAAGAGGAAACCAAAGTGAACACAGTCCACTTGATCTCACAGAGCCGTACGCTAGTGATGTGTCAGTCCTTTAAGTTAGTTAGTGCAGGACACAATTCAGATACAGGGACTGGATTTATGTTGTGATGCTGTGACACAACTTTTGTCCAACTGGAATGAAACAACATTCTTTCCTGTACTGTGTCCAGAGAACCAAAAAGGTGAAATGTTCATACATTTATTGCTGATCTCTAGTTTTTCATGAATTCGATGGAGTACCATTCCAGTGACCATACATTTAAAAATGCATTAACATACCATAAATGATTATGATTGGACCAAACTACCGATAGTATTTTTTCCTTCAGTCTGGAAATTGTCTTTTCAAAACAAACAAAGCGGCAGATCATCATCTTATTAAGGCTCATGCTGCCTCTTATTCAGTTACCACAAAGCGGTACCTCTGTGGCAGTGAGGTGAAGCCAAAAACTGCAGTTCCTCAAATGTCCACTTGACAGCTTGCTAAAGGACGAATCAGTCTCCATAAGTCCCCATGTTCAAATGTCCAACTTCACAGCAGAAATAAACATGTTTACAGCCTGGTACAAAAAACTGTTTTGGTCTCTGTAGCTACACTGTAAAAAAAATGTCTGTAGATTTGAAAAACTGTTTTCTGTACTGTTGTACTGTTACTGTACAACTATGTGAAATCAACAGTACTAACATCCTCTTGTAATATTAGAAGAGTTATACCGTAGTTATGACAGTAAAATTCTGGCAACCACAGCTTCCAGTTTTTTACCATAAAAAAAATATTTCTTCTCCCGTTTGTGAGTGTGAAATTTTAAGAACTAAACTGAGGCTTAAAGTTGTGGTGAATTAATAGCATGGTCACTTGACTTAACTGGACTACCAACATCACAGAGGCTATACAGCCACAGATTTTCAGCTTCAAAACGGCTCTTCAGAAACCTGTGTGTGATGTCACGGATACGATGTCCATTATTTATACAGTCAGTGGTTACCACAGACATCATTGCTCTGATTCAGGGTTGGGGGGTCACTCCAGCAGGCCCTGTCCTCCAAATCTGCAAACATTTCCAGCATCAGGTGCAGTTTGATGTTTCATGTGTCAGCCTAAATGACCGCAGCTTCTTGTAACTTCATTTTAAGTTACTGGGAACCCTCACTTTAAAACCCATCATCACTTTGACCTCTGAGAAAACAACCTGACTGGCTCTTTTTCACCTGTAGGTTCAGTCTCCATTTAACATAGGGTTGAACTCGCCGACAAACAAACAGAATAAAAGTAACAGTAATCACAGGCCTCTCCCCCTCTCTCTCTCTCTGAACATCCAGCTCTCTGTCCAGGCTCCGAGTGTATCGATCCGTCCGCTCTCACCAATCTTCAGCCTTAACCAGTCGATGCTGCTGCCGGTCACATCCTGCTCGCCGCCGTCTCTCCTGCTCGGCTTCCGGCTTTAATAGACCTGAGGAATCTGGTCTGGAGGCGATTTACCGCCGTCAGGTGACAACCTCGCCTCTGCTGCAGACGGTGGGGTTTGTTATTTCTTATTGTTTGTCGTTAGTTTTGTTGTTCGCGCCGCGTGCTCACTCTGAACTGAAATTACAGACTGTGAGAGTGTTTCAGACGTGGTGGCATCACAGAATTGACATTTGCCATTTAGCAGAGTGAAAATAAATCTGTCTTTGCTTCGCTTCCACTGGACTTTGTTTGAGGGGTTTTCAATTTCAGGAGCGCTGCACCTCGATGTTTCTCACCAAAAGACTCTAATAACACATTTTCTGCAGGTCGAATCAAACAGAGCAGCTTTAAAACTGTGCTAGTTTATGTATGTTTTTTTTTTAATTTGCAGTAATATAAAATCATAACGATTTTTCTTTTTTCTGTGTGTTTCATGCTGTTACAGAGCCAGTATAGAAATGACAGGAAACGAGCAGGTCTCCTGCCGGACTTGAAAGGTCTCTTCCTGATAATATCCTACTAAAGAACTGGAAGTTTCCTATGAAGGGCTCAGTCATTTGCACAGAATTGTAAAAATGGACAAAGAGCATAAACCTTTTTACCAATATTTTTAGTCAGCATGCAAAAATTCAAAAATGTAAAAGTTTGTCTCTCGACAACATCTAAGTCAGTCCCAGATTTACTTTTGTCCAGCGGCTTCTTGTTCCGTGACCCTCATCTTTTCTTTTCCTAGCTTTCTCCGCCAACGTCCTCTTTGACAGCCTGCAAACTGAGCTAACAGCAGCTACAGTTGGCAGCTGTTTACTTTATTGTCCATCAGAAAACTCTGTAAATCACGGAGTTGATGCGCCTCAGATGGAAAAGCAGAAAAGATTTTCTCCATGAAATATGATCCAGCTTCTAGTTACTTTATGGTCAATGTTAAAATATTCAGTAGATTGAATCATAAAGATTTTAGAAGCTCTAAAGAGATTCCTCTAAAACTCCACACATAGTCCTAGACTGTACACTGCAACTATAATTTTCCTATTCTTTCATAAAAAATAGATTTCTACTCACTATGTGTAACGTTATGTCCTCTGTTCTCCTAAATCAGTTTTTCAATAGTGACTGATGAGAAACCTATAAAATAATCTGCTGTAATAACACCAAATCACCCTGAAATCTTCAGGACTAAAGCTTCAAATCTGCTTTTAGTTTTTTAAATCCTCTGTCAGTTTATAAATTGATTTCCGTCTTTCCTGTCAGCCAATAGTTTCAGTTATTTTCTTTTCAAATCAACCTGCAGAGACTTGAAAATCACAGCAGGCAGAAGAGTCTCATTGTTTGCACTTTTTACCAATTTTGAAGAATTCCATTTCAAAAGCTTGAAGGTCTGCACACATCCTGACCCTGATGATGATACAAACAGAAACCAGCTGTAAACTGGAGTTACAAGGTTTCCCTCTTCATTTATTTTCCCATATATGGATCAGAGGCTGAAGACAGCCAGCTGTCAATCATCTGAGGCGTGATTACGAGCAGCAGCTCCGACACACAGAGCGGATGCTACGCCACAAAACCAATTCATCTCCCATCAGCTGCTCATAAACAATCCATCGATATCCTCACTGAGATCGTCTCTGTCCAGAATGAGTTCACAACAACTGGCGCGTTGTTAGGGAGTCGTTTATCGATACACACAGAAATAAAATATTTATCATCAAGCAGCTCTTGGTTTGGAAATGTGATCAATCGTTATGCCCTCCGGTGTACAAATCACAGCGGTTAAGAGCGGAATCCGTACCGATGCTTGTTCAAGACATCAAACACAAGAACGTATTGATCTCATTTTCCAAACCGATCATGAAAGTGATGTGAACACGGAGAGGCACAGAGTTTATCTCATGCCTGAATATGATAATAATATTATTTTTGATTATGTTCTATTATTTCCAGTGTGAGAAACAAAGTTTGACTTCACCGTTCGCCAGCAGGTCAGAGGTCAGAGAGGCTGTGAAAAAGAATAAAGAATAATAATAAATAAACATCTGTCAGGAATGAGACTGCCACGATTTACAAGACAGTGTGACCAGCAGAGACAGCCAGCGCGTCCGTTTCTTTTCAGTAACTTGTTAGCATTACAACTATCATCAGGAAAAATTACAGTTGAAGATGTTTCTTTATTCTTTTTAAGCCATGCACCCGCAGTTCATATATAATATCCACTATAGCTGCGTTAACGTGTGTGTGTGTGTAAATTATAGTAATTAATGAATTTATTTTTTAAACAAAGTAAACATGGTCAAACACAAAGTCAGTGTGCTCTGTTTGTCTGTGTCTGTGATGGTGAATAGTGATGCACAGAGTCCCCAGAAATGAAGGATGTTTTGCTACGATGTGTAGCCCTTAAATCAGGTAATGAAGTCTTTCCTCTTCAGGTAGATCTTAGAGACAGCTCATTACAGCCGGTACCATGACAGGAAGAACAGTTGCAGGAGCATTCATCTTTAGTTTCTCAGTGTTGACCATGAAGACGGGATGGTATAAAGCCTTTTTGCCCACACTCCTGATATCACGTAGTGATAAGTGTATATACATTGAAGCAGTGTTGTCCATACATCTTGTTGTATTACATTTGCTTTGGGTGCTTTTCACTGCAATGAATCCTCTCTCTCTCTCTCTCTCTCTCTCTCTCTCTCTCTCTCTCTCACACAACTTTTTACAGTCTAAGTGTGGCGTTCTTGTCAGAACTCTGGTTATAAATGGATTTGTTTGCTGTGGTGCGCCCACAGTTGGCCGTGCTGGATTAAACCTCTGATCTGAGCGGTCTCTGAAGCTGTTTAAAGCACCACCCTGTTGGTTTTGTATATTTTAAGCAGTAAAGTCAGCGCCGGAGCTGAGCAGAATCACAACCTCTCTGCTCTTTGCTCTTAACCCCCTTCACTCGGCACTTAACATCGACTTTCCTTCCCATTTTCTTTAAACGTTGACACCGTGTACTTTGTCCCACGTTTAAGTATGCGCGGATACTTTCTCAGGATTAAAGGGAACTTAGCAGGTTGAAGGCTCTGATGTTGAGATGTGCTGCTGCTGTCAGGAGGCTCAGAGGAAAGATGCGGGTGGATAAGTGGACTACTTAAAACTGTTTGTAGAGATAAAGGTCTGCAAGTGGAGAAGTTTCCATCTGAAATCCCAACGTAGGATTAAGATTAAAGGACTATAACACTGCTTTTCTTTGACACGCTTTCACTGTTTTTTCACGTCCTGTAAACTTTAATCAGTTTTTAAATTTCTTCCTTTCAAGATATTTCCTTTCTTTGTGTTTTTAAGTTCTGTCTTGGTTTTTAGAATCTTTTATGTTCTGGTTAGATGCTATTATGTCAATGAGGGTCCTCACAAGGATAGAAATCTGTGTGTCCATAAAAGGGACAGATGGGCTCCTGCTTCCCTCCCTCCTGCTCCTACACACACACACACACACACACATGCACACAGATGGATGTGGTGACATTGTGATGAGCAGAGCTGGTGTCAGAGGTCACAACCCCAGGGGGTCAGGGGACGTGTGTGGAGGTGGGATGGTCTAAATAGACAGAAATCTGTATCTTTGTGTCTTTGTGTGTGTGTGTGTGTGTGTGTGTGTGTGTGTGTGTTTGACTATGAGGCTGATGAGCTTAGAAAAAGACATACATACACACATGTACGTAGCTGTATGACTTTTAAAGTTAAAAGTATCAAAGAATCGTTAAGAAAAGTTAAAGTTGAGAAACAGAATTATTTTTACTTTCAGTGTGTGTGTGTGTGTGTGTGTGTGTGTCATGACAAAGTGAGTGATTGATTGTAACTCTGTGTAAACTCTGCAGGGGGTGGCTGTGTTATCTGCTCAGAGTACGGAGGACACATGACAGTTGTGTTTCCTGACGGTCGTCCTCACTCATCCTGTCCTGACTTTGTTCTTTGACTCTGATCAGGAGCAGCTGTGGCTCAAGAGGCGGCTCCCAGTCCAGAAAATGGACGTCTTGTTCCTTCCCTCAGTAACCTGCAGCAGCTGATACAAGTTCAGACAAACATAAAAAAAATAATCACATAAAATCATTCATAAATAATGACAGCTAATTATTTATGAGGAGAAGTAAGGAAAGGAAAGGAAAGGAAAGGAAAGGAAAGGATTAATAAACTTAACTCGTAATCTCTTTTTCTCTGTTTACTCTTATTAAACAAATTAAATAGAATTGAAGGGATGCCTGACATTCCACTTAATTTACACATTAATAAGTTAACCACAGATTTGAGGCAAATCATCAAACGAATGAATAAATAAATGCATTGTAATATATCAAAGCAAAACCATGTCAGACAGTAAAACTTCTTAACCTGTTCCAAAGAAGTCCTTCGCTTTGTAATTTAGGATGCAAATTCAGGCAATTTTGTGGTTAATTAAAGGGTCATATTAATACATTGTAATATATTTAGGTGGTAAAAAGACCTTTTAAGGTAAAAATCAAAAGAGGACCAACATTATTTGTTTCATTTGAGGGAACTCGTCACCATTTATAATCAACCGTTAACGTTAGCCTTACTGTTCTCGGACAGTTCCTCCCGCTGATGGAGCCACTGCTGTCAGAGATGAAACATCTGCACGTGAGAGAAGTTCAAGAGTGAACTTCTCAGCTTGTTTTGCTCGTGAACATGAGAGTGAAGAGCGTGAAGTACAGCAGCTGATGAACTTTTCTTGCTTTCTTTATCATAATTAATGAGGTCATTCTAAGATTAAAAAAAAAAAAAACCTGCCTTCACTTCCCCGTCAGGAGGTTTGTGCTGCGCTCGATGGAGAAAAGCCTTCACGCCGACTGATGAAAGGAATTAAGACAGCGTGAAGAGGGAAGGAAGGCGGCCTAAATTTGCTGCATAAGTAATTTTTGATCAATATGTAACATTAGAAAGTTTGTTCTTTGAGGCTCTGGTACCTTTCATCAAGAACAGAGAGTTCACCGCTGTTCAGAGACACAACACTGCAAAAAGTGACAGTGAGGTACAGAGAGGTGTACTTTAATGGAACACCACAGGAACTTATTGATGATTATAGGTTAGATATGACAGCTACAGTCACAAGTTACTGTACAAGTTCAGATCTTACCTTCAGTGTGCACGATCTTTTACTTTAATGCTGCTTTTACTGATGAACTGTAGAAGATGAAGGTTATAAACCTGTTCTTAACAGGTTTAACATTTTAAGACAAAAGTACGGTGGCCCTGAGAGCTCGACGCTCTGCAGCTTAAGAAACCATGTGCAAATAGTCAAACACCAGCAAATTAAGAAAACAGATTCATCAACATGCAGAGGTCATGTGTGTGTATTTGCAGAGTGCGTTGAGTCAATGCTGCACACTGTCAATAACCACACGTAGACCATCTGTAGCAGACCACAACATGTCCAGTTGGGTGGTTGTGTACGTCTATAATCTCACATGCATGACTTTGCTGTCTTGCTGACTTTAGCCATCACATTCTCTTCCTGCACAGTATAGTGTGACATATTTCTTTTCAGCTCTCTAAACTTCGCCTCCAACCTCAGCGATCACCTATCTTAACACTTACTTTAGCAGTTAGCTTTGTAATGGTCATCTATCATAGTTCATATATATTATATTTTTGAAAGATCTGATGATCACCTCTAACTCTAGAGAACATTGAATATATTGAGGAATTCTTAGAAAGTCTGACCAGTTTAGAGCTCCAAAAAGAGAAATTCCAAAAGTAAATGAAAAAAAAAAATAAATTCACAATGTTTCTCCCTTAAATCACAGGTAGAGAAACCTTAAAATACAACTCAGCACTGCAGAGAGTTAACTGTATTACACAGTTTCTCGATGGTCCAGTTTAGTTGCTAATGATAGCAGGAGGACACACAGAACAGGGCTGAGGGCTTACTGTGGATGAGAAGACAAGCTGAGAGGTCCCCACAACATCCACATGTCAACCTGAGTACTCTACAGTAAGGGATCAGGAGGATCAGGCTGCCACTCAGCCCAACAGTTACAGTTCAGCAGGAAACAGGAAAGCAACAAAGTTGAGCAATTTGTTGCTCAATTAACACATGTACATCTAAGAAGTCCCCCATCTAAATAATAATGTTTGTGCTATCCAAAACTGTCACACACCTCTGTCATGTTGTCTCCCAGCTAATCAAAAAAATGGCCATGCTGTTATTTATGCATAACTTTCAGCCTTAATATCATGTGAACAGGTGAGTTGTATATAAATTCACCCTCAGTACAGTTATCATGAACAGAGAAATTAGCTATAGAGACCAAAACTGTTTTTTGTACCAGGCTGTAAACGTTTATTTTTGCTGTGTTGTACAAGTTGTACATTTTAACATGGGGACTTATGGAGACTGACTTGTTCTGTAGCGAGCCTCAAGTGGACGTTTGAGGAACTGCAGTTTTTCATTTCACAGCCTTAGGTTGCTCCTGTTCCAGCCTGTTATGAATTTACAAACAGTACGTCTAACACGACCTCTGTACGTACCCCGAATCCAATAAAGAGCAGGACAGAGGCGCTAACATTAGCTTAAACACTCATGGCTTCCAGAACTGGCCTCCACAAAATGAGGCAGCAACACTAGCCTGCTACAGTGTAACTTTTTCTTAAGGTAAACTATAGTACCAACTCTTTTTTAATTGAATGAATTGTTCCTTGGACTTGGAAGCAACACTTGGTTAGTTGGCTAGCGAAACGATTAGTTCACACCGTGTCATTCTCTGCTCGTACCTCTGTACAGAACCAGGCTCCAGTCAACAGCTCTGTTCCAACATAAAAACATGTACGCTCCTCCTCACTTCTCTGAGTGTATTCAGATGATCTATCTGATCTCCTCACCTCGTTAAAACACCACACACAATATTCCCTCTCCTATCCCACAAACCCCCGCGTCTTAACAGCCGTTAGTAACGTTAAGCCCGCTCTAAGCTGGCACTGAATTGATAATTGAAAAGTAAAGCGGCGGCGATTAATTTTTGACAGTGTTGTGGTTTTAAAGACGGCGGCCCCTCCTCGAGCTGCGGGCCCCAGACTCTTGCGGTTGATGTGAGAAACCCCGGTGAATCAAAGCTCCGGCTGGGCTCTCGGGGGTTTTCTATCTCTCCGTCTCTCCATCCTTCCATCCCTCCATCGCTCGGCTTGGTTTTAATGCCTACCTGAGGGACTGAAGGGGAGGGAAGCGAGGGGAAGGCGAGGTTCTCTGACTCCACGTCGATACTTTCTCTCTCCAGCTGAGCAGAATCACAGCCTCTCTGCTCTTAACTAATCGAAACCTAACCCCCACCACCCCCACCACCACACTCCCACTCCTCCCTCTCTGCTCTCTCTCTCCATCCTCACTAACTTTAACAACAAACTCCAGGCTTGTCAGAGCTAAACACACATATTGTCCTGTTTTTGATCTCCCCTTCACTCGGCACTTAACATCGACTTTCCTTCCCATTTTCTTTAAACGTTGACACCGTGTACTTTGTCCCACGTTTAAGTATGCGCGGATACTTTCTCAGGATTAAAGGGAACTTAGCAGGTTGAAGGCTCTGATGTTGGGATGTGCTGCTGCTGTCAGGAGGCTCAGAGAAAAGATGCAGGTGGATGAATGAACTATTTAAAACTGTTTGTAGAGATAAAGGTCTGCGAGCAGACGGCAGGGAGAAGAGTTCATCTGAAATCTCAATTCCAAACACCAACTCAAGGAAAGTGTTAGAGCAGAAGAGTAAAGTGAGATTGATGGATGACTTTTTAATGACAGTTATTAAACAATGGTAATATTATTTTGCTGCTTATCAGCCACTGGTTTCCATTTATATTAAAACAAATGACAAAACTTTTGGAGACGCTGTTCATTTCCAGTTTCTGACAGACAGTTGCGGCTGGTTTCTCTGAACTATGATCACAGTCGTTTGCTGACTTTAATCAAGTGCTAATTATTGAAACCATGACAATGATGATGATGATCGGTCTTCTAGCTTTAAATTCAAATGATGATCTTTACATAAACCTAAACAAAAATCATAACCATGTTGGCTTTGAACTAGAAAACACTTTGTTGTCCTTTGTTGTCAGTATTTCAGGGTTCTATCAGGAACAAAGTCACATAAAGTCACAACTCACAGTCCAGTGAATATGTTTTGATGGAAACGTGATTGCATTGGTCAGGGTTTGATGATGAGCATTCAGAGCTCTGGACACTGGAGACATGAGCTGATGTCCTACAAGTACTCTGTTGGCAGATTTAGGAGACTTAAACGCTTGATGAGGCAGGGATGGTGATTGTGGTTAAACACTAAAACAAGCAAACACTTCCTTTTTCATATTTAACCCAAGCTGCCATCTTTGTGTAAATCTTGGGGAAAAAAAGAGTCCAGGCAGCATTATGTTATTTTTAAGATGGATTCACTGTTGCAATGATCGAATATACATAATCTTTGGAGACAGGGCTGAACAGATTGATTTGTATTCCTCTTTTCTAAAAATTCTGTTTATAAAATCTGTTCATTTAAAGGACAGAACTGGATTTAGACAAATCTTGCACACATCTCGTCACCTCACCTCACCCTTGCAGTGCAGTGGCTGTTAAACCGTCCCTATCTGGAGCCAGTGTTTGGTTTGTACCTCCTGGGCTCCTGTAAAAACATGGCCATTTAACATGGCGGACTCTGTGAAAGAGGACCTACAGTGTCTGTGAAATGTTTTCTGTAACAAAAACAGAAACTCTTATTTGCGTTCAAGGACGTAGAAATCCACGTTTCACCTGATGAAAAGTTGGTGTTCAAGTGAAACCTTAAAAAAATAAAACTAACAAAAGTAACTTCAATTTTTTTGTCATTGAAGCTCCTCTATTGTAAAGTTTTTTTTAAAGACAGTAGCTCGACTGTATCTGGGTCGTATCAAACAGTTCTGTCCCTACAAAACATTTGCAGATGAAATATTTTTCTGTTTTTCCCCCTGAAACTCTCCCATCCAGCTGTGAGATCATATTGATTCTAAACAGCCGCAGATCTTTTTATCTTGAGAAAAATAAACCACTCGCAGCTGAAATGCAGCAACTTTTGGGAACATCAATAATGGATAAATACACAAACTGGAGCAACATGACTTTCTGATCTCGACAAAACTTTCACATCCAGAGCAACTTTGAGTGCTGTTTGACAGAAACACCTCCGCCTCGACTGAACCAGAAGACCTCCGCAAACTCAAGCGAAGAGAACGGATTCAGGAGGAACTGATTTTCAAGATGAAGGTGTGGTGATTTTTATTCTCATTAAAGGGTTTGCGTGTTTGGGAGCGGAGGAAGGAAGAGAGAGAAGAAACAACAGGAGAAGAGAGGAGAGAGAAAGAAGGAAGGAAGGAGAGAATCTGGTTGGCTGCCTCACTGAGTCGATCAATAAGAAAATCTGAGAGCAAAGAGACTGAACCTCCTCCTGCTGCTTTTTAGACTTTTAGACTTTTCTTTATTCCATGACGACCCCTCAAGGAGCTCTATGGACAAATACACAGAGACACATTGATGAAGTCAGTAGGCGGCGACACAGTTATGGCTAAAAACAACAAAATAAAGAAGAAAATTCAGAGTGAATAAAGGAATAAATGCACTGGTTATGTTTAATAGTTAATTGATAACCAGACACAGTGCTGCTGCTTGGTCTCCTGTCAAACATAAAGTCTGTATTCTGGCTCAGGTGTTGTCACCTGACTTTAAACTGTGCATTTACAACAGGGAACTCAAGGATAGCTTTCAGGAGCAGGGGGTTTGACTTCAGATTTGGTATTTTTTAAATGTATTTTATCTAAAAAAAGGAACATGTGTCATTTTTTGGGCTGCGCTGAACTCGCCTCTGTGTAGTTTCACACTTTAATTTCTGTCAGACAAAGAGAAAAAAAAAATACAATTCCTAAAACAGAAGCAGCCAAATGGTTCAAACTAGCAAATTTGTGCATTTAGCAGCAGTCTTTGTGATCAGTTTTACTGATGAAGGAGTAACAAATACACAACAAATGCCCATATGGGGTTAGTTTTTTTTTACTGCAGGGTTGCTGTGCTCTATAGAAACTTAGATGATTGTTTATTACTTGAACATTTTGCTACATTTTGCTTTGGTACTTTCTTCAGCAGGTCTTTCCTTCAGTCTACACACAGCCTCCACAGCCTACAGCGAAAAGGTGTTGCAGGCTCTATGAGGCCTGTGAGGCGAGACCCAGGGCAAAGGAATCACTGCACCGCCGACTGCTGCTTGTTAAACTTTACTCACTGCTTTATATCTACATGTGAGTGTGACATGGTGTGCATGGGTGGGGGTGTATCTGTTGGGTTTTGGGGGGTCTGGTCTGATTTTTATTCCCAGTCTGGTGGTTTAATCACCTGCAGATACAGCGTGTGCACGATGATTCATGCTTTGTCTGTGTGTCGAGGTAAAAGTTAGTTTTCAGACTTTTCAAAGATCTTCAGGTCGTTTCTTGCTGCTGCACAAAGGAATGTGAAGTTTGAGGCGAGGAGAGAGGAGAGGAGGAAAACGTTGAGCTGTGACTGCAGATTACAGCTCCTGGTCAATATCATCAATACCTGATGGTGTTCATACTGAGGACTGATTAAAGACAGAGGAGGAGACGGGGAGGATAACAGGACCTGTGCATGTAAGGAGAGAGAGACGGGGAGTGAGCGAGAGAGGATAATGTGCGAGTGATAAATGGTCAAAGGTCAGAACCACCTGGAGGATCGACCTCTGGCCAGAGAGAGAGTTTGAAATTATAGACAAAAAACTACAAATAAATAACAGACAGACTCTTCCACTACGACACACTGTAAAAGTTTTTGTGGTAACTTTTTTGCTGCCAGTCTACAGATCTCACACATCATGAAAACAGTTGTATGATGTCTTGTTGTCAAGTCTGACAAAAGGAACCTCTGATGATGTCACGATGATGTCATCAGGGTCGCCTTAGCTCAGAGTTGGACGGGACAGATTGACAAACCTGCGTTGCCATGTTTGGAAAGTTTGAAAGACATGGAAGTACAAGTTTAGTATTTCAGAGGATACAAGAAAACACAATATGAATTATGAGGAACAGGAAACACGATGATAAATGATCTCCAACTGTAGTCTCAGTTCTCTTGTTGTTTTCTTTGTGTCATTAACAGATTTGAAAATACTAAAAGTAATAACACAAAGTGATGAAAAGCACGGCAGAAAGACTTTGAGAATCTTTGTTCCTGTGTTTAATTGCTGTGATTTTACTTCTTCACACACTTGTTTTATGCCAAAGTTTAAAGTGAATAATCGAGCGCTGTTAACTTTACATGTGGAACTACAACTTTGATCATTATTCACCTTTAAATTATGGACAGACTTCATCTTTTATGTTGTTACAGTGAACCAGATGAAAACATGAAATTCAGTTTAAATATCAGATTGGAACAGAAACTGTCAGAATGTTAAAGCGATGTGAGATTAAAGGAAGAGATTGATCCGATTCTCTGTGATCAGACTCATTAAAACACTCTGAACTCATAATAATGATGACCGAGAGAGTGTGTGTGTGTGTGTGTGTGTGTGTGTGTGTGTAAACCCAGCATTTAATTAGTCAGACAGAAACTCAGAGGCGCAGAATGTTTAAAGAATTAAAATATAATGAATGTCATGTTTGAATTTTTCACACTTTTTACTCATTTTCAAGACTTTCATTATTTCAAATAATCATTCATTGTATTTTCATCCTGTAATTAACTTTCTATAACTATATTAAGTGTATTTGTTGGTGGCGGAGTCCGCCTTTTCTGTGCTCACAACGGCCATCTATTCATTCTATTCTATTCATAGATCATACACATCATGTCGTGTCCAGGGCAGTAATTAATTGAAGAAGTCATCCTGATGTACGACAGTCTGTTGGCGGGGTGGTTTTCCTTCCATCTGTCATGCCACAGGTGCCAATGGTGTACTTTATGTTTTCAGTCACTGAGAGTTCAGTATGTCAGTAAAGTTGTTCAGGAATCACAGTGACGAGACGGGAGGGAAGCTTTGAAAGAAGAAGGCTGCAGCAGGAAACGTCAACTACTTGATTCCTCTATGGAGCTCAAGGCAGGAGTGTAGACACGGACTTGAATAACTGACTCAGCTAGAATTGAACTGGATTGAATGTTACATTTATCAAAGTTGTGTCTTCAAGATTATACCTAAAGAAGTGTCATGAAATAAGAAAAGCTGTACAGACCTGAATGTGTGCAGTGGAGAGGAGCACAAAGTGAAAGCTGTCTCATTTTCATCTTTATTGGACACAAAGTCAACATCGACACATTTGAACACAACACGTTGTTTATATGATGCACAGTAGATTCAACCTGCTCTGTGTTATATCAAGGGAAGCATATATACATGCACTACAGTACATCACACACACACACACACACTCTGAAATATCTAAGTTCACTGTATAAACACTAAATACATAATGAAAAGAAAAAACGCTGATTACTTTAATGGGAAGTTCAGAAATGGACATGTTTCTGTTTAAAACAATCAATCTGGTCATCGCACGTCAGACATGTTGAAGACTGAGGTAAAGCTTTTCTACAGACAGACTGAAGAAGCTGATCTCTTTCATTTTACATGAAACGTGAAAGAAAATGTAAAAATGTTCCGTCTCTATTTCTCATTTTTATATTCAAGTCACAGAACAGCGACGCACCGCGTGTTGAAGAAAACCAAAAGGTTCTTTTAGACGTTTCAGTTTACTACCTTCACTAAAGAACCTCCTTTTTCTTCCTCACTTGTTACTTACTCTTCAGCTCTCTGCCTTCTTTATTTTTCTCACCTTCCCTCCCCTGTGAGGCTGCCAAAAACAGATTTTCTCAAACTGTAAAGAGTGGCGAAGAAAACCAAAGATTAAGATCTCAAAGCTGTCCGGACTTGACTGGACCTGACGTGTGCGCATGTGTGTGCGTGTGTGTGTTTGTTGAAACCCATCCGACGAGCTGCTGGATATTTTTTTGAAGAGAGGGAGAACTTGTGAAAAGCTTTGACACGCTTGAGTTTACAGGTGTGTAACAGTGTTAGAAGCTTTCTGACAGCACTAATGAAACTGACAGGAGACGGAGGGAAGGCGGAGAGGCGGAGGGAGGAAGGCGGAGTGCAAAATGTAGAATTCAAGAAGTGTCATGTAAAAACTTAGTGTGTCATTCTTCAAACATGTCAGCCGAGTCTCAAAAAACAAGTAAACCAAAATAAAATCATCTAAACTCTGATTTTATCTATAAATATCATATCTGTATAGACTTCTCTTTCTGAATAAACTCTGAGCACTAAGACAGTGACAACATTTGAAAACAAGGAGAGGGGTACACTTTACATCACTGAGACAAGGTGAGAAGACATCAGCTGCTGCTGCTCTATAAAATGCAATGTCATTAGTTCAAGGCTAACAAGCAACTTCATACGCGCCGTTATTAAAAAGGAATGTGAGCAACATTTAAGAGAACAGTATTCACCTGTAAACGTATCAATAACCTATGGTCAATAAATCCTCCTTCAATAAAACAGACTATCAAGCAACCAAACGTGCAGTTAATGGAATACAGGGACGCTTCAGATTTTCTTCTGCTGTTCTATGTCTTGACCCTTTTATCTAATCCAAAATAAGACAGTTGATGTTCCTTTATTTCTCATTTTCCAAATGACTGATGATTCATTCTTTTTTTTTTTTTTAATTAACATAAAGGAGGAAATTCACTCATTTGAAGAACAAGTCAGTGCCAGGCAGACAGTCACATTAGCCACAACAAATACACCAAACAGGATCCAGGTTCACTGTACAAGATTAACAGACTACATTACGCAGCATTTGTAATGTGATATATATATATGTATATAACAAGTATATATTCTGTATGTACACATTTATATCTAGAGATGAGAGAAGTCTTCATGTCTATCAGTGAAGTATAACATCATCGTTTGCAAAGAAGCACACTATTACCCCCAAAAAAACTTACAAGAGAGGCATAAAGAGGCAAGAAAGGAGCTTTTCTCTCCAGAGAAGCCAGAAGAAAGTGATGTGACCCACAAAAAAAAATAATAATGAAAATAAAAGGGTTCACTTGGGAACTTGGACCAAAAAGGGGCCACCATGGAAACTGGCTGTTCTTGAAGAAAGCAGACTCAATGCACAGAAAACACAGACTCTGAGAGGCTGAACTAAGCTCATGTTCTGTTCAGACAACGTAAAATCAAGGAGAGGAAGACATTTTGAAGAAGAATTACCAACTGATTATCAAAATATGTTTTAGTAGTGAAGTGCCAGTCTTTGTTCTGGAACGTTCAGGAGTTTAGAAACTAAACTCAAGAACTGAGTTAGGTTCTGTACCCCGGAACCCCCTTTTGTTCAACCCCAAACCCCTGAAACTGTGAATCAAGTAACAATAAGCTTCAGTTTTTATCCATTATGAAAGATCTGCAGTGAGCGATGCTGCACCTCGATGCTGCAATCGTGCTTTTAGGATGAGCAGTCTGAAGTGAGAATGTGTGTTTGTGAAAATACACTTGGGTGTTAACACGTACACACACACACACACATTTCTATGTGATGCTCAGAGGATGGAAAAGCTTCCAAGGTGTCACAAAAATAAAAGCAAACACACACACATAAACACACATGTGTAGTTCGCAATGTGTAAAGTGTGCACTTGTCTCACAGAGGTCAGAGAGCCTAAGTCTTCAGGAGGGTAGGGGAGAATTTCTTGTGACTAGAAATAATTAATTTTAGCAAAAGAATTTAAGAGTTTGCACTTTTGACTAACAAACTTTAAAGCAGAAATTTGGAGAAAAAAAGAGGTGAAGGTTTATTTTCAGTGCCTTCAGTGTTAAATCTATGTTTCAATCAGTGTTTCTGCAAAGTGAATCCACAAGTACCTGCATTATGTTTCAAACATTTAATAACAACATGATGCTCTTATTAAGCACTAAAATAAACTAAAAACTTGGTGGGAAGTCAAATGGCAGCGACTCAAAAGCTGCATTTAAATAAACAGCAACATTTGGGACCCAAAACGGCTGCAGCAAGATGGCATCCAGCAAAAACAGCAAATAAATACACATCAATGCAAATCAGAATGTAAACAAGCCTTCTACCGCGGCTTTTAAATACATCAGAGTGAGTTTCCTCACAATGATCACTATGAGAGATGAAACATAAAGAATCCAGTTCAAACCTGGACCTGAGCAGGGTTTTTCACTTTTATGGCCAAGCTGAAGTCCAAAACCTTCAATTCCTTCAATACTCTATTCACGCAAAATATCTTTAAATCTTTGAATGAATTTTGAGGCTCTAACAACTGTTCCAGCAGCTCAGGATACAGATTTGAAGCTAAAACTCCTGCAACCACGACTGAATCCACTCTGACTCTGCCTTAGAGCAAACCCTATAAACAGGTCCAGGTCTGTCTGTTACAACGGGGACTCAGCAGGAGATGCAGGTCCGGTTTAGACCATGAAGCGATGCTCCTTGCCGTCGTGGGCCATAAGGATGACGTTGCGGTTGGAGGTCCAGATGAGGCGGGCAAGCTTGAGGTGGTTCTGTGAGCCCGGGGATGCCGGCTGCACAGGAGGAACCTGGTAGGTCTTAATACAACGGAGCTGAGGGGCCGAGTTCAACATGCCGATGCTGCCCAGCAGACTGGTGTTCATCTGAGGAGGACAGGAAACGGGAAACACTTCATCATTAACCCATGAGTCAAGTCTGCTGACAGGGTCCATCAGAACTCACCAGAAGCTGAAGTCATCTTTTCAAATATTACATAAAGCAGCACAAGGACCAACTTGAATCAACAAATATATAACTTATAAATATCAATAACATTTCTGCCATATAAATGTTGTTAATTGTTTTATTACATTGAGAGAATTGTGATCTGTGTATAAATTCAGCTCACTCTCAGATTGTGGATCAGTTTTGGATAAATTCAGTTGTTATGGTGACAGTTTTTGTTCACAACTGTGACAACAAAATGTTGTGAATTTACTATAACTCTGACTGGTTTAGTCCCTCCTCTGACTGACTGCTGTTGGACTAGTCAGTAATATTAGCTGCTGCTATGTCTGCTGTTGGTGACCTTGTTGATATTTGGCTGTTAGCAAAGTTGTCGACTCGCTAGTTTGGGTGCTAAATGACCAAAAATACAAACTTCTACTCTATTTTTTATTGAATTATTTTTTTATTTGGAAACAATGATGTAATAATAATAATAATAATAATAATAATAATAATAATAATCATAATAATCATAATAATAATAACAGATGGATCAGAGGCTGAAACTTTCCTGCTTCATCTTCCCCCATTCTGTCTGAACTATCCACATGTGGAATGAGTCACTGAACATTTTGGTAAGAAGACCCTCATCACCAGTTCCTGTCAGTGATGGAGCTGCTGCACCCTTTGAGGGAGCCGAGTTTAACCCGTGAGGCTTCTGTCATTACATGCTGTGAAGGAGACGGAGCCTGAAACTGCACACAGCAACTGTGTGTGCGTGTGTGTGTAGGAAAAAAAACAGCAAGAAGAAACTCTATCGTTTCCTGGGACGACACTGCCCCTCCCTCACACACACACACGCACACACCGACAGAGCGTCTGCCAGCTCATTACCACAGCAGCCGTCTTGTCGGCGCGCTAGCAGCGGTTTATGCTTACAGTAATGCCATTAGTGTGTGTGTGTGTGTGTGTGTGTGTGTGTCTGCAGACAGTCGTGTCAGAGGTCGTAAAGACCTTTCATTCAAAATAACAGTTCTGGGAAGGAGATAGGAAGTGTGTGTCTGTCTGTCTGTGTGTGTGTGTGTTTATCGTTTACCTGTGTGATTGGTCGGCTAACTATATATTGGATATTTGGATGTCAAAATAAAATATAAAAGAAAAAAATAATACTGCATGCTTCATAATTAAAAGCTAGACAAGACAAACATGCCATAATTTCCTCTTTATTAGTTCTAAGTTATTATTGAAGTTATTGTTTATTATGATTTTATACATATATATATATATATATATTCTGACATTCTCTGACATTTTAAACAGTAATTAGTTTGAAAAAAAAAGACTGAAGAAAGAATATTTTTTGTGTGAGTATTCATCTGAAGAAAACTTAAAGTCAGATCAGTAGAAATATATATATATATATATATATATATATATATATATATATATATATATATACACACTGGTGTGTATGGGTGAGTGTGTGTGCTACACAGCTGCTGATACACACAAGTTACTGATATTAAATTCTAAACAGCCATAAACAATTCATAGTTGATTTCTTCAGTTTGGCTCAGACAGAACAAATGAACTGACTTTTCTGTGGAAGAAACTTTCTCAAATATCTGCTCAGTCTGAGTGTGAGACCAGAGCAACAGCAGCTAACACAGAATCCGCTTCAGGCATCTGGATGAACTTTTAACAGCAAAATCCCAGAGCTGGCTTTGACGTATTTTAAATCTCTGCTGTGACTTTTCCTTTGTGGTTAAAAAAGCACAATGATGACTTAGTTAGTACTCAGGAGTAAAAGTGCAGCCACATGATCTGAATGGTCAGAGAAACAAGGCACCTGGAAGTTAAAGACTTGGATATGGAGTGAGTCCATGACATAGACACAGACGTAATTTACCTGCCAGAAGGAGATGTGGCTGTCTGCGTTGGAGTATGTTGCCAGGTAACGGCCATCAGGGGCGAACGACACGGCTGTGATTGGACCCTTATGACCATGGATGTTCTACAGAGAGAGTGAAACAGACTCATTAAACCAGATGAACTTTTTTACAGGAGGAGGAACTCTAAATAAAAACTCTTGTACAAAGTGGTGATCAGCCAATCACTTCTGATAAAGAGGCTTCATTCACATGACTGCGGGTTTGGAATAAATATCAGGATTTGGTGAAAAGAAAACTCCCCAAAAAGAGAAAGAGTACTGCTCGTGTCCTTCAACAGAAGTTAATTAATAAGAAAATTAATTAAATGAAATACTTCATTTAAAATAACCAACTGCAACCAGCAGCAATAATAATGGTATTCATGTACATGCATACTACTGTTGAGTACAGTGACTGTTATAGATGTCTAGCAGGTAGAGCACCACCTATTGTACGTTCAGTTGAATGAATCACTCTTTGTATGACCTTGTGGTTTTGTTTCTGTACCGTGACAGTGCTCAGGTCAGGTCCTCAGTGATAAGGACACTAAGGTGCTTGAGGCAGTTCATTCTCAGCATAATCCCTCCCCTGTTTCTTCACAAAGTCCATCATCACCTCTTCAGTTTTCTGAATGCTGCTCCATTCAGAAGAAGGTTGTTGTCTTGTTGTCCAGTGCATCAGGTTCTTGACTTCCTTTAGATAAATCTGTTCATTGTTCTGGGTGATCAGGACCTCAGCAAACATCACAATGCTGTTAGAGTCAGCAGTGTTACATTTTGAACTGTAGTCAATGAACAGTAATCCCAATCAATCTTTTTCATGTCCAGGTGGGAGAGGGTGGTGTTGAGGATGTGTGCTATGGGATTTTCTTTTCATCGGTTGGGACAGTAGGCAAATTTTGATGGGTCCGGTGTGCTGGTTAGTGATGGGCAGTTTATGGCATCCTGGATGGTTCTGGTAATCCATGGTTTGTGGTTGTCACAATCACATTCCACCCAACAAACTCAGGAGATCCCTTGAAGTCCCCAGTGATCTGAGGACCGTGCTCCAGACTGTGACATGTAGACTGAGCTTCTGAATGGTCCAGCCCAACAGACCCACCTCTCTCTTTTAACTAGACCTACAGTAATATTCCATCAGATCATAAGGTTGTATCATCTATAACTGTCATCATGTGCAGTGTGTTGATAGACTGGGAGCTCAAAAACTGATGATGAAACTTAGGGCAGTTCTACATTGGTGTTTAGCAGCTGACTGCCATGAAGTACAGCTTTATTTCAAACACGGGAATGAACTGTATCTTGGATGCATACAACAGTCTTTTGAGTGCTCAATGTAGTCTTCTCCCTATGGTCACTCTGGATATCCATATTTCAGGACTTGCTAATACTGCTTTTCTATGTCCTGCTGAACAAGATATCCGCATCACAAAATAAATCTGGCTTGTTTTATTTAATGGAGGTGGAATTGGATGAACGTATCTAAGTAATGGAGTGAGTGGTTCTGTCTGCAAATGGAGGCAAACATAAGTTTGTCTGGACGCTGATGGATCTCAGTGCTGAACTCAAACTTGACTAATTAAGTTGCATTAAACTGTGAGGAGTCTCTTCAGTCTGGGTACCTCCAGCACCGCTGTACCACTCCACCTTAAGACTGCAGGCCTGAGACTTCATGCATCATACACTGCAGGCAACCTGAGCCCTTCCTGTGTTATTCATTGTGCTAAATGCAAACTGATTTCCTTTAACTTCTCTTACTGTATATTCTCTTACTGTCCTGTCTGGAATGTGTCTCTGAGTGTCGTTATATATATAGTCCAGGGTTCTCATGCCTGTTTTTGGTGTTAGTGGTTGTTGACAGGCATGTACCATAAAAAGTGTGTTTATGTGTGTGTGTGCTGCTCCGTATGGCCTAAAATGTACCACAATTTCACCAGTTTATGAAGTGTGAAGCAGTGTTATTGAGGCCTTCTAGAACCTTTTCACAGATGAAAAGCAGACTGGAACAAATAGCCACTTTACAGTATCAAATGGTCTTTATAAAAAACACACAAACCGCCTCGAGCGTGTCTCCAGCTCCTCAATCGTTCCTCATCAGCAGCTGTAGCTAAAATGAGAGCTAAACTTGAGTTCTCCTCTTGCTGATGAAGCCACACTGCAGCTGCAGCAGCAGCGGCAGCGGCAGCGGCAGCAGCAGCTCGACATTCAAGCCTTCAATAAATTCTGTTTTGTGATAAAGACGATATGAAGAACAAATTTTGGTCCTTGTTGAAATTTCATCAAGGCGTCTCAGAAAAACTCGTTTTGCCGCCCAGATTTTCCTTGACAGTAAGTGTTCGGCTTGGACGAGATAATTCCATCAGATGAGGGGCAGCTTCTGGTCCAACAGATGCTGCCATTCGCCTCCAGAACTCAGGGGACAGAATAAAGCGATGCTGCGCCGTGCGTAACGCAATAAACTGTCCCACCAGATGCAGGGTGTGTAACGCAATAAACGCCCTTCCAGATATCCCCACCCTGCCTCTGCCTGCGACTGGGATTACAAACTCTCACCTCCAGATGAGATTAAGACGCGTCGCCTCAGGCACCCAGACCATGAAATAATAACCCGTCTGTGGTGATTAAAGCAGAAAAAAAATAACACAATGAAATGAAAATCTCATCTTTTTAATTTGTTCTCTCCCTCCTCCTTTTAGGGGAAATCCTATTAGATTCCAGCAGTGTGCCGAGAAGAAAAGATGAATTATTTTGATTTCTTTCCAGCTTCCACCCACCCGTCTACCTCTCCTTCTTTCCTCCCTCTCCCACCACTTCATCATCCATTTTTTTTTAACCTTCTTTGCATTCTCTATCAGTCCTTCATTATTTTCTCTTTGGCAAGATCTCAAATCACGTTCTCTATCACAACTGTCATTAAAAGCATCAAGAGGCCAACAGAGTGGACACAGTTTGTCTACAAACATTCAGTCAGCTCAAACCAAACTATATGTCAGCCAATGAGAATGAAATATCATACTGACCTACAGTTTTTAGCATCTGGATCAAATTTGGATTCATTACATTCATTTAGCTGCTTATCCATCAAAAGCAGCCAATTTGAGGTCTAGTGTTTTACTCAAGGACAATTTGACATTTGGAGCCGTGGATAAATCACCTGAGCTACAGCTGGCACGGTGATCTGTAAGTGGCATTTCTGGCATGTAATTATAAACAGAGAATTTAGATTCTTCTTGTCTCAGACTCTTACCTAGTAAGAAGTACAGCTGATAGTTTTGATTATTATTTTAAAAAGGAAGAAACACAGATACTGGAACATTAGTCTGCTCAATCAAATCAATGGAAACATGACAAACTAGGGGGCAAGGGCCACAGATCAGGACCCGGGCCAGGCGCAGCAAGCCTTCGCATAAGGGTGGCCACTCTACCGACTGAGCCAAGTGCCACCTCTTGGCGGTTAATATTAATTAATAATCTTTTGGAATGCAACAGAGTCCTGAACCCTAACCCTGCACACACAAATGCAAATGTGATTTAACTGTCTTAAATCACTTTAATATATGTATGAATTTATCTGTTGATTACTGAAAAAAACCTGCCCAGTATTCCACCTCCACTCAGTTTGAGAAATCAAACCAATTCTGCAGCTGACAGCAACATGAAAACATGAAATCTGTCATCCAATCAGAGTGCAGCGCTGCCAGAACAGCATGTGAGAGGACTTTAGAGGAGCTCTGCGACTGAATTTAATTTTCAATTACTACATCGGACTGTATTTAAAGCTTCTGAGAACATGAGGAGGTCATTTCATAAATGCTTTAAACTATTCTGAGGACCAGCGAAAGACAAAAACGTGAAGGAGGAAAGAAAAAAAAAACATTTATCCGTAGAGAAATCGAGACAGAGAAAAAACAGGATGCAGAGCAGAACTGTTTAATGTGCATCAAATATTGATGCTTTCATATATATTATGATCAGTGTATATATGTGTGTGTGTGTGTGTGTGTCTGTGTGTGTGTGTGTGTCACGGTGGACTGCCTACCAAATCAATCAGCCTATCAGAGGGCAGTGAAGCACACTGAAACCATTTACAGCACTCTGTACTCCAATACACCTGTCGCCTGGGGACTGGGCTGTGTGGCTGTGTTCATACCATCGTATTTCCATCCTTATTACTTAAGACGGCTCTTAAGCCCCGCCTCCTCTTTAAATGACAGCCGCTTGCATCATCACAGATTGTGCTTTCTTAATTTTTCGGTGAGTGCTAGAATGCGCTGCATAATCAGGTGGAGTTGCATGATGAGGTACGGCAAGGATGCAGTAGATCATGACAGTGTGCATTGGAGCAGGGAGTCTGGGCCTCATGAGGCTTTGGGTTGGTTCAGGTTGGCTGCAACAATCCGTGTGGGGAGCAACAGAGGCGGAACGCGCTGGCTGAAATGCAATCCTGGAACCCATCGACTATCGTCTGATGATTTAGCTTTTCTTAGTGATCTGCATTTCTTTCCCTCTGCATCTTCAGTTTATAAATATCAGCAGAACTGTGTTTTTCTTGCCATGCTAGCGTATGAAGTTGCTAATTGCACCGCAAAGGGGGTTTGTGCTGGATATCTGTCAGTACTCCAGATATTCCACTGGCAGCACCAGAAGGCCAGAAACAGAGGATGAATCATCATCACATGATAGCTGACGGGTTCCGGGACTGCAGCTAATATCGCAGCTTGTAGTCTGTAGACTGTTTCAACACTGTTTGGTGGTGTTGTGTTCTTCCCATTTTCTATTGAAACCATTAAAGTTAATACAGTGACAAAACCAAGCGCCAACCTCCATGGCTGGGAAATGAAGCCAGTTTGGAAGTGCCAAAAACTGTAACACCTCGAGTGTTACACAGTTTGTTGTCACCAGCTGCCAGACTCAGTGATTCATTTGTGTTTTGTGTGAGCAGATGAATACACTTGTGTTTTTGTTTATTTTAACTCAAAGATGCAAATATATTTTCAAGACTATGGGATGAGAACAGAAGCTCATTTTGTGGAAGCCCATTCTAGCTACGATCCTGACACTGACATGATACTAACTATGCAAAAGGTTGATTTTAATAGTCTGCATTATGCGGTTTCCTCTCAGCAGCTACTGAGATACTACATGGAGACCAGAAGAACTGTGATAGATCAGGTTTGACTATGTTCTCCAAGTTGCTGATGGCAACAGTGACATTAAGCAAGCTGCAGTCGACTCCTCCTCACGTTGTGGTCAACAGATCTCAAATGCTGAACTAAACCTAATGACATAGGTAACAACCTTTAATGCGTTTTAAGCACATGGGATTCTTCAGCTTATGGCCGACAGTGCTGGTTGGCTCCTGATGGGATGTACAGTGGGAGGTGCTAACTCAGAGCTACACCTTCAGATACAAAGAGGTCCCTCTAGTTTCAGTAGTTACAGAAAGAAAGAGATGCAGACAGAGAGAAAGATCAGTCAGATTGTTTCTTTGTGTTCAATTAGTAGACTCAGTGGAGTCTGTTAAAGAAGCAGAGCAAGCAGCTGGACGCACACACGCGTGCGCGCGAGCAATGCAGCTGACAAAGGACTGTTCACGGAGGCTGATCAAAGCTGTGGCAGATGGTCATGCAGGGAATAGCTAGCTACGGTTGGACACACACACACACACACACACACACTAACAGATTACGAACAAAAACTGCTGCCTCTCATCTCCGTCGTCCTCTTCTGTCTTCGCCCTCCTCCACCCACACCGTCTCCTCCCTCTCTTTCCTCATGCAAACTAATCAAAGCACTCGTTAAACATTTTTTGACATACGATGCCACAAACTTTGAATCAAGAACTGATAACGCCACTTGTAACTGCATCACTGTATTCATCTAAACCAGGAGAAAATCAGTTTTTCATTGGACAGTAAATCTGCCTGCTGACTAAGCAAGTCTCATCTTACAGATTTTACATCCTTCACCTCTGTGGTTCTAGAAGGAGCAGATTGTTTTACACAGAGACTCACACACACTCTATGCTGCCATTCATCCAAAAGTTCCTGAAGTTTATTTCCAAACTAAAAACTGGTCTGTACTGGAAAGATCTTAAACTGTCATGAAGACAGACTGACACAGTCTACAGGAAGTGAATGTTGAGTGGCCATTAAATGAAATATCACTGGCTAAACTGAGCCTAAAACTGTAGGATATCAGTTTCATTTTCGATGTAAAAGTCTGTCACTTGCATCTGTACGTCTATCACTTCAATCTGGTTCTTGTTTTAATCTACCACCCTGTGATTCACAGGGGTTTTGGCTTGGTACAGGCTGTGTATTATTAATATTATTATTATTTTCGGCACACCCTCCCGCTTGCACCACCACAGCCAAAACGCTGTACCAATGTCTCTGTCCTAGGTCTGTGTGAATGGCTGATAAGGGTTTAAAACTCTGTTAAACTGAAATCAAGGGATCACCAAAGTAGGATTCATCCTCTGGGGACCAAGAATGTCAGAAAAAAAATCATGTCAATCCATTCAAGAGTGTGTGAAATATTTCTCGTGGTGGGCAAACTAATCGACACTGCCATCCCTACAGCTGCTGCTGGCATGGCTGAAAACCGAGCTGCTATGCCGTAATCAGACTGTAATGTCGTCTGTTGCTGACAAAATTCTATGGTAGCAAAAGCTGCAAAAAATGTTGCTTCCAACATATTTTGCTTCCTTCTCCTGTTTCTGAAATAAGTGGCAAAGACTTGGGAGCACCATTCAGTAAGTACCAATAAGAACCAGAATCAATAAGAATCAGAATTAATAAAACCTAAAAGATACCCAGCCCTATTAATGAAGACCAGAGTTTTAGCTTACATTTGAAATGAAACACTTGAAATAGTTCCAGCACACACACACTCACACACACACACACAAACCGTTCTCACAAAGCCATTATCTATTAAATGTTAATTACTGCAAATAACACACAAAGGAAAAGCGTCTCATGTCTTTACACCATGCACACAAACACAAACACTTCCACACACACACACGCAATCAAACTAAATGTCGGGTGAACAGGGGCCAGTGCTGTTATCAGATATAAATGACCCCCTCCATCAGACTAGACTGCTCAGGTTACTGCAAATCAATACCCAGCAAATTACCAACACACACACACTCGTGCAGAGATACACACAAACACAAAGGCGAGGAGCACGCGCAAACACACACACAAACGCTACACAATCTCACACACAATCAAACATAAATGTGTGCAAAGACAAAAACGTGATTAACAGAGTCATTGCTTCATCATTAATCAATTACTGAGAGAGAAGAAAATAAGTCGAGGCAACGAAACCCCTCTGCTGCCTCCCTCTCTCATTTCCACTGTTTACACGCCTCGTTACTGCTCTCCTCTTGTTTCCTCTCATCTCTTCCTCTGCTCTCCTGTCATTGCACTTAATATGTACTTTTCATGGGTGGGCAGAAAAATTCCAAGATAGAAAGTAACAATTGGATGTGCTGAAGGGGAGTTGGACAGATGAATAAAATGATGGAAGTTTGATGGTAATAGGTTGGACAAAATGGTGGAGAAAAGGATGGATGGATGGATGGATGGATGGATGGATGGATGGATGGATAAGAGATGAGAGGTGTTCTTACTGTACCTGGCACTTTCCAGTACGAACATCGTAGAGGGCCACTGAACCCTGGCGAGCTCCGACGGCGATGCGGTGACTACGGTCACAGTAACCAACCATGTAGAACCTGAACAAGTGGACAACAACACATTAACATTGAACTGGACGTCATCTAACAATTCAGCAAAGAAAAATGGAACATTTCAAAAGACAAAGGATCATCTGTTGTCTGTTGGGCGACTGTTGCTCACGGTGGAACAGTGTCTACTGATCGCAGGGTAGGTGGACCTTCCCCTGTCCACGCCACAAGGTAGCATAGTTAAAGAACCAGTCTGCTCCAAAAGATGATTGTCAGACAAACATTTGAAACACCTCCCTAGATAGTGACTCTAGCTATTTTCTTTCACTCTTTGCACAACAATTTCTGTTGAAATTGTGCACTGTACTTTTTCTATGATGGCTCAGTTGGTCCAGGCTTCACTTGAAGGCTCTGACATGGAGATCTTGGAATTAGGTTCCATCAAACATGTCATGTTGGGTATGGCAACAAACCAAGAGGCAAAAGAAAGCGGCCCGTCTTTTACACACACACCCCACAACTGTGTGTGATGTTGATGTCAGGAAAAGACAAAAAGGCCCAAATGCACAATAATATATTCACAAACACACACTAATTGAGCTGGTTCAGACACATACCCTGAGGCTGATTTCTGTACCTGTTATGCAAAGTTGACCTCTGGCCACTGATGTCAAAGGTCAGAGGTCAACTTGGCATAATTCCCCAGTTTAACCCCCACTGACATTATGTGGAAATGTTGGGGGGTGTGTGGGCTTGTTAACACACATACACACACACACAGACACACTTACTTGCAAATAGCAGGGAAGCACTCCTGCAGACCTTTCTTCTTCACCAGAGAACCTTCAATACAGTACATGATGATGTCCATCACCTGCAGAAGAGAGAGGAGACGACATAATCAGAGGTGATGATACTCGTCATAATGGTGATTTATTTGATTTTTATTTATTGTAGCTCAGGAAAATGTTTTTTTCAGAGATGTTTGTAACAGTTTACCTCGACCAGCAGATCCACGACATCTCCAGGCATCTTCTCTATCAGGATGTCGATCACTCGCAGGATCTCAGTCTTGGCTCTGGCCAGAGTGGTGGTGTGAACGTTCTGCTGCGACTGAGAGTTTGCCTGAGCTGCATTGTACCGATGAACCTGGGAAACAAAAATACATATACAAATGTATTACAGATGAAAGAAGAATGATGGGGGCCAAATGAACAGTCCTTTTGTTAGTATCTCTCCACCACAGCTCTTCACTGTCTGGACAAACCAAAACTCTGATCCCACCTGATATGATTAAAAACTCAGTCCATTTCAAACTCAGGTTACAGCAAGACTAATATGTAAACCATGTAAAATATGCAGGCTGATGACTTTTTGAAGCTGCTGTTTGGCTGTGTGAAGACGTTTGAACAGTTCAGTCTCACCTCTCTCGCGATGGTGGTGATGAAGGCCGGTGGGCGGGCAGTAGCGATGAGGGAGAGGGCGTGGCGGGCTGAGCGGGCGGAATCGGCTGGCGGATTGAGGGGCAAACCCATCGTAATACTGTGAAGAGAGAGACACACAGGTAGAGGTTACATTCAAATGTCAAACAATACATTTTACATTGAGAAGTTTTATCTTGTGTCTGCTTGTCTGAACTGCCACTCTTTCTCACACAACCTGACTGGCTACACACTGTTTCTACCACAATTTATAATCCTTAGTTTGAGGAGGATATCAAGTCTTTCCAATTCAAACATCTTAAGTCCAAATGAAGTGACAAATCAATGGTGTTAAAGCCAAAGTCCAAACCAGGAGGACTCCACACCTCTGGTAAATAATGTGTTTGTTGGGGACTATTTTGACCGGTGGATTAATCCACATATGGGACACTTAATGTGAATTATTCCACCACTAGAGTCAAGAAGGTGTATTTGGGATTGAGTGCTGGGATGTGTGTGTTCATGATAATAAAAGAACGTGTCACTCAGTGCAACAGCATGCCTCATTAAAGTGTTTTAAGATTTCTTTGACTATTGAGGAAGAAAATATGAAGTTTGAGGGGTCTTTTGATTTGTTGACAATAAGAAAAAATATAGAACTTTACCAGACTTCTCCTTTCAAGATTTTATAATCATCTAAAGAGGCAATTGAAAAGACAATTTTAGAGCGAGCAGAAGAAAATGTGATAAAACAGAAGAGAGCGGCGGAGAGATCGAGCCTTACTAATATATGGAGTGAAGAGATTAGCGGGCAGCTTATAATGTCAAGGCCGAGTCAATGGGAGCCATTCACCAGACGACGGCATAATGGACTCCCACAATGCAACAGGAATTAGACACACACACCCTAACAGCTGGCCACACACCCCTCTGAGTGTCTGTGTGTGTGTGTGTGTGTGTGTGTGTGTGTGTGTGTGTGCGCAAGAGAGAGAGAGAAAAGGAGAAGGAGAAGGAGGAGGGGGAGTGATGGGTGGACGGACGGCCAAGCAGCGCGATTCATCTCCTCTGATTACAGATCACAGCTACGGAACCTGTAATTAATACTGGTAATATATTGGCAATATATCAGCGATATTGAAATGTTTAATTTCATTTAGAGGGGTGGCTGTAATTGGAAACAGTCACGATGTTGATATAAGGCAGTGTGTGCAGGGAGCTAATTGTACTGAGAACTACTGAGGTTAATAACCAACGTTCAGAACATGTAATGAAATAATCTGGATTATTATTACAGTGAACAGTGCACATGTACATGTAGTGCATTATATATATTTTATTTAATTCAATTCAACTGAGTTGATTTACTTACAGATTTCTATAATTCAGTTTTGATGTGTTAGAATTTCAGCTCCACATATCCATAATGTGATTTGGGCTAACTGCAGTTCTGAGTAATGATATCTACTACTTAATTGTCACTAGTCAAAATGTTGATTATTGTTATCAATAATTCAATTCTTATTAGCAGCACTGTTTACCGTTGATACTTACAACTGCTCTTGTTCATCTCCAAATTTAATTACTGATTTGTTGGCTTAGATGATGATTGGCTTAGATAGAAATGAATTTGTACTAGTAAATGTTCAGGTCACTACAGAAAATGTCATTTATAATAACAGAGTATATGCAGAATGTACAAAGCAGGGAACATAAACAAAAAGATGCTAATTTGATGACATAATCAAAATGTTGGTATGCTGGACATACCAAATACATAAACCTATGATCCGACTTTGGGTAACATTTTTTTAATTTAACATGCTAATTATGCATTTTAGTAAATTGTTAGATGTACTTGTTATATGTACATACACACTCTCACACACACACATACGGGTTTAGTGTGTGAGAACCTGGCAACATGACTGCATTCACAGCCCGTATCACGCTGACATTATCCAGTCAATACTGAGTCTCACACACACGCACACACACGCAGTGAGGATTGGAAGTATTGATTTTTGTGTGTGAGGTAGGGGTGAACAACCTCAGTCACATGATGAGAGTCACTGCTGCAAGAAACCAAGACTGTGTGTATACGAGCGTCTTACTGACTGGTTCACTCAGTGAGCTGCAGACGGACTAACTGGCTGGTTTACTAACTTACAGACTGGGTGATTGGCAGATTGGGTGACTGACTCATTTCAGACAGGGCTTACTGACTGATGTGTGTCTACTCAACCGATTCATTTGAGGCTGTTGTCACCCTTCTAGCAGACTGCAGCGTAGCTCTGTACCCGTCATTGAGAAACCTGAGAATTATACATCTAATTATTACCAGATAGGTTAACTTGAGTCTGTCTGTTTATGTACGCACTGCCTTAATTACACACACACGGCCACTTTCCAGTTCTATCTCTTCCTTTCTCAATTTTTTCATCAAGTCAATGAAAAGTAACAGAAATACTTCACTGAAGCCAGCCAGCGTCTGACTGTCCATCGTTGCTCAACAGGAGGATTTTCGTGAACACAGTGACCCATTCACAGATCCCTGACCCGGGTTTTGATCCACATCACTGTGTCGATTATTATTATTGACAAACAGTTTTTCTCTGTGAGTTTCTGACTGAGTAACTGGATGGTTTACTGCCGACCGGTTCAATGGAAGACTTGACCTTGAATGGTTGAAGGGCTCAGCGTGGTGCCCACGCTAACGCACTCACCGTCTGCACTGCAGCTAGATGGAAACATCTGTGTTGCAAACATTCTCACCCGAATCCGTTCTGTCCTTGAGGTAGCCGAGATTGTAGTGAGTGCTGAGGAGAATTCTAAACTAAGCACATGAGAAGGTCGCTGTTGAAGTGAAAGAAAGCAAGAAAAGCTGCATGAATCTACCTCAACACTGTCACATTGTACAGTATATGTGCTTTCTACTTGCTTTCTTCTCATCTCAACTATCAGTCTCATAGAAAAGCTCAAGGAGGCGGCTGTAGGCTGGACATGAACAAACAGTCTTCATCTTTGACAACTTTTATCCTGTGAAACCAAAAAATACTGCTAGAAAAAACTTCAGATAAAGCATGAATTTCAACTTTGTGTCACTTTGTGCCGACATTTTCAAGACTTCCTGACTGGGTCACTTATTGACTGTCTGGCTGTCTCGACAGATGTGATAAAAAGAGCAGCGGCAAACCAAAGACAGTACAAAGAATGGACAGTGCGTGAGGTTAACCACAGGTTTCTGAAGACCTGTTTAAATCAGAGGACCTGCATGAGGGCTGCGTGATGCTAACAAGCCATCTGTAACAGCACCTACCTGTCAATCAAATAGGCCACTCACTCAATTCTGCATAACTTTAAGCCTCAATATCGTTTGAATAGGTGAGTTGTATATAAACTCACCCTCAGTACAGTTGTCATGAACGGGGAAATTAGCTATAGAGACCAAAACTGTTTTTTGTACCAGGCTGTAAACATGTTTATTTCTGCTGTGAAGTTGGACATTTGAACATGGGGACTTATGGAGACTGACTTGTTCTGGAGCCAGCCTCAAGTGGACGTTTGAAGAACTGCAGTGCTTGCGGCAGACTGGTTTTATCAGTACTTGACTGACTGGATGCTTTACTGGTTGGTTGAGTGTCCGATACACTGACACACCAGCAAGCTAACTGACAGATCACAGACACTACTACTACTGAGTATTCAATACTTTCTTATGATATTTCTTATTATTCAATAAAAAAACATCATGAACTGCATTTCTGATCTGAACACACACACGGATCAAAACGCACACACACACACACACACACCTGTTCTTTTTCTGAGAAGTGACCTGTAATTTTTCTGTTGAAACCGTTGGACGTGTTCACGAGTCCACATCCATGGTGACCACAACATGTACTTATCTGTGCAGCACGCACATACAAAAACATCGATTCACCTCTGCATGACAAACGCAATCTTTCAGAAACACACACAGGCAAACACAACGTAAAGAGATGCATTTATCCCTGCATGTCAAATAAATACCATATTCTGTGTCTCACACAAACATATTCAAACATGCATTTATCTCTGCGGGGGCGACAGCCAACCCATCACACTGTGATCGGAGAGCAGGGAGGGGAACATCGACAGGTCAGCGAGAGGACTTTAAATTCCACTTTACTGTAGGACATTTGACCAGGTTACACTCCTGATTCACAGATTTAAAAGTTTAAAATGTTTCAGAAGCTCTTTTCAACAGTTCCACAGTTTTCTTTGACATGCAGTGCTTTTCATTTCCATACAGTAAGAATTCTTTAAAGACCAAATCGACATGTATACAGTTCTGTTGACTCGCCCAGTAATTCTGTGTAGCATCTCTGTCTATAGCCAGATACAGTCAGAGAGCGCATGGGTTTATTCTGTTGTAATATTCTTTGTGAACTGTCCAAAGGGTCTTTGGATGGATAAGGGGTGACTTTTTGTCATTCAAACATGTCACTCAAATTCTCCTGATGACTTCATTCAGACATGACAGGACAATTACAGAAAGAGCCCCAAACCCCAGCTGATATGTGTCAGCTGGTCCACAGAGGGAGAGGTGTCAATGCTGGAGAACAGCAGAAAGTTTAAAAGACACGACACCAACAAAGAAGAGTGATATCTGCCCTTTCACAGGCTGCGTCAGTGATGGATTTAAAATCTTATTGTTTTAATGACCACTGTGAATGTGAATCTAGCAATACTTTTCTCATCAATTCCACCATTTATTAGACAATCTCAGAACACAGTGGATATCATCTGATGAGCCCTGAGGCCTCCTGGAGACAAAACACAGAGTTTCAAGCCTCCTGGTGTATCCAACAGATATCAAGAAAAGGGCTAACAGATATCTGGCCCAAACCTCCTGTGTGGTTTGATTAACTTGATATTTGACAAAGAAAATATGTGAATAAATGTAAAACACTAAATCATGGTCCTGGTCATCATGCTCTCCACATGAACCGTTTACCAGCATGCAACCAAAACCTGCAATCAAACACAACTGGTCAGTGCTGCTTGGACTACAAACAGAAACCAGAAACCGTCTGATGTGAAAATCTGGTACCTGCAGCTGATGCTGAATTCATATGCAGATATCTTTTTATAGAGATTATTTATTAAAGAATTCTGCTTTCAGGTTTCAAGATGAGCATAGAGTGATGATTTTACATGCTGTAAGGGAAATCTACTAAGATATACTAAGACTCTATCAAGGCTGGATCACCAACAGGACAAAACCGGCAACTGGCTCAGAGCCGCAACTAAAGGATTGAGCATCACCGTGCATTATCATTATTGTTTTTAGATATTAACATTAGCATGAGCAACACGTTTCATATTCAGTGTACATTAACAAAAGTGACATCATTTTTTTTTCTGAATGATGTATTTGTTGATCTAACCATTACTCTATTTAGTTTTATAGGAAGGTTTGTTATTATTAGATATTATTATTATTATAGGATTATTATAACCGTAGCTGCACATTTCTAGTCCAGCAGGGTAACAAAGCAGACTGCTCAGGCACAGAAAGAATGAATCTGAACAGCTTCAGACTGGTTCACTCACTGTGCGATGAGGTTTATCAAGCTGGTTTGTTTTTCTTTGTGCACAAGTGTCAATGATTAAGTGATCAATTTATTACAGTGATGTGGAGATGGCATATTTATGCTGTGCTGCTGTAGTCTTCTTTTCCTTATGCTTGTTCAAACAGTCCATCGCATTTACATAATGAGGTACTGTATGGATGTCTACAAGGAGCTTTTGCTGGGTGCTTTGAAAAACACCCCGGTGCAGTTGTAACACACACACACACACACACACACACACACACACACACACACACACACACACACACACACACACACACACACACACACACACACACACACACACACACACACACACACACACACACTGAGGGTTGGTAAAGGTGTTTTGTCTGTTCTTGTTTGTGTGTCTAGTCTAAAATGTGAGTCTTCAACACCAGAAGCTTTTTCAAATCTCTGCCTATTGAAAGGGGATTATCACACACACACACAGCTCTGCAAGGAGTGTATTGATGACTAGTTGGGTGTATCAGGGACAAAGAGCCTCACTGCAAGTCAGCTGCATGGAAATACACCCTGTGTAAGTGTGTCTGTGTGTGTGTGTGTGTGATGCATTCAACTCTCTCTCCTTTTTTTCCTCTCTCGATCGTATAAACTGAACAGTGAGGGAATACTGGAGCAGACTGTGTGTGTGTGTGTCTGTGTGTTTGTGCATGTGTGTTAATGTATTGTTTCTCACTATATTGTAATGTGCTGATCTGATTATTGTCTCATTGATCAGCCCTCGTGCTGTTTACTTCAATAACACCAGGAGGCCACAACACACACCCGCAGACACAATATTAATTATACATGGTCATAAACTATATCTGTGTGTGTGTGCATGCGTGCGTGTTTGTGTGTAGAAAGCAGGAAAAGCTAAACTCGTCTCTTCATGTTTAAAGCTCCATTTGGCAGATTCAGTTGGCTCCATTTAGAGAATATGACAGAAATACAGTATAATAATTATTAGTGTTTCATAAGAACTTTAATATAAGAATGATGCTTTTTGTTACTGTTGAATGGGACTGTTTAGTTTAATCCATCAAATTATTAGCTGATTTTTATGTTATATTAAAAATATGAATCTGCAAAGAAACTACATACATAACGTTTGAAACTAAGTGTAGTGAAAGTCTGTTAGGACAATATCTTTCATGTCTCTACAAGAGTCAGAGACAGCTTCAGGACACACTTCAGTGGCATGGTGGTAGTTCATACTTTTGCTAGTTAGCTAGCTAAATTACGGATCAAGGGAGTGAGTAATGTTAGCTATCACTACATAAACTCTACCATCTCGTTAACTCTAAATATTATCACTGCTACAAAGTGCATTCTTCAGGCATTTTTCAGTCCTGGAAACTGTGGTTACCATAGAAACAGATCATAAGTTTGTGGTGTTTTGGGAAATTAAGCGTAAAATTCAATGTTGATACTGGCTGCCTTAGATTGGAAACACAGTTCCACTCACTCACCAGATTGTTGCCTATGTGACCAATCAGATGTTGTTGTGGGTGGAAGAGGAGAGAGGAGAGGCGACTGCATCCGAGCCAAAGAAGATTGTTGATTGGATAAGAAAAACAATTCCAATAATGAAAAAAATGTTGAATAACAGATCAGATAATCTGCCAGGCTGACTCATCTCTAACTTGTGCAATTATAATTGTAATGATTATTATAATAAACTGATTCAATTGTTATGAGTAATTCATTATAAACAAGGCAGCCTCTCTAATATCTCTGTTTGTCCACATTATCAATTAATGAGTTAATCAGCATCAGCATCAATCAGCATCTTTTACATTATTATTAGCAGCAGTAGTAACAGTTATTGTATTTTATGTCTGTCAGGCCAAAAGAATCCACCACATATTGTTCTTATCAATAGAAACTGTATGGAACTCACAGCTTTATGTTCTTTATTTAAGACTCTGTTCAAGTTCTCTTCACTTTCTATTCTACTAAAAATGTATTCAACTAAAATTGAATTGCATTGTTTTCTCTTCCACACACACACACACACACACACACACACACACACACACACACACACACGCAGAGTGGCAGCAGACATATCTATACTCATTTAACCAGACTGACCCAGCTTGTGTTTCAGCCTTAATAGGATCAACTCATGTTGGCCAGTTAGATTTCAGCAGGGAGGAAGACACACACACACACCGCACACACACACACACACACAGACAAAGTCTTTTGTACCAAACATGAGAAGATTACCTTCTCTATGTGACCTCTGACCTTCACTCATACAAAACGTTGCATTAATGTTAACCACAACCACCAGTACGACTGCATGGAGGAACCTTTGACCTCCCCTGTGCTGCTGGTGGTGTTGATGGTCGAGGAAGTGAAAGCAGACTCTGCTGCTGTCTTTTCACAGAGTCAAACTGCATTAGCAGTCACAGTCACACTGACTGATGTAAGTCACATGATCAGAGGAATGCACCGGAAGTATGGTGGGTCACAGCTTTTTAGGCCTTATTTAAGGTGTAGGTGAGGATGAGAACCCCGGTGTCTGAAGATTGGAAGGGTATGATTATATCCATGTGCTGGCTGCAGCATTGCCCTGGATGATTCTTTGTCACCCTAAAAACCAAAATAATCTTAGTTGTGGAAAGGTGAACCAGTCATTAAAGTCTAAAAGGTCCATCCTCTGATGAGCAGATTACATCATCACACTACTGACCGCTAGTTTTCTGGATGGACACTTTAAAGTAGCGCTGCTAGTCAAACAAAACAAAAAAAAGATCATGATGGCACATGAACACAGACAAACACACGTGCACACACACAAACACACATGCACACAGACAGAGGACTCACATGTCAGAGCAACGCAGACATCGTTACATCATCATAATGTCCTGCAATCAGATTAGAACCTGGCTTCCATAAGTCAGTGTGTCAGCTCTATAATGCCTGAGTGTTTTGTGTGTGTGTGTGTGTGTGTGTGTGTGTGTGTGTGTGTGTGTGTGTGTGTGTGAGAGAGCAGGCTGTACTGTTGTCTGTACTGTGGAATCTGAGAGGGAAGACTGGACAGTCAAACCGAGAAACACAAACAATAAATCAACCAATCAGTTCCTGAGCAGAAACTGGGGACACAGAACAGCTCTGAACTCGTCACTATGATTTATATCTTACGTAGCTTTGTTTTTATGTGTGTGTGCAGAGCTGATATTTTGTGAATTGTGAAGTCTCTACCATTAAAAACCAAAAAAAGACTGACTGGTTTAACATCTTTTAAAGTCCAAGTCAAGTGGTCGATCACACCGAGATGCGTTGCTGGAAACATTATTTTTTATGGTTAGTGTGTGCCTTGCATGCGAGCTTGCAGCGTTCTCAACACTAGAGCACAGGATGGTGGTTCATCAATGTCACACTTGGCCTGCGCAGCCAAACAAATCAAGCATGGAGGCTGTACAACACTGACTTCCCGTTTCAGCATGTCATGAAACCAACCACTGCTTTGCCAAGGTGTTTTTAAAGCACCTGCAGTGATGCCTCTATCTGATTGGCCACTTAAGCTTGTAAAATCAAGTTCAAGTAACGTCCCAAATTAATTGAGGAAAGTCTTACATCTAAATGTAGTCTAACTGTTGCTTCAGTGGCTTTTGATGACCATGTTTCAGCACATATCAGCAGGTCCTACAGGATCTCTTGGGCATACAGTGTTTCTTGCATAACAAGTAAGATGTCACTGATTGTTTACTTGTATCTATATATGTACCTGCCTATATTCAGATACAGGTTAAAGATTGTTGGCGTTTATTGATAACAGAAACATTTGTGTGCGTTCATGCCAGTGGACTCACTTGGCCAGCTGCTTCTCGGCGTCGGCACAGAGCTCCAGCAGTCCCATGAGCACCGCCGACACGTCCATGTACGGCTCCCACACGGTGAAGCCTCGGCCAATCAGATCGATGGCAGTGCGGCGGATGGTGCTGTGTGGAGGCAGCTTGGGACTCGGGGGCTGCAGCAGCAGGAAGGTCAGTGCCTTACCTGCAAACGATAGAGACGGTAGAATCAGAATAAAGTTCAGTGGACTCTGACGAGCAGGAGTTTGATGTTACTCTGTGGCATTTCAGAAGACTTAATCAGCTTTTATTTCACCATTTCTTTCTCTCTTTGTTGCAGAAGTGATTCATATGTGGACAAAAAGAGAATTCAGATGTGATAAAGGTGTTCAGATGGATTCAAACGTGAGATACTGTAGCTTTATCAGTCACCATGACGACTCTTATTTCACCAAATGGCTTACTAGCTTTGTTGCCCCAAATTATGGGTGAACCGTGACCATTTCAGCTCTGTGTGAGGGTGGAGAGTCAAAGCCCCGCCCACCCACAGACACAACATGGGAGGCATTTAAAACAAAAGAATGTCAATAAAGAAATCATGTCTTCTTATGACAAAATCCAATAAACCCTCGTGTTTCAAATGAGGTTTATGAAAAAATTATTCAACATACACGCACACACACACACAGACATGCACACGCAAACACACTGAGAGGATAAAGACAGTGAGCGGGATAGGTCACTTCATAGCTGACCTGACATTTGAGCCAGTCTCTGTGGGGACAGACTGACCATTAAGACTCCAGAAAATATCCCCATCCCTCAATAACACCCCCCTCCCCCCAGAACACACACACACATGTACACATACACACTCATGTGCACCCCGGTTCCCTCCAGGTTTCCTGTCTGTGTCTCTCTGCCTGTCTCACCCACTGAAGCCTGAGATCCAGAGCTTTTAGCAAATTCTTCACAAAGTGCTTCAAAAAGATCAAGTCAGGAGCAGATGAAACGTCTGGTGTCAGGGTTTGTGCAACCATGTGGATCTCTTTTAGTTTTTGTTAAAATGCAGTTAACATAACTGTTATCTGTTTATCTATTTATCTGTTTAAAGTCAGCGAGCCTGTGCAGAATAATCTGGACTGCAACTGTTTTTCTCAGAGACTCTACATTAGCATCAGGAGGGCTCTCTCTTCTTCTTCCACTGTCCGCTCACAGATCGATACACTTCATTGTGTTTTTGCTTGAAATGTAAATGCTAAACAGTCATAATATGAAGAAACATGTAATATAAAACAGATCATTTACTTTAAGTATTTATAATCCTGTGGTGACTCTAAAGGTCCTCCAGTCTCCAGACACATGGCTAATCTCATCATCTGGATCTCCTGGCATTTCATCATCAGCCCGCCTTAAATGGCAAACCCCCTTCTTTATTGGTTTATCCACACACACACACACGCGCACAAAGCCTATGGATAAGGCTATGAAAGATATAGCTAGAGGCTAACTGTGTTAGCATCACTGTGTACGACTGTCATAATATATAGCACCAGCGACAGATTGCGCCGGGTAACTGTGTTAGCATCGTTGTGCTACGTTGTTACTGTAAGAGATAGAGGTCGGCGCTAATGTGGTTAGCAGTTATTTTGTGTCTGCTGGAGTCAAACATGCAGAGTAGGTGTGTTATTAGCGTGATGAGACTGAAACGGTGAGAGGGGTGGTGACCTTTGACCCTGAGCTGCAGATCAACATGATGTGACCAAACGCATCATGTTTTTGTTGCGTCCATTGACATGCATACAAACAGCGAACTATAAATATCAGCAGTGAGGTACGGCTAAATGAACTTTGACCTCTAGTTAGTGATTATTGCAAATCATCCAGACCACAAACAGAAATCACCGACGCTCTCGGTTCCAAGTTCCTGTTTTTCACAACTAATTCAACCAAATAAAAAATATCAAACAAAAAATGTAACTCAATTAGATCAGGAGCCTCAGCCAAATGCGCAGGGGTGTATGATGGTGAGGGAGGCTGAAGTCGGTTGCCGGTGGTGTGTCTATGCGTATTGAATGCAATAGCTGGTTTCATTCTATAGTACAGTATGTTATTGTATAATCATTGTAAAAAATAAAGCTGACTACTTCACGGATTTCATCTATCGCGGGTTCTTTTTGGAACGTAACCCCCGCAATAAACGAGGGTTCACTGTACAAGTTTCTCAGAAAGGAACAGCATGTGAAAGAGAAACTTTTTTCATCGTTTTTCTTTTTATGTATAAAACAACAATTATGAGGCCTACATAAGTGTTACATACTTCGAGCTGTCTGCATTGTATAAAATATGCAAAGTCTATCTGCACACGTTGTTGTCCTGATCGGAAATCAACTCAACATTAGTTTCAAATAAACTGATAATCAATAAATACACTCGGTAGATGACTGTGTGGGAGGACTGGGTGGGGGTGCGGTATGATTTAGGGGTCATGTGGCAAAAAGGTCATCAGTCAAATTCAAACAGTTCTTCCATTGTTAACGTGTGTGTGTACGTGCTCTTCACAGTGAATCAGAAGGTCCCCCCCCCCCCCACACAAGGCCTCAGAGGTCATGAGGTCAAAGTTCAACGTAGTGAGCAGTGACAGTGACTGTGGGTGGGCAGGTGTGTGTGTGTGTGTGTTTATAATGAACCTGGTGGTGTTTTAATCTGACAGCCACATTTGCATTAGATTTTTTTTTTTTCCTGGACAATTAAAGATGTCTGTTAACAATCAGCGCTGTAATTGGCCGGATCGAGATTTTAAAATGTACAGCCCCTCCCCCTCTACTCAGGTAGCAGGAAGTGAGAGAGGTCCAAACCCAGGTCCATTTCTCATGGCGGACATCTTTGCTTAAAGGCAGCCCCGTACCCAAATGAACCAATAGCTATTGACAAAGCATCAGCCGGCTATAATGAGCTGTTAGTTAGAGCAGTAAACATGTCACATTAACACAGAGAGGGTGATTAGAGCAGGAGGAGCAAGAGAGGGAGGGAGAAAGGAAGGAAGGAAGGAAATGAGGAGGAATAAAGGAGGCAGGGAAGTAGCGAGTGTGAAATAGTGACAGATTGGTGACGTCTAAAGTTTACCAGGCCGAGTCGACCACTAACAGGCTTTCTACTTTCTATCCCGCTTCTTCCCTACCCCAACCCCACCCCCCTCCTCTCTCTCGTCCTCTGTTTGAGCTTAAATGAGAGGTGAAGGTAAATCAATGATGGGGACTTGGTTAGCGGATGAGAGCCAGATCAGACTGGCTGCAGAGAGAGAGAGAGAGACAGAGAGAGAGAGACAGAAAGAGAGAGACAGAGAGAGAGAGAGACACAGAGAGAGAGAGACAGAGAGAGAGACAGAGAGAGAGACAGAGAGAGAGAGAGAGAGAGAGAGCGAAGAAATGATACAGAAAGAGAAAGACAGAGAGGTGGGCTATTGTACAGTCAAGCCAGCCTGCCTAACTAGTATGTTAGCAGTTAGCTTGCATGCTGCATCATTTAGCCAACTACCCCTGAGAGTGGTCTCTACGTCACCTTGCTTCCAGCACCATCTATTCTGGGATGACCACACACTTAATCGGCACATTTTTTCCAGTGTTGTGGCTATCCAAGTCCAAGCTACGGCTAACACCAAAGCATTTAAGAAGGTAGAAATTAAGAAACAAATTCTCCTAATAAAGCAGAAGTCAGCCTAAGCTTTAGCTATGACCATTGTTGCTGTAACCATCACTATGGTTAACTATTTGCCAGTCAGTAATAACAATTTTTAAAAAATGAGTGCCAGGATATAACGATGTAGAAGCCTAACATTTTGCTAATGAAATAGCAACGTACTAAACTGACACATTTGAAACTGAAAATAATAATAGAGAAAACAGTGTAGTGCATTTTAAAAATGTGCTAGCAAAGTTTCAATCCAACAAATCTAAAGACAATCGTCAAAACAAAATGAAATGTCTATGAATTATTACTTCTTTTTTTTTAAGGCACTACCACTCATATCTGTTAATGCCAAACATGCATAAAAGCATTGAATTTTGACAGATTTAAATTTGATTTTTTTTAATAGATTTACAGATAATATTTGTTGGATTTTGTAGTTTCCATCACCTTCTTGTCCCTGTTCAATTTCTACAAACACAAAATAAAACCCAATTTCCAATCAGCTCTCATGAATGTTTTAAAATGCCACTGTTCACAGTGAACGAGCCTCAGAGGGAATTGGGGGTATTTTGACATTTAGTGTGAGCGTAGTTGTCCAGGGATGGTACACCGATGTACAGTTTGTCTCTTTTATCCTGTCCAACCAAATCCCCCCTTCCCTCTGTCATCATCTGTCCTTCCTCCCTTCTTCCCTTCCTTCTTTCCTAAGGCTCAATCTCCCCCTCCATTTCTCCCCCTCGCCATATGAAAACATCAATCTATACTTGGCTGTATAGACTACTGTACCCTCCCTCTCCCTGGGTGGACAGCTCTCATTCATCACACACATAGTGCTGTATGCCAACAACACCAATCCATCTTTCAATTTCATAACAGAGCGGAGAAGGGGGAGATGGAGAGTGGAAGGATGGAGAAAAACAGAGTTGGAAAAAGGGCAGAGTGAAAGTAAGACGCATAAAATGGAGGAAGAAGCTGAAATGAAAGCAGCATAACACATGAGGAAGAAACAGGAAGAAGCATAAAAAATGTCCTTTACCACATGCTCTTTACAGTCAGCTGTAATTGCCTGCTTGAGCTTTTTTATGAAGTAATAAAATGTTTTAAAGGGTTCAGACTCTGTGGGGTCAGTTAAAGGAGCAGCCACTTGGGTTCAGTCAGTGGAGACTGTCCTCCAAGAAACATCAGTCGTTTGTTCAAATGTCTGAATATGACAAAGAAACTCCAGAGGCTGTAGAACCAACGCTGAAGTGACAAAAACTGCAGTTTCTCAAACGTCCACATGAGGCTGGCTCCAGAAGTGAGTCAGTCTCCATAAGTCCCCATGTTAAAATGTCCAACTTCACAGCAGAAATAAACATGTTTACAGCCTGGTACAAAAAACTGTTTTGGTCTCTATAGCTAATTTCCCCGTTCATGACAACTGTACTGAGGGTGAGTTTATATACAACTCACCTGTTCAAATGATATTAAAGTTAATTATATTAAAGTTAACAACCAGGCGTCATTCAGACTCCGTCTCAGTCTCTGAATATAAACCTATGTGTAAGTTAGAGTAACATGCTGTTACAACCTCAAGGTGGATGATTGGGTCAACCAAGGGTGTGACCAGGACATAAAACTTTTGTCTGTTTCCCATTTCCTACAAGAAATCTATGCTGGTTTCTTTTTGTCACCCGTCCCTACAGGGAAATGAAGGTATTTTTTTCATACGTGCACCTATTGTGACTATGTGTCCTGCAAACTTTAAACTCACCACCTCTGCTGTAAAGTGTCAGCCTATCACAGGGTAGCTGCAACCAGTCGGATCAACAAACCATATAATGTCAAATTCAAAAATGAGAAGCCATCAGTCTTGTTCTTTGTTCTTCTTTCAATTAAGAAATCTTCTCCAATTGTGGTATTACTGATGCCAGCAGCGTCTACACCAGAACTCGAGCATTCTTACAAGGTTAAATAAACAGTATACCCACAAAGAAAGTCAGCCCTGACCCTCTTAACAAACCAGCATGTGTGAGGCGGAAGTTAGTCCAGCAAATTAACCTGACTGAACTTTTTAAATTCAGTAGTTATAAAAATTGTCATAGTCATTGTCTTTTTGCAGGGCATTGTCAGGGTTTTTAAAAATGTGGCGCTCTACTCGAGAGGATCAATTAAGTTTCAAGTTGTTTTCATCTGATGACATTGGGTTTGGGTTTTTCTGGGTTTCTGTGTGTGTGTGTGTTGTGTGTGTATCTCTGGTGAGTCTACACAGGTGAGCTGACCGCTGTGTACAGGTCCAACTAAGCAACACCACGGTTCACAGCCTATCAGTGAGACTCCAGACTGTCGCTGGGCGGACGCTCCCAGAGGCGGCCAATCAGAGCTCAGGAGCAGCAGGATGGAAGAACAGCTCTGCTTAGTGCAGGTTTGATGCCCACCAAGGTCCAACGCTGCAGGCACAGCGTGCCACAGGCTGGGCTCAGCGAATGTGTATGTGTGTGGAAGTCACTGCCAATCTCCTTAAGGTGTCAAGCTTGGTGGGTGAAAATCAATCCCATCTCTCTCCTCACCTTTAATCCAACACCGAACTTTCTACTTTGCCAGTTGTGTAGTTCTGAGTTTTGTTTTTTTTTTTTGGGGGGGGGGGCACTTAACATTTCAGCATTGGTCTGAAGGTGAGAGGTTGTCCATTGTGATTGGTTGAGCAGATATGACATAAAATCACAAAAAAGACAACAACATCAACCACCATTTCACAAGCACCACAGCAGAGCAGTGCTTTGAGCTCCGTGCCAACATGCTGATGTCTCTGCACTTACATGTGTGTCTGGCCAGTGAATAGTTGGATGAACCTCCGCTCGTCAGTCCGAAGCCCTCAGGTGCTTGTCCGCCGGGTCGAGCCCGTGCCAAACCCTTCGGAGGTTCGATCTCAGCGCCAAACTCGGCCCCAATGACTCCCAGCAGCACGATGGCGGTGGCCTGTTTGCGGCGCTCTTCGTATGAGTTGGAGATCTTCTTAGCGTTTGGGGGAAGGTTGGACAGACAGCCTGGTGGAGACACAGTGAGAAAAAAAAATGAAACATAAGCGTTTTATGGCAATTCTCATTGATTTAGCAGTGTTCATCCTGGTCTTTAGACAGGTTGTTTCATTACATAGTTCTATACTTAAGTCACCTGATGAAGACCCTTAAAGGCGATGAATGCTCTGGAAAAAGCTAGTAAGTTGTCACAAAAAGTGACTCTACAGTTCCCAAAGTGCAAAATCAAATTCAGAATTATAACTAAACATTCTGGTGCGTACACAGTTTGAATAGTTTTCTTTAAATGACAGAAAAGCTTTAGTTTTCAAACTCATGATCTAATGACTACTCCCAAGGTTAAGAAAGAATCTTCACAGGTCTCAAATTTTGAGACCTGTTTAAGTTTCTTTAGAGCCCCCAGCAGATCATTTGCAGATCCCAAACAATGTGCAGTCGGCCCCTCTGCTGAAGCACCACCACAAATGTGTTCAGAAAAAAGAACCATGTGAGGTCTGCAACATAGGGTCCTTCTACAAATTAATAAAAACCAAAGTGATGTGAGGTGGTCTTTTGGAGAAGTTGACAACATTGCCAGCAATAATCCAAACAATGTATTAGCACCATCATTAAATAGTGAATCATAATGACATAACATAACAGTATAGTATTCCACTGTATAATACAGGGAATAATAAAAAATACCCAGCAGTTACACCATGATTCAACTCTGTTTTTAATTTAATGTAGTGAGGTTGAGATATCTGTGTTAATATAACAATACACTGAAAACCTATTGAAATATTTATAGACATAAAGACATATTGACAAAGGGTTAGGTCTCTCTCACCTGCCGTTACATATGACGTGTCTCAAAAATGAAAGCTGAACATCATGCAGGACAATAAACACTGCAGTGTGACTATATAATATGAGTGGATTGAGGGCCTGTTATATATTTCAATCTGCCTCTTCATATGAGGAATGTAAAAACAAAAAAAACTGCCAACAGCTCCATCTAATGTCAGTCACCTGATAAAGAAACTTCACTGACATACAAAGCTGGAAAGAAATCAAACCTTTAACCGCTGTTTTAATGTACTTTATGGGGTTTTAGTGACTTAAAACATTTAGATAAATCTGAGGATATTGAAGTTTAATTGGAAAGATGTGAAGATACTGTCGCTCAGTTTATTCCCTTCGTCTACAGGGACTCTTTCTTTTTGCTTTCATTTCTTTCTTCTTCCTTCTTTTCATGGTCCAAAGTGGTTAAAAAAGCAGCAGGCCTGTGAGTCTCCAGTGAGCCGATAACAACTGAACAGGCACACTTCTATTGTCCCGGTATTAACCATTACTTATACACACACACACACACACTTGCACCGGCAGGCACACGTCTCATTGTCCTGCTGAAAGCCTCTAGTCACAGTACGCACACACACATGGTCATGTTCACGGACCTTTGGAGGGATTTTGGACACGTGCAACTGAAAACCCTTTTATTGTATGTGTGTGTGTGAGTGTGGGTGAGTGTGTGTGTGTGAGTGTGTGTGGGCGTGTCCATCCATTGTGTTCACCAAGACGACCCCAAAATAACCTCTTTTGTGTGTGTGTGTGTGTGTGTGTGTGTGTAACAGCGTCTACACAGTGGGGAACTGCAGCAGCTCTAAGAGGAATACAAGAGTGTGTGTGCGAGTGTGACCAATATGTGTGTGTGTCTGTATGAGTATCACAGTGGGAGATGGGAGCTCCTTACACACCTCGGATCAAAGGCCCAATAAGGACTACATAAAAACTGTGTGCGTGTGTGTGTGCTGAATTACACGTGCACACACACACACACAAGCCTTCCCGCTGCCCCCACCCTCTGATTTCTATTTCTTATTTTCTCTCTCTCTGGTTGAGCGAGCACAGAATTATTATAGATTTGTATTGGAAGGGAACAAGCACTCGCTCACCGCACGCACACACACTCACACATACACACACACACAGTCTATGAGGAGTAGGGGCAAGCGAGCACACTGGGTGTGATGAATGGCGAGAGAGTTGGAGAGCTGCTGGCTGCTGTGTGTACTTCCTGTTGATCTTTGTGGAGTTTTCTCTTCACTTGCTGGATTTTGTAACAAGAAGCTCAGTGATGACTGAAAACTGAAGAAATACGACTCGTGATGAAGGAGTCTGTGAAATTTACTTGAGGAAAGTTAGCGGAGTACTGACTGCAAACCCCTCGTGTCACCCTCGTGTGAAGGAGAAACTGTGAAAAAAAAATGTCCCTGTAGATCCATTGTTCAGTTTTCCGTTCTAAGCCTGCAGTGTCTGTAGATATAAAGGTACAAAACATTATCCTACATAGAGCCCCTCTAAATCTGACGCAGACTCTTAAAAATAAAGACTTAGAACCTAAAGTGATTCTTCATTGTGATGCCAAAGAGGAACTTTTTTCTTTTTTCAGCTCTGCAAGGAACCTATTGGTTCTTCAAAGAACCACTGAGTACCAAGCTCTTCCCAGAATTTAGTGCAAATAGTATTTGTCTCTGACTTAATTCAAGATGCAACATATAATAATTGGGATTCAAACATTTCATCTTAAATGCAACATCAGCTAAACTACTTTAACAATGTTCCAATTCACAAAAAAGGTTGTGTTCAAAGGTGTTCAAACTGTTCCTTTGTTGTTGTTTTACCAAAGCCAGGTCACACTGCTGCAAAGGGGTCGACTAAAAGAACCAGAAATCAGTATTCTAAACAACCTTTACAAAAAAACAGATAAATAAACATAAAAAGGTTCTTCAAAGTGCTGCAAATGTGACTTAATGAACTCTTTTTTGCACTGAGAGTCCTAAACAGCAACAAGAGAGGGTTCGTAAGTATTAAAAGGTTCTCCAAAGAACTTATCAAGTACCAGGCTTTCTTAGTGCACTGGACGTTTAAACATGGCAGGATTTACCACAGCTCTGAACATCAGATAAAACATTACACTCAGTTCTGAGTTAAAGCTTAGTTTATTCACTCAGTCACTTCATGTATCATGGGTTTGCTATCTGATCTCAAAACAGCTAAATGTGAATGCACCCAAGAAGCATTCAAGATGAATTGAAATCCAAGATGTGTTCTAACCACATGCTGAAAAGGTGTAAATGTATCTGCCTCTCTGAGACAGAGTGTAACTGTGTCAGTGAGCAGCTCAGAGTGACGATGAAGCTGAAGTTAGACCAAAATTAGCAGCCGTTCTCCCAGTTTCATTAAAGTTTCATTAAAGTTACAGGAAAAAGAGCTATCAACACATACGATTGCACGCACTGATCCATGATCTGTTCAAATACTGAATGATCAGTGTTGGTGGGAGCCCATGAAGACTCTTAGGGTGAATGGACTGTACTTTCTCATCTTCTGACCACTCATCTTTACACTACACAACACATCAACTTATTCGTTGCCATGCAAGGTGCCAACTGCTCACCTGATCAGAAATTGACTAATAAACTCAACCATTCATTCACACACTGACTGCACAGCAGTCTGCTCATTAGTGGACAACCCGCTCTACCCACTGTCCGCTGACCTTGACTGGCATGTAACAGATTTGTTATGTGGCCAATGAAGACATGCATATATGTGGCTAGGCATTAGGAGCTAAAATAGAACACTTACATCCCATGTATGTTATTTCTTATAAACTGATGTCATGGCAGAATACTGACAGAAAAATATAATTCAGCTCTATTCTTTGTCCATCTATTTTTAAATATGGATGCAAAGTGTGATTTAAAAAACATGAGTACACCTTTAAAAAATGACTCTCTTCTAATATTTTGTCATCTGTGTGTTTGTCTCTCGGTCCCATTTTTCAGACCCCCCCCCATATTTCCATACTATATCCTGGAGCTTTTTTTTTTTTTTTTTTATAATGAGATTGCTTAAGGCCAGCTGTCATTTGGATGAAGGCCCAGCGGCCGGCTCTGATAAATGGATTATAGATGGCATCCATCCCCGGGCCAGACTAGGCCAGTAGATAACAGAATTATTAGAGATAGACTCCCAACCAGAATCACTAAAAAGTTGAGATTTACAGAGAGAAGGAGAAAGTAAAGAGAGGAAGAGAGGGGAGAGAGAGAGAGAGAGAGAGAGAGAGAGAGAGAGAGAGAGAGAGAGAGAGAGAGACTGATTTAGACAGATGAAAGGTTTCAGAGACATTTGAGACATTTAGTTGTAAATAAACGCAGATTTTACAGATGGGGGTGTGGACCCTCTTTCTAATCTGTTACAAAGGATGGGTGATGGAGACTAAGATTCATTTCTTAGCATACAGAGTGGAGAGCAAGTGTATAATGTGTAGTGTCTGCATCGGTGTGTTCACTGCCCACGGTCAATAAACAGAAACGGTCACACCTTCTGATGCCTGATTGATGAACACCCTCGCCGGGCTCTCATTGGTGTTCACTTGTGATATTCAAAATGGAATAAACATGTCTGCTGTTCAGGAAACCTTGTCCACTTTGAGGGGAGAGCCAGGCTGAGCAGCTGCAGAAGCACATGTTCTGGATCCGTTTTATAACTGGAACACCTACTTTCAGAAGACTGACGTGGTGTCATCATGTTAACAAAGACTGATTGATCCAATCTGTCGAGCACGAGCTAAATGTACCAAATGTTTTCTCGACTGAACTGATGAGCTTTTTCTACACGTGATCGAAAAGAAAAACGGTCAAACAAAAGGTAATTTAAATACATGACTTATAATCAAGATTTTATTCAGGAAGAAACCAAATAAGTGCTGAAAAATAGAGTAATAATAACTGTTTTGGTCTTCTCACTTTAACAGCCTCTTTATGATTTACTCACTAAGACCTCTTAAACGCTGTTCTGGCTGTCCAGCTGTCACAAACCAGATAAAAGTCGAGGAGAGAAGCCTGATCAAAACGCTGATGCATTCATCTGAATTCAATTATCAGCAGGCGCTCACAGAAACAAGCTTCACGAGCAGTGGCAGGCGCTCATTGGAATTTGTTTCTCTAAATATTTAAAGGCTTGTCTTATCCTTCTGATTGGTCGAGGTGGAGATCTGTCACCTAAATATCAGAAAATTCCCCTCACAAGAAAAATACGTTTTTGTGCTTTAAATGTTTCTGCTGGAGCATGTTGGAATGTTTTCACAGATTCAAACTCAGAACTTCATTTTAAATTCTCAGAGAAAGGTCCAAAGTAAGAGCGGGACTCACAGACTTTCAGATGCCCTGAACTCCTCATCTGCGAGACGTGAGGTTTTCTGAGAACAGCCATCGGGTAGCATCACTTCCTGTCTGTGTGTACCTGCTGCCTCTCGATTCGTGCGTACGGCCTGATTGATTTTTGAAGCCTATCGATCTGCTTCCTTCACGACCGGCAGATCTATTATAATGACATTGTATCTAAATCCTATTTGTTGGCCAACCTGCTCCCTAACATAACCCAATAAAGTAAAAGAGGGGGACGGATGAGCTCCCCTCTCTGCTCGCCTCGGCTTGGCTAAATCTTCATAAAAAACAAAGATGGATCAGGATAAAAAGGCTTTCTGGCTGAAATGACATTATCCATAAAGGAAAGAATCTATTAAAAAAGGCAGGATGGTGTAATGCAACAACCTGTGGAGTTCATGCAATCACTGTAAAAATATGGACATGTCATGGAAAAGGAGAAAAACTCAAATGTTAGCCAGCAGAGGAAAAACACAAAGAACTCTGTCACCTTTACATGAAAGTATATGACATATAGTCTATCTATTATCAACGTCTTTATGAATGCATGTTTTATATTTACTCGTGCATATTCTTTGTATTTTTATAATTTAATGTTTGTTTTATGTTTAGATTTTTTTTATTTAGAAGAAAGAAAAACAAAGAGATGGAGGGTGAGGCAGTAATCAATACAGCAGCACACACACACGCCCACACACACCAACACACACACTTGGGGTCAGCGCTCGACCAATTAACTTGTCATCCAGGCAATAAAAGCTCTTCATTTATCCTCACTATTTCATTTGGTGACAATTTGAATAAAATAAAGACTCTTTTATTTTTTGTACAAATACAGTTTGTACTTTTTTTTAGATTCACAAAGTTTCCTGTGCTGTGACTGAACTGATGCTAAAGTCCATTTCATGAGGAAAAACCATGTCAGGTTTTATATGCAGGCCCTGACACACTCCAGTGCTCCACAACACGGTTGTGGTTTCTTTACATGGTAAACTGGATATCTAAGTATTTTCTTATTTTTTCATGATCCAAAATTCCTCTTTAAAACAAGAATGATCCTGATGATCGATATGCTTTAAAATTCTTCTCACTATTATATGTTGAGTATTTAAAAATACATAAGAAACTGAATTCCCACAGTGCAGAACTTTAAGTGTCAATATGTGGCATTTACAGCAGTATGCAAATTATTAGACACAAATTCAAATTTATTTAATAAATGTTCTTTAAAATGTTTTTTTTAATGTTTTAATATTTTTTTATGTACAGTATTTGTTGACAGAACTTTATGAAGACATTTTACCATGAGACAAGCCTTAATCCACAGTTATATGTATTTTCTTACATTGTAAGTGTTAATAACCACTTATTAAATATTTATATAATGCTTGTATTTTCTTACATTGTAAGTGTTAATAACCACTTATTAAATATTTATATAATGCTTATGAATCCTGTATGTATACTATACGTAAATGAAAGGTACTATTTTATACAGAAAATTCAGTACATCTATAAACTAATGCAGTAATGGTCATTTAAGAGGATGCAGTTTGTGGTGCTGTTGAATTATGAATATTTATTATGAATTTTATATCCTTTCTTTCTTCACAACTTTTGTATTATTTGTAATATTAAAAGCTAAACTTAAGTAAGGAAACAACTGATGAAAGATCAGGTCAGTAAATGCATCATGAAATTGTCTCCATCATAATGCGGCAGATAGCCTGTGCAGCTGAAATTAGGATTAGATTCATATTATATGTATTCATATACAGAATATTCTAATTCCAAGTCCAGCTTGGATGACAATGCAACAACACTGAACTACATTAAGCAAAAATGAGTCATTATAATCGGATTACATAACAGTATGAATTAACCCCTATCCCTAACTGAAATATGGACATATAAAAATAAACAGAATAAGATAACTGTTATATATCTCTGTTATATTAAAAAACGTTCATAATCTTGTTTTCAGTATCCGTGGAAATCAAACCAACGATCCTCCCATCCCCTCCTGAGCTGCAGCCCCACTACCTTCCCATGATGCACCTCAACTCTGCCTCCATTGGTAATCAATGGGAGACTGGTAAAACCTGATCACTAGGGTCTGAGGGAGGGAGATCAATACCAGCAGGAAACTGATGTGAGAACGAAGGAAGGAGGAGAAAGTGAACGCTAGACTGTAAACCGCTGTGAGAGAAAAAATTGAGTCAAAAAGGTGAAGAAAACAAATATAGAGGAATATACAAGAAGTGAAAAACAAGCAGGTGAAAGAGAGTTAAATGTCAAACTCTGAACGCAGCCTGAAGCCTGAGACAAGCCTTTAAAGTTCTCTGGAAGAGACAAAGTTGCTTAAAACAAAAGAGCACTGGTGCTGTAGGTGAAGGAGGACACGGGGGGAGGGGGGGGGGGGGCACTGTCCTTACAGCAAATGTCAGGAGACAGAAAATCTGGGGAAATAATTGAAAAACACAATTAAGTTGATAGAGAAAAAAGATTTGAGTCCTGAAACAGTGGCTGCCCTTCCAACCGTCCCGAGTCCATCTGAAGGTTAAGTGTATTTTACCATCTTAAGACACAGACGGAGGAGCTATCTGCGCTCGCTGGAAACGCTTCAATTAGACCGAATGAGAGAGAGGGGTGGTGGGGGTGGAGGGTGGATGTGGGTCAGGGGGCATCCGCATGAGATACAACCGACAAACTGGATCCAACTTTATAAGAGACGGAGCGAACCAAACTGCTCCTTTGATTCGTCCTTTAACTGCACATCTCTGCTGATCACCCATCAGTTTTTTAGATGGATTATTGTCCTTTAACAAGAGCAGGCCGTCCGACAGTGTTGACCTTTAAGCAAACAGAGAACCACGGAGTCCAAAATGGAGGAAACTACTGTAATTTATTAACTGTGTTGCACCATTGAGTTTTTAATCCTTTTCTGTCTTAGTATAGACTGCTCCTCAAGAGATGAATGGTTTACAGGAAGTTATGAGACAGGAGTCGATGGTATAAACATCCTGTGTATAAACTGTGTGAACTTATTGCCTCGTTAGCGGCCAGGCTAATGGCAGTTAGCAAGGTCACTAAGTTGCTAACTGAGCTGGCTAAGTGACAGTGAAGAAGTTATCAGGCTTACTATTGGGAGGATGTTTTCCCCCTTCAATATCTCTACTGAATGGAGAGAGCTATTGTGACTGACTAATGCAAGCATGTTTCCGGCCTGCTAGCATGTTAGCGGCTGGCTCGCCAGCTACAGCAGTAATTTGTGGTGACTGTAGGTGGTTTAGGACTGGAGGAACTTTTTCATAGTTCCTTCCATATTGTGTCTGCACTGCAATACCTATGATTCATTGTAGTTCGTTGAGTGCCAGCATTTTAGTTCTCCCAGCACTAGTGTGTCAAGTGCCATTGCTATGCCACAAGCTGGCCAGCTTTCGTCACTTCAGCGTTTTGAATTCTGGGGGAGATCCCCAATGGACAGTTACTCTACAGAAAACACCTAATGGTCCAAAAACACCTAATGTCATACTGAGCATCTAAAACTACATTTTGCTGAGACAAGGATGAAGGTTTTGTAAATATCTGCAGAAATCTGGCAGCACTTCTCGTCCCTGTAATATAAACATGTTTTTAGGATGGTGGTGGACACTTTCTTCAATATACAATATATTCTCTATTGTCTTATTTTGGAAAGGATCCTACATTTCAACAATTACAGTACATGTATGTAAACTTTACTGCATATATATTAGTACTAAATAACAGTATTATAAGTATTAAATCAAAATTCTGACTTGCTTACTATGGCATAATTTTTTTATCATTTCTACAGAGCCATAATTTTGCCTCAGTACAGTAGTGATGCAGGACAGATGCAGTATAAACACATGTAAGAGGGTTTTTCACAGCGACATCAACCCCCAATCACATTAACTTTCTTGCAATCAGTACTACTGTATGAGGGCTCACATTGGTAATATTGAACACTGAGGTCTTATTTTTCTATCCTCTGTTATCTGTTATGTGTTTGTTTTGCAGTTTAATTTACAGCCTGACAGGTTTTTAATACAACCAATATTTTCGGCACTCTGCGGCTGTCACATTCAGGACGTTAATGGAGCGGTCTGAAAAATGGCTCTGGATGTTAATTTCCCTAATGCAGGGACAGTTTGGGGGCCTCCATCACACCATTTGTTCATAAAGAAGGAATTATTTTTATTAAAGCCACCACATCTTAGTCACACTCTCCTCTCGCTCACAGATGAATCAAAGCCATCTGACAGAATTAGATTTCAACCCAGCCAAATGAAAAGCATTACAACTCAGAGAGAGAGAGGGGGGAAAAGAAAATTATCTCCCCGTCACGCAGACAGGTGGGGAGCTGCTGAGCTACGGAAGATAAGAGACAATAACACCTTACAGCACAATTAAAGCATTCATATAAATCCAGCAGGGCCACATTATCAGCGATATGAAAGACTAGATTAAAGATTATTATTAATTTCAGAGATATTTCAAAGATGACTCCATTACAGTATATCAATGGAAACTACAACCTGCAGGGAACATTTGAATCCTTCAAACTGAATCACATCATTTACATTTGGATGAAACAGAAAGAGGAAGTGAGCAGTGGGATCTCTTCTACTTACTGTTTCCTCTCTTCAATAATTCTTCAGATTATGAGTTTATGTTTTGATTTACTGTGTATGTCATGAAGCTTGTTGCTTTGTAAATAAAGTTCCTGGTATGTGTTAACTCCTTCTGAAGAAGAAGGCAGCCAGTTACAGTAACTCTGAACTCTACTCTGTGTTCATAGTATTTGTAGTACATTTTTAGTACTTTTAGTACTTTTTTGTGTGGTTTCAGCACCAACCTCCACCTGCTCTGTGTGCAAACTATGGAGAGTAGTGATTTGCTTTTACTACTTCATAACATGGGTGACCCGTTCAAAAAAAGCCATGAAATGAAGAGAAGAAGACAATGGATCCAGAGCTAGATCTAAGCACCAGAAGCGGAAAAGCCAGTACGAACCATGCCTACTGTCTGTTATCATGGTGAATGTAAAATCTATCCCCAGTAAGATGGACGAGCTAACCAAGATACAGAGGGAGTATCGAGTGTGCAGCATCACAGAGACGTGGCTGAATGAACTCACTTCGGTGTTGGATCAATAAAGTCTGTCTTATCTTATCTCAAGTTACAGACAATAAAAAACTAACCTCAGAATTGTAATATATCAAGGAAACAGACTCATCAAGTAGTTATTTAAGAAGTTTGGATCAACTCTTTGTTGATCAGGAAAAAGACTGTGAGAAGAATTGAAGTGATCAGTGGATGAATAACTTGGTTGCTTTCAGAAATTCTAAATGATCAAAGTTATCTCAACACTGTCTCCTGGAAATGTGACAAGACAAAACTTTAAGGATGACAAAAACATGCAGGGGTGTTACTACGATATTTAATTGGACTTCTCAGAATGCAAACATCTACTTCTTTGGCAACATGTCCTTATCAGTTTGGTAGGGAGGAGAAGGGAGGAGGTGTTTTTCATATAAAATGCCATGAAATATAACTTCAGAGAGTTGTGTCTCTGTAAGACTGCTGAGAAATAAGTTTGTTGTGTTGAGTCTGAGGATCAATTCATGTTGTCTGACAGTTAATCCAACCGGATTAGAAACAACAAGCAGATCTCTGCTGTGAAAAGTCGAATTATCTGAGAACATGAGAATTGAACATTTTCCTGAACTGAATCGCTGCGGACATAGGAAACAGAGGGAAGGAGGTGGAGAGCGAGTGATTCGCAGTGATACAGTGAAGAGGAGGCAGAAACATTGATGGAGCTCTATTACAGTGTTTAAGAGGCAGATGCACAAAGTGATGTGTTGGTATGTTTATACAGTAGAATTAAAAGTGAAATAATGTTCAGTCTCAACAACATTTTTATTATTTCTACACTACATCACTACATCTTCTTCTTAGAGCGTGTGTTTTCTGTTTTATGATGAGTGAAGTATGAAAACTAAGCATCACAGTGATCAATGTGATCAGTATTAACATGTGTATCTGCCCACAGGCCTGAACACTGTCTGTGTAAGTTGGACCACTCTAACTGTGATATGATGACCCAAATGATCAGCTGCATGAATAATCTTCTCAAACCATACATCATACACACTTACATTGTCTTGTTTCCATGTTAACAGCACCCAGCTCACCTTGTGTTACACTGTTGGTTCAGTGTGTAACATTTCTGCTGCACACAATCAAACCAAAGACTGAGATCCAAAAGACTGAAAAAGACTGTATTACCATTATCATCATAATTATTGTTGTTATTACTTATTAACTATTAATATTTTTACTACTTATTTGGTTTCATTAAGATTATTTTATATATGATCCATTTTATTTTTTAGTTACTTATTTACTCACATTACTTCCATAATAACTGTTATTATTTATTACATTTTATGTTTATCAGCGTCCTTTCATTATTTCTGTAGCAGCTTACAGAAATACACAGAAATACAGTACCTTTTTACTATACCTGTATGATTTATATCAGACAACTAAAATGAAGTAATTTAATTGATGATCATTATCATTATTTTTTTTATTTATTTAAAGGAATGACGATTATTTGATTTTGGTCTAACAAAACTATGTGTATTTGTGTAATGAGAGGACTGAAGTGAACATTTGTTTCTCGTCTGACCTAAAGGACTTCATTTTACTCACTCACAATCGCACTCTGCGTGGATGCCTGTGAATGGCTTTTAACTGGGAGCTGCTGATAGTTAAGTGATCAATCAGCTTGTTAGAACAAGTGTCACTCAGTGAGTGAACACTTTTGTTCCTTCAGTCAAACAGCCAATCGGACAGTGACCCAGAAATCCGTCAGTAGAGCGGTCATTTCCATCCGTCTCCGTGACTCTCCATCTACATCTGTGTTCAGACACACACACGCACACACGAACACACACACAACCCCAAGGCCAGTGCTTTATCTTTGTGACACATTCATAAACCCTGACACACACACACTTTTCCCATCCCCCCTTTTCATGTGCACATTATCACACTGTCCATTCAACCAAAAGACAGGTATGTATCTGTGAGAGAGAGAGAGAGAGAGAGAGAGAGAGAGAGAGAGAGAGAGAGAGAGAGTGTGTGTGAGTGTGAGCGTGAGGCTGGGCATTGGTGGGTCTGTGTTACAGCAGTCTTGTGTATGAAATTACTGTATTGTCACAATGCTGCATGAATTTTTATAAACAGTTTGACCTGGATAATGTCACAGCACCCTCTCTTCCTCTCCTTGGGGACGCAGAGAGGCATCAGGGCTCTCGGGTAGAGTAACAAACGCATCGACAACCACGCAGAGACAGATGATTCAAAGTTTTGTTCTCTTCTGTGCTTTTTTTTTGTCCCACTTTACTGTTTCTGTACCAGAGCCACCACAAATACATTCCTGTACATTAATAACATTTGGACAATAACTTCACTCTTCTGTCTGTAATACAATAATATTCCCATACACCAGCTGGGTCCCTGGCTGCGTCAAACAGAAGAGACACAATCATCAGAAACAATCAGAGTGTTCGCAATCGCAGCTCTAACCATTTATCTCTCCATAAGTCCAATCTGTTGTGAGGAGAAATGTGATCTGACCCAAATGACCTCCAGGCTCTGATATTAGATTAGCAGGGGAGGCTAGCGTTTCAGCTAACCAAATCACAACCGGGCTAATGACACAGAGAGGTGAGGGTCAGCTTGACCTCTGACCTCTGACCTCTGTGCTGCTGTGGACGCCTCACAAAAACACTGCTTTCACTCCTTTCCTAGCAAAGAACACGACGAGGAGCTGCCGTCGAATGGAAAGTACTGCTCCTGCAATTATCCATCCACAGTTTCATTTTACATGTTGTTGACCAAGCTGATGATGTCTGCTGTGCTCTGAATCCTGAAGGAGACAAAATGCTTCCCACCACAAGAAAATGAGTGTGTGTGTGTGTGTGTGTGTGTGTGAGGGAGGAGCCTGCCCAGCAGGGACCCCTGACCTCCCTGGGGTCAGCTCCTCCATCAGAGGCAGAGATGAGATGCTCCCTCAGTTTTCCCTCCAGTGTGGAGCCACATTACTGTTCCACATGGATGTGATGCAGCTGCACAGATTTTGTGCTGGACACTGCAGTCACTCCACTGGAAAGCTGCATCAGTTAACTAGACCATGTTCGCCATGTGTGTATATATATATAATATGAGGAGCACATATTGAAATAATCCAGGTATTATGTCCTGGACCTCCATGACTACAGAGAGCTGCATCATTGTAGAAAAGATGAAATTACAGCAACAAAGCTACACTGAATGTTCATGGATTATTTTCTAAAATGATAAAACTGTTCTGCGTTTGAAAATATACAAGACTCTTATAAAGTGTGACACAGACAGTCGTGTTGTTTTTGTGGCTTTCTGTCCATCATTTGTGTTTTTCATGTATTATTTACTTTGTTTGTGTTGATGCTTTGGCAACATGCTTCCTGAAAATGTCATGCCAATGGAGATTCAATTAACAAAATTGAAATACGTGTTAAAGAGAGAGAGAGTTGTATGTGTGTAGATGTGTGTCTGTAGGTGTGTGTGTATAGAGGAGGGTTCTGTGGATCCTAATGACATCCCCTGTGAGCTCTGGTCTGGGAGGCTTTGCAGCTGTGGCACTGAACAACAACAACTGTTGTCACCTGCGCATCCTGGACTGAACTATGTGTGAGAGTGTGTGTGTGTGTGTATGTGTGTGTTTATGTGACAAGAGAGACAGTAGACTGAGGTGATGGGTCTATCGCCGTGGTAACAGCCTCCAGCCATGTGATTTTGTTGCTGTCAACATCTCTGTCTTTTTCCCTTTGTCTCCTCTTCTAATCTCCTCCCCTTTGCTTTCCTCTTGTCTCCTCTTTCCTCTCCCCGTTCTCTTCTCCTGCTCTCTCCACCTGCCACTTTCCCTCCTTTTTTGTTCCTCCCATCTTTTCTCTCTCACACTCTCCCTCCTCTTTCCTCTTTTGACCTTACCAGTTGTAAAACGTGTTGTCTATCACCTTACTGTCGACTGACCAATCAGTTAATCAGGTCATGAATTGTTCAGTTTTTTTGTCAAAAGTTAAGGTGAAGCAGCTGCAGTAGGACTGTTTCCCTGAATGGTGTAAAGAGAATGAAAGTTAAACAGTGATGTGGATATCAATGAGCTTACATACATGCATCATTTACCTGTGAATCCCTCATGTTTATGTAGGAAGCACAGACATGGTGGACACTGCAGGAAAAAAGCTGAAATTCTAAATTTGGATACGATTTGAAACCCTCATCCAAAACACAAACACTAAAAAAATGGATCCTCATGCAATATAAATTCTGAAAAAAAACAAAGGAAAGTATGAGGAAAGGAAGGAAGGATGGAAGAGAAAGAGAGTGAAACAAAAGACAAAGGGAGCCTAAAAGTTCCAATGAGTTTTTCCTGCACAGCAGAGAAGATTCAGGCTGTGCGTCTGCTAACAGATTGAATACTGCAGAGACTGAATGAAAAAACACTGCTGTCAATAAGAGAAAAATGAGCTATGAGAAATGATAAATTGTCAGACACATCTGCGATATTGACTAGTCTGAGAGAAGGATGGAGGGAGGAGGGAGGAAAGACAGTGAAGAGACAGTGAGACAGTTTTCAATGGGTTTATATATATATATATATATATATATATATATATATATATATATATATATATATATATATATATATATATATATATATATATATATATATATATATATAAATACAGGCACAACACTGGCACAACACTGAGAAACAAGAAGAGAACGATGGAAATACTGAAAAAGACAATAATTATAAATGAAAATACCACATACTCGTCCAGTCTGTCTGTCTGTCTGTCTGTCTGTCTGTGTGCCTGTCTGTCACTTTCATATATGTGACAAAAGATAAATGGACTGGAAAGTGTGTGTGTGTGTTTTCTACCTGTGCTGCAGGTGTCAGTTGTTTCATAGAGAGAAATATTTCTCACCTCATCGCGTGTGTGTGTGTGTGTGGTGTGTGAGATATCATGTGTGCGCACTAAACACCAAACTGCTTTTAACACCATGCAGGTCACACTACACTGGCATTAGACATGGGCTGTGTGACACCGATTGTGTTTTCACACACACATGCACACACACATTCAGAGTCACCAGAGCAGAGACTCCTAAATTCATCTTCACATAAATGGTAAATGACTTATTAATGTTTCTGATGTGAAACCAGATGAGGCTCCACAGATGGCAGCTCCACACAACGTTTTACAGCAACTTCGAGGTGAAATGTGAAGTCCATCTCCTCACCATGTCCAACCCACCCACCCCGGAACAAAATATGTTGGTACTCACGGCAGATATTACAGTCACAGCCTCTCCAGAACGGAGAAAATAACACCGGTGGTCATGTCATGAACAATGCCAGAACCAATGGGCTACTGTGTGACAACAGCAGTCAGTGTTTTGGGGCTTTCCGTGTAGCCCAGGAATATTCTGACTTCCTCGGCAGTCTGATCAGCAACTTAATACTCAAGAATGATGAGAAAGACAAATTTATCCTATAAAACACATATTTGCATATTTGAAAGCAGGTGACCTTTAAATAGCTGATGCGTTCTGAGATGTACTGATTTGCTCTCTCTCACACACTCTCGACTGTTGCAACCAGAAACAGAAAAAAACATCAACACTCTAAGAAAAAAAAAGACACCTGCTACATCTCAAAACTAAATCTAATGACTGCGTTTTTTATGACGTTACCTGCTGTGATGTCATCATCCGTAACGTCCAGTTCCTCTTCAGGAGCCTTTGTTTCTATTGGTGCAGCCTCAGGAGGAGGCGGGGCCGGAGGGGAGGGCTCAGTGGTCGTCCCAGCTGAGGAGAGACAGAGACAAACAGCTGAGTTTATGACAGGGAAGTATCAGTACTGTCGACCATGGGACGGTGTGTGTGTGCATGGTCTGGATTTTTTAATGTTAAACACAACTACAGGCTACAATCACAGTGCAGCCATGATATGTACTGACAGTGTGTGTTCATGCAAATACTAGAAGAATCATGAGCACACAGACAAAACAAAGCAGACATTGTACGTTGTACAATACGTTGTACATACATGTGATTGGTAGACGACTACTACTACACACAGGTGCACTACACTACGTGTGTGCAACTGTGTGTAGTAGAGGTTCTGCAAAGACTGTGTAATTAGAGTGTGTGTATGTGTGTGGTCAGTTAGCTCATCACATGAGGTTTCTGTGTTGATCCTTATTATCAGACTAACTGTCCTGGTTAAGTAGCTAATAAAGGTTTATTGGGTCTTCTTGTTATCTAGAGAATTAATGGAAACACACACACACAGGCTGCACACACAGACACACACACATACACACCTGCCCCCAATATTTAGTGTTTTCATTTAGCTCTTATCTCTCCATTGCCAATTAAGGGTGGCTTTTCATTAGTGGCCGGGTTAATGAATGTTTCTGCACTAATGAATGAAGCGACTAAAGGTAACAGAGCTTACCACTGAGCTAATCTCTGGGAAAACATCCTAATTAATGAATTACACACATGGACACACTCACACACACACATACACATACACACATATCACCATGTTCTGCAAGAAAACAACATTAGTCAAAAATAGTCATTTGGTTAAAAACAGAACAATAATAATACAGCCATCAGAAACATTCTTGAGGAGAGGCTGAGCGCAACAATAAAAAACCCTGTAATTATACTGTGTATAATTACATTGATTAATCCTGGTTAACATTGTGCTTCATGTTCCAATTAACCTGCTCCCAGCTGACAGCTCAACATAATGACTGTGTACAGCTTTATATCACACACATGCACACACTAACGCTGACAGAAGGCCAATACAGAGCGCGCTTGTTGATTATCCATCTCAAACGTTAAAGTGATAAAAAACTTAATTGAACTTAATTAAAACATAACTGATGCTTTGCTGTGATTGGGCAAAAAGGCTGACTGATGTGTCTACATGAACGCTGCTCTCTCTCGCTCTCCGCAGCGTTCAGCGGCAAAACAAAACAGCAGAACAGGAAAGAGGAGCCAGTTATACTACAAATACATGTGAGAAATTATATCTTCTGATTGGCTGTCACCATGTTTAAGTGTTTAAGTCCAGTTTGTTTGAGAGGGCCTTACACTCTGTACATCATATGATGAGACCCTTTATTCTGTTACAAAAACAATGTGGGTCAAAAATCTTAAAGGACCAGTGTGTTGTATTTAGTACTAGCATTTAGTACTGGTGGTGGATTGCAGCCAGTTCACCTGACCCTTCCTAGTGTGAAGGAAAAACGACAGTGTCCAGGAAACACAAAGTGCTATTTAGAACCAGTGCTCAGATTGTCCATTCTGGGCTACTGTACAAACACGGCAGTTCAACATGGCGGACTCCATGGAAGGGGACTATGTCACTCTGTAGATATAAAATACTCATTCTAGGGTAACAAAATAAACAATTTAGGTGATTATATACGGTATCCACCTAAATCTTAAACACTGGACCTTTAAGGAAAAATAGTGAAACCACAGGAACACATATATTTATTTATTGGGGATTGGGAATAACGGGAATTCATATCTAAACAAAACATAATGCTTTTATTTTATTTCAATCACTTAACACTTCATAATCTGGCTTGTACTGCCAATTGGTGGTAAAAACATTTTCCCCACTTTGTGCAGCTATGATGTAGCGTTGCACTATTAGTCCCACATTACATCATAGGTGGGTGTGGTCACAAGTACAAAAGACCGCACCCAGCCGTGATGTTGGGTGTAGAAGTTGCAAGCCTCTTTGGACCGTCAGGATCCAACAAGCTTTGATACTCAAGCGTATTTAAAATTTCTCTGGACACAGTTACATTCAGCAAACAGGAAGGACCATGGAGGAAAGGAAGAGATCTCTAAAGCCTTCGGTAGATGCAATACTATTTCTTCACAACACTCGACAATAAACTGTGAATAATAATAAACACTCTAAAAGGAGCCTGTGTTTTGAACAGCAGCCACTGTGCATGCAAGTGGCACTTAGAGATAGATAAAAACAATGGCTGACTGACTTTGCCTTCATTACCCAAGATTTTCTTGGGTCATTTGCTCTGATGTATGACATTATGTGACCTGACTTTCAATTATATTTAGACACTAATTTGCTTAAATATCTTTTGAAATTAATGTAATAATGGCTGTATTACGATTTTAACATAATGAGGAAATCTTTAATGAGCGTATCTGCTCACTGGTAATGTATTTCATATATCTTCATACAACAGCCCCTCCTAGCATGATGAATGTTTTCATGGTTAACTCTTGGTTAAGATTGGGAAATATTAGTCAGCATGAGAACCACCAGATGATGTGCTCATTATGATATTTAATCAAATCACAATCTTTCCCCCCAGCTGCACACCATGAATGCCATGTAACACCCAGGATTATGTTATAAATACAAATATCTATACATGGCTATTATTGTCATAAACCTGCATTCTTTCTCATGTCCAATGGGGAGCATTACACATGGGTGCAACAAAAAAGTGAGAAAATGACTTCATTTATGACCTCAGTAAATGCTTTATGCCCTCAGTCGTTAGTTTAAGTCCTCTTCCATTCAGCATGATGTTCATTTTGTAAATTATGATCCCATTTAGAGAAAAAGGAAACAATAACAAATGGTATGCTTTAGGCCATGGCTACTTTTTGATTGAGAAGTCATTCTCAGTGAGTTTATCCAGCACAACCGGGCTCACAAAACTCAGATCAAACTGTAAAACTAAGCAGTGCAGATCACATAAGAAAAGGGTTCCGTTACTGCATTGACTATTTATCTCCTCAAATGTTTCCAGAAAGAGGTTTTTTGTGTACAGATTAACTGTATGAGCTTATCACTTTAAACCACTTTAAAATGGAATCAAAACCGACCACCAGCTCAGTGCTCTAAACTAGATATGCTTTCTGGTTCGGCAAAAACAAGATGGCAAGGTCTATAATGCCATACCCGAGGCTTCAAAATCCTTCTAACGGTGGGTTTACACTTGATACAAACTCAGTTTTCCTGCATTACAGTTGGACCTTCACACCCTCACTTTCCACCTTGGTAAAGGACACACAACCTCCTGCACTGGCACCTGGTCGAAGTCATGAGCTGCAGAATGGTCCAGTATTCTGCACGTCACTGAAATATTACTTGATGAAATGATAATAACGTTTCCAAAACTGTCTCACAATAATCCACTGTGCAGATTTGGCTAATTCTTAAATACACACACACACACACACACACACACACATTGGCTGGGCCTATAACTCAACTGTTGGGGCTGAGGGAATGAGAAAGAGAGACTCTGGAGCTCAGGGAGAAAGAGAAGAGAGGGAGGTGGAGGAGGGGTGGATGACAAGAGGGGGGTAGGGGAGGAGGAGGCGTTCCGCCCTGCTCCAAGGTCAAGCTTGTCATGTCAGCCATGACACATAGCTCCCAGCATGCCTTGTTAACCTCCAGGATCTCGCGCTCCTCTCCTCTCTCTGTTGCTCTCTCTCCTCCTGTTTAAAACAGACTTCCTGTCCTTTAAATCACAGTGGGCTCTCCTCTCTTTCAATTCTAGTCCTCATTGTGATCATTTGTTTCTGTTTCTATTTGGATTATATGTTTGGCAAGATTCATTTGAAATAAAAAATGAAATGATCAATAGAACATTTTTATTTCATGTTATGGCATGTTGGCTTTCTATTTAGAATTTGTATTATGTTATTCTTGAATTATTTTATACATTTGAATTTTCAATTGAAAATTCGTGTTTAGTGTCTCATTCTCATTATACCTGATGTTTTTAAACATTGTTTGTTGTTTTTATATAAAATATATAAAACAATATAGATGATATACATAGAAGAACATTGGGCTACTCTACTCACTCTCCATCCACCCATCAAATGAGGACGAAATGATATAAAAAGAATAAAGTGAGGAGGGAAAGAGGTAGAAGAGATGAAAAAGAGGGAAGGTATTAGGTATTAGGAGGAGAAGGAGAAGATGGAAAAGAAGTGGAAGAGATTGAGGAGGAGGAGGACTAGGAGGAGGAGGAGGAGTTGGGGAGAAAGAAAGGAGGAGAGAGAGAGGAAATGGTGACTGCTGTTCAGTGATCAAAGAAACAGCTGCTTCATACATGCACACAGTGACCCTTAAAACTGTGTGTTCGTGTGTGTGTGTGTGAGAGAGGTTGGACAATGCTGCGGGACTTTGTTTAATCAAGTGTGTGTGAATATGAAGGTGTGTGTTGAGCCCCTGTCTATCCACACAGCCCCCCCAGGTTGGACTCTCTTTCCCTGCCCAGCCCTGCAGCCTCTCTCCTGGGCCTCCACAGCTCCCATTTGTCCCCCCTGCAGCTCTGGAAGTCTTCCACGACAAAGATTAAAGCTTCACACTCGTCTTTTATTGTGTGTTAGATCTTCTGCACGGCTAGCGGGTTGCCAAATATATAGTGGCTGCTCCTGTTCAAGAATTAATTCCGTGTTCATTTCTGAGCTTAATGGCGAAACCCCACCAGGCACACCTCTGACACGTGACAGCTGCAACGCTGTTTTAGTCTATCCACCACCCAACTTCAAACCCCACCAGGAGCCTTTCAGAATCATTTTGCCCACCAGACTTTGTTTACCTGCACAGATTTTCTGCATTTGTCCTGGTTTATGTGCTTCCAAATATGTAAATATGCTACATAGCTCACAGGATGTTTTATTTTGAAAATCTACATGATTCTCTATGCTGTTTCTGTGTCTGACTTCCAGTCAGCTCGAGCTGCTCTGTGCAGATTGATGCGGTTTGCAGAACAGCCGCATATTGTTGATGTAGGAGAGCTCCGCTGGGGTTTGGAACACTGACTAGAACTGCTGCTGGTGGCCGTGGCGCACACGGGACACGTCACATCCATGTTGGTGTTTGAGGTGTTGGTACTTCATTTCAATTTTGTTACACTTATGCAAGCCGTTTCCACCAAAACTTGTTGTGCCCATCACGGAGACACAAAGCATGGGAGAACAGAGATGAAAAATATGGAAGTTTTCCTTTAACACAAAGACATGAGATTACATGATGTTCTCATCTCTTAGATAGGAGGCCAATCAGACCAGGCCTGCCCCTTTAAGGCAAAAAGTAGCTGATTAGACACAGCAGAGTGAACACGTTATTCCTCTCTCCTCTCTCAGAGTGCAGGTTAACAACTCCAGCTCGCCCTGTTTCCTTTGTGTTAAAGCCTTTTAAACACTTCCAGGAGAGCTAAAAGGTCATAGCCACTGCTTTGTGTGTGTGTGTGTGCATGTGTGTCGTCTGGTCAGCCCCATGCTGCGACACTGGAACTCCTTCACTGACTCAGTGACATTTCCTCTGCACTAAAAGCTAATGGATAAATACAGGTGTCTTCCTTCAAACAGCAACCACTCCGCTGCTGGAGCGAGTGAGAGAAAGCGAGGGGGAGGTCGGGTAGGTGGGTGGTATTTGATGACAGTGTCAACAGTGTGGAATAAGTGTCCAATCACTCTACTTATGTTACACTCGCCATCCTACGTGAAGGACAACAGACTGAGTGTGTTCGATGTGTTGTAGTGTGCAATGTATCATCAATAAGGGTGCATTTATTTTACACTGAAAGCTAAAAGTTGATTTCATTTGAGAGTTTCACACTGCTACCATGCCGTCTGCTGTATGAGCGCACACTGGATTTTCTGCTGCACAGCTCTGCATCTTCAACAACACACTGCAACTCACTTCAACTCTGTGGCACACAGCTAACTGAGACAAAATATATAAATTTAGGATCAATTCAAAAAGTTTAGATTTATATATGATGCTGTGCTTATACATGATAATTTATATGAGGGGCTGTTCAAGACATTATTCATTCTGGGCCTCTCACATACATATACATCCTCACTCTCGAGAATGTATGTGTGTCAGAGGAGAATATATGTGTGTGAGAGGGCCAGAAGGAATAATGTCTTGAGCGGCCCCTCATAAATTTGGAAGCCTCCTTTTTTCTCTCAGTTTTAGCCCTCCATTCACACCAAAAAAAAAAAAAATCAAAGAAAACAAAGCTTTTGGAAAAACACAAGAGGAGAACTCTACTGTTAATGTTAACATGAGAGTTTGCTCAAAGGTTCACCATACCGCCAATACCAACATGCAACGTGTATGCAACAATACACGGTCATGTTATGAAGCATGTTTGACCTTCGAGATTTGCAAGGCTTTATTTTAAGAATATAACATAGGAGTATAACATGCATAACTCTGTTTTCATAGTGTATAATCATCTGGAAGTAGGGATATTTTTATTTTTGTGACTTTTAAATGAGCCTCTTATATCTACAGTGTATAACACCGTGTTACTACAGCAGGCCAGAACAGACAAACTAAACACTGGCTATAGATGGGGCCTTTTCGCGTGTGTTTCACCACTGTTGTTTCTCCACTGTTGTTTCTCCACTGAGAGTGAGGCGAGGGGATTGCAATCCAGCAACTAAACCATTAGATGCTACAAAATCCTACAGAGTGGTCCTTTAAGGATTATAAAATATAATAATCCACACAGCCATGTTATGTCCAATATGTGTTTTTATGCTTGTTGTTGTTGATGTCTGTCTATGTGTTGTGAACTTCTTAACTACTTTGATGATTGATCTAGCCTTGGAGCCTACTTGTGAACTATTTTTTGTCCTTCCGGTAAATTTTTCAGCCTGGTGAAGACAATTAGTCGTGCTGCTGTCCTCTGAGCTCCTCAGGTGCTGCCCTGCTGACAGGACAGCTGCCTCTGAGAACAATGAAGGTGTAATGGAGGTCAAAGTTGCTGTGGACTGAATGGATGGATGCTTCAGTGGAGCCAACACAACACTGATGCTGAACTTCTGCCGACACTTCTAACCTTCAAACCAAAAGCCTCGAGCAATGTTATCGCAGCTATGTGCTAGTTAGCTTGAGGGCGAAAGCAATCTTCTAGTTTTTATGTAAAGGTCGAAAGAAGGTCAGGAGAATTTTGGGAGCAAAACATGGGGTAAGACACCAGACAAGGTTCACACACCCTGTTTTCAATTAAAGAAATTTGCTTTGATTTTGACCGTCTTGAAATAGACACGCCCGAAAACAGCTTCAAGTTCAAAAGGACTTCTCCAGAGGATTCAACACATTCCCGACTTTCCCATGATATTCCAGGATTTCCAGGACCGGCAGGAGTCATCTTACCGTCTGTTCCAGTCCTGCAGCGCAGCACACAGATCAAATTCAGTGACCCTTTAACCTCGCTCTATCTCGCTGTTCCCTCCACCCCGCCTCCATCCTCCCCCGTCCCCCGAGGTCATCGGCCCATCACTCCCCCTACACCTCCCTCCCCCCTCTGCCTGCGGTACCGCTGTGGTAACACAACACTGACCGGTGCTCGTTTCCATGGCAACTGTTCCCCTGAGAAACCCCCAACATCCTCAGCAACCACAGGGCGACTCCTGAACACATACACACACGTACACACACAGCATTTTAGAAGCCTGTTTCTAGTAAAAGAAGGTGGAGATTCACCTTTCTTCCCATCAGCAGGTCTAACTATAGACAGAGCGGAGGAGTACACGGAAAACAGACAGAGAGAAACAACAGTGAGCGAGTTAGGAGACAGAGGAATGGATGGAGAGAGAGAGATAGGGGGCTGGATATACAAGAGTTGTTTAAGTAGGTCTCGTGACAGCCGTTTCTCCCAGTTAAAGAATCAATTGACCAATCGCAGCTTTATGGGTGGGAGTAAAAATATGTCCATCATCTTCCCACACAGCCAGCTAGCTACATTCACGAAGAAATAGAAACAAAAACAGACTGTGGATCAGACAGCTGTAGCTGTAAATTAAATTGATGGAAGTGAAAAGCATTAAGCTAACTGGTTGTAGAAGCCACTACAACTGAGTAATTAGAACAAAAAAATAATCAAAAATATCAGCAGTGCTCAGCAGAAATTATCTTAGCATCAGACTAAAATATTGAAGTGATGGGGATATTTATTCTGAATATCAGGTTACTAATTCCAGCTAATTGTTAATACTAGTATGCTAACATGCTCCTTCACACTAGTCTGACAGACCATTTTTACAACACAATGACCTTTTACGTTGAAGCTACGAGTTTTTCAGCTCAAGACATTCCCTTAATGTGTTCTTGACATTTTATAAGGCTTGGAAGGTACTTCAATTAAAGACATGTATACATGCGACCACCACTCTGGTCATATAGACTTCAGTTGTCATATACGTTATTATCCACACACAAAGTGGGGTGCAGTGCAAACTCAAGTCAATACTCTACAGTTACTATATTTACTACATTTATTAATCATTTAAAACAAAGAGGCTGAATAACCATCATGTAGTTTCACCAACAACCAACAGAACAAACATTTCTTTCTTTCTCTCTCAGATATGATATAAGCAGATATAAGCAGTGTGAGGTACTTACGGGAGCTGACAGTGTCCACATACTGAGGCAAGTATGGAGCCCACATGTCGATGGTGTCTTTCCGTCCTGATTGGCCAATACGTCTTAATTCAGCCAATAGCAGAGCTTGTGCTGCTTCGCGCACCTAAAACCACAAAGAGTTATGTTCACTTATGACTATGACTGTTGATGATTTTGAATAATGTAGAGGGCCGAGACACTGCTGATGAGAAGTGAAGCCAGTGTCGTGCCAGAATCAGAGCTAGACATGCTGGGACTGACTTTTAGTTGGTGAGAGCTTGGTGAAATAAAAGGCTGAAAGACAGACGCCGAGGTGGGCTGACTGCTGCTGGACTAGTAATATTAGCTGACTGCTATGTCTTGTGTTGTTGACCTTTGGCTGTTAGCAAAATTATTGCTAGTTGCTAGTTTTTGATCGTAAGTAAATTCCAAAAATACCAAGTTTTGCTTCAGTAAACAGAAATCTGGATGTATTTGTTGTTGATAAATTGCGGTATATAAATCTAATGTTTAGTAGACAAGGTCAGGCTTGAAGCTGTGCATATGGTTAGCCTGTAAATGTGTTACCTCCAGACAACGGTCCTGCCACCTCCTCGCCAACATCTCCAGCAGAGGTGGTCTGAACTTGTCCAGGCCGAGGAGGTCAGGGAGCATTACACAGTGCATGGCTGCCAGCTGGCTCCAACCTATACACACACACGCAGACACACAGACACACAGTCAGAAAAAATTACAGGGAAATTCCAAATTTCAAAGCCTTTCATTTGCTCCTATAGAATCTCACTGCTGCCACAAAAAAAACTATATATTTATGATAAAGCTTTTCTTACCTGCCTCAGTATGTGGACACTGTTAGCCTAATACTGTTTTCAGATTTTTTGTGTGAAAGTGGAAATTTTGTTCTGGGGCACTAGAAGAAAAATCAACAGTCGCCAAATGACTAGGATTCATCCTCTAAGGATGAAGAATATTCAGTCATTAGATAAACCACATGATGCCGCGATCCTGAAAAGAAAAGAAAATGTGCCAACAAAAGCTGGCTGATCAAACGTTTTGTGTTACTGTACATCTTTTGTGAAAGGTTTCAAAAAAATTCCCATAAAGTTAAATTATTCCTTTCAGAGTGTTTAAATCAATATTTTTGTCTGAAAAAACTGTTTCCATATGACAGCAGTGAGATTCTCACACACACACTCTAACTTTGTACTTATACAACTCTCACACACTTAAATACAGGATGGGAATATCACTGGCTATTATTTGCAGTCTTGGTTAGAGTTAAGTTAGATTTTCTGCTAACCAGAGTCTGAGTGTTCGATGGCATTTAACAGGTAAACAACAGATATACAGCACTGCCAGGTGGATCGACAAAAGCCTCATAACAATACCTTGGCATGATGAACTTACAGCACAAAAAAAGTTCAGACACAGCTTTTCATTCAATAGTTTCAACATTGGAGATTAACAATGAATACAAGTAAACTATGAAATAAAGGTTGGATGAGAAGGTGTGTCTAAACTTTTGACTGGTACTGTAAGTGTGTTTCTTCAAGATTTTACTTGTACATTTATAGAACAAATGATACAGGTGTTACAACTCTATGTTTGCAGTTGTATCGCCCTGAGTAACAGATGAAGGAAAGTAACATTCAAAATGTCTTGGTATCACTTTAACAGGGCTCAAATCTGACTGCATCAGTCTGAGATAACATAAAGGCATATATTTAGATTTTACACCAAACACAGGAGAAATGTACACCAGATGTCTGACAAAAATGGACTGAAATGTTTATTTGCGGATACTCAACATAAATCAAGGACCTTATTCACATATATTAGTTGAATATATGGTTTCCAGAGATGCATGTATGTGAAACACACTTGAATGGACACTGAGTTGCTTTTGAGCAAGAAAGAAATTCCATACAAATTTCTTTGCCAAGGGCCAAACTTACCTCCGCCATTGGAATATACAAGGAAAACTCAAACTGTTAGGTGTATTACAAACATACTATATTCAGGAAAAGTCTATGTAGAGGTTGACAGATTTATTACCAACATCATAAAAACAAAAGACTCAGTATTATTAAGTATTTGACATCTGATACAATAACCAAATTGTCCCAGCATTAGCAGTGATAAAAGAATCATCAGTCAACCTCTAGTGCAATATTTGCAGCACTGTCTTGCAGAAATCTCAAACTAGTTAGTTAAAAAATGATATTGGATTTTTTAAAAATTTGTTCTTCAAATCCTGTAACTGTTACATTCCACCACCACTGTCAATACATTTTCCACATGAATCCCTTCTTTCAACTTTGTTCAAACTGCTGCCTGAAACAGTGAAGCCAACTGCTACTGCTGACACAGGAAGCTCCTCTGCCATCTGGTATATATTTTGAGTTACTAAACAAAAGACAGGGTCATGATATCAGGATGATATGGCAGACCCTGCTCCAACTACTGCTACGAATACTGCTACTTCAACTACTACAACAACAAACTTTTCCTGCCTACTATTATTAGATGTATTATTAGTTGTACATCCGCGGAGCTGATGCTGCTACTACTTTTAATGTATTTATTGTTTATTTAACATGGTATTGAGGTTTGTATTTAGCTTGGAAACCTCTTTTTACAAGGAAGACAAGCAGCATAACACGTGGCAAACAAAACAATACAAAGTCACGCAATGGACACAACAATACTTCAGCTACATAATACAACTAAAACCAGGTGCTAAAAGCAGTGGTGGAAAGTAACCAAGGACATTTACTCAAGTACTTACTTATGTACAAATAAATAGAGAAATATTGTATCTTGATCTGAACTTACATAAACTATCACTACTGCCACAGCTTCTACCAATACTATTACTGCAGCTAACAACTATTTCTATAGAGACAGAGCGCAATCAGGTCCCACACACACCAGAGGGGAAAACAATCCATCGCTTTCCATTGACTTTGTGTTGTGTGAAGGTGCCTCTTCCTTCTGTTAGCACCCAACAGAAAGTGCCTCAAAGCTGCTGTATGGTGGAATGATAAGCTGCTGAACCGCAACACTGAGCCTTTAAGACAAACATGGGTACAGACAGTACGACGCCGAGTATCATCAACAGGAGGAATGGAATAACTGTGGGATCCTGACTGTTCATGTTTTATAGAAACATTTTATAGAGGTTTTAATATTTGTAAGTTTAAATGACGATCCTGTCAATTCACTCAAATTGTTCAAAGTATTTTACTTCTGGTCTGCTGAGACAGACAGATAATATTGAGTTTGTCTATAAACATTTTCCATTCTGGTAGACACAGAGTGCTAAAACAATGAATTATTATATATTATATATTTTTATCTGGCTGCAGACATTCAGTATGTTTACATGCAGCAAGAAAATCGAATTTCTGATCGTATCAGACTTAGTTCGGACTTTTCGAAGTGCTTGTAAACACCTTAGTCCGATCTACTTCAGACCTATTTCGGACCACATCGAACATCTCAAAATCAATTAACACCTAGATAATTCGTTCACAGTCTGATATTTAACACCATGTATACTCAACATCGGATCTGAAGCGGGTTTTGCATTCTGCGCATGCGCGACATTTTCCTTCGGGGCATTCACCCAGAAGCCAAAAGATCTGTTGTTCTTTTTATGTTCATTATTAGGATGAAAATAATGCACGAAAAGTATGCAGCTGTAGCATTGTCCATGTCCCCGTATGTAATCTTTGTTTGAATGCCGTCAGATAGTTTGTTGTTGCTGATAAGTAGAGGTCGACAAAAAATGGCTCTTTGTTGAGAGGGCTACAGCGCCACCTAGCGTAACAGAGTCAGCCATGCTCCAGCCATTTATCCGGTTCTCTGAACGGCATGCATACTCAGACAAGTGATCCGGTCTTACGCATGTCATTATCTGATACGATCAGATATTCAAATTTCTTGCTGTATGTAAACGTACTGACTGTTAGCATTTCAGCTAATTATTTTCCCACCCAGTGGGTGTGGTTTATCAAGTCTAAGGCATTGCTCTCTGTCTCTATCATACACACTACTGCTAATGCTAATGCTAATGCTAATACTAATGACAAGATTTCTGCAGGGCAGTGTTTAGGGAATGAGCAGAATACAAAAACTTGACATATTTCCTACAGTTGTGTTTACCCCTATAGAAAATTAGAGGTAATGCGTACTGAGAAGGAATGAGCCTCTGCTTGCATGCTTGCTGCTTTCCAGTATAAAACTGAATAAAAACATTTGACCCACTCTGTTTTAATCTCTGTAAATTAGAAATTATCATCTGAAAGGCACTTTATTTCCCTATGGAATCCACAAATGTGGATTCAGTTTAAATAACTTGAGAGCACATTCATTGTATAGGTGGATGGGATAGGTGGATTAAATCTCCAAAAGCCAACATCCTGTCAAAAAAACAAACAAACAAAAAAAAAAAAAAACATATATAACAGTATTAGGCTCCGTGAGGGACACCAGAAAGACTCCAACCAAAATGTACAATGATTACACTTTAGTTCATTTATAATAAAATTTAAAATGATCGATACAAAAAGTCTTAACTCTCGTAACTCTCTTTAAAATAAGTACATTTGGTACAGTGTCAGATGGATGTGCTGCAAGTAAAAAAAGGGGTAAATTTTAGTCATTGCTAAGTACAAATTTGGTTTTGTTTTGTATCTGGTCCATTTGGATAGTTTAGTTAGTTGTATTTATCCCCAGTGACACACTCCCTTTCCATCAGGTGGAAATAGCAAGCATGCAAACTTTGAGCAAGAGACACTGAAACGTCAGGACACACGGACACATTCAGACAGGTAGACTTGGAGACAGAAAAAACAGGGTAGGACTGCACAATAGTGCCAACAACTGAAAAAAAGACAAAAGACAAGGGAATACAACTGTGGTCAATGCACTCTCAAATCCATCAGATTAAAACATCAGTAAAGTCAGTCTGTTTGCTGATGACACAGCTCTTTGTCTCATCAAATTTTTTGCTGCACTTGAAACTAGTTTTGCACTTGGAATTTTTCCATATTACAGATTGACTCAGCAAATATTGCAGGACTGAATTTACCATGACCAAGTCAGTATTTAGCAACATTTGAATATGGAAACCAAAAACTATTAATTTCTTCAGCTGACTGGTTTGAAAGTGGACTGAACTCAGCTATGACAGACAGGCAGATAAACAAACAGTGCTGTAGACCAAAACAAGGACAAAGACACAGCAAAAAACTGGAGCTAGACACCTGAGATGAAAACCTAACATTGGCTGCAGGGGACAAAAAACAAGACTGATGCAAGAAAAGAGAAATGTGGTGAAGTAAGACCCAAGAAGGGTAGAAACAGGAAAAAAGATAAATAACTGATGGAATGAAGAGAGAGAGGCAAAGAATTGTGATGCATAGTGAGAACAAAGACAAAAACAAAAATAAATAGGAATGGAAATAAAAAATACAGATGGGAAGGAGACAAACAACTAAAGGAAAGGCAGAAGGAAGGAAGGCAGGAGGAGAAGATCAAGGAAGCAGAAGATCTCCAAAGACAAAGATAAGTAACTTTCCCTAAGTGGTACCAGTTCAGTCTGTACCTTCGTTGACTGAGGGGATGTTATGAGAAGCAGGGCCGGGGCTGGGGGAGCCAGGGGCTCCCTGAGGATGGCCCCCAGGGGCCCCTGGAACCCCAGCAGTAACAGTACTGGTGTTGGCAGCTACAGCAGCTTGTAAAGGAAGAGAGGGAGAGAAATAGTCAAGAAGAAAAGAACAGGTTAGGAAGATATAAATAAATAAATAAATAAATAAATAAATAAATAAATATATATATAAATATACAATAGCAAACAGAGAGGAGACAAGCAGTGAGGAGCAAAGAGGAACAAAATATATTTTCAACACGCAAGAACAAAAAACACAAATACAAAAAAGAAAAAAGAAATCAAAGGAAAAAATACGGCATTGCATTGTCATGTTGTATGTACAACAAATAAAACAACAGATAAAACATGGGTACATTAAAACTGCCTTTGCCCTGGACTCGACCTAAAACAAGAACATTGCCATTACCGATTCTGCAAACTCCCGGACTACATTCAATGTCAACATTCAAAACTTTCTTCTTCTTGCAACATTCGCATATGGCAATTGTGATTAAAATTAGGAAAAGATAGTAACTATGGTAAATAAATCATGGTTAAAATATAGTTAGGGAAAGATTGCAGTGATGGTTAAAGAATTGCAGTGATCTGCAGTCTCCACACAGTGTTTAGCAAAACTGTTCTTAAAACATTAATATAGAAATAGAGGATTAGTCTAGGGTTAGCACTATTGCAATTGGATCACAGAATATCAGTTTAACATACTCTGACAAATGAGACAACACTTTTAATCATTTTCCTTCTCTTGAGATCAAAATATTTCAAAATATTTATAGTTTCTTCAGTAATGCATTTGGTGTCTGAATTGCATTTTTTCTGTTTTTATCTGTTAAAATAACCATTTTAAGAAAGAGAAAGAAAGAGATTAATAAACTAACAGGTGACCAAAGACTTTTGAGCAGTAGTTAATGAAATAGATTTAATTTAGATTAAATATTAATTTCAAGGATTCTGATTATCTGTCTTCTGCTGCTTCACAGTTTGAACACTTAAATGACATCAAACAGGAAAAACAGCAGAGAGGATGATGTCCTATGCGGAGAAAAGTGCAGTTCATAAAAGGCACATGAATGTCAAAATAACACAAAGATGACACTTCATTTCCCAGCAAGCACTTGATGTGAGATTTAAAAAAAATATATATATATCAGCTGTTAGTTACACTCAATTAGGCCCAATGCACCGTGCGCTGACAAAAATCCTAGACCAGGACACAAAGGTTTCAGACTGTGGCACGAGCATCGAATCTGACCTACAGGTTAAAATATGCATGGATCCAGATATAGAAATCCAGAAATAATTTGATGTTTCTTTATGCTTTGGCCAGAAACCTGAAACCTTTATACTGTGGAGATCAAGAGATGAACTTTTGAACATTTGAACAGATTTGAACAGTTTCATTTTCAGAAAACACAGCTTTCTCACAAGTAAAATCTGTATTAAACAGATGTCTTAAACATATATATGTACAATAACTACTACAGTACATACACACAAAACCAGCTAAGCAGATAAATGCATCAGGTATAGTTTTCAATAAAATGGTCCAAATACCTTAAAGAAAACATGTAGCAAAGACAACAGAGAAAACAGGTACAGCAGCATTATATCAATTAATGGTAAATAAAGGAAGAAAGCAGGAAAAAAGAGAGAAGTAGTGAAAGAAAGATGTGCACAAATGCAAAAGAGAAATGAAAGTACATTGAAGAGAGAGTGTGTTTGTGGAACAGGTCATTTTTCTAGAGAACAGGCAGCAGGCTGAAGCCATGCAGTGAACAACAGTGTGAAGATGAAGCGGGACAGGGAAACAAAGAAGAGGAGAGAAACAGAGAGGAGGCAAGAAAGAAAGTAGAAAGAGACAGAGAAGATGGCTGAAGGCAGTCAACGGAAGTTTGCCAGCTTTAGTGTGGAAAAAATAAAACTTTCAAATGAAGATCTGCTGTATGAGGTTAAATACAGTTTTGTCATCTACTTTAAGTGATGGGCCAATGGCTGAGCCTTGCAGGATGACGGCCTCTAAAAAAGGCTTGGATGTTGGTGCTAACATTGTAAAGTGATTATATATGCAGATGCTACTTTAATACTAATTTCTCAGTTGGGGATTCAGTCCATTCATTCTTTACCATTTAATGCTTTTTCAATTTTTCACTATGCTTTTATGGATTTGGACCTGGGTCCAAGCATGCTGTTGTTGACCAAGTTTAGTGCAGGTCTAGATTTAAGTGGAATGCTTTTAATCCTGGAAAAAAACTGAAACAAATCATTAAAATATGTACTTGAGGTCGACCAATAGTGGATTTTTATTATTAGTATTAAAGTATTACAATATGCAATATACTAACAATAATTTGGCGCAGGAAAAAAGCTAATAGCCGATTAAGTGGCCGAATAACCCCCATTTCCCCGATCATTTTGAGCTGATCGTTTTCCCAGTAAGTCAATAATTAATGTAGAGACGGTGATATAGGCTAAAACACTGATATAGGCTACAATAGCAGTTTGACCAAGGTACCAGACAGTGTAATTGTCTGACAAAGATAATATTTCTTTCAATACATGGTCCCTTAACAGCTACTGACAGTTGCTTTAAAAAGGCAGCACAGACAACGAGAATCAGAAAACACACAGGAAGTCCACCTCAGTGTATAGAACAGTAAGTGCTCCTCAGGAGTTAAACAAGTTGAGAATACATATAACCACTGGTCAATGAAAATAATCCCCAGTCACATCTCTCGTCTAAAAGACAAGCCTGAAGTTTTACCTCTTGTAGTCCGGCCAGTGTCTGCTGTTGGCTCCAGGAAACGGCAGCCTGGGAGCCAGGCAGTTTGATAGTGGCTCCATCCTCATTAACTTAGAAGATGGAGTTGGAGAATAAATGTGGTGAACTCTGAATTACAGACTTTTTGGTTTGTTGGCAGGGATTGGTAAACAAATCTACCATTACTCTCAGGATGGACTTGGTTTCATCCGTTTACTGGTGAGTAGATGCTCCTTTTTTGATTAACACCAGCAAAGATATTCCCTGAGTTGACTTGTGGGCTTCTCTGATTATGATAATTGTTGACAGAGACAAACAGTAAGAATAAAAACCATATTTGAAATATCTGCGTTATTTCATGCTGTGAATCTCTGCTGCTCTCTGTAGAGCCGTAGAGGGAATATTTTGACTTTGACATTGAGAGATTAGCTAGATTAATTGCTAAGACAAAGAAAATAATATTTGAATGCTGCTAGCAATATTATCCAACAAACCAATATGCAGATGACACTTTAATATTCATATCTAAGATGAGAAACCAGTTTTGATGCATTAAAATGTGAAACTGTAACTTCTTGAGGCCTAGAAATTCACACTAATGCACATACATTTCATTATCTACATTCTGTGTTTTTTCTTTAGTGTTTCAGTGGAGTTGATTACACAGTTAAACATATTTTTGTGTTTGCATTTTCATGAAAAGTTCTGTGCTGTCATAAAGACTGTGCTATTCTAAAGATGAAAAATGTAATTTGTTAACCAAGACTAAAAGTAATCTCTAAACTAGCATTAACAATCCTGGAACTAATCACTGTAGTATACTGGTGCAGTTAACATGACAACAGAAAGAATAAATAGCTAATGACAATATTCATACTGTGTTAATCAGGCTGACTGAAATAATAAATTAACTAAAGAAGACAAACAGGTAATCAGTCGTTAAATCTGTTGTTGCAGCTAAACTTCCAACTTTTTTCCAATTAATCGTCTGGTTTAGGAAATATACATCTTAAAACTAATAGTGCTTGCCCAACTTATGTAGAAAAAAGATATTTGCTTTAATAAGAAAAAAAGTAGTGGATCTGGAACATGGAAAATAGGAATAATTTTTTGCCAGTTATCACAATAGCTGGTGATTCATTTTCAATTCATTAATTTCAGCTCAAGCTGTAAGCAACAAAGTAGCCCTGTTTTCCCTGACCATTCCTAGTGTTAAAGGATATGTTGAATGCTTGAAACTTGTTGAAGCTTGTTGAATGAAGAAACCACAAAAATAAGGATTGAAGAACAAGGAATTCTCCTTTGTTCCCATTCACCTAGGCAAGGGTCTTGGGGAAAAAAATAATAATAATGCAGTTTAGGAACTAAAACAGGAAAATAAAGATGTTCTTTGAAAATGCTGCTGAATTATAGTGGATATAATCAAAATTAGTAACTTTAAGATGTTTTTAAGGTGCGTTAAATTGTAAGCAGACACCCTGCGCTCTCTGTTCATCTCACTGTAAATGCTGCAGTATATTAGAGGGGCCTCCTCATTTATTTCCATGTGAAAAGAGACGGTGAGCAGGGTTAAGAGCGCTCTCCTACACAAAGCCTCTGACACACACACACGCGCGCACACACACCAGGTTGGAGGAGCTGGCTGAGCAGAGGTCACGGCCGACTGTTCCCCCTGAATGCTGGTGAATAGGCGTGTGGCGTGAATAAGTCCACGCGCTTGTCACGCTTGGCCCCCATTAAGGCGTGACAATAGCACTAAAACCCCGCCTCCCCCAAACACCCGAGGGTGCCACCCATGGCATATGTGTGTATGCGTGTGTGTGTGTGCAGACTTGATTTCTGGTATTTATAGGTATTGAGCTTGTTGTAGTGTGGTAGGTAGGTGTGTGTGTGTGTGTGGTGTGGGCAGATGGTGATGGCTGGTTAAAACGCCCCCTACAGTGAATCAGAGCAGGTTTTTCTCTGCAAAGAAAGACTCAAAACTTTTGTCACCTTCATTGAGTGAAATTCTGCTCGATCTCTCTCTCTCTGTTTGTATTACTTGTATCTTTCTTTCTGTCTCTATAGACGTTTGATTCATCCACCTCTCTTTTGTTGTTATTGTCCAAGCTTTCTTTATGGTTGTGCATTAAGGGCTCGTGCCATACTTAGGGAGCCTCCACATGCTGTGTGGCCCCTCAAGGTTGTATTACAAGGAGCTACGGAGATAGTACATGGAGGTGACAACAGTGGCTTTACTGTAAAACTGTATGATAGACTGACTGGAAAAGTGACTGTGCTAATGATTAGTTGTTTGTTGTTGTTGTTGGTCTGTCTTGATTGTTATGGCGGATGCCACTGCGTTTCTTGTGAGAGGTCTTGATCTCAAAGGGTTTTTATCTGTTTAAATAAAGTTAACTAAAAAGAAATAAAATGATTTTTCCTGGGATTCATAAAGTACACCTCACTAAAAGGACTTAACAATTCATATGGCACTGCCTTTAAGTGTTGTCAGATGTGGCAAGGACAGTCTCAATACTTCCAGTATGAGTTGTTGGTCCTCAAAGTGAATGTGAATCAGCCTCCCCCGAATGCTCCCAGGGGATGCACAGAACGCCATAACCCCGATGTGACGACATTAAAGGTTAAACTGTGAGTCCTCAGTATTAACGTGTCAAACTGTTTTCCTAAATTAACATTCCCAATGCACAGTCAGAGTTTCATGGATGAACATATTTTTCTGTGTGTAAAGAGGTTTGTACTCCAGCTGAAGTGCCGACGACTCCACCCTCATGTCAAAAACAACATCCCTTTAAAGACCTGCTGACCGAGGAAACAGCAGCAGCTTCATCCTGTGATATTTCTGTTTTTTGTTTTTTTTTCCTTTAACTCTCTGTGGGTTTTATTGCCGGTGGGCTGCATTATCAAACCCCCGCCTATCCACCCCCCCGATTCTCCCCACAGGGCCCTGGGGGTGTGTGAAGCGAGTGCCCCCCTCCTTTTGTAGTTACCTTGTTTGATCTGGGCCTGTAGCGCTGGGTTGGAAGGCTGAGGGGGGGCAGCCAGAATCCTGCGAGGAGTCTCCGGGGTTCCTCCTGGTCTGGGAGGCCTGGAGGAGGATCACAAAGAGGAGGCATGAAATATTAAAAGGAGCAGGGAGGAGAGAGGACGGCCAACACACACACACATGCACCAAAATACAAAGAAACAGTCACAGAAACACATACATACATAAAACCAGAATTCCACACAAACAAAAAAAATCTTTATTTTGGTTTCCTGAAACTATCTGCTTGAATTTCACGTGAAATTCTGTGTGTGTGTGTGTGTGTGTGCCTTCTCAGGCTCCAGCCTATTGAATTTTGGGGACACAATCCTAACTTTCAGAGACACACAAACACTTCCAATATGACAATCAATGGAGAGATTGATTATGGTTGCCAGGCAACGAATCACTGACAGTGAACTCTACAATTAGCAGTTAAAGATGCCGAACATCCACGGCAAGGAAATCTTAAAAAAGTGAGCAGTGTCTGTATAAGGGTAAATAAATGACTGTCATCATTCTGCTGATTGTCGCGCACATCTGTTCTGTTCAGGTCCAAAACAAGTGCGTCGGGAGACTCGTAAAACAAATGAAGTTTTATTCGATTCAATTTTATTTAGTGCCAAACCATAACACAACTTATCTCGTGACAGTTTCCTTACACAGCAGGTCTAGATTGTACAGAGACTCAACATGAGCAAGCAACAGTGGCAAGGAAATGATCTGATTATCATAAATAACTTAATAGTTGAAGTACAGAGTACTTTTATTTGAGACAGTCTTACATCAGAAAAAGGTATTCATTTCTGATTTTATGTTGCCTCTCTGTTTGCTCATAGGTTTCTGTTTTAAGTTGCTGTTAATGCAAACCATAGTGTAGATTTTATATACATACTCGCCCCCTCCTGCTGCTCCTGTTTCTCGTCTCTAACACAAACAGTTTTCACAAAACTCAAAACTGTACAGATGAACCCACATTTCCCTAAAAAGTGTTCATTATTAATCTTTTAAAGTCTGTATTAAAGTGGTTGATATTACACCGTGAAATTCAAACTCTTTCCTTCCTTTTATTTTAAATATATAAAAAGGAAAATTTGACTTTGACAGTGTCTTAACAACAAAGGACACAGAAGGAAGCTAACATTTGTGTCAGTACTGTGTCTGTACTTGGGAAGTACTCAAGATGAAGCTGTATGGTACTGTTAAATAAATGAGAGAAAGGGAAAATCTTTACACTTTACTGAAGTAGACTAAATAAAGTACAAAAGTTAAAAAAAAAAAAGTACAGAAGAAGCTGATTCTTGAAAAAAAATATCAAATGAAACTTGCACTTCTGGAATGACAGATTATCATAAACGAGAAACTAAATCATTTTAATCCGCAGAGAACGTCCAGAGAGAACCATTCAACACAACTGGGCACAAGAACATGTGCACCTGTCCCCCACACACGCACCTGAAACACACACACACCTGCTCTCACTGCCTTTCACTTTAACACACACCCCACACTCAATGTGGCACACAAAAACACAAAGAAACACACACAGTCTCACTAACACACACAGTCTCACTAATAAGCACAAAAGATTACGCCAAACAAATTCCAGTAAAACCAATTAACAACATACCATACTGTATTAAGTGAAAAGAATTATTTTGTACATACTGACCCTGAAGTGAGCGCCTCCTAATTGTGACTCTAATGTAACATTTTTTTAAAGTAGAAATGCCCCTCTTCCCTCCAAACTCCAGCTGCACTGGGCAGAAAGTACAGCACACACTGCACCAGTGTTCAAATGACTGAACACATTTTAGAGATCAGTCTTACATTGAAGAAGCTACAGCTGGATTCTAGTCACCCAACCGACTTTTACTCCTCCTCTGTGGACTGTGAATTATATTTGATATTCGACTTTATCAGTCTCAGTACATTCTGTATGGAGGTTGTTAGTGGAGCTCATGTTATCAGAGTGCTGCTTTTTACATCTGCATGTGTAATGTGTGTACGAGCTGGGGAATGGGCTTTAGGGCTGCTATCTAAATCAAATCTAAATCCCTCTAAATCCATTTTAGTTGATTAAATTCAAACCAAAGAAAAACTCTGAAACCGGCGTTTAAATGTGCCTCGTGTGACGGGCAGACGTTGAGCTGCAAAATCTTTTTTCTATAAGTCAAAGTTGTCAAAGGCATTAACATGGAATTGTGGCACAGACAGGTGTTGCATGTATTTATTGGAAAGTGTAAAATCAGTCCATATGGACGTGTAGATTATTTCTGACCACCCTTCAGTTTATTTTCAATCTGTCCTCAGAAACCTTGCAGGCACACAGCACAACTTGTTTAAAATGCCAACTGTGATTCTATGGAGGAGTGCAATGAGCTCTTCATCTTTAATGAAATGAACATTGAACACGACCTCTGCCAGCACTGAAGCACCTCTCGATGTAGACATGCTTGTAATAATGTCCTGGGCGAAAAGCTTGACTGACTTGTATGATAAATAGGTAGTTTTACAGACTGGGATTGAGACAGGAAACAAGGGCCACACAAATGTAGAACGATTTTGTGTTTTTTATGTTCATTTATGTCTAGATCAGTGTACCAAATAGACAACTTCCAGGACTTGTCCTACAGACGAGCTCATACCCTCAGTTGGAGTTGGTGGTGGAAGTGCTGTTGCTGGTGAAATACTAAAAAAAAAAAGTGTTAAGGAGCTTAAGGAGGAACTTCTTTTCAAACTCCAGCAAACAGTGAGGAAGCTTTCCTGCTATCATAAATGTAAGATAGAGAACATGAAAAAGGCAAAAACCCAAACACGTTCAAATATTCACAACCTCTGGTTTGAAAGGGAGACTGAGTCTTCAGTCTTCAGCTTCCATCTGTTGCTGTGCAATCACCAAACTCTGATCTGGACATAGCACAGCAGAAGAGTTCTTTGTAAGAAAAGTTCTGCACGGCTTTGAAAAACTTTTTCAGGCTGCCTGGTGTCCTGCTGTGGTCCTCTTTGTTTCTGATGTTGCAGCTACAATTTTCTGTTTATCAGCTCTGTGCGCCTCGAGAGAAGTTACGTTTTGATCAAGTTGCAGCAGTCTTTTCATCATTTCTAACACAGCAGCATGGGATGAGAGATTCCACCACAGACGAGCACAATGATGTTTGGCTTTAAATACTGGAAACAAAGCTACCATGGTTGAACAATCTGAATTAGGCTGTCCAAGGCACCTGGTAGTTGTTATTGTCCTGAGTTGAGCCAACAAAATCTTAAAGTAGAGGGTCAGTCTATGGACCTGAAGGACTTGAAAGTGACTTGCAATCTTCTTACAAAGATATAAGACCTGACTTACACCTTCCCTCAAGGATTTGACATTTGACTTGAGACTGATTTGGGAAGACTTGAGACCACATTTGATCTGATCTTGATTAACTTTAGGCTAGAATTGGAGCTGATCTCAAAGACTTGAGACTTGACGAGCATTTCCCTTCAAGGACCTCAGGCTTTACTGAAGGCTTGCTTTGAAAAGACTTCAACTTAGGACTCATCTCTGATCTGAGGCCTGAAATAGATCTTGAGACTGGCTTTGAGAACACCAGGCACTTCAGATGGACTTGGATAAAAAGGAAACCAGACTGGACTTTACTTGAGACTTGGAACTTGACTTAAACTTATCCTCAAAGACTTGAGGGTAACAGACTCTGCTGGAAAGACTGTTGGAGATTTGTCAGTAGCTAGAAGCATGTTTTAGTAGACAGAGCCGCTCGTTGTGTTAGCATCTACATATATTGCAAATTTTAACTGACTTCGACGTAATCTGTCAAATGCAAATGCTTGTTTCTGTTCACCACAAGTATGCAAACATTAGATGAACTGGTTCATAGCATAATAGTAGTCAGTGGCACCAGTTCTCTGGAGCCAGAAGAGGGTGCAAGATTGTAAAAGGCAAATCAACCTCAGGTGCATTTCTATCAACCTTTTCGGTTGCGATACTTCAAAATGCACATCAGAATATGTAGATGTTAATGTTGTTGTATAGTAGTACATAGTCATGACCATGCTGTTTATTGCGATTATTGTTAATGTCTGTTAGCTCTTAATATCTTGTTAAGCTCATGGGCTCCCGGCGAGCCCATGTGCCGTTTACTGACACTGAGGAGAAAGTATATAGCATTTTCTACACCCAAATTGTCCAGTGTTGGTGCAATCAGATGTATTAACAGATGTAACAACAGAGTCTGACTCTAACAACACAGCTCAACTCAGCACCTTAGCAGACGTTTAAGTGGCTTTTAAGCTGCTGTGTAAAATTATCTCCAGAGCACTGAAAGATTGAACCTTCACAGAGCAGCTCTTTATGTTAAACCAATCTATTGAATAAAAGCGATTAAACAGAAGTTACAGACTGAACACAGGTCTCTATCTCTGTCTCTCTCTCTCTCTCTCTCTCTCTCCGTCTCTCTCTCTCCCTGTGTGTGGCTTCCCCTCACTCGCCCACCCTGCAGGCTTATTCTGTGCAGGGTTGACGAAATGATGAAATGTTGTGTTGGCGTTGCAGCAGCAGCAGCAGCAGCAGAACCTCGACCTCTGTGTTAAATCTTTCACAGCACAATGAGAGCTCAGACAGACTAAACAATCAGCTTCACACACACACAGGTGTAAGGACAGGGGCTGTACACATTGTAAAGCCCCCTGAGGGTAAATTGTGATTTTGGGCTGTATGAAGCAGATTTGATTTGACTTGACTTCACACACAGACTTGACAGTAGTTGAACTGTTGCTGCTACTGGTGTGTGAGCAGCGTTCAAACACTTGTCTGGGTCATTATTTCAGCTGGAATCACTGATGATGGATCAGCTGTGTTTTGCATGGCGAATCCAGATATGTTAAGACCGAGTTTGGATTTTGTTTTTCATCTTTAATATGCTGTGGATAAAAACTCCACTGATAACTGACTGAACATTTTTTTGGATATCTGTGATCAGTCCAATCATGTTCTGTTTTTGTGCACAGTGCTCCAAACATTCAGAAGATTTGTGGACGGACTCCATTGACTGATGTCCTCTAATCTCAAAACTGAGGCAGAGTTTAAACACACACACACACACACACACACACACACACACACACACACACACACACACACACACACACAGCACATCAGCCAGCCAACCAGTTGGTCAGTCAGTCAAACTATCCCCACATAACCATGAGGATCCTGTACTAGACTGAGTTTAACCCTTTCTCAGCTAAACTATGAGGTTCAGTCTAAAGGAGCAGTGTGCAGGATTTAGTGCTAACTAGCAGTGTAGCTCCTCATTGCAATCCCCTCGCCTCACCCTCTCCTCCAAGAGTTAAGGGGAAACTATGGTGCCAAAGTGGGAGACTTCAATCTTGTTTGTTTGTACAGTGTACGTAACTATGTTCAGGTAGTTATACACATATGAAAATATGGTTATGAACAGTGTATTCCATATATTATGCATATCCATACATGTTTTGTAAATCCCCTATATGTGACATGCTGGACGTTAAAAAAACAGAATGTGTCCGTGTGAGTGTTTGTTACCTGGCCGGTGCTTTCTTCATGTGCTCTCCGACGAAGGTGGCGTTGGTCATGCCCATCAGAGTGTTAGCCAGTGAGATCACAGATAAGAGGTGCTGCGTGGTGACGGCCCTCGACACGCCGTATGTCCCCTTCCCCACGATGTCCGTCAGAGTCAACTTCAGACCCGTCGCCAGGGACAGCTGCCGCAGCAGGGACTCCTGGGAAGCGCAGGCAGATAAATGAAGCGGGGGAAATACTGGTGTGTGGTGTAAACCGTCATGTGTGTTTTATTCAGCACACAGACGCCATATACATGTACATTGTGTTTGCTGCAGTGTCTGAAAACAGTTTTCTACACAGACCTGATGCTCTCTGTATCGCCTCACTTTATTTGTTGTTCATTGGTTTTAATTGACAGGTGAAGCACTTTGTGACACACACTCCAAGAAGGTGCAACAGAAACGTCAATCACTTCCTGATCCTGTTATTACTGTCATGTCTGAAGCAGCAGCCACTTCTTTCACTTTTAGCCAAACACTAGCAGCAAATATACTTTGGGAAAATGAGTTGTCATCATACACATTTTTTTGTTATTCATAAAAGTCTGTGTAAAGTAAAAATAAATCTGTGTTTTGAGTTTATGAAAGAAGAAAGTGTTATTAACCATCCAGCCAAATTTGAATGATTTAGAATATCAACAAGTTTATGAAATTAGGTGTCAAAATCAGGAAAAAATTAATTCTCAGCTCCAAGACTGTGGGGGAAACAATGAGTGAGATGAATTCATCACTATCTCTCTGCTCGGGGTGCAGGGGTACACTCAAGGTGGCCTCAGCATGTCATCAAGCCACCCTTTAAGGACCGCCCACAAAATCCTCGACTGGAAACTGAAGCTCTAACTCCACATTTCAGTCATATATCCTTCAAAGTCTTTTAACATGTTTTCAGCAACTATCTTACAACTTATTTAATGTATTTTGAAAGAAATTTCAATTTCAAAAAGAAATTCTCAGAATTACCTTTACACAGACTTTAGTTTTGAAATGATTACCTTGTTTGCATTTAGTATTTAGGGCAGACACTAATTACTATTTTGAATATCTGTCTACTCATTATTTTTTTGAATTAAAAGGACCATTTTATAGTATTCAGTGGCATCTAGCAGTGTAGTTGCTGACTGCAGATCCATCACCTACAGTGGCCATGAAACATTAAATATTAAAAAATATTAAAAGGCATGAAATATTAAAGGCTCATTGTAAGGTAACAAAAACATAGTGATTCTTATGTTCTGGAGATTATATAGTCCATATTCCATTTACGCCATATTTGGTCAATGGATAATAGTTAATCAATAAATCGAACATACATTTAATCAAATTCAGGTATTGCATTATATTACATAAAAATATGAAAGAAATAGGATGTGGACTCTTTTTTTTTGTCCTCTTTGTCCTCTTTTTTGGTTCTTTTTGTCCTGTTTATGGTTACAAACTCTCTCTCTCTCTTCCCTACGCTCACATTTTGACTGTGATTCTTTTTCCAAAAAAAAAAAAAAAAAACACACAAAAAAGCCCAAATAATCGTGTAGCAAAAATCTGATGTGATTTGTGAGCCAAATAGTGATTTAGTCTCAAAGTGAAGACTAAATCACTAAAGACTCATAAATGTAAATTTTATTTTATCTCCATTTTAATTGTTTTATAGATCCTGCTATTTTTTTACAGTGTTCTAACATATAGAGTATACTTGTACTTTGGTGTCCTGGAATATTTTTTAGAGATTTTCAGGGGCTTTTCAGAGGTCATACACCTTTTTTCCCCTGTTAAAGGTTTTTTGTGGGCAAGTTTTTCCTCACTGGAACCGAGGGTCTAAGGACAGAGGGTGTCACTCCCTGTACAGATTGTAAAGCCCTCTGCGGAAAATGTGTTTTGTGACTTTGGGCTATACAAATAAAATTTGATTTGATTTGATTTCACACACATTACCTTGAAGGTGGGTAGCATCAGCGACATGTGACCTCCTCTGGAGATCAGACCGAAGGAGATGGGGCAGTGTGGCCTGAGCATGCCCAGTCGCTCCAGACAGATGCCGTCCAGCTGTTCGTTGAGACCCCAGGCGTGCAGGCAGGACATGAAGAGTTTGGCTGTGTCCATCGTCAGGTTGTACTCCAGCAGACTCAGAGACTTGGACTTCTCCTCTCGCCTCCTCATCTCCTCCTCTTCCTCCTCGTCTTCATCCAAAAGATGCTCCTTGATGGTCTCCTTCATAGTCTCCTTTACCTGGTAGTATGAGACAAAGAACAGGGAAGAAAAACTAAATAAAATCCTGAAAATGTGAAGAAAAAAGACACATGACACATGTCTAAGCATGTTTACTGACCTGTTTGAAGATCTTGTTGGCCAGGAATGACCCCCCCTTGTCGGCTCCGGCCTGGCTCTTCTGCAGCGTCTCTGGAGACACCAACGTGGGGTTCGGTCTCTGGGCTTCCTCAGTCAGCAGCTGGATGATCACCGCCTCCACGTCGAAGAACAGCACGTGCATGTCAGGGTCCGTCAGGTTGGTCTTCATAGCCTGGACCACCAGGGCATTGTGGGAGTATTTCGGCAGGTTGCCCTGAAGAAAAGAGAGGAAATGTTCAAAAATGAGACTTGAAAGGAAAAAGTGATGAATGTTAGTCAGTGTGTGTTTCTAACTTTGAGCCCACAGTGTGCTTTGTTCCTGTAGAAAAGGGGAAAATATCAAGATTCATGAGAGTCAGATGGCAGTAAGCTCCCTCTGGGGACATATTCAATCTGTCACCTGACCGGCCAGTCACAGTCCATATGTCCTTCCTCATGACTAGCCACATATTAAAGTCACTATGTGCAGATTTATCTAAGCTGCTTTCAAATACTGATGGCAGAACTTTGTCTTTGTAGAAAAGGAAAACAACCCCAGTAAACATTGGTCTATTTCATGTGTTATTGGGGATGTAACAACATGCACCAAATGGCAGTAAAATCATTTTCAGATTATTCACAGTGTCATCTGTACTCGTACAGAACCTGAATATTTTGGGCTGAGGCACTGTGAATTCAGGAACAGGACCCAACACTTTACTATGTCTATCAAAGGGTAGTCTAATGACCCAGTATTGCAGCTGAAGTTGGGGAACTTGAGGCAGAGATATTATAACTTGAGGCGAGAGGTATTCAGTTTGTTGCAATCTGCAGCCTCTCCACTAGAAGCCATCAAATCATACACACCAGACTTTTGATGCATTAAAGGGTGATTTCATAGATTTTTGTGGCCACTTGGGGGCAGCAAAGCATGCTTAGCAACATTAGCATTCATCGTGATTGTGTCCATCTGATGAACGCAAATCCAATATTATATAGTATATAATACTATAGCATTAGCTGTAGTTTAGTCTCCGCCACACATTGCACATGAAACAGAGTGATCTTATCTATTATTAACCTAAAATAATACTGATTAGTCAAGCTGGACTGTGAACAAACACGTGATTTTAATCACGCTATCATTCAGACACAATTAGCTGTTGACTGCATTAACAGACACACACGTGGAGCTGTATGTAGAACAGTGCTCTTTGTTTACACCTTAATGTCCCGATTTCTGCAATCAGACAACAGTGATCCTGTTAAGAGTGTGAGGGAGGGAGCGATTAAGGGAAGAACAAAGAAAGTGAGGAAATAAAAGGGAAATACCAATAGCAGCTCATATACATTTATACATTTACAGGCCATAATGCAGAAACCACCTATTACTGTAACCTTCTGCTTTAGGATTCACAGTTTTCATGCTGTTAAAGCTCATTGAACTGAGCTGGATGAGACTGTGTGAGAGAGACAGAGAGGGAACAATAATTAGCTGTGGAGACTCCTGACTGACCGAGAGACACAATACACCTGCAGCTGAGACACACACACACAGGGACATAGAGGAGCAGCAGCACAGCTCTGACAGGAAAGTCTTCCCTGAGGGGTTGTGCGCGTGTGTGTGTGTGTGTGTGTGCGTAGATGAGGGGTGAAAAAAGTCAGCTGCCAGTAAATGGATGTACATTCATGCGTGTATCAAAAGTGCGTGTGTGTGTGTAAATGCAGCCACCACACTGTTGCTTTGCCTCCTGCACAGTTTATTTATTAATTCAATTCATGGTTTCATTTCAGCTTAAATCTTTCCCACAAACAGAACACCGTGTCTGCAATATGTCCTTCACTTGTGCGTATAATAACAACATGATCAAATAAAATTAAAACAAACTAATACATAATAAAGAAAATTCACAGGTGGGATGAAAACATCTTGAATGAATATAGAGATTCCTTATTTGAATCCAATTTCCAAACAAATAGCAAAAATAAAATCTAGACTAATATACTATGTAACTATAATAAATACAGCCAGAGGATGCTAGCTGACATGTCACACTGTGGATTGCCTCAGTGAACACAGCGCTCTTTGATATCACCTGGCTTTTGCAAAAGCACAACATCTGAGCCTCATCTCCATGTTTCAGTGTCAGTGTGTGTATGTGTGTGTGTGTAAGATGTTCTGGTGGATGAACACTGCCATCTAAAGGTAAACTGCCACATTACAAACACACTCACACACCAGCAGCACTGTTGTTGGAGGGTTTGGCGATTGACCTGACATTAAATGTTTCCTGAATGTTTCCACGCAGTCGGTGAAGTTTAGTTTTTGAATCAGATTTAACAGTTTCTCTTGACACGTCTTTAGTGCAGCGAGTAACCCACTGAGACTTCACACAGGCTTTTGTTTCGTTTTATGTCTATCCTGTTTTTGAAAAACTGACATTTCAATTCAGTTTCTTATCCACAAATGCACACACACACACACATAAACACACAAGCACACAAACCATGCTGTATAGCTCCTGGGCAGTTGGTCTAAAGGTCATTGTCCTGCAGGGCCCTTCTGGCAAACACCACTGGAGTCCAAAACACACACACACACATACACACACACACACACACCGAACAGAGACATCAGATGCACAAACACTGGACACAAACATGAGGAAAATTCTTTTGACATCTTTCTAAGAAACACTTGTGGACACATTTAACCTGTTTAATGTGAGAACTGTCTTCAGGACACCTGATAGACGGGCACATGAATGAATGCTGAAGACATTAAGGAAGAAAAACTTATCAAACTGTTGTTTGGCAGTTATATTTATCTTAAAAGAAGAAGCCGTTTCCAGGCAGTGGTGGCACTCTTTAGGCTGCGATTGCTGGTATTTGTAGTGAAGCAGTGAAAAACGATCTTATGAGCGAAGTCTACAACCGAACCTCAACTTCTTCCTCTGCGTCTTAGAGCTCCAGAGACTACACACACCCACATCAAGAAGTCGCACTGTTGAACTGGCTGACATGTTCCTTCATCACCATGAACACACACACACTGTCCTGTCACCTCAAACATGCACTAGAGAACCAACTGTGTGGAACGGAAAAAAGTCTATAGCCACACTCGCCATTCATGAATGTTAGCGCCAAATTTCAAAACAATCCCCTCAATAGTAGCAACATCATTTTGGTATCAGTGTAGTATTGACACTAGTGTGAAAATACTAAGATTCTGTGGATGAGTGTATTTATGTGAAGTTTGTTAATACTGCAAGTATAAAACAATGCAGAGCTTAAAAAAACTAAAGAAATACTTTGACATTTCTTTTAAAGACTGTGTGATATTATTTTACTTTCATGCTGAGATCCAGTTTTTACTTCTAGTCAGAAAAGAAATAATCTCTTTATTAAATGGTCTGCTGTCATCAGTCTCCATGTAAAGCAAATTAGGCTGCCTTTTTGTGTATAAAAGGTTTATTATGACTATTGTCTGTCTTTGTAATGTCAAAGACACATTTCCATCTTTGCGATGACTTTTTCTTAATCTGAGAGGTTATTCAGCGCTGAATAACCTCTTTACTGAAAACCCTCTCTCTCCCTCATTCTCTCTCTCTCCTTCCCCCTCCCCCCTCTCTCTTTCTCTCTCTCCAATCATCATTACCATCAATGCATGTTACTAACTAAACTTCTTCCCTGGAGTTTCTGTGCTTTCTCGTCCAGCAGGTTCTCATGGATCGTGGCTGCTGCTGACGTCCACCATATATAGCATTACTGTCATTATTGTTACCATATCTCCACTACAGTGTAGTTGGTTAATGATTTACTGCTGCTGAGTATCTGTGTCTCTCTCTCTCTATCACAGATTCCACTGTAATCATTCTACCGTTTATTGTAATTCATTGTAATTGTACGACATGTTTGTGTTGACTGTTCTGTACATGTGACATCCATTGCACGTCTGTCCGTCCTGGGAGAGGGATCCCTCCTCTGTGGCTCTTCCTGAAGTTTCTTCCACATTTTACAAATAAAATTTGAAATGAATGAGAAAAAAATCTAATGAAATAAAACAGAAACTAATAGGAAAGTGTTGAGTTGATTCAATTGACACATTTTCTGCCGCTTGTTTCAGCTCTAGTCCTTTGTTTGTTTGTTTGAGGGTTTTTTTTCTTGACCAGCGCTCTCACAGATCAGCAGGTTCGGCAAACCGGCCAGAGGACAAACCTAAAGTCACACATCGACCTCCTCACACACAAACGGAAACCTGAACAACAACAAACATCAGCTGTAAACACACACACACACGAAGGCTCGGAGCTGGCTGGGTGTAATGTTTGGGTTGATAGTCTGACATTTCACGGTCATTATCTGTCATTACACACATCAGGGGAGTACACACACACACAGACACACACACACTGTGTCTGTGTGTGTGAGGGTGGTTTTGACCCATAATTTGAGTGGTTATGAGAGAGAAATGACACAGAGGTGGGAGGCAGAAAAGAGAACAACAGTGATGTATTTCTGATGGAATGGGGAGAAAAAGATTGCAGCTCCTGTGTGATGGCCTTTTCAGAAAAGAGCTGTGATTATGGGCAGTTATGGCAGGAAAAACCCGGGAGACACCCACAATAAAAACCAACACACCGAGGGGGAAAAGAAACAACACAAAGGTTATCCGCTGGAAGGGAAGAGGAGATAAAAAAGGACAGGCTGGACACAAGAGGAGGTGGAATACTGAACTAAATGGCTTCCAAGTGAAAAGTGTAAAAGTCAAACTGTGGCAGCAGCTCAACTAAACGCTGTTCAGACGCTAAATTATTCATGGCGTTTGTTTTCTGTGCTGGGAGGCACAGGTGGGCGGGGTTTACTCTGTCAGGGCAGATCAGATCATCCGAGGCTGACGATCGAGGCTTCCAGATGCAGGGAACTTTACTCACATAAAACTAATAACAACCACTGACAGGTTTCCTCAAATGTATCAGTTCAACATATAATCCTAAAACTCTAATCACAAAGCCTGTTATCATGTTTAATGTTGACTGTCTGCTTGATTTGGGCCCTTCATTCAACACAGAGCACTGCAGTGCACAGACAATGGTAACATTTGGACAAGACAAAGCTGCATGAAGGCCTATACTTCTACATTTGCCACTTGGGGGAAGTAGAGCAATAAAAAAAAACAGCTGCAATAAAGTGTGCAATGATCACATCTCTTGGAACTCACTGGATAGTCTGAAATCTATAAGGTGTGAAAAATGACATCAGGTGAATGCAAAGTGAGAAAATCATTCAAAAATAATTATTCAAGCCTACACAAACTGTGTAAAACTGAAGACAACAACACTACTCAGTAAAACCGTCGTCATCGCGTATAGCTTCCCACCACACAGCGGCAGCACTGAGCACACTGAACAGAACTGCAGTCAGTGCGCAAGAAAGACGCATCAGCTCTGATTTTACCTGGATATAGACTAAAACAGAACCTTCAACATTAGAGTCATTTGGGGCAGGGGTCAGCTCTGGCTCAGGAGGTAGAGCGGGTCGTCCACAAATCAAATGATCATGGTTCGATCCCGTCTGCAAGGTACTGCACCCCAATTATGGGGTATGTGTATGAATAGCTCCCAAAAACTGAGGAGCAGTTGGCTCCTTGCATGGCAGCTAATGCCAGCAGTGTGTGAATGGATGAATGAGGTAGTGTAAAAGCACTCTAAGTGGTTGGGAGACTAGAAAGGTGTGATGTAAGCAGAGCAGCTTTGTTTTATGAGCTATGTCGCGCACAAAATTCCATCTTTTGACAACAATGGCTTTTTCTGAATCTGAATCAGGTTTTATTCAGGTCTGAAACCAATCATTTGATTTGATTTTCTCATTTGTATTAATCTATAGTTTCTCTGAATAACAATCAGCCCTAGGTGCCCTAATTAATTCTTTCCAAATGTCTTGAACATCTTTCAAATCACTGAGTCATTTGATCTGTTATTAAAGTCAAACTGAAATGTAAACTCTTTCTTCGTTCTAGTTGTTCTTGAACATATGTATTGAGAAAGCATCTAGACGTCAAGCCTTGGAGTGGACTTACAGTGGTTAACTGAAGAAGAACATTTCTGTAGTGTGCTACTGGCTGACTGTCAGTAATGTTAACACTGATCTCCCATTAAGTGCTATTCTTTTGAAAAACAATAACAGAGGGGGCTCTTCAACTCCTCCTGTACCTTGTTAACAAGGTTTCTATTAAACTGTATTTATCAGAGCAATGCTCTATTTTTCAGAAACACTGATCACATTCACATCTGGAAGCTGCCCAGCACAACCGCAGTCTGATCTGCTGGCTGCTGGAGCATCCGTCCATCCATTTTCATCTGGGATCAGGTTAATGGGCATTCCAGATGTACCCCTCTCCCCAGGAACATATTCCAGCATCTCCTGGGGGATCCTGAGGCACTCACAGGCCAGATGGACTATGTAATCCCTCCAGCAAGTTCTGGGCCTGCCTCAGTGTCTGCTGCCAGTTAGATGTGCCTGGAAAACCTCCAAAGAAAGGTGGCCAGGAGGAATCCCGATCAGATCTGAGAACCACTTCACCTGACTCCTTTCAACACGAAGAACGCTCTACTCCAAGCTCCTCACCCTTTCTCTAAGGCTGAGCCCAGCCACCCAGCAGAGGAAGCTCATTTCAGGTACTTGCATATGCAATCACATTCTTTCGATCACTACCCAAAGTCATGACCATAGGTGAGGGTTAGAACATAGACATGGACATGGAATAGAAATTCTGCTTTCTGACTCAGCTCGCTCTTCAGAACAGTCCTGTACAACATCCATGTTACTGCTGAAGCCAAATCAAGTCAATCAATCTGAGAATCTCAAAATCCATTTCACTCTTTAACAAGATCCCAAGATGTTTTCTGACGGGAAACCACAGCCTCAGACATGGAGGTGCTGGAACAGTCATGAGGGAGGGACCTTGACTTTCTCCACCCAGATTCACCCTTTCATTCAAGGGGACTGGACTGGTCCTTCATTCTCCATTCTGTCCATTCTGCAACAGTTTGGGGTGGATTTCACCTTTTCTCCTTTAAACCACTAAATGTGCTCTGTGGAAAGTCCAGAGAATCTCAGAGTAAAGAAACACAGCACTTCTTCTTTTCTTTTTTTCCACACACCATTTTGACATTTAAGATAGTTCAACCTTCCCTGGGAGACACCAGCGGTCTCTCACAAACTCACACAGTGGCTGTAGTGTTGACCTTTGGTTTGTCTCCAGCAGAGTTTTAATTGGTCTGTGACTTTAGGCAGCTATCTGACCGAGATGACCAGTCTGAGTGTGTGTATGTGTTATTAGTCTGTCAGTCTTCAGTCTGCAGCCTTTCATCGTCCAAGTTTGATCAAAAAGACATCAGACTTGAACACAGAACAAAAGTTATAATTGAAAGACAATCATTCATTGATAAGGTAAGACTGAGTCCAGAAACATCTTCACCTGTACTGTAGTTCAATTTCTTTGGTTCAGAAAAATACAAAAAAAAAAAGTCCTTTAAACTTCTGGTTCAAACTGTCACATGGACTGGCATGCAACATCAAACAAGAACTAAGTCGACAGCAAGAGGACCTATGAGGATATATCATACATGATGACAAAACATGAGGTAGAAACAGGATAATAAAGAGGCATGTTGTGCTGAAATATTTTGGGACTGTTTAGTCAAAATGTTTATCTCAAGTTTTGTTTTTTATAGGTTTTTTTGGGGGGCTTTTTTTTCTTCTTTTTTTTTTTATTTTGACAGATACAGCTGAAGAGCGACAGGAACCGGGGATTGAGGGGGGAATGACATGAGCAAAGAGCCTCAGGTCGAACTAGAAACCTCTGCATGTGAGGGGCAAACATGAAAAAACAGAAATGCAGCACTGCATTAAAAAATGACATGATCCCATAAAAGGATATTACTTCAGAAAACTGGCAATCACAGCTCATCACTTCACATCATCATCTACAAATCCAAGTTAAGACTACCATGCAAAGAGAAAGACAGACATCAACATCCAGAGACACTGCAGACTCCTCTGGGTCTGAGCTCATCGGAGTTGGACTGATAGGAAGTGGAGAGGTGGCCAATCCAGACCGGTCCAAATGCTCCACAGTAAACCTGAAATATCACTGAAACCAGCCACGATACTCTCCTAGCTGTGTCCAGGTATTTTCAGCTGTCATTCTTGCTGTATCTAACAACAGCTTACAGAAGTTGTAAGGCCAGTAAAACTATTGTTGATTAGTGTTGACTCAAACCTACTGAAGTAGTGCACGTAGCTGAAAGCTGAAGTAATTTACCAAACAAAGCTCCTGCTGTAGAGTGACTGTTAGCCGTTTTGAGCGTACCTTGTCGGCGTTGTCTGCAGCCAGCAGGTTGGTGGCGAGCGTCTGCAGTTTGTGCTGGGCCATGTTCTTCAGTGCTGCCAGGCTGCGGCGAGTCATCGCCTGCTTCAGGTTCACGGCCGAGTGGCTCAGAGCATCCACAGTGGCTGGAGCCAGTTCATCACAGGCGTTCAGGATCTCCACTGCTGTTATTCCCATCACACAGCGGTCCAAAGCACCTGAAAACACACACAGGTACACAAACCTGTCATAAGCATTTGACACAGGCAAGCTGGGCAATCCTGCTCCCCAGAGGATTAACCATTTCAGACCATGACAGGAACACCCTTAGGCTAGAATGTCAACTAAATACAGTACGACCAGCTACTGGACAGCACAGGATGTGTAGGCTGGATGAAAACGAAGTCCTTGGCTTCACCGCTAACACCTTATAAAAACCAAAACAAGATAATTAAAGCCTCTGGTGGAAAACCTGAAATCAAAGAGTGGAGGTTGTTGTAGTAGAATGTCATGTTCAGAGTCTAAATACCTCATTACTCCAGCAAACTCCCTACATATACATCTCATCTGTTTGCAGATGCAATATTAAAAATTTGAGTTGAATTGAGGTACTAATATGTAGGCTTTGAAGAAATCCAACCAGAATCCTGTTTGTTTAGAATAGTGTAAATGGAAGATGTAGCCTTCAAGACTTTTCAGAAACCTCTCAATCTATAATATCTGCTCATGTCATTACAATGATGCAGACTGATGTAATATCTTTAATACTGATCTCAATTAAACAGACAAATACAGTTTCATATCCTGAACAGAACCTTTTACACTCCACACACAGATGGACAAAATATACTGACGTCTCTCCTGACTGCCAGAGATGTCAAGCCTGGGATGGAGATTAACTTCTTGTGCTTTGGAATGGCTCTCATCTGAGAGAGGTTTGGGAATACATCATTAGAATAATTTCAGATATTAATAACAAAATTCCATCTAACACTAGGGACAGCTGGAAAAACTATGTTCTACAAAACTGCAAATCTGAACTTCCTGTTTTGCAGAGGCAATGGTTAAACAAATGAACACCGGAAAACATCATGAATAGTTTATTAGGGAAACCAGCAATATATGAAAAATATTGGCCTCTTTTCTGGACTTATTACACTCATTACACCTCATTGCCTCATGAATTACTATGCTTACTTACTTACTATACTATATTAGGACTATATTTTCAATTGCTGAATGAAGGAGGAATTTCTATCACACCAGTACTGTGGCAATGCAGTGATAGGGGGTGCTTTCTCTGTCTGTCTTTCTCCTGTTTATTCAACCTAGAAAATAACAGCATTCTGCTATCAGATATGGCTCTACTGCTGAGTGTCTACATACTTTTGGCCATGTAGTGTACCAAGGTGTAGCAGAGTGTAAGCAGACGAGTTGTATCTGTCTTTATCTGTCCGCTCTGTTACTATCTTGTCTTCCTCTTCTTGTCCTTGCACTCTCCTTCTATTTATATCAATCTTCTAATCTCTCTCTCTCACACCATCTCCTGCTCATTTAGTCTCCATGCTCAGTATCACCGTCTATTGTCTCTTGAATATGATTCAGGTCACAGATAGAGCCTTCTCCATCTCTGACTGCAGCAATTCTCTGCCTTTACAGAAAGCCAGGGAGAGCTTTAGAGAGACATCATTAGCTGCAGACAGAGCTGACATCAGTATTGGCTCTGGTATTGAGTGAGAGGATAGTGGGACCATTGTACCTGTGTGTGTGTGTGTGTGTGTATGTGTGAGTGTGTGTATGTGTGTGCGATGAAGGGCCTGTGAGCCATGGCCCTATTACATGTCCAACGCCTGAGTACACACACACCTTCCTTAATTTCACACTTAGCTACCCTGCAATCTCCTAGCACTACAGCTCATTCAGGTCACTAACACACGCACACACACACACGCACCTGGTCTTTTCCAGTGGCTCGTCATCATTCAAGCTGATGTTACCTATATGCTGTGCCACACACATGTTTACTGCAGTTTGTGTTGTCATAGTAGCGACTAAACAGAGGACACAGGGTTCAGAGGACTGAAGAGTAAGATGAGCTCTCAAGGAAGAGTTCATCATATTCACGAAAACAATCGAGATAAATCTCTTGTCTGTGCATTAAGAGCTTAATCCAGGACATGGTTAGCCTAGCTTAGCATTAAGACTGGAAGCAGGGGGAAACTGCTTGCATAGCTCTGTCAATGCTCAAAACCATGCGAACAAACAACTGATCTTGCTCATTAGCATGCTGCGCCTCGTTTGTTTGATCTGTACAAAAACAACAGCATCGTGATGAACAGCAGCTAAAAGTATCAGTCTTTAGCAGTCCTTGGTTGGCGTGCTACTTAGCATGCGAGCATGGAGATGAAACATGAAATGTGACATCCTTTGCATAGCTTTGTGGGTTTGCATCCACATAGCTAATACACCTTTCATTAAAAAGCTTCTTGTTTTTCTAAATGTTGTGGAGAAATTGCTGAAGCCAAAGGTCAGTGGTGAGGTCAGGAGTTCAGAAAGTGTTCAGGAGCCTCTGATGTCTTATGCTGTATTACGTATTGACACTTGATCAAGGAGAATTAGAGACACTCTCAAAGTACATTACAAGTGTCTGAGTCCGTCTCACATTCTGCTGAACTCATGCTGGTGGACAGACTTTAAACCCCAAGATAACACCACAAATACTATACACCCAGAATTAGCTGTTGTCGGTTTATGTTAATGAAACATCAATGGCCAGCTATCTATTATGTCCATGAAGACAACATTCAGTTCCTTCTACCCGGGCCAGTGTTAAGATAGACTGGCACCTGCTGTTCTCAATCAAGGCCAAACACTACACTAAACACTAACCTTGATATTAAAAGCAAAAAGGAGCGTCTGTACATCAGAGGTATATTTCTAGGAAAACGTGGTTATAAAGTAAAATCCTCACATACATTAATTAGTCTTATTGTGCAAGTCTGGCAGTGTATGGCAGCTTGTTTACTTCCACCTAAGGCTTTAGAAATAGCTCTAAAACAGCGATCCTCTGTACTTTAACATTATTCATGGGAAGTGAGCAGAGTGAGAGTCTACCTGTGGGTAGAAGTAGAGAACCTGCTGGGGTTCGTGCTGTTGAAGGATGTGAGTATTTATCGACATGATGTTCAATGGAAAACAGAGTTTCGTGCCCTTTGAGCAGGTTACATGGCTTTAAGGAGGGCATGATGGTCATCAAACTTTAATATAGAGGAGTGTTTTCACAGATACAACGCAGACAGCTTTTTGTGCCTTTGAAGCTGAAAGCGGCGATCATTGTGTCTACGATCCGACCTGCAACAGGCGGGGGGGGGGGGGGGGGGGGGGGGGGGGGGGGCCTAGAGCAAGGGAGAGTACAGAAAGCAGGGAAAAGCAAAGAATGGAGAAAGTCTACATAAACTGTTTACTGTTTATTATACTGTTATTATTAATTGGGCTCTACATGCCAGTGGATCAGTATTTAGCAAACTCCAATGAGGAGCTGCAGGAGAGGTCATGCTCTGGTCTCCCAGTTCTCACCTGTGTCCATCTGCCAGACATAGACGGAGCCATCGGAGCATCCCACCACCAGGTAGTCGTCCGCCGGGCGCCATTTGATGACCTGGATGGGGAAGAGGTGTCGCGATGCCAGCATGATGCACTTCCTCTCCCTGAGACTGAGCAGGCCGACGGAGTGGTCGCTGGCCACCGAGCAGACACAGTGCTGCACCCGGGTCTGAGGAGGAAACACAGCAGGGAACGATTCAAATCCAATGAAGACATGATTGAGGGTCACTGACACATTAGTGGAGGAGACTGAACTCAATCTGGATCCTTTAATATTATTATATATTATATTTATTTTTAGTCGACACTGTGGGCATTTGTTGACTACCATATTTTTCTCAAGCAGGTAGTCAAATGAAAGTAGTAATAAAATACTAAATCATAAAAAAAGTATTTATGTTTATGAGTATTTTTCTTACACACCAGGTATATTGTGAGCTGTCACGTGAATTACCTGGGTGTGGGATCAATAAGGTTTATTGTATCGTATTGTGTAATAGCCTTGTTAATAGGCCTTTATTTTGAAACAGATACAGAAAGTGTTGGATTCATTGTAGTAACATAATTCCCTCAAACCCTAACATGAAACAAATATTATAGTTATAATATTATTATAGTCTGGCTGGCCTGCAGTGATGTAATGCTTCATTCAAAAGGGAAAATGTACCCTCACGGATGTTTCTTCTGCAATATTCTTTCATGGAGATGTCTGAAAGTGCATCACTGTTTTCAGCAACACGTGATATTTTGTCTTCAAAACACATGAACTCACTGCAGAAGCACAGCAAAACTGCTGTATCAAGATGAGGATAAACTTCTCAGAGCCAAATTAGTTTTGTAATATTCAGAAAATGTAGAAACTTCATTGATTTTTCCGGAGCATCCAGTGCCTTAATGAAAGTGTGTGTGTGTGATAGGTCATTCTAGCCAGCTCCAACCACACAACAGCATCTGGCAACTCATTTCCATGGTAACGACACAGTTCTGTCCATTTTGATCTTAATGTCAGCTAAACAATATAATGTCTTCATTTGGTGTAATGGGCTGTCATGTGCATGTCTGCTCATTCAACATTTAAACACAGCGACACAATGTCATTAAAGCTATTTCCATAGTAACAACAAACATCACCCCCCTAACATTTCAATTTAATGTCAGCGATGCAACACGCTTCTTCTTTCAGTAAATCATCACACACAGACGTGATGAACCGCTGACAGACAGAGGGGGAAACAAAGGCAAAGAAAAACAAACAGGACTAAATAAAGAAAAAGTTTTGTGGGGAAGAAGAAGACAAACACATAAATCTGGATGTCAGAGGTCTTACACTGCAATTTTCAGGCGGGACGATGAGCTGGGTGATCTCTCCTCCATGGACGCAGAAAATGTGCTTCATCTCTCCGGTGAAAATGTCCCAGACGATGACAGAGAAGTCCACTCCCCCGGACACCAGCGAGCGCTGGTCGTAGCGGGGGGAGATCTGGTACGGATACAGGACGCACGTCACCTTGTTCCGGTGACCTCGCAGGGTACGATGAGGCGGCCAGCCTGCAGGACGGAAGGAAAGACAAAATTATGGGACTAATACACCTATAGTCAGCAGCAGGGTGACTGCAGTCACTGACAAGAAATCTTAAGACTGACAGAAGTTAACTGATGGTATGACAAAGAAACAATCAAAGAGGGAGAATTTGGAATGACAGCTGCTATTTAAAACACAGAAACATTGCTTTTAATTATATCGAATATGTTTTTTTTTTTTAAATACTGCACATTACTGATCCATTTTTATCTAGACAAGTTATTCATGGCCGCTGCAAAGTCACACTGAAGTCCAGCTCCAGTTTTACCTGTAAGGGCGCTTTTTGAACCTAACCTGTTTGGTTCGGTTCACTTGGGCTGCTATGATAATATGAATGGGAAAATGTTGAACTTCTAACGATTGAATTTCATTAGTCATATTTCCATAGAAGAATCAGTCAATCCCGAGTATAAAAGCTCTCAGCTGAATTGTGATGCGGACCAGAGCCAAGACCCCGCGTAAAGATGGGTTTGGCCTGGTTCCCATCGGTCTCTGGTACAGTTTGTTCGTGGTGTGAAAGGAAACAAACCAACCGCAAGACTGTATTACAGCAGATGTGCGATTATTAGTAGGAAGTGCTAAACTACTGTAAAAAACTACTGTCAGGCGATCTGTTTAAAACATTTAGTATCCATGGTAACACGTATGCACATCGCCACATGAGCACAGGAATTTTCCCTGATCAATCAGGAGTACAAACAGTTGTCTGTGTCAGATTTCCTTCGTTTTAGAGTGTGCACGACTCTTTGCTTCAAGTCCAGAGATTCTGAATGCACACATCAGTCACTGAGACCTTACCATGTTTGAAACCACACAATAACTCTCCCTCCCCACTATCACGGAAGTGTCCTCATCCTGTCTCTTCCTGTCTGTCATTATTTATGACACATGAGGTCGAGCTGCAGTCTGGATGAACAACACTGCTAATCACTCACGTCTTAGTGAGCTCTGTGTGACACCAGCAAAGATAAATAAATCACAAGTATTAAAGTGCAGCATGACTTGCGGTCAGCCGCCACATGTGGATCTATGTAGCGCCGGCAGATAACCACTAACTCACCAATATCACTACTTAGAAATAAGATGTTTTGTGTTTCTGGATTCTTTTTTCTCAGATACTTCTCTCCTCTCCCCTTCCCTCCCTCCCTCACCTCTCCTGAGCATGTGCTCCCCCTGCAGCAGCTGGACGATGGCGGTCTGAGTGGCTGGAACCAGGATGATGCTGCCATCTTCTCTTCCGCACACCAGGCGACCCTGAGAGGGGATGTACACGCTGGCTGTCACCTGCGTGAAAAAAAAAAAAAAAAAAAAAAAAAACACACACACACACACACACACACACACACACACACACACACACACACACACACACACACACACACACAGAGTCAGGAAGCTAAGAGCCACGGTTAGTTATCAGATTAGCTGAAGTCTAAGAGGCCAAATATATTACAATGTGAACCAATACAATAGATTTTTTTCACAAGAACAAAGACTTCTGGACTTTCCACAAATACAACATCAGAGAGAATATGCAGGAAGTGGAATTAAAGAGAAAATGAGGAGGAACTATAAATGAAAACCAGGAACAGAAACACACTAAACTAAACAAATGTGTTTCTTACAGTAGGAGCCTGAAATCCTCAGCTGACATAATTTGCAAACAAATTTCACAAATGTAACACTGTCCGCATTCAAACCTTGATGGGTTCTTCTTTTCCAGGCAGGACACTGAGCTGGTCGATGATACCCGCAGACACGGGGGTCAACTTATCAAACGCCTCCTGGAGACTGATGGTGGACGACACCTGCAGCTCTGCACAGACACAAACAGAGAAAGAGATAAAGCCAAAACTAGACTATTAGTTATTTGTTCAAGATCAGCCTCACTGGCTATGAACTAAAACACTGGACTTGAAGTAGGGAAACTATTGCATATGGAAAAAAGTTTAATATTTAACTGTGTAACTATTACTTACAGTATAACCCTATTAAAAATACAATTAAGAAACATACTTTACTTTTCACGTATTATTACCTATATTGCACATTTTTGTTGCCGTTTTAAGTATGATTTTGGCTTGATCAGGTCATACTAATCAAAAATTGTAATATTTCACCCGTCCATCTTCCATAATATCAGGATCACAGGAAATGTAGTCGTAAACATGCCAAATTAATTAATTTTTAAAGTCAAATGTATTTGTTTGTTTACACTGAAAGCCAGTTTAAACAGTAAATTACATTCTTGGTCTTTTCTTAACTTCCATTTTTACAACATAAATTTGTATTCCCCCATTTCTGTCCTGTAAGAAACAAAAAATTCTATGAACATTATCAAGAGCGCCCTGACATATTTCAGCCACCAGATGTCACTGCCTCCAAGTTTCACCTTGAGAAGTAACCTCACAAACACTCACACTAACAAAAGGTCATCTGATGACATAAATGTTAACCTATCAATATTTTTAGAAATAAGTCACTGTTATGGATTACAGGAATTACGATTCTTTTTATGTTTATTTGATATTCATTTATTAAGTATGATATTACCATTTTCTTTTCTTTTTCATAGTTTACAGACTATAAATATAAATCCCTGTCCATAGGAGTGTGTTTTTCTAGTTCATCAAGACCAATGTCAGACTTTCACTAAGGGAAATAGTTGTTTGGTGTGTCACTTCCATACCTGCGGCGGTCGGCAGTGGCTGCGGAGGCGAGGCGTCTGGGATGCTCCACAGGGACAGCCTGCCCGCCGAGTCTCCCTGGATCAGCAGCTTATGGAAGGGCTCCCGTCGGCCAAAGAAGAACCGAGTCACGGGAGGACAGATCAGGAGCTGGAAGACGGTTGGGGGGAAAAAACACAAGTCAACATTGAAATTCAACCATAAATTCATCAGAGCACTCACATTCTTCTTTACAGTATTTTTCTGTCTGAGGGCCATGTGAAGCTGAAATGCTTGGTTTTGCTCTCTGGTTGTCTTCATTCAAAACAGCAACAACACACAGCAAACTGCATGAAAACAGAACCACACATTTCTGATTCACCTGGACACCTGACTCCTCCACAGGGTGACAAACATGTAAAAAAATATATATCATTATAGTACAGACCGACTGAGTCTAACATGCTGTTTGGGTTTTATTGGGGCTTTCATTCAGGAGCTGGTAGGAACAGTGGTACATGAAGTGTAGCAGCGCGACAAAATGGAGCCACTGAAGACGTCCAATGATCACATCCCAAACTGTTTACTGTTCACCCAACAGAACAAGCACTAATGCAGCACAGACGATGGACTGGTGGGGTTAAAACTACAGGTACAGACAGGATAAAGATCATGTGACTGACAGCTCTTTGAACTCTCAGTTCATTTAAAGGCTTATAGCATGGCTTAGCTAGGTATACCACATAAAAATTTTCAGACTAAGCTAACAGAAATGCCATCAATTGCCATATGCTATGTTATGCTAAGACTAAATACAGCTGAGGGAATGGAAAAGGGATCACCAGAGTTAATACAGTTCATCCAGAGGGTAGCATCTATCAAATTCCATGGCAATCCATCCAATAATAACTCATGGTGACAATAAAGAAAAAGTCAGAAGATCAGCAGAGTCTGAATGGCTCATCCTCTGGGGACCGTGAATGTCTGTTCACATTGGTCCAGAGTAAAATCTCCACACAGGCTGGATGACAAAGTGATGGACTAACAGCAACACTGCCTTTCCCATTATGGGTGTTCCAAGAAGAGAGATTTGGTGAGATTGTTGGGGAGTCCTGATGCATTAGCAAGTGGCAGTTCCTGTTTGCACTGGGTAACTACTGACCCTGAAGAAAGGCTCTCATACTTATTAGATAGGATTTAAACAGATTCATCCTCAACAAACACCGGATAAACTGCCATCACTGAAAATAATAAGTTGCACTTCTGGTTTGTCTGAGTTATGACTCTGAGGTTTGGTGTACAGGTATCTCACTTAAATCAGAGCCTAAACATCACCAGCTTTCTGAACCGTACATAGGCTTAATCAGTCACATGACCATCATCATACCTTACCCTACTGTGTCACTGGGTAGAGCGAATCAGGTGTCTACCACTGTCCGTTAACAGTTGAGTTTGCCTTTGCTTAGTTAACTGCACTGTGAGGAGTAATGTCTGTCCACTGAGGGAAATCATGGACACAATCAAGAGCCATAGACGTAGACAGTTGTGTCAAATCTATCACTCTGGATACATGAGAGCCTGAAGGGTTTAAACATGAGGTGGCAAACTCACCAATGTAGACGTAGGACTGAGTGAAATGGGGTCAGTTTTATTAAGAATAAACCTGAGCTGACTTCTGTCTTATTGTCAGCCATGACAAACTGTAAAGACGACTTCACTGCAACTGTTTTACAAGGTTTGTAAGTGTTGCCTTCACCTGTGTCCTGGTGCTCTTCAAGCCCAATCAAAAGTCTGATGTGCTGCAGCATATTGATTTTAGACCTTGTTGATAAAACTGACAGAATTATAACACATGATATCCATTTTGTGCACTTTTAAACTGCAACATGTTTAGTCCAGAGGTTACTGGGGGACGATTGTGGGTGATGGGAGTAGAGCAGCATAGCATTTATTTTTTTTGCCCCCACATAAAAAGAGCAATCCACCTCAAACAGAACTTATGCCTAGGCTATATATTTTCCTCAGTTTACGAGAGGTAACCTGAGAAAAACCAAACTGAGAGGTTTCTTTGGTTTATCAACACAGATGTATGTTTAAATGTTCCAAGCTTGTAACTTATAACTTACACAAAGGAGAAGGTGGTTACTTGTCATGATTATAGTGCACTATAGTGCCATGTAGTGGGGTTAGGTTTGGGGGTGAGATTTTTATACTACGTTAGATGCTATTTCCATTGTTCCTTGAACTAAGTTTGGGCATTGGTCTATAGTAGAACATTAGTAGTATGCTTTGCTAGGACTGGTGTCAAGAAAGAAGGGGAACAAGAGTCCGCAGTTAAAAATCAAAGTGAAAAACTGGACGTTGCTTTGGGCGATCCATCAGTCAGTTCATTTTCACATAAAAGTGACAGAAAATCAATAGCGCAGTCGGTTCTAGGACTACTTACTGCACTCGCCTATCAAACACCTTTTTATTGGCTTATATCTGAAACATCACAGTTTGTAAAAAGACATCAGAACCAGCTACTCACTAGGTTTTTAAAGTTCAGGATATATGAAGCCTCAGGTTACAGGTTGTCATTTCCTGCAGCGGAAAAAGCTCTACAAGTGTGTTTGACCAAAACTGTCCGTTTAGTTGTTCAACACATGGCAGCTCTCCCCCAGGGTGGATTTTCCCTCTTCAGTGTTTGGCTGGATTAACAGACAGCAGCTGGATCTCAGTAGGGGCAGTCAGTTAGTTTGTACTGTCATGCTGTGGTCAATGCCCTGATGGCTGCATGGCTTCACACCTGTCTGAGTCATAATACATTGGTACCATGGCTATAGTCAGATTGGTCAAAATGAATTACTAAAACTAGCTTCTAAGCCTGCGCAATGCTAATTTTGGACTTTCTTCTATCAGAACACATAAAAGTAAATAAAGTGTCTTCTACTGAATCTGTAACAGAGTGGTCATTATGAATACGGTCATTTCGAGGTGCTGCTGGCAAGAGGAGGATTCATCACAGTAATAATGATAGACAGGATGAAAGCTAGTGAACCTGTGGGTGCGTAAGAATGATGGACTGCGGTCACGATGGCAACTACTTAATTTAAAGGAGGGAATGGCTGAGGTGGTTACCACAATCTGATTGATTCGGTTCATCTGAACGCTGTGGACAAACAGAGGGTATGCAAAGTGCCACCAAAGAAAGAAAAACAAAAAAAACATAATATCTCTTTCTCTCTCACACACGCACACACCATCATTTTGATGCGAATAACTAAATCCAACATCAGTGAATGTTTTGAGCAAACAGCACTAGCGAAGCAGAGAAAGACAGAGAGAAAATCAACCCATGGTGACGTTTTGCAAGTTTGCAACACTTTTGTATACGTTTTGTTCAGCTCTGTATAAAAATTCTAAACTTACATCGGATGTGAAACATTTCCACCATGGTTGTAAATTGAGGATGTGTACAATTCCACAGCATTTCAGTTTTCATTCACTATGTAAATCACTTCTACCTCACTTACTTTTTTCAATCAGCATAAAGCTCCTGTCACTGGAAGACAAAATTTACTACGTGTCAAATGAAAAACCTGTGAGGAGAGACATCGATCGTCTTTTGAATCTCTAGAAGGTGAAACTTCTGTGTATAGTGTAAAGACAGCCTTTGTGAGTGAGCAGATGGAATCAATTGCAAACAGCAGTGTGGTGAGTTGTTGTACTGATGAAATTTGTCTGTGGAAATGTACATTATCCTAAAGGTATCAAGATAACAAATAAACATAGAATATGTGTTTAGTTGAAATTGACAGCAAACACCATCATCTGCCAATCAGAAATCAGGGAGGCTATTCACTAAAATAGCTACACAAAAAATATAATGGCCTGTCTCTATTAATAAACCTTAATATTTGAGAGTTTCTGGTACTTAAACATGAGCTACTTTAAACTGTTTCTCAAGTGAGTGCTAGATAATTATAAATTGTTCAGAAACTGACAGGAACCTAGTACATAGATATGTGACAAACACTAAAAAGGTTTTGGTATCGGTTGTTAAACGAGGTCGGATGACCACACAGAAACACCACTTGCTCTACTATGACTGACTATTCTTGACATGAATCTTGTCACGGCAAGAACATTTCAACTCTTGTGTCCCTAATATGTCTAGTATGTATTGTTTGTGATCAAAGTTCCCAGACAAATCTATAAACGTAGTCCAAACTTTGTGCAGAAAATAAGCAGCTACATTTAATGAAGTAATGTTATTGCTATCACTTCCTGTTGTGTATCTTTGGTTTGTCATATAGTTAGGGACTCAGTGCGTCATTATTTAGTTAAAAAGCAGCTTGGGGACTTTGCATGCATCTTCATCAGTATGAAGACAGATGAGGAGGGTGATGGTGCTTTTGGAATAGGAGTTTTATTTTAGTGGGAAGAGAGCATGAAATCAGGTGAACCAGAATGAGTTCAGTCTCTTAGTCAGGCAGGAGGGAAACCAAAGAGAGGAGCAAACAACACAGACAGTTCACTATCAATGTCATCAACTCAGCGGCTTTCAGTTCACACTTGCTGTTACATGTTACTACTTTTACTTTTAAAAATAAATACAGATACCACAATCTTTCATTTTTAATTTTATATTAATTGTGGTGTTCCCCAAGGGTCCATTCTTGGCCCAGTGCTGTTTTCCATATACTCGCTATACATGATCCGTCTGGTTATATAGTACCAATATGTTTTCTTCATATCAGCAGCATATTACAGAGAAGGCACCACACCTCACCTGAAATGAATAAATTAAGATTTCATGATATTAGGTTTTTAATCAAGCTTCAGAGTAAAATTTGCAGTGTCACGCAGCACAGACCACATGTCTGATGAGTGAGGTGATTTTTTATCATCTAGTAACTACAATGATACTGAAGTGCCATGCATCACAATCTGTTACAGCTCCGCAGCTGATTGACAGATCCGCACTGACAGTAATAATATCAGCATTTGGCAATACTGGGAATATAAAAAGAACTCCACCAGTTGGAAATGAATTTTTGCCAATGATTGACTTGTCAATGATTTTGAAGTGTCATGTTGAAGTTAAAGTTCCTATTGCTCAGCTAACTGACAATATTATTAATGCCATTATTTTTGTAATTTGCATTATAAGTTTAACAGTAATTTTACTCTTTTGTCCATTCTCTTCTTTCTTTTGGCTTGATCATGAGCTGTCACAAGACTCACACACAACTCACTTCACAAGACATTTAACTTTACAATTAAATAAAACACAGGAACAGACCTTTAAAAAGGACATTGTAATTGAATTTAAATTTCTATGATTATTTTTATCATTAGTATTCATAATCCTTTTTGATATACTTCTTATGAATTGATTTTTATTAAATGATAAATGATTGTGTTTATGAAGACGTTCCTACTTTCTAAAATGTGTTTTCAGAGAAGAAATTTTAGTTAGTAGTTTAGTAGTTGAGTAGTTTAGTTTAGTCTCTGAAATGTATTAAGACCATATGGAGTAGAAAAGATAGAAATACACAACATGAGACTGGCTTCACTTCCCTGTTTTTTACCATAGTGCAGGGGGAATGTGAACCACTGAGTGGATGTCTGTGTTTTTACTGCTGTTCTCACAGTTTGCTCCTCTCATCTCCGGTCATTACTTTCTGGCTGAGCTGCAAAGTTACAATTCATAAAAAGACCAATTTTTGAAAGAAAATCTATTTCAGATTTTAGCCTTTTCGTAACAAAGGTAGATTTAAAACCTCGCACTGATCTCAACTCTGACACACAACTATCTACACCAACCTCACTGAAAAGGACCATACCACTGTTTTTTCCACACATTTGATAAACTTAACATTGGTTTAAGTTCATTTCTGTGAAAACCAGAGCTTGAACCTTGCTGCAGATGATCCATCACATTTAGTTATCATGGAGGAGATGATGGGCTGGCAGAAAACTTTAAAAACAATTCTGATTACTGATTAATCATTAAGTCATTAATGATTCTCTGGTTCTAGCTTATACTATGCAAGGATTTGCTGCTTGGACTCTCTTTAGGTTTTAAATGTTGGTCAAACAAAACAAGTGTTCTGAAGACATGTCCTTGGGCTTTGGAAATGTCTGTTTCAGCAGTATAAAGAATGAACAATTTGTAGTCAATGGGCCCAAACTACTGGTATGGTCCTTTAAAAAATGTATAATGCTGCTTTACTATGATTCGTGATACATAAACTTTAACCATTTTGCATGCCCACGTCATTTGTGTTGATTTTGTTTAAGTCACACAAAATGGAAAATTTGGAACAAATAACTTCAATATTTAAAGATCCCTTTTCAAATGAATGCTGCTGGAATGGCACTGATGTAAACACTGTAATTGTCCATTTTAGCTTTTGCAGCTCAGCCAAGAAGGTGACCCTTCTTCTTCCTGCCTTTAGTTTTCAGTGTGCACATTCTGGGGCTTACTGGCGCCTCTATAGGCCGGTGGTGGTATAGCAGCTCTGCGGTGTAGAGCTCCATGTCGCACCCGCTGGCAGGGAGGCACATCACCTCCACAACCACCTCCTCACCTCCTTCTCCTTCCTTCTGAGAGGAGTGAGGAGGTCAGAGGAGGGAGAGAGCATGGCAGCGTCAGAAGACAGAACAAATAAAGGAACAGCAAAAAGAACAAAATGCACAGACAATGAATACCTACAAGATAATAAATTATAAATACACAGATAATAACATCATACTGAAGGTCCAAAAATAAATCCCAACTAAAGAGGATGAACAAAACACCAAGGGCTGGGCTCACACAAGAGGATTAAGACAGACCATTCACTATCTCATTTAAGACTAAGAGGGACTGTAGATTCAGCTCAGTAAGTAGTAGTGTATAGCCAAAAGTTCAGTTTGTTGATTTTAGTCTTATTATTAATTAGTCAAGCAAAATCCATTTAAATAATAATCTCAAATATGTTTAAAAGATACAAAAGGCCATTGTTGTTAAAATTCACATTCAAGTTTAGTTCATGCAGATTAAAATGTCACCTTCATTTCTTTTGTTCTTTTATAAAACGCTGTGAGTATTAGAGTGTTGTAGGGTAGATTAACAAACATGTTGCATAGCAACAGCTGCATATGTATGTAGGAAGTGGATCGTGTGATTCATCGGGAATCTTTTGTTTTCTTCTGTTATTTCATAACGTTACCAGCAGACACAGACATTAATCAAGAATTAATCGAGACATTAAAGCTATTTTTGAACATCGGGGTCCTGATCAAATATAGTTAAATCTCTGAAGTATGTAAAACACCACAACGTTTACGTGTCTGAAATAAACTGTATGATGTGAACATTTTCCCTGGTGTGCTGCAGTAAATACTGTTCCAGTGAAACAATCTGTTTCAAAGGATCAGGGTTTAGCGGAAGCGGCGTAGATGCTGACTGCAAAACCTCGCTTCACCCTCTCCTTCCTGGTGTGATGGAGAAACTATGGAAAGCCGGTGCTGAGTTTGTCTGTTCCAGACTACTGTCCTAAAACTTACTAATAACTAATAGTACTAATAATACTAATAACTTCTTTCTTCCTTTTTTTAGGTGATTATACACTAATAAAAAGTTATGAATATTCCATCCTATTTATGTCATATTGCATTTTGCTACCACAGAATGAACCTGGTCCTCTAAATATTTGTTTATATTTTTAATATTTACCAGGCAGAAATGACAGAAGCCTTGTTTACAAAATGATTATTATAATGTGCAATGAAACTGTCTTGATGTAGTTTTCTATAAAACATGGGTCATGTGTTTGGAAGTTGAACATGTGATGAAAGATGGCGGACTGACCTGTTTGTCTGAGTGGCCTGCGATGCTGTAGATGAGCGGAGGGATCGAGCCTTCTTTGGTTTTCCCAACATCACTGCGGAAATGTTCACTAGCAGGCAGACAGCTGAGGAACACACAGACACACACACAAAGTGTAAGTTTATAGTACTTTTGCTGCACATTTTACACACATTCACAAAATCCTGACAACATCTTCTCTTAATGTTTCTGCTTGTGCAGCTCCATAGACTAGCTGAGCACCACAGTGAGTCTACGCTCTTCTTCTGTGGTGTTCACACATTATCAGACAATAGCGGATGAGCAGAAAGGCCATAGGAGGGTGGGGATACCTGGCAGGTAGCTTGTAGATGAAACTGCAGCCGTCTTCAGTCCAGATGATGACTTTGTCGGCAGCGATGAACTCTCCTCCAGTCCAGGCCTGGTCGTTATCACTGGGCACTGAGCAGAGCAGCGAGTAGTCGCCTGCGTCAAACACCTGACACACACACACAAGGAAGAAAAACAGCAGTATTACTTTTTTACTCCAGTAGTGTGTAGTATTACTCGGTAGTTACGCAGGTTCTGCCTTACCCTCCAGTACTTGGAGCAAACGACCAGCAGGCTGCTCTGAGTGAAAGTACAGAAGGAAATACTCTGACAGCCCTGACAGTAGATGGGTTTGGACTCTTCTTCAAACACAGGGTCCAGGTCCTGAACACACACACACACACACACAGGAATTAGAGCCTGAGCACATGAGCACACAGAGCTGAAAATAGATAACGATATCTTGGCAGAGATTTGTTTTGATTTGCTTCTTGATATTTGGATTTTATAACCTGACAGTGTATTTATTTGTTTGTTCACATAAAAATATTAAATATTACAATCTTCAATAATAGTCAGTAAAGGTCTGACACAGATCTTTTTCACAATCATGTCAATCACATTTACGGCGGTCTACCTGCATCCTGCTGACCTCAGCTGTGATGATCCAGACCTTCAAAATCCCCGTCACTGACACCGCCACCACTGTGTCCTCTACAGAGACAGAGAGACAAAGTTAGTGCCTCATGGATAATCAGACAAGCAGGTAGTAAATCGGGCCGGCGCTGTCTGGGGTCATAACCCTACACACTTCTGTCATCATGCAGAGATGGACAGTCCTATACGCTCACTGTGCATCAGTGTTGTAGTGCTTGAGATCGGTCTTGACACCACCGAGGGTCTCGGTCTCATCTCAGAATCAACTGCATTTTTACTCGGTACTGTCTCAGTCTCAGACAATGAGGAGTCTGGATAAGACAATGACTGCAGGGATATCACCAGCGTTTTCCATTAATCACCTACTGGAGTTTGTCCCGGGACAGTTTAATTAACTGAAACTACTTTTACACAAAGTTGTTTCACAGTCTGTCGTTAGAGCAAACACCTGCATGGCACAGAAAACTAAAGCGAGGACAGAAGAGGTTTAACCACCAGACCACGAGCCAACAACTGCAAAGTTCTTCCAACAAATCAAACTCAGTGTTTTATGAAGCAGCTTCAAAATGGCACCAATAACTTTACACTTTTCTTTTTTCTTTTTAGAAATATATAAGATATTTTTTTTGGCCTTTTCAAGCTTTATTTGACAGAGACAGCTGACTGGAATGTGGGGAGAAGGGGCCGCAGGTCAGATTCAAACCCTGGGCCACTGACAAGGACTGAGCCTTTGCACATGGGGCGGATGCTCTACCAACTGAGTAAAACTAGTAAAATGAGTAAAAATAGACTAAACTAAAACATGACTCATTTCTAATTTTACATTTTTGTCACTGTTAACAGCTGTTAGCTGTCGCTGCCCTCCTTCACACACACAGAAAATGACTTACAAAATGTCAAAGAGGATATCTGCAACAGCATCCAAAAGTCTTTAAATCCTGCAACACACTGGCTGAGAAGGCCTACCCAGTGTTTGGTCTTGTCTCAGTCTTGATACGCTCTGGTCTTGGTCTTGACCTGGTCTCAGTTTAGCTGGTCTTGAATATAACGCTGCTATGTATGCAACAGATCTGTCAACAGATCAACGATAGTTAATCTGAATCAAGTGAGTATGACATGAGCATGTGAGCTGTTGTAGTACATTAGATGTAATTCCATCCTGCCTTAAATGTTTTATACCAGGCCATATTAGCGACCTGTCATCATTTGTCTGTGCCAAACACGACTCATGCGTACCAGCTCTTATGTGGATAGGCAGAGCGGTTTGCTCAAATGGCTCTTTGAACTATTTCAAAATGTGTGATAAACGTTCACAATGACACTGGTGACAGAACGGGAGACTCGTCTGTTATGAGGCAACACTACAGCTTACTGGAGTGGTCTGTACACTTTTGAGGCCTTGCTGCTCGTAGTGGTTGGTAATGGTAAATATTAGAGGTTCAGGAGTTGGAAAGGCTCCGCAGTCACCCAACCTCCCCTCAAGAAACAAATCCAATCCATTTAATCTCCTTTCCTGTGCCTCACCTTGTGTCCGGTGGGATCGGATGATGCTCATGGAGCTGATCCAGTCAGGAGAGATCTTTGACACCAGCGAGTACAGGACCTCCAGGCTGGTGGCGTCCACCACAAGGATTTCTGGATAATGGCCGTTACAAAGCAGACGTCCCTCCCTCTGAGTGCCAATGGTAAACTGGTAGAACTGGAGAACAACAGGGGAGGGAGAGAGAGAGAGAGAGAGGAAACATATCTGAGCAAACGTCCATTGATCTGTTTGTGCTTGTGGCCGGCTGAGGCACCATTACTCATCTTTTATTTGAGAGCTCGGGGTATGGAAGTGTCTTACCTGTATGCCAGTGTGAGCACAGGCCAGCTTGGTGAACTCAATGCAGCGTCCATCGTTCACATCCCATAAACACATCTCTCTGTAAACATGAACACACATGCATCATCTCATCTATGACTCAGACTTTTTCTTGTGGGCAAATATTTCCTCACTCAAACCGAGGGTCTAGGACAGAGGGTGTCGAGGCAAATGTATTTTGTGACTTTGGGCTATACAAATGAAATCTGAATTGATTTGATTTGAGATCAAATTGGTCAAAGTGCCTTATAGTACATTCTCACAGGAGTACATCAAAATAATCTATCCTGTATTTTTAATCAGACTGTGCAAACATCAGTGGTGCTGCAGAGACTAATAATCTGATAAATCATCTGACACGAATTAGATTAGATAATCCCTTTAAGTATCATCATCATTTTTGTCAAGTCAAGCTTCCAATCATGGAGAACACAAGCTGGCTGGTCTTAAAATATACTGAAGTATTTGATTATTATGTCTGTATTTGAACCACAAGTCAGTATCCTGAGCTTCGAAGTACAATGGGCCAACACACTTCACTCCAGTCAGAACATATAAAGTTATCAAGCAATAATGAAAAAATGATAACTGCATCTTAAGCCGCCTGTGGTCTGGTTCTGTTTGGCTCAGAAACAATGCTAATCTTTAAACCAAACTTTGGCTCGATAACACGACCTAAATAAGAAACAATGTAGGAGACATCTGGACAACAGCTGGACAACAAAAAAGTCAGTGTGAAAAATTCTGGGTGAGTTTTTAAAAAGCTGATGTGGTTAAAATCCATCTGAACACATCCATGTCACCTTCTGATAGGTAGGTGTGTGTGTGTGTGTGTGTGTGTGTGTGTGTGAGAACAGGTACTCACCCACTCTCTGATGCACTGACGATGTACTGTTTGTCACTGCACGCGCTTGCTTTAGACAGACAGGTGATGGAGGCTGTGTGACCAAACAACATGGCTCTGGGACAAATCTGAACAGAAAACACGAGAAAAGCCAACAACAGGTTATAATGACATCACCACCTCAATCATAATCATCATCATCATCAGTACCTCCAGCTCAGGGGTCATGTCCCAGAGGCAGATCTGTCCATCATGGCAGCCAGTGATGATGGTGCTGAAGTCATCCATCACCAGCAGACTGCTGATGCAGTGGGTGGGTGCCGTGCGGCCCCATAGCACTATGGGTAGAACCAAGCTGTTCCCCGACATTATGGTGGTGTGTCTGGAAGAAGAAGATGAGGCACTGAGCTATGAACACCAATCTATCTTATTCTTGTGCAGAACATTTGACATGCTAATAAATGTGAATAAAATCTGTCATTCTATGTTTGCAAACATACTTTATATTTATTATGTTAAAATATAGCACAATATACAAAAGATTTACGGTTACAATAGAACCGTAATATATCTTCATTATATTGATGCACAGATCCTGCACAGTCAATAATGCCACAAAGCAAACCTGTTTGCTGTTTTGCATCAGATACATCAGTGTAAACAATGTTTGAAATGACAATAACCTCACAGTATGTATCATCATAACAAATTAAAATATAAGCATTGGGGTTGGGACTACATATTGTACTACCACTTGTATTGATTTTTAAGTTATTGTACCAATCCGTATGTGTCATGTTTGTGATGTATATGTAGACTCAAGACACTGACACAAGTCTTACACTTTTGAATAGCACAAGACAAACACATTGTTAGCCTGAATGTCATGATCTGATCCATTGGAGCCACCCTGCCCATCAATCTGAGAGGAGCTGATAGTGTTAAATGTTATCTATTATTTCTGGCCTGGCTTCAACTCAAGATGTTTTATGCCCGTTATATGACTTTTATCTTTGAACATTTTCTCCAGAAACGTTTGTAGACTTTTTTATTTTATTATTTATCAGTTTATATACAATAAACAGATAAATAATGAAATAAAAAAGCTACTGACATTTATTTATTCATACATTATTTTCATTTCACTTGCATCGTCTTTTCTCCTGTACATCGGTCTCTCATAGTTTTACTGCTTTTACTGCTCAGATCTGTATGAAAGGTAGTGTACAAACATGTATGAAAGTATAAATAAGAAAATATATAAGTAGATAGATTGACTGATAGAATAACTGTCTAGCTGGTTGGTGCATACATGGTTGTTTAATGTTCAGTCAGGGTCGTAGGACATTTCTGTAGCTTACAAGTTCATATTTCATAATTTATTTTGATGCATTTTCCCACCAAGACGTTTAAATAGCACGCTAAAGATGCTAAACACATACATGCTAACATTTAGCATGTTGGTACACTCTCATCGCGTCATAGCAGGCTGACATTATCATTACGCTCTGTATCTGTCGTCATTGTAACATCAGTGTATTAACATATAATCGTATCATCATCTGACACAAATACACCGTCAGTGAGTCACGAATCACGAAGACAGGCGCAGGAGCAGCATTAGCTAACATCTGGACTGAAATAAACACCACACGGTACACGCACTCTCTGTTTGTGTTTGCGTGCTTCATTCAAATAGCCTGCATTCAGGTTTACAGGCTGCATATCGAGCTTAAGGTGTTAAAGGGCACGGTTCGTTCACGGACAGCTGTGGCACACTCACTGACACCTGATAAGAAGCCAGAGGTGGAATACTCCGTACAAATGTTACTTTACCTCAGCTGTCAGTGGTTAGCAGCTGTAGCAGCGTCAGAGGACAGATTAGCTGGGCATTGATGCGTGAAGTGCTAACGCTAAACTCCACCTGCAATGTCGCGACTACCGGGTTAGCATCACGGTTAACGGAACCAAAACACACCGCTGAAAATTGTATGTACGTACCAGAGGAAGGAGTCCTACTGGAACATTTCCTTCAATGGAAAGATTGTCGACGAACGTTTCCCTCCGTGGCAGATAAACACAGACAGTATCCTCCTTTTCGACTTGTTTTTAACGCTAGCTGGCAGCTGCTTGTCCCCGCTGACACACCGATCAGTTCAGTCAGCTGATCACGCGACAACTGCGACACGTTTCCGGTCCAGTCTTTTCAAAGTAAAAACATGCAGCGTTCGCTTTCCCCCAGACCAAAAGAAATACCTCATTATTTGTGAGCATATGGACGGCTGTTTGTTTATTAAACACACAAACTCGATCACAAATAAATGAATATACGAATAAACAATAATACATATGAATCCATATATCATTATCCATCCATTCATTATCTGTAGGACTCTAATAATAATAATAATAATAATAATAATAATAATAATAATAATAATAATAACAATAATAATAATAATAATAATAAGAAGAAGAAGAAGAAGAAGAAGAAGAAGAAGAAGAATGATACTAATAATTATTATTATTGTTATTGTTATTTTTGTTATTGTTGTTGTTATTATTGTTGTTGTTGTTGTTGTTGTTGTTGTTATTATTATTATCTAAGCTTGAGTTTTATTCTGAAAGTTTTCGCATTGACTTGGTAACTTAGATATGCGCATTTAGCCTTCAAAATAAAAGCCCAAATGACTGCGTTTTGAAAATGTCTTGGCCGGAAGTCTTATTGCCATGTGGTCGCCAGACGCAGAGTTCCACTGCCGTTTTCCAGCGGGGACTCTGCACGTGTTGGGCTATACACTAAGGATTTTTCACCTCTGTGTCTTTTCTCGGGACTCATCTGTTTGCATCGGCTCGTACAGCTTGTAGTCTGAGTCGCTGGTCGCGTGTCACGACGGTTAGAAGAGGATAGACGGGTTTATTCGCGCGAGCTGACAGCTGCGGCTGCGAAGCTAACGTTAGCTAAGCCGGAGAACAACATGTTCAGACTTGTCCGCAGACACGCAGGGAGCGGGGACGACGGCTCAAACAACCAGAAAACCACCTGACAGTTAATTTAACTCGATAAACAACACAGCGAGTGAAGTAAAATGGATTACCAGTTTCCACAGCAGCTTTTTCCTTCGTTTTATAACAGCGGACCGCCGGACTCGGTCCTGAAACACTGTGCTGGAAGATGGGGCGGCTACGACCGAGTCAGACCTCAGGTGGGTCAGCCTGCACTGTTTATAATCACCATATACACTATATTACCAAAAGTATTCGCTCACCTGCCTTGACTCATACTATGAACTGAACTGCCATCCCATTCCTAACCCATAGAGTTCAATATGATGTCAGTCCACTTTTTGCAGCTATTACAGCTTCAACTCTTCTGGGAAGACTGTCCACAAGGTTGAGGAGAGTGTTTATAGGAATTTTTGACCATTCTTCCAAAAGCGCATTGGTGAGGTCACACACTGATGTTGGTCGAGAAGGCCTGGCTCTCAGTCTCCGCTCTAATTCATCCCAAAGGTGTTCTATCGGGTTCAGGTCAGGACTCTGTGCAGGCCAGTCAAATTCATCCACACCAGACTCTGTCATCCATGTCTTTATGGACCTTGCTTTGTGCACTGGTGCACAGTCATGTTGGAAGAGGAAGGGGCCTGCTCCAAACTGTTCCCACAAGGTTGGGAGCATGGAATTGTCCAAAATGTTTTGGTATCCTGAATCATTCAAAGTTCCTTTCACTGGAACTAAGGGGCCAAGCCCAGCTCCTGAAAAACAACCCCACACCATAATTCCTCCTCCACCAAATTTCACAGTCGGCACAATGCAGTCTGAAATGTACCGTTCTCCTGGCAACCTCCAAACCCAAACTCGTCCATCAGATTGCCAGATGGAAAAGCGTGATTCATCACTCCAGAGAACGTGTCTCCACTGCTCTAGAGGCCAGTGGCGGCGTGCTTTACACCATTGCATCCGACGCTTTGCATTGCACTTGGTGATGTGTGGCTTGGCTGCAGCTGCTCGGCCATGGAAACCCATTCCATGAAGCTCTCTGCGTACTGTACTTGGGCTAATCTGAAGGTCACATGAAGTTTGTAGCTCTGTAGCAATTGACTGTGAAGAAAGTCGGCGACCTCTTCGCACTATGCGCTTCAGCATCCGCTGACCCCTCTCCGTCACTTTACGTGGCCTACCACTTCGTGGCTGAGTTGCTGTTGTTCCCAAACACTTCCATTTTGTTATAATAGAGCTGACAGTTGACTGTGGAATATTTAGGAGCGAGGAAATTTCACGACTGGATTTGTTGCACAGGTGGCATCCTATGACAGTTCCACGCTGGAATTCACTGAGCTCCTGAGAGCGGCCCATTCTTTCACAAATGTCTTGTTTCACAGTCTGCATGCCTGAGTGCTTGATTTTATAGACCTGTGGCCAGGCCAAGTGATTAGGACACCTGATTCTGATCATTTGAATGGGTGAGCGAATACTTTTGGTAATATAGTGTATCTGCGAATGTACAGAGGCTACGCTAGATATGCTAGATGTATAATAGGTACATGCATGTGATGTCGCTGGGTTTATGTGGGTATTAAAGTTGAGGTTCTGTTACTGATTTGTTGGACTGTTAACTGCATGGCGAGAAAGAATGAGCTAGTTTCATGTTTATCTGGAGGATATTGATAATAGACTCAAATTTCTCTAAAGTGTTTATTTAAAAGAACACATAACCACTAATATTTCCCAAATGTCTTCCCAAAATTATTCATCAGTCATCAATATCTTTATCAATGGACAGTTATCAAGATGTCCATTAAGAGAGTGCACAGTTATCATTAAGACCATGCAGTCAGGACTAACAGTTGCTGTAAGAAATCAAAAAAAATTCAAAAGAAGTGGGGAAAAATCAGTTTTAATAAAAAATATTACCAAGAACATTGTTGGAGTATGAAACATTGAATCATGCTGTGAAACTTCTGGGAGCACATTTCTGCCAGGAAACTAAACACACTCATTTATTTTTTAAAAACAACCTAAATCAACTCAAAGTTATTATATTCATAAATATGTAGATGAATATATTCAGGTTCAGTTAAAGCTCCAACAGTACCTGCTCTCTGCATGTGCTGTTCTGAATAGGACTGGATCAGCAGCATTTACATGTCACCTGTTTTGTGTCTGCACACTGAGAATAACTGGCTCCATGTTGGACCTTTTAAAATGTTTTCCACCTTGGTAACCTCAAAATGTTGTATACGGCACCCTTTGAATAAGGAACTCTCTGAAAAGAAGAAAATGGTTTGATAGAGAACATTTTAGAGGTTCGATCAGTATCCCAAATCTTTTATTGCCTTGATTGAATGAGAATTTAAATGCATCCTTTTACATTTGCAATTGCTCGGGTGTCAGCAGATGGTGATGTTAGCTCCCAACACTGCTGCATCTGCTGTCTCTTGGAGATAAAGATTCTTCAAGTTACAGATGTTGTTGTACTGATGTTTCCGTGGGTCAGACGTAGATGGTGAATGAGAGTGTGTAATTCATTGTCTGCTTGTGTTTGTGGTTTCAGGGCGGCTCTGGTCCTCTCTCCAGCTGGACGTTCACATCCAGGCATCAGATCAGAGGAGAGACATGGCGTCAAACTGAGCCAGTACCGGTTCCCCTCCTGTCCCCTAAAAACTGTGAGTCCCTGACAGCTGGTTTCACCTCGCTGGAGGTCATTCAGGTCTCAGAGAGGCAGGTCTGAAACTCTGAACTGATGATATGTGTTAATGTATTGTATTGTAATTGGGAATAGTAGAAATTAATCCTGTTTGTCAGTGTGTATAAATGAAACCTTTTTTCCAGCTGTCCTTTGGCCTTCAACGCCTCCTGACCCGCTGGAGTTCACAAAACATGTGAGTGTTTAACAGTTGTACACATAAAGTATATGGATGGTCTCAGATAGAAGACATTTGTATTACATACCTGTTTTATTTTTAAATGCCTGTGAAGTTTTTTCTGGTTCTGGAGATTTTTCGGAGCTTCACTCACTTTTGGAGCTTTTAGAGTAAAATGGCTGAAGTATTTTTGTTAGATTGTCACATGACAGAGCCAGTTGAACCGTTTACTGCATGCGTGATTTGATTATAGCCCGGTAAACTGCTTACTTGAATTGTGACGTCTGCCACCTGCCCAGGAACAATGACAAACCTCTGCAGTCAGATGACATCTCATTGTCTTTTGTGCACCTTTCCAATGAATTTGATGACATCAGCCTTTTTGCTGTGAGTGCGTTCATCTCAGGTCAGATATCTGAGGACATATCGTCGACTAGTGGCTTCTAATTGAATCTCATTTAGTTTATGGTGACAGATCTTTGATGCTCTTCTGTCTTCTGTTGTACTTTAAAGGAAGGTGGCTCAATTTAAAGAGTAACTTAACATCATGCTGATCACAGCCATGCAGTCACTCCAATATTAAGCACTGAGCATTGGGACTGTCTCACTCGCATGATTTTGTTCAGTACTCAAACACTATGGTCAGTGTAAAGCATCAACGTGTCATCTTCTGACCGGGTGAAGTTCAACAGCTTCAGTCAAAAGTCAAACTGTGACAAGAAACATCCAAAATAATTTAAACTGATTGTTCTTCAAGAACGCTGAAGATGAAAGTCAACAAGCTAAGATGGTGTGGATGCTGATTTCCTGCATATTACAGTTAATGTTCCAATATGTGGAATGATTAGTCAGCTGAAGCAATCAGATCTGACGTGAACACTGCCGAGCAGTTTGCAGTTTCTGCAGCTCTTGATCAGTTTGTGTGTTTCGAGGTCTATGAACCGTTTTTGTGTCCAGATGCAGAACTTCTTCATGGATTACCGTGAGGACGCCTTCGGGTGCATGAGTGAAATTCTGGGTGAACACTTCAACTTCAACAACAAAGATCAAAAACCAAAGAATAAGGTTGGTTTGATGCATTCACCTCTTTGTTTGTGAGCTAAAGATTTTAAAGATAAAGAATTAGCTGACATCAGCGTGAGCTCTGGGAGCTTTCTGATCATATAAACTGTATCTTTGTATTTTTCTGTCACCATCTTTTGTATCTGTATCTTTCTGTCACAGTGTATCTGAACTACAGTATGTATGAAGATATAAAGTATGGATGCATATTCTGTATGCAGATTCCCTCTATCAGTCATCCCACCTCATTGATTGAAGACTAATCAGTTCTTGATAGATTAACTTCTTTAAAGTACACATTTGGATATGTAAAATATGTAAAAGATGAAAACAGATCTGTGTGGTGACGCTGCGCTGTGCTGGAGGCATCTGTTGGTTTTTGTGTCATCACCATTGTGTGTTTTGTTTCTGTCGGGCAGAACTTTCAGAACGATTCAGTCAACATGTGGAGGGTGAAGGAGTTCCTCGATGTGCTGCAGTATAAAATGTGAGTGGACCTGACAGATCTGTGTCTGTGGTAATGTTGTGTGTGTACTGAGCTTAAACTGGTCTGATTATGTGCACACCGACTGAACCGCCATATTACAAGTCACAAGAGACAAGAATCGTCTCTCAGCGATGTTAACCCTTTGGTGGACAGCTGCTACAACACTCAGCTCTGTCTGCAGCACATGTAGCATCACAGCTTAGCATACAGTGGTTCAGAGTTAGAAGCTTCTTCACAGTAAGTCATTAACTAGTTTGTGAAAAACATTTTTGGTTGGTAAGTTAATTAGCCATCCAACTGTTAGTGAGGTAGCTAGCTAGTTCAGTCAGTAATGTAGCAGAAGTACAACCCTCCCACCTGGAGCTGTTTAAAAGAGGCCATCATGTTGTATCTTCTCTCCAGATGTCAGCAGTCATACCGCTCCAGAACGCTGGACAAGTACACCAAGCTGATGTCAGACGTGGTGCCCACCATCCCTCCTAGACTGCTGGGCAGTCTGCTGTACGAGGAGCTGACGGAGCAGAGGGACCGCATGATGTTCTCCGAAGCATCCACAGGGGGCGCTCTGGCCTTTGTCCCATTCTCACCGAGCTGCAGCAGCCCTCAGCGTGGCTGCCTCCTCTACCCTGGAAAACAGGGGATGGACCGCCTCAGTATCCTGCAGATCAGATGAAACACTGGAGTTTAAAGACACAGACTTTAAACCCGGTAGGTTTTGGTGGTGGCTGTACAGAGACATCATCATCAGTGCTTTGAGTGGTCTGGTCAATGGTCCAGTCCATTTACCGGCCATTTACTATTCTTAACGCAGTACCTCAGACTTCCACAGAGTGGAGTTTCAGCACCAAAGAGGAAGTTCTTCCTGTTTGGACGCCAGCAGCAGTGACCCGTTCAGCTTCCAGCTGAAAGGCCCGGTCAGACAGATCAGCTGTGCCTCCCTGCTTGATGACTGTAAGAGCAAGGAAATTTAGAAACTTCATCTGGAGTGTGACATGGTTTCATAGCTTCCCTCAGGCTGTGCAGACACTCTAACCTGTGTGTGTGTTTGCAGGTTGTGTTGCTGTGCGATCTGATCACCTGTGTGGCGTTTGGAGGGTCAGCGAAACAAACGAACCCTGTCTGCTGCAAGTGGTCAACACAAGAGAGGTCGCAACCTGCATCAACGCCAGGTAAGTGAACGCCAGGTGTCACCCTCAAGTAGACCTCCTGATTCCAGCAGAGGAAAATGTGTTAGAGTACCCAATGCTGTGTGTGTGGTCAGTCCTCATGTTTTAGGTGAAGTTCTGGTGGCGAGTGAGAGCGGAGCGGCACAGCTGTGGACTGTGGGCCAAGGGTGAGGAAGTTTGTTTGTTTTAGAGAAGAAGGTGTTCTCTGTTTTTAAAGTCAGACTAGACTTAAAGTGACATCACTCCATCAGGATGCAGAAGGTCCGTGAGGAGGACGCCAACCTGTATTTCAACGCCAAGTCGTCATGGCGATGGTGCGAGTTCTCAGCCCACCCAAGGGTGATGGTGTACGCAGACAGGACGGGGGTGGAGCTCACAGACATGAGGGTGAGGCCAAACAAACTTTGAGGCTTTTATACATCTGTCATGAATCATCGTGAATTTTATCTTTCTTTTCGCTCCTCCACCTCCCTCACCCATGTCTCATCTCCTCACCTTCTTCTTGCTTTACCTATTCGGCCTAACCCTTCCCTTCCTCTTCTGTGCCTCCAGATGAATCCCGTCAACAGCCACAGTCTGTTTCGTATCAGCAACACCTCGGAGTGTCGCAGCGGGGAGAGACTTATTCTGTCCAGATACCTGGGAGACGTCCACTGCTTCCACCACCTCATCACCACTCAGGTACATTATCATGACAAAGAACTTTGTTTTACTTTCTAACACACATCCTAGACTTCTCAAAGATGGCAAGCTGAATTTGGAGAAATGTGTCTGGACCGACAGGCAGTATATTTCCCTTTTAATGGGGTGATGCAGTACATGCCTGTGACCACTAGACGTCAGCGTTTTCACAGGTTTGCTTCTTTTTGTTGCTGCTAAGAGGAAAACAAGGTTTCAGGAGGCTGAAAACAAACTGTAAAACCAGGAATCCAAGAACCTAAACACTTTATATTTGTATGTATGTCTACATAAAAACAGCCCATACCATCATCACTACGTACACATGTGGTTAAATAGTTGTAGTTTGTTGGTTTTCGAGGACTTCCTGAGAAATATATCCTCAACAGAAAATGCACACTAACATGCTAAAGGCAGTGAACATGGAATGCTGATTTCATTTAGCTCAGAGCACCCCTGTGAGTGTAGTCTGTCAAAGCTGCTGAGTCGTCCTCATCACTGAGTACATCTCCCTATTTTACCTGTGACTCAGTGATAATTCACATAACACATGATTATTTTTTTCACATTTGTAAATGGGATATTTTATGCTAGATTACATAATTAAGCTCAATCCATGTCTCAAACTTGCTCTGTTAGGTCCTTGAATGTGAGTGAATTTTGACTGGAAAGTCCTTAAAGTCCTTGAATTTGCTGTTAAAGAAGGTGTGGGAGCTGAATTCATGTTCACAAGCTGCAGGTGCAAGTTGAAACTGAAATGTTGATGAAATGATTATCTGACACGATGAAACAACCACATGACTTTACATCTTTCTCACCATCAGCATTCGGCCTACATCATGGATGAGCGATTCCCCACAATGCCCATGCTCAAGTGGGATCACATGATGCAGTCCCCGCCCATGTTTTGTCACGTGGTACCCGGCTCTGTTTCCTCTGGCTCGACAGTGGGCGGGGCTAGGTCCACAAAAGTTCTGTTGGGCTCCCAGAGTTCTCAGGAAATCATGCTGCTGCAGTACTCAGGTTAGTCAACAGGGGCGGAAATCAAATGATGAGTCAATGAAATAGGAAGCATGCAGAATTTATTTGAAATGTATGTCTGTGTTCAGGAGGAAGAGCAGAGGCCTGTTTCAGTCAAGGTCCTCCTCAGGCTCTGCTCACACCCAGAGACAGTTTGAAACACCTTCCTGTCCAGATCCCTCACCGCCTGGACACGGCAACCAACAGACTGTCGTCATCTGCTGCAGGTATGGACAGAAGAGGCTGTGTGTGTTTGAGTGTGTTTGAGCTTTAGACACTGAAACACGACTCAAAAGTTGCATTTCAACCAAGAATAGCATTTGTGTGATTGATGTGGCTGAACTTTTGTTTTATCTTCAGGTCTGACTTGTATCCAGAATAAAGGTGGTGAGGAGTGTATGTGTGTCCTGCAGCTGACTGAAGCAGGAGATATTTTCTACCAGATCCTGGAGTCAGAGCAGCCGGACGCCTCTCAGCATCCAGCAGCAGAGGAAGAACCGCCGCCTCAGCGGGCAGCACAAAAGCTGCCGACTTTGAAGCTGCTCTGCGGGTTTCCTCAACGCAGTGGCTATGTACAAATGGACTCCCAGCAGGTCGTATCAGACACATCGAGCGACGAGGGCGTAATTGAGCCGACTCAGCATCCAGCTGCTCAGAGGCTTGTGCCTGAAACACCAGAGAGGGAACAACGACCTCTGTTCTCCGACTCTTCCTCCGAGCACTCAGAGTCAGGAGGGAAGGGTCGACACCTGAAGCAGCTGCGGCAGGTCATCGTCAACGACGATCGAGAGAGCACACTGGAAGCAGATGTGACAAATACAAAGGTGGTTGAAAATCCTGAGGAACCCAGCACTGTGCAGGAAGTGTATGGAGGGTCCAGCAGCTCGAGGCCCGACGGTCCCTCGACGCAGCACACTCCGGTGAAGCTCAGTGACAGCACTCTGCTCACGTGGAAACACTGGCTTCAGAAACTGATGCGAAAGGCTTGTGGAAAGAAGCCCCGCCCACGCTGCCCACAGCACTTTAAGGTAAAAAACAAAGGCCTCCTCCACCTGTCTGTGGATGAAGCGAGAGATTCGACACAAGAGGAGCGCGTGCAGAGCCTGAGGCGCGATCTGAAAGCATGCATGTCCAACTCCGCTCTGTTGGTTAACAGTGCCGTCTCTTCCTCCCTCGAGGCTCAAGACATTTTACCCATGCCAAAGCTGGTGGACACAAAAGCCTGGGCAGATGATCTCAGCCACCGCCTGACCGTCTCCTGGGAGGGGGAAGAGGCGTGGCGGGCGTGGTGGGTGGAAGAGCTTGGGCTGAACAGGGATGGGAAGGTGGCAGCTCTGAAGAAGAAGAGGAGGAGGGAGAAGGAGAAGAGGAGAGCTGCCGGCCGGCGCCTGGAGCTGTCCGGAAGCTTCACCTCGTCTATCAGTTACCAGTCAGAGCTGCTGGACGACTTGTCCGGTTCAGGCTGGTCCTCAGCGGCGAGCCAGGGAGCGGCATGGTCAGACTCTGAAGGTATGCTGTCTGAGCCAGACGGCTTCTGGGAGAGCAGACCTGCAACACCTTCCAGCGTACAAACGGACAGTCCTGTTTCCACATCAGCCGCATCTCAAAGAATCAGAGAGAGACAAGGCGACCCGCAGACCCCTAACAGCTCCCGCTCCCAGACACCAAAACTGGATTCTACGCCGACACCAAAAATGGACTCTACACCAACCAGTCAGAGGAAGAACAAACGTCCAGCAGAGGACTACCTCAAATCTCTGTTCGCCACACAGGTAAGAGGAAGGTGGTGTGTTCAGGAACGTGCAGAGTAGGGGTGGGTATTGGCAAAGAAGTCACAATTCAATTCGAATCACGATTCATATGCCACGATGCGATACTATCACGATGCATCACGATACTTGAATTATTGTGATGCATTGCAATACTTAAGTGAACATGTACCAAAAAAAGAGGATAACTTTATCAGTGGCTGTGTATCTGGGTAGCGTCTTCAATTGATACATAACTCTGAGCAACTCAATTCATAACTGAATTTATTGAATAACCAAAAAAAAAAAAAAACAATAAAGTCTCCTTTCATATTGCGAGTGCAGCTGCTTTCATAGGTTTCATTGCAGCGACCTCCTCAGCAGCTGTTATGTCACAGTCGGTAAGGGTGCAGACGTCCTTCTCAGACTTCCGTATTTCGGCAGACAGGAGCGCAGCGTGAATGGCAGGTTGTTGCTCTAAAAACCGCTCCAGCATGTCGTGCGCGCTGTTCCAGCGAGTGGCGACGTCTGTAGTCAATTTGTGGCGAGGGAGATTTAGCAAAGTTTGCTTCTCACGCAGTACGTGGGAGGCAACAGTGCTGCGTCTGAAAAACGCTGTCACCTGTCTCACTCTCCTGAGCTATCTAGTGACTGTCACATAGCATAGCACATAGCAGTCGCATAGCCCGCCGGAAATGCCGCTGGCGTGAAGGCAGCGGTCGCCAACAACTCCAACCACATCTATAGGACAGGAAGTTGTATTGTGCTTGTTTTTGGCCGACGTTCCCCAACCATTTAAACTATTTTATTTATTTTTATTAATAATCGATATTTGGCATCAAGAATCGATGCAGTATATTGTGAAGGTTAGTATCGCGATGCATCGTCATGACAATTCTTTTGCACACCCCTAGTGCAGAGTGATACCTCCATACTTCATCCAGAGCTTCTGGTTGGCTGGAGATTGGCTGATTGTTTTTTCAACATTTAGCATCTTAACATTCTGACTGTGCACGCTGACGTATTTGTAGAATATGCTTTAACATGCTGTGCTAACTCAAACTCTGAACAATACTCCTTGCTGTGTGTCGAGCTTAGCTGCACGTAGTCCAGCCTTGATCAGGTCATCCACCGCCCTGGAAAAATATTGGTGGTCTAAATTCAGTACGTTTTTGGATAGATGTTGCTCCTAGCAACCACCACCAGAGCTTCAACTTAGTGTAGCTCTAACTTATCAACTTACAGATCAAGTGTGTGCACAAACTGTTCATTTCATTTCTTTATGAACTTGAGCACAAAGAAAACAAAGCTGGACAAATACAGGTTAAGTATAGCTAATGTAAGCAGATTAAGTACAATGAAAATATCTGTAATGCATAAATGCCTCACAGGGCACGAGTGGGACTGAACTCATTAATGACAGTAAACCTTTTATGGAGGCAATATTTGACAATACAGATGTTTGGAAGTGAGGGGAGGGAGTCCTCTGCATTCACGCCACAAAGCAAAGTCCTTCAGCCACGGGGAAGAAGACACAGATCTAATGCACCTTTTATGATCAGTTACTGTTTCCTTTCTGTTTCCAGGATGAGCCCTCACAGCATGACGGGTACTTCCTGGAAGAGGGGACCAACACACACCCCCCACCTGTGGCCTCCTCCTCCTCTCAGCTCCACAGCAACTCCCAGCCTGTCCCCGGGAGGAACCTCAGGGTGGATCTGTCCCAGGACACCTTTGCCTGGCCGAGTCACTCCCAGTCCCTGTCCCAGAGTTCACAGGGTCGACTGAGGCCATCCCAGGCGTCTCAACCCAAGAAAAAGTCTCGGATGGGATTTTGATTTATCAGTCGATCTGTCATCACACAGAGGGGGAGGAGTGAATCTTTGGAAAACCTGGAGGTTAAAAAACAGAAAAAAACAAGAAGACTGGACCAGCCGACCTGCTTCAAATTAAAAAATGTTTTTTTTTTTATTATTATTATTATTATTTTGTCCGTCTTCAGCTGCCTCAGGACTCCTAACATGGATCTATAATGGATTTATTCACTGGGATTGTACTCACAAAATGAACACACAGACTGGATCCACTGGAAGAGACACTGAGGATCCATCACTGCACACTGGTTTGGTAGGACTAAGCACAATTTTTTATATATATGTGTGTGTGTGTGTGTTCTGTGCAGTGGCTCAGGCAGCTAGCTGTTTTTTTACTGCAGGTGAGCGAGCTGAAGATGACCTGTGACTTTTACTGAGTGTGTGATAAGAGCTGAACTGCGTTCACATCAAAGAAAGAGCAGCTGCTTCTTTGTACAGTATGAAAACATCACTCAGACTCTGTGACAAGCTTTTACTGACCAAAAGATATTCCCAAGAATCCTGGTATTCCCAGAGTCGCCAAAATCAGTAGTGGTCCATCACAGGGATGGGAACTGAGAACCAATTTTAGACTGAGATGATTTTCTCTGAATCAGTGCTGGCATGTTTTTCTGACACTCTGAAAAACAGTGATGTCAAACTCATGAATGTGCGCAGCTGATCGCGTTTGTCACTTCATGCAGCGTCACTGAATGCTGACTGAGCTGAGCGTCCGTTATGGGGGGGTGAATATCCTGTTAGACTAACAGGAGAGCCACGCAGCAGACTCAGCACATGATGTATTTGACCGAGGAAAACAAACCATACAAATATTCTCATTTCATCCGTTTTTGGACGACTGTTGCTACAGTTAACGTTCAGACTAACTGGTTCCTGATTAAACAGCAGTGAAACAGTTTGCAAACCTGTGATGGTCTACTTTGGTTTTCTTAGAGAAGATGAATCAGTAAAGAATCTGACTGATAAGCAGAATCAATAATTGGACATCAGTTCCCATCCCTGATGGAGTGTCTGGTAATAACTGTTGCTGACTGCTGTTTGTTTGTTGAAAGTGAAATCTGAAGTCTGGATGTTGCTGAACAAACAGTCGGGTTGAAGATAAATCAAAGTGCACCTCCCTCACTGTGAGACATCATTTCTATGAAACCTTTCTACACCTGCCTTTCTAAAAGACCTTTTCAATAAAAGCATGACTCAGTGAAGGCTTGAGTTTTCATTGGAAAAACAAGTGAAGGTAGAAACATGTCGTCCACACAGCTTCAGGTCAGCTCAGGCCTGAGGGTCTGTCACAGTCACTGTGTCGAGCTTCAGTTTAGCTGCTCGTTGTTTTCTGACGCAATGGAAGAAAAAGTCCGAGACAAGAGATAAAAAATAATATTTTTATAAGATTTTCTTTTTTTTTCAGTACATGTGACAAAAAGAGAATAAATAACTTAATATCTACAAAGAACTATCAACAGATTTTTTTTGTACATCATTTACACTTTTACATGTTTTTGTATTAACATTTTTTTACATTTTTAAACTTTTTTTTGACACTTTGTCAACATTATTTTGTTCATACAACATTCTCTCTGAACACGTTCAAAACACCAAAGACTTTTTTTTCTTTTTTTTGAAGCTACATCCTAAAATTGGCAACATTGAATTGAAACCAGGATCATACGTTCACACACAAACGTCCACAAACACACTCATTAAATGTTTATCTGAACACCGCGTGGCATCAGCAGGGTTTCAGTCTGAAGGGAAAGTCAGGCTGCTCTCGGAGCTCTGAGATCTCTGTCCCTGCTGCCTTCGAGCAAGACACTTATCGTCGGCGTCCTGACCGGACACGAGCTCTGAGCGCTCAAGTTTCCCATCAGACACAAACTCAAGCCTCCAGTTTAACACTTTAAATGAGATTTAAAGAAAATTGTGCAAATGAAACTTTACTGCAGGAGATGAGAGCGGCCGTGCTCACTAACTACTTTGACAAACACGATGCTCAAATGTCAGCACTGTGGACCGCTTAGTGTGATCAGGACTTCAGCGTGTGGATTCAAAGAGAGCGAGAGGCCTGAATACACTGAACTCAGTTTAGAATTTGGGCTGGACCAGGTCTCAGGTCAGATCCCGAGTGGATTCATATAGACCTCTGGCTCACGCTGGGAGTCATTTGTCTAGATCTGAGCACCAGGAGAGGTGTCATCTGTCAGATCACCCAGATAACGAGCCTGCGGCCGCTCTCAGCTTCTGCACGTCAGGACACTCGTCCTTAATAAAAACAGTCTTAGATTAATAACAGTCACAAACATTCTATTAAATAAACACCACGTTTTAGCACATTTTCGTCTCGTCTACAACATGAACCGTCTGCTTTGAACTCAAGCCTCAGCGCCTGCGTCTTTTCTTCAATCGCAGTGTCAGCTAGCTCAGCACCATGAAGACTGAATTTCATAAAAGCTTGCGCTCTGGAATGTAACAACTCAACATGCACACATCTACAAACTAAAAAAAAAAAAAAGATCTACCAGGAAGAGTCTGGACTGCTCAGCTGCCAGTTGTTGTGCGATTCCCCACCAGCACCGGAGCTTATTAACCAATAAATAAAAAGGTAAAGAGGTTAGAGACGGGGGAGTGGGTGGAGACGACGAGGCACGTAGGCGGCGGAGGCATCAGGCGTGGAGGTGTTGGCGGTGTTTTTGGCGGCGCAGGTGCAGAGGGAAGAAGGGCCCCTCGGCGTCGCTGCCCAGAGAGCTGCTGAGGGACTCTTCGCCTGAACTCATCATGTCCTCACTTGAATCCTCGCTGCAGACACAAACACAGATACACAGTCATTATATGGAGTCATACAGGGGTGACGTCTGGGCTAGGTTGATTTATTATCTGATTTTGGCCCACAGATGTATATTGTCTGAAATGGACACCATGCAGAAAAATATGCTTGGGGTCATTTACATCTATTATTTTATGTGTATTTATTCAGAATTATTATATTCCCAGTTACTGTCTGTCCACTCATGTCATGTTTGGACAATAAAGCTGAAGTTAAACTTTTCTTATAATTAGGACTGAAAAGTGCCGACAGTTTGCCAGATAATCAATTAGCCAACAGACAGATAAGTAACTAACTCAATAGTTTGATTAATTTGAGCCAGAACTGACGATCAATTAACAACAACACGTTGAAATGAATCCATTTAAATATTGTGAATTGACTCTGTTTTCTTGGCTGAAGTTTTCATTTCTTTGGGGTTTTAAGAAGAGAAATATGAATCAAGTGAAATCTGCTGTGTGGATTTTATCATTCCTGAGACAGACGACAGTTAGTTTGCATGACTCAGCAGGTGAACAGACGTGACTGAAAGCAACCTCTGATTTCCATCCCATCAGCTGATCTCATGCCCTGTCTCATGTCTTTTGTTAGTTGTGTCAGTTAAAGTGTGACTCAGCTGGTTGTCTGCTGAAAGTTCAGGCGTGGAATTTAACAAATAAAATAAAGGTTGTGCTGATCAGCAGGTTTCAGTTTGAGCTGCCCTGTGATTGGATGATCATAGTTTACACGAGTCAGCTAAGAAAAGACTTCTCGTTCTGCTTTTGTGCACTCTGACTTGGGCAAAGTTCTCCAGAAGTTCCATGTTACATAAAGACGCGGCGCTCATGAGGCCTCGGCGTGACGTCATGGAAACTTCTGTGTCAGTGGGACGTGACCGGTGACTCGCACACATCCATCATGCAGTAATAGAAGATATGAGAGGCCCCAACGTGTGTGTGTGACGTGTTGTTACAACACATCAGAAACTTGTGTGTTGCTGCACAGCTGGTTGCCTCAGGAGTGTGTGTTACAGCACACCACCCTCTAAAAAATGTTCAAACACACACTCACACTTTTCAGCTGCTAGAGTCTTACTAAAATATGTGTTTAAAAATGAAATTTCACTGCCGGCTGATCCAAATCAACCTGGAGACAGACTTTTCACAGTGCATCACTGAGGCCTTGTTATATAAACTGAAACCATTTAGTGTGTGTGTGTGTGTGTTGTGACACACGGGGTGTGTCTGGTTCCTTTTAACTTTAAAGCTCTCTGTCGTCAGGAGAGTCTGACGTCTGACTGTTAGTTTGAACCTGCATTTTTAGGTGTGTTACCTCGCTGAGGTGTGTTTGGGGCTCTGACAGTGTCAGTATCTCGTTCAGGTGTGTTCAGGCTCTGACAGTGTCAGTATCTCATTCAGGTGTGTTTGGGGCTCTGACCTCTCGCTCTCGTCCCAGCATCCCTCTGGTATGGTGGGCAGCTCGGGGACGCTGCGGTGGCTGTGTAGGTTCTGGGCGGTCCGCCTCGACACAATCCACTGCAGCCTCTTGTGGTTGGGTTTGCTGCATTCGGGCGAGGCGTAGTCCAACAGACACAGAGCAACACGCTCGCTCCACAGCAGCAGCTCGCTGTCTGCAATCTGAAACCAGACCACACAGCAGTTCACTTTGGGTGTTTGGCCCACTGCCCCGTTCACTGACTGATAGCAGTGTATTTAAAATAATCTAATTACTTAACATGTAATAGCATGTTGCTTTCACAGGGGTTCCTGTAAACAGAAACCTGGTTTCTTTTTCCAGGTCAGGAGGTTAAAAGAAACCAGGATAAAACTGTCTGCAGGTTTACACTGAAACCTGATCGGCAGGTCATGTAACACCTGAACCTGTGAACACACATGAGCAGCAGTATCTCTGCAGCAGACCTAAAATAATCCTAAAGTAAAGTTCCAACAGTGGAACATAATTTGGAAAGTTTGTTCAGTAAATACAGTGGTAGAAGAGAAACATGGGCAAAAAACAAACAAAGATGAGTGGAAGTGGAAAAGCCTGAATACATTACAAGATGACATTACATTAGAAGTGCAAACACTTGGTAGTTGTCTGAAATCCCACCATGACTGCAGGCATTTAAATGCCTCTTTTCATGGAGTCAATCGGTCACAACACAAGACACCATGTTACATAACCACTGCAGCCAGCAGAGAAAATGTTTTGGACCAGAGCCGGGCTAAGAACAGATGGACTGCTGCTGAGCGTTGTCGCTTCTGTTGTGGATTTTTTTTTCCATCTCACAGGTGTTACTTTCCCTCCCTATATGAATTCTTATGTAATAAAGTCATACGTGTTTACCTTCAGGTGTCTCTGGATGTGATAAGCTATCTCCAACATGTCCTCCGACTGAACGGCTTCGATCTCCTGCCTCAGGAGAGACAAGGCCAGGACGGACGGCTGCATGGGCGGAGAGAGAACAGGAAGTGAAGAACGTGTCATCAAAACAAATTTCTGAACTTGTCATGAGACCGCCGAGCTGCTGTGATCCAGTGTGTGACCTCTGAGTGAATTCCTACCTTTGCTTTAGAGAATGAGATCCGGCACAGACAGGCTTTGAGCTGAGCCTCCAGCTTCTCCAGGCTCAGAGTCTCCTTCCTGTTTACACACAAACACACAGAGCAAGGTTCAGGTGTGTTTTCAGGACAGTGGAGAAAATTCTGCCATAAAAGCTCATCCTAGACTTTTTGAGAACTGGAAACCATCAAATTAAATCTGATATGAAGTCTGCGTGTTGTGTTTTGAACCAAAGCTGGCCATATAAAAACAATGCGCCGTGCCAGGGGTTATCTAAGCGAGGTGTTAGTGTCTGTGGCAGCGGACAACAAATCTTATCAGTGCACTGAAGTCTGCTGATAGGTGACTGCTGCCCTACTTCAAGTGGAGCTGCTGGACAAACAAGCGGTGGTGTGGAGAAGCTCTGCCAATCAAATCATGGGAAATCTTTGTGTTCACACACCGATCTGAACTCTGGTATTCTATGTTGACATTCAGGCGTGTGAAACAAATCCTGAATGCCTCCAACAAAGGCTACAAATTATTAATACTAACTGACTTAATGCTGACTTTGACTGGTTCTCTCTTCCCAGACTCTACAAGTAGATTTAACTCAACTTCACAGGATATAAAGTTGTAGGTCATTTCCTGCGCACGATGGTCTCACCTGTCCGTAGAGTGTGAAAGTGCTATCTGGTGATACAAATGCAGAAAGGTTAAGGCAGTGATGGCTTTGGACTTGAAGTTGAGCTTCTCTGCGATGATCTTCTCCATGCGGCCGAGGTCGGACACGGTGAACCGGCACTGTCCGATGCGGATGAGCTCGACGGTGGGCGCCAGGTTACACTCCTCCTCCGTCACTTTGGCCGCCATGTGGAGGCAGCTGACGCTGACGCAGGACAGGTGTTTTGGCTGGATCTGCGGAGGGCCACACGTGAGTAAGACAAGGTTTGAAGATGCGTTTCACATTACTGAGTAATAAAATGAGGAAGTAAGTGATGTATTAATAAAATACTATGTACTCATGAGGAGATCTGTACTTGTGTACTGTGTAAATTAATCAGTCAGCATATTTGCTTGTTTGCTCCTAGGTCTGCTGTAAAAACGACACCGGAGAGGCTACAGCCTTCTACAAACCACAGAAGCAGCCAAAATGTGTCACCAGACTGTGTTTAAAAAGTGTCCCGTGTCTGGTTCTGGTGTCAGTTGTGAATGCCTCGTACCCTTATCATGGCCAGGAATCTGTCCAGCAGGTTAACAGCCAGGACAAAGGTCTGCGTGCTGTAACCGAAGAAGCTGGTCAGACTCCACAGGTCCTCCACTTTGGCATCTCTGCACTTGGCCGAGATCCGACTGTCGTCCTGGAAAACAGAGATATTTCATTTCGGTTAATAAACAGGTTAATGAAAAGTCAGTATAACTTATTTCAACCCCTACATGAGGAAAATGCTGAGAACATTCCACCATTTACTGACCGTGGCTTAATGATCCCATTATTTGTTCAATGTGCTCACCTGAGTTGTGGATTCGATGAGGCTCAGTCCCGTCTCTTTCGGGAGGTAATAATGCTCCTGCTCATAATTCACCCTCAGCTCCTTCATCAGCTTGAAGCCGTCCATGTCTCTGGCACTGGAGCTAGCGGTCTCACGTTTTCAGCACAGTATTCTCACTGCAAAATGGGGAAACATTCAACATTCAACTCCAAATCCATCAAACAAAAGCGTCATTTTTATTCTCTCAGGTACGTTTTTGTCACGTTTTGCATGACACGGTGTGTCCAAACTTTTCACCTGTGCTGTATTTCATTGAAATGGGGAGAACAAAAGTGTTTCAGCTGACAATATTTGCGTTTTTCAGTTTTATGGAATTGGAGTTCAGGCTGTTAATGTGGAAACAAAGCACCAGAGGACATCACCGTGATGTCACTGCTTGTGTTGAATTATTTTCAGCTAAAGTAAGATGACACAACTGAACACAGCGGCGCTTTCACAGCTGTTTGAATGTGAAAAAGAATATTTACGTTCAATAATAAGAAAATATTGTCATTTCATCGTTTATGTGTGTTTGTTTCCTTTTTTAGCAGCACGTTTGTGGTATTACTATAACGTTACTGTATATCAGTGGCCTACATTTGCTCCAAGAGGGGTCACAGCTCAGAGCCCAGCCCACTTCCCTCAGCTGGGCTCCGGTGTCAGATTTCCTCTTGGTAGACGCCTTCTCTGTCCTCTTGACCGAAAAACAATTGCCATCCGAAGGTTTTGTCTGTTAATAAACAACCTAAAATACACAAAAACTCAAACCACACGGCTGGAAATCGTCTGTTCGGGTGTTTCAGTTGACGATAACCGAGAAAGCTGAGCGTTAACGGCGGCTAGCTAACGTTTTAAATCCTCTCCGTAGGAGCGGGGGAGGGGCTCGTTTTGTTCATTCCTCAGACCTTAAAAGGTCTATCAAATTATACTGTACAACACACAAACTAATGTTTTTTTATAGATTATAGCACACTGCCGATGTTCTTTTGTCGACCAGAATGTTCTTGTGCTGCTTTCTCCGTGAATATACCGAGGTTTAAACAAGCTTTGGACAGGGGACGGGTCCAGGGGATACCAATAACAACAGAGAGGGAGAAAAACATCTTGGGGTGGCCGAAGGAAAGCGTACGTGCAAACTAACAGAACGTTAAAATAACACTTTGAATCTGAAAACAACGACAAGGAAACACTCACTAGGAATAACACTGCTTCCTTCGAGAAATGAAAGTAGAAAATCCCCTAAAATACACCTCAACGCTCCTGTAGGACTTCTGTCGAAACTGGGCGACGGGAAAATAATTAGCAGAGGACAGAAAAAGACATCTTATTTATTCTGGACCGTCGTTATCTTTGTTCACTTAAAATCACAGATACATTAACGTCCCACTGTCGACCGTTCACTTTCGTCCGCTTTATTTCCTCCTCTTTTTTGTTCGAGTTAAGTGTAAAGAAAATTTTGTTCAGCAAATAAGCAAAGTCTGTGCAATACAAGTATGATTCTGATATATTTGTGATGGTTTACTCTACCTGTTCCTGCAGGTTAAATCCACATATCTGTTTCTGTCCTGCTGTAGCGTATATTCCTTGTCTCCTCTCTCCTTTCTCCGTTTTCTCTCTTTTGTTGACGTTCATAACGCTCACGCCCACACGGCAACGTCACAAGGCAGCAACCAATCAAATGCTTTCGTTCGAGAAACAGAAAGGCATAGCTTTCAGCCTGTTTCGGACTTAACGGTAAATATTAAAGCCTACGTTTAACGTTTTGTTATTATTTTTGATATTTATAGCATTATAGACAGGAAGTTCGTGCCTGATATCGATAGAAAATCTTGAATCCACCGTTAAATGTCACTCGAATCGATGTATGGGCTACATATTACATGAGACGATCCCCCTCTGACTGATGGTTGCATCAACCAATCAGCGAGCCGTCCTTTGGTACGTTCAAATAGGCCGCCCAAAATGGGATGTTTTGATTGGCTGATAGATACAGAGTCCTGACCATAGACAGTATTAAAACCCTGACGCAATCTTAGCATTACGTAGTGCCTTTTGATTAATTGTCTTCAACAAACTGTGTGGTAAATGTCAGAATAACGCCTGTGAGCGTTTGAATCGCTTCTCAGCCTGAATGTGGGCTTGTTGCGGTGCTAACGACTTAGGGAAATACACACAGTCAAATAAATGGTTTATGTAAAGTGAGTAAACATTTAGTAGTCGTTAAAAGATAAGACAATACTCACTACTACACCAAACAACTGGTGTATTAAAAAAATGTATTTGTTCATTTGTCATAATCCCTCACACAAAATCTCTATTGTCTGATTATTCGGTAAATTACGTCTTTACTTTAGAGTTCCGCTTTATTGAGGAACCACGTCCTTAAATATACAGATCTAAATCATTGTTCCCCAGGTTACACCACAAACAACGTTACAGAAAAACTCTCCGTAATTTTGAAAGTGTTTTTCATCATGACTCATCTGGTTAAGTTGGCTCACAAACGACTTCCCGAGAATGAAACTGAAATATGACATATTATTTCACCAAACGAATACCAAAGTATAAGTTAAGTTTATTTGTATTTACATGTAATATTTTGTTTTGTTGTTTGTTTTATAACCAAAGTCAGAAAGTAAATGAATGCATTTTAGGAGAATACACAATAAACTCTTTGTTGAAGTGTAAAAATGATATCACCAAATATTACATCAGCCTCGCTCATAACAAAGTTAAATTGAAAGCATCTATACACGTTTTCATAAGATAACTTTAATGAATATGAATTATAACAATAATATTATTATTTTATTGATATAATGGGAATGTTTCACAGTGGGTACACTGTAAAAACAATGTACTGAACAATTAACAGTCTCTAATATAAAATACTATTATATTTACCTTAAAATGCAGAATAAATATAGGTTGTGAAATATTTCATGGCATATGTTATGGTCTTTTACTGTCAAGATTTTCATCATAAAATCTACAGACATTTTAGAATACATAATAAAACACCAACCTTATATGTGAAATGTGAAACAGTACTTTTACTGTAACATTGGAAACGATTATACCGTATTTTATTACGGTAAAATTCTGGCAACCACAGCTGCCAATTTTTTTTACTGTAAAAACAACTTCTTCTTTTTAACAGTGTAGGTTTGTTTTGTTCTCCCGTTCTGCCTTCAGGTGGGCGGAGCCTGTTTCCCTTCTCTCTTCCCCCCAGTCCCCTCCTCGGAAGTAGACATATCTGTCTATATTCCGTTCTTTTATTTTTATATCTTTTTTACAAGAACCCCTTTTTCCCCAACACAGCAGCATGGACGCCAACATGGACGACTAAACTGGAGAACGGGTCCCCGATTCACCCCGTCATTTATCCTTGAATTGAGTGGACCGGATGAAATCCAACTGTGGTTTTCTCCGCTTCGCAGGGGAGGTAAGGCTTCGGGCTACGGCTACTTACTGGACAGTCAGTCAGCCATTTAAATGTCCCTGCTTCACAGTTGACGCGTTGGTCACCGTAAACACGCTCACACTCCTCTTACATGGCAGAATGTTGAGGCCGGTGACCAAGGTGTTTGCAACACTCATTTTAGTTCACGAATTAGTTCCTGCGCAACGTCACGTAAGATAGCTAGCGAGTTGCTAACGACGTTAGGCTGATCCAAGGTATAGTCGTGTGCGGGGAAGGAACGCTTGGTTAGTTCACCTGCTGAACGGGGATCTGACCGATCCTAAACAATGAGACCTCCTGGGGAGGCTCAGGGCAGCTCCCAGCGGATTAAGAAGTGTTTGGAATTCGCTCTGTCACTCTTTAGACGGTGACTGACGGCTACATTCAAAACCAGAGGCAGGGTTAGCCGGCTGTTATTGACTTTATATATGCCAAATGAGGTTAGAGCAGGCTTAAAGCTTGTATTGAGATAATGGCTAACGTTAGCGCAGTTTGTTTCAGGTGAAGTGGGCTGATGTACAACCCTCAGTGTCCCCAATAAACAAACATGACCGCCTCTCTCTGACAGTGCCCTCAGCCAACTATACATGAACAGCGATTAACAGTATTAGAAAGCCAAATAAATATGCACAATAATGTGCACATTCCACATTTCTGTTTTATTATGTTATCATGAGAGAGGGTGTCAACATTGTTCTTATGAAACACATTTTCTATGCACACACATGACCAATCAAAGAGCGTCATCACATTGCATTGCTGCAAAAATCATAATAAACCCACATATTACTGTAAAGCAGTTGTGCCTGTGGGTTCACAACATTGTCCAACCAACCCAAGACAATACCCTGATATATTAAAGGGATAGTAACCACATTATAAACAAACTTTATATAGGCCAAAGCTATAAAGACCACCTCTAGTAAATATTGTCCATGAAAACATCATAGACTACAACATCATCCAGCCCACAGTGTATTAGCATGAAACATTGGTGTACTGAGATTAGTGAGAGCACTGAGTGTGTGTTTCTCTGTTTCCTTGGTAAAGTAGAAAATATAAAGATTGAAGAGAGCCTGTAGCCTTGATCTGAACTAAAATGTTGTGTTGTGATGTGCTGTGTGCCTGTGCAGGTAGCTGTATCCAGTGGGGAGGTAGGCTCAACCAGGGGAGGAAAGAATGAAGTTCTTCGAACCCTGGGGACGCCAGAGGCTGTCTTTTCTTTTGGAAAAGGCCGCCTCTAGGGAAGCCAAGATGTGGAGGATCTACGTGCCAAAGAAGCCCTCCTCACAGGTGAGGAATCACCTCTGGGTATCTCCATTCATACTTAACACAGTCTGACCAACCATCACTGACCAAACATATCTCAAGATCATTCAGGAGCTGCACTTTGCTGGTTCTACCTTTTTAATAGCTGCAATCATACAGTTAGACTCAACTTCAACACTCAATAAGTGACTTCCTTTAATAGTTTGGTGCATGTCATCTATGATGTGATGTCACAGCCACATGTTTATCAGCAGTTCTCTTAGAGTATGACATCAGAAAAGGTTTTGGTGACCAAAAGCAGACTTTAAAATGCGAGAGAACCTGGATCCTAACATTTTATGTCATGATGGAATATGGCGGCATTAACGCAAAGTAATTATTTCACAAACAGAACAAAATGTTTTAGTTGATCTGTCATCTTTTGTTGATTTGCTGCTAGAGTACACATGGCTGCTGTGAGAATTAGCAGTTAAAACACACAAGATAGTTGTCAGCTTCTGTTTTTGTGCAGCAGAGGCTGAACTTGAAGCAGTGAAAGATGTTGAAGTGTTACAGTTGCACTGTTGAATGAAATGGATCAGTTTTAGTGTTAGCTGAAGTTGAAGTGGCAGTGACCGTGCTCAGAAAACACTAAATGTGATACTGATGTATATGTAACGTTATTGAAATCGGTCTTGGACTTTATGTAGTAACATTTGGCGATTTAGTTTTTTGGAAACAGATGATGCAGATTTTCATGATGTTAAAGAAAATAAGTTCAAGACTCGCTGAGAGATGAGATGTTCCCTGCACCGATGCATCACAGGTACAAAGGTGGATAACATGTAATCATGAAGCAGCAACATGTCAGTGAGTCACTGCACAAAGACTGCACTGACGCAAATGTTTTGTTTTTATCATCACTCACTTTGTCTCAAGACAGTTTACAGGCACGTCCACACATGATGTCAAATTCCTGTGAAGCTCAAACCTTCATGTTTAATTTGAATCATTCAGAACCTCACAGGATTTCCAAATGACTTTTGATCTCCTGAATTCTGCTTTAAACTGTCTCACACTTAACAACAACACAGTCTACTTTATTCTATATGATAAACATAGTCAAACAACCTTTTCACTTCATTGACTCACTCTGTCCACCATGGAAGCTCTGCTACTCTGAACTTGTAGCTGAATAAAACATTCATTCAAGGTTGATCAATACATTCATCACTGCAAACTTCAGTCTAAATGCAAGCCACTTTCTGATTGGTTTAAATAAATCACTAAATTTGTCTGTAATCTCTTTTTAGAAAGTCGTTAAATCTACATTCTTACTTTGGAGTGCCGACTTCTTAATCAGGAGTTATTTTAATCGGACTGATTGTGATTAGTTTTTTCCCTCTGTATTACTATTTTAGTTTTCTGCTTGACTTTTTATTTTTCCTGTTCATCATCATTCAAAACAAAACAATAGAAACTCACCTTAAATTCACTTTTTTGTCTAAAAAGACCAAAATTAAAGACATTCATTTTTACTACTATAAACTACCAAATCCAAATTATTAAGCGAGTTATTTATTACATATTGAACATTTTCAATGTAAAATATACATACATATATTGTAAACATTCAGTCAGCATGATGGTTATTTATTGACTGCGTTAGTTCGGTCACCAAGTTCAGTTTTTTTTTTTTTTTTTTTTTTTTTTTTTTTTTTTTTCTCCTCCTCTCTGTCGGGTCATGACCCACATCATCCCTCTGGGTGTAGCTGCAAAGTTGGAGATCTTGTTTCCACAGTTCCATGTTTTACAGAACTGCAGTTATCCTGTCATGTGACAGAGGATTTCTTTTTGCCTCCTGGTGGAGGTGTCCGCGGTAAACTAGTAGGAGTCCATTGTCTGCTGAACACTGATACTGGTATCTGAATACACCTGAGAGACCCTGCAGCAGCACTCACATTAACACAACATACCATAACTCTGATGAATTGTTTCACTGGTCCCTGTTTGCGTCTCTGGATTGGTCCCATGAAGGGAAGTCTTAATGCTATCTGTGCTAAGCCCATACTTTTATACTAGGAATGGACATTTTAAGTAAATTCCATACTGAAGTACTTGAATTATTATCAAGTACTCTATAGAAAAATATGAAATGATGTGAACATGCTAATTAGGCTCATTGGGTTGACAGTGAGGCATCCATGGCACTAATCTGTACAAGAGAAACTTGCTGTGCTGCAGGAACATCAATAGAAAAACAGTAAGACACACAGAATATGCACAACATCATATTTGGAACTTTTTCTTCCCTCCTCTCTTCTGTTCTATTTCGGTTTATTTTCTGCAGCTACCTGCGCCCTGTGTCCACTCTCCCAGCTGATCTCAGCATGTGGTGTTCATATTAAATGGAATTAGCAGCGAGCTAATCTCTGACTGGTAATCCAGATCTGCAGCTGCTGAGTCACTGCAGCACATCCATGTCTCTGCTAGTTAAATCTGGCCAACGCAACACAATAAACGCCCTGTTGTTGTTGTTGTTCTGTTGTTGTGCAGGTTTGGATCAGAGTCCAGCCAGGTTAGCTAATCAGGGGAAACCTCTGTTCTCCATCCAGTCCTTGGTTTCCAGTGTTCAGTAATTCACACGTCAGAACAGAGAAAATAAAATGTATTCCTCAACATAACATCTCCTCACATACTCAGATCTAAACTTCTCCTGAAGGAACATCGATGAATAACCCAAACAAGGATTAAGAGCACAGGCAGCTGCTCTGACTCAGAAACTGTTGCAGATGTGGGCCAATAAAGCCTAATAAGACGTTGGATATGAGCCTGAAATACATAAATAAACCTGACTTTATGAGCTGTTTGTCTGGGCTCTCAACCTGCCAATTTAAACTCTTGATGATAATGAAGAGGCAGTAAATGACACTTATCAGCGCCTTTGGTCGAGTTAGCAGCATGTGAACTGGTGAGGTCAGTCGGTCTCTGAGCCATAACAACAATAGCAGCGCTGTTGCTGGGTAGAATATGTGCCTGCAGGTGTGGTGACCAGACAACAGCAAAACACTTTTTTTGACAGCCGTGACTAAATCCAGAGTAATCTGGATTGCCTTCTTGGGAGTTTCAGGGCGGTTGCATGAGGAAGGCGTCACCTGTGGGCTCGCCTTTTTCTTGCAAACCATCAGCTGACTCAGGAGGCAGGAAGCTTTCTAAACTGTACCATGCTGCAGAACTGCTGAGCCTAGGTGTTGTCCTTGAACCTGACCAACAACAACCACTGAGGAGGAAGCAGAGTGAGAGGAAGCCTCTTAAAAAAGTTAGCCTCAATTACAAGACATGCTTAAAGGACTACATGTCCCTTCAGGGTGCCCCAGAAAGAAATGGCTATCAGGACCAGTTGCCCTCTGACCATAGACCCCTGCTGCTCGTCCAGTGTGTCACTTCCCACACACTGAACCAGAGATTTCAGCTCTGAGACAAATCAGGAATGCAGAACTTAAGAAGTGATTGGAAGGTTTAGATTGTCATTTCATACAACAATTAGATTTCAGTTAGAAAGAAGAGTTATATTTGCATATATTACCAAAAAAAGTGACTGTTTGTACAACCTTTAGTCAGCAGACATGACACATCACACAGTTTTTTCTGCCTCAGCATAAATCCTGTAACCAGCTATCACATGGAAGGTGTGTGGTTTTGTAAAACTATAGGTGGTTGGTATAACAGTGAAAGCATCTTGTAATTTGGTGTTTCTAAATATCATCTATCTTAAAGCACTTTCACCCACAAATGAACAGTTAACTCATTCACAGCCGTCTGCTGTTATCAAACTGCTGACAGAGATGTGAGGAAATTAAAATGACAAATGAATCTGTGAGATTCATTTGTCATCAGATTAACCAACATTTTCTGTAATAAATTCATATTTATTTTTTTGTGGACCCTTGGCTTTTCACAGTATTCACTAAGAAAATAAAATGTAGTGTAGGAGCCAAAATGTGTGTGTGTGTGTGTGTGTGTGTGTGTATTTATATATTGGTATTTGCTTGGATCACAAACATTCTCTGGATCACTGTCATTTCCATTAAACTGACACAGTGTCAATCGTCTCGTCTCGTATAGTTTCATGTCTTTGTTTGTCATTCTTTCATTAATAAATCTATCCGGTCTTTCTGTGCATTTGAACGTGTCACAGTACGGTCTGCTTAGCTTCTTAGCTTCTTTTTTTAATGGACAGTGGTTGCTATGTGGCGGCTCATCAGTAATAGAAAAACGATGCATGGCTATATAACACCAGGATGAATATGTTTTCAATGATATGCTTGCACAGCTAAACTGTTCAAAGTGTCTGTCACACCAGTGTTTACTCAGCACATACAGCAAACAAACTGAACATCTGCAAACTCAACCTTCATTTTTGGTAACATGTTTTCTCTGGGTACTGTTCTACAGCATAATTAATCATGTAAAAATGTTTTTTTCAGGGAGTTTTCAACTTCATTATTATTATTGCTGTTATTGAATAAAATCAAATAAAATTCTAATGTTATTGATCTTTGTTGCATCAGCTAGCCTGAGCACAGATGAACTGATGTAACCTTAGAGTTCATCTTTATTTGCTCTCCTTATCAAAGAGTTATGCAACAACTGAGTCTGTACAGTCTGCTCACGTCTCCACAGACACCTCACACACACAAGCCTGCATCTGTTTCAGAAACTCCTTTAAACTGTCACAACCAAGCTTCTGTTTGTGTCTGTGATCTATTAACCCGAGTCAGATATCACACATTGACACCATGAGACCAACATCAGATCAATGCTCTTCTCTGGTCCTGGCTTCAGTTTAAAAACCAGCTTAGCATGTTGAATGTGCAAATGAAAAGCTTCTTGACACAGTCTGATATCATCAAGGTATAGGAACCTCTGAAGGGGAAGTGTCAGCTGGTGAATTATTTCAGCAGTCAGATGGAATTCCTGGAATGTTTGTGGATCGGGTTGGTGTGGTTGTCGAGCTGGTTTAAGAAGATCATGTTTGTCCTTGAAGTATATGTGACGAATATCAGTCACAAAGGCTTCAGGTCCTCCCTAAATATACAAAACTAGTTGACTCAGTTGGAGTTAAGTCCTGTCTAGCAACATTTGGCAGTGGTGGAAACCAGGCCAAGTGTTGACCTGAAATAGCATTGACGTCTGTGAAGAGAGAAGAGAGCACTCAGCACTCTGTTTGTACCTTGGTTCCTTGTGTGTCCATAAGTAGTTGGACACACAAGAACACGAGTAGTTGTGTATCGATAGAAAAACAACAGAAGGTTGTTGAGTCAGTTGTAGATACCTGGGACAGCTTTGGAGTGGAGCTGGGGCCATGAGCCTGTTATTCTCGGTTCTCTTTTATTTGCAACAACAGTGTTATTTTTTCTGTATTAATATTTTTATCTTATTATTCTTCATTGCTCCCCATTAATTTGTTCTACTTTTTTTCTTTAGCAGTTCAAAATTCAGAGAACGGTAGGTGGTACCTGATCGGTCTGTTCTGTGTGACCCATTTTATGGGAACAGGCACAGAACCTGTGTTCACAAAAACTGTAATGATAACCACGTCCACGGTGCTACCCGTGATCTATGACTGAAAGCTGAATGTGTCCAACCCGTCTATGAGTTCAGCCCTCAGCTTCTCAAGTGAGAGGACTCTCTGCTTGTCTTTGTCTTATATCATAGTACATTAAAACTCTTTTGGTGAGACAAAACAAGATGTTTGATGTTTCATACACTGAACATTTAAAGTCTCAAAGAATGATCATCTGATCATGAGAGGACAGTTATAAATACACTAGTTCACACATCTCTCACTTCCCTTCTCGATCTGCACATAAACACGTACTTCATATCAAATGCTTTGTTGTTTTTAAATACGCTGGGACACAGAGAAATAATTTGATGTTTAACACTTCATAACTCATAAATGTAGCATAAATGGTTCTAAAACTGTGTTCAGACACTTAGATGCTAAATGTTGGCAGGTACGAGGCACTGGGCACACGGAGTAGTCAGTCATTTACAGAGATGCCACACTCATGTTCAACAGCAAACAGGCTCTATAATGATGGTTTTCCTTCAGAACGCCATCAAAGTAAGACGGATTAATAAGTACGACGGCACTGGCCTGGAGAGATGAGGCCGTCGGTTGATGTTGTTGTTAACCTCGTGTGTTTTTGTCGTTGTAGGATACAGACATCTCCCCGGCCCAGCGGGACGAGGCCGTGCGCTGGTTGACGGAGCTCCACGGCAGACTGCAGCTGTACCCAGAGACCCTGGTGTTAGCTGTTAGTATCCTGGACCGCTTCCTCGCTCCCATCAAGGTAAAGAGAAAATACAAGCCGTACTACAGTAATGAAGTCGCTGCTAGCAGAACTCTCTCTGCGTTTAATTCTAAGCAGGAGCACTCAGAGCAGAGCTAAGTTCATGGGGGGGGTTAGATAATCTAAGTGGACATGCTTGATAGGTTTGTCTTGGATTCCCACTGCTGTGCAGCTGTGATGACGAGGCATTTCTTCCAGCTGCCTCTCAGTCTGCGTTTACACAGGAGCAGGAAGTTTGAGTACAGAATGTCAGCTCGGGATGACGTCTCAGTCCACAGACAGGAAGGGCGTGTTTTTAGCTGAGGAATAAAATGTTCCAGAGATGGACACTGTGTACTTCTGATAAGGAACTGTGTGTGTGTGAGTGTTGTGAGTGTGTGTAAGCATCAGATTCATACCTCGTTCCTTTTGTGATCTCAACTGTCCCATCAATAAACACAGCTACTGCTGGAGTAGAGAGCTGACTGCTGACTCAGGCTTTCTTTCTAGCACAAAAAGCGCTGATTCATGTTTTATGTAGTCTGAAACAAATAGCGTTGTAGCATTATTGAGAAGCAGAGATCTTGTAGTAGATATTGATCAGTGCGGCTGTGATACAAAACGCTCCGCTACACAACAACCCATTAGAATTTACCTTATCATTGTCACATACTTCTCTGCAGCCAGTGACAGCACTGTTCACGTTTCTAAAACAAACTCCTGCAGCTCATCGTCTCACGTTAGAGAAACAAGACACCACGATGAGGAGTTGTACTTATGCATACTTAGTGTGCTGCTTAGAGTGGACAGCATCCACTCTGGAGGAGCAGACAGGACTCCTTTCATGCTGTGGACAGGGTTAGCAGAAAAACATGTTAGCCACATACAAGGGGCTCACCTCAAAATCAGTATAAGTGTACGCTATATTAAGAATATTTTCACCACATCACACAGCCTTCTTAGGCCTAACAGAGCGTCTGTTCGTCATATTATGCTGAGTGCCACAGCACAGATAGAAACACTCAAATAGCTGGTGTGTGGTGTAATACAGATAAATATCTACATTTAGTTCTCGTTCTACCTCAGCTCCATTTCGAAACACACAAACTATCCTTTCAGTGTTCTTTTCCTGCTATGACAAGTCAAAATATCTTCTGTGACAAAGTCCTGAGGAGAAACGGGCAGCATGCATGCGTGTGCAGGGGATTTAAAGGCCAGCAAGAATGGAAACTCTCCACAAAACAATTTAATAAAAGCTCATATGTCCTCCAGCAGACATGTCAGCTGAGGTCAGCTTGACTTCAGCACTTTTTATGGATTTACTGATTTATTGATGGCTTTGTTTGTCCTCAGGCCCGTCCAAAGTACCTGCGCTGCATCGCCATCGCCTGCTTCTTCCTGGCTGCCAAGACCTGTGAAGAAGACGAGGTGAACACAAACAACATGAACACACACACCTACACACACAATCAGACTACGGTGCAGATACCAAAAGTTGATGGATCTTATACAAATATTAGAATCCACTGAAGGTCAGATATGTGAGGATCACCCAGGTAATTGTGTCTGTGTTTGTGTCTGTGTGTGTGTGTGTCTCTGTGTCTGTGTGTGTGTCTCAGCGTGTGCCCTCCCTGAAGGAGCTGGCTGCCTCTAGCAGCTGTGGCTGTTCTCCATCAGAGATCTTGAGGATGGAGAGGATCATCCTGGACAAACTGAACTGGGATCTGCACACTGCCACAGCACTGGACTTCCTGCACATCGTACGTCTCACACACACACACACACACACACACACACACACACACTCACTCGCTCGCCAGGGATGGGAAGATTTTCAGATTCTTTATTGATTTCCAGGTTTTCAGCATCATCATGAGTCTGAGAGAAACAGAATAGATTTATAGTCTTTGTTTTCATTAAGGCTTTCTAAGTCAAAGAAGGTTTCTGCTCAGTGCGTCTGCACGGCTCTAATGTTATTAAAACAGAACATTTACCCTCGATATCGGACATGCTGTTCAGTTGTGAAGCATCGTGACATGTTTCAGCATATTGCTGCTGACATGAAGTGATCATTTTACAGACACAAGTCATCTTCATGAAATCACACTTTGAAGACACAGTCTCCTTTTTGTTTCCAGCAATGTAGATGCACAAGTTTGACATCTTTGTCAGCGACTGTCAGAAAAACACGCTGGCCTCGATACAAGGGAACAGATCTGAGCTGTACGATTGTGATGTGCGTGTCTGACATGAACTGAGCAGCATTGAACGGCCTTAAAGTGTGTCAGAAATGTTACATACTCACTGAACACTCCCCACATCACGAGGTCTGTCATTATCACTGATATTATCACTGCTTAGTGTTTTATGAGTGCAGCTAGTGACACCTGGTGGTAAAAAGGCAATACTGCCCTCCTTTTACTGTCAGCGCCTCGTACAGATGAACCTGCGGGATGATGTTTTTTTCTTTGCTTTACCATCTTTAATAAGTTTCTCGTGTTCTCTATGTCTGCTTGTTCTTTATTCCTATCATCATTGCAGGGGTCTTCAACCAGGGGTCCACAACCCCTATGGGGTCCGCAGGGGTACTGCAGAGGGGTCTGCCTGTTTTTGTCATAATAATTGACAATTTTCACCAAAATAATGGTGAAAGTGAGCGTGTGATAACTGAGAAACTACAAACAGAGAAGGCAATTGCACTCCCATTAGATGAATCAGTGGATATGATTGCATGTCCCCGTTCCCTTTGTCTCTCATCCAACGGGTCCTTGGGCTGAAAAAAGTTGAAGACCCTTGCTTTATTGTCACCTGGTTTGAATCCATTATCATGGTGGTTAACAACATAAAATGCTGTATTCTATTAAACATTTGTAGGTAACTGCGTGGCTTACAAATATGCTGAGGTACTTTAAATCTGGAACTGTTATCACTTGTGATAACAGCTGGCCACAAGTATCCAAGGACTTAATGGTTTCACTTTGATCAGCTGCTGTTCTTCAGTTTGGTTGTGTATTTTACTTTGCATTGATTTTTCTGTCCGGTTGAGTCAGATGGCCATCACCACGAGCTGTGTTCTGCTCAGGTTTCTGCCTCTTGAAGTTTTTCTTTGCCACTGTCGCCAAGTGTTTGACATTGGTGGGAATCGTTGGGTCACTGTAAAAGAAATTACAAGAGATAACTTCAGTTCTATTAATATATTTTATTCACTTCTGCTCCTTTTCTCCTTCCCATAGTTCCATGCGATGGTGTTGTCGTGTCGTTCTGGGTTTTTGGACTCCATGTTGGGACTGAACCGCTCTCAACACCTCGGCCTGCTCACACGCCAACTCTACCACTGCCTGGCCGACCACACGCTCATGCAGGTACACACACACTCTCTCGTTACTCCGCACCATAAATAAATCTGCTCCTCCGTAGTTATGTAACAGTGATCGATTTAAAGCATGTTCTATTTTTAAACACAACACGAAGGCTGATCGCCCTCCGAGGCTCAGCTTTTCACCTGAGTTTGTCCCACGTGTGTCCCTGTAGCTCAGAGGATCCATGCTGGCCTTGGCCCTCATCACCCTGGAGCTGGAGAACTGCTGTCCTGACTGGCTGGCTCTCACCATCGACCTGCTGAGGAAGGCACAGGTAACACACTGACACTCTCTGTGTTAATCAGTGACAACTTGTGGCCAATCAGAAGCTTGCTCAGCGTGGATCACGTGACCAAAGCAAACAAAGTGAAGCTTTGGAGAAGCAGCAGAGAGGAAACTCCTGACAAGTTCAAACTAGTTTCTCAAAGTGTATCAACATCTGTCACCTGCAGTGAGACAAAGACTTTGACAGGAACACAGAATAAAGGGGAGACATCAAATTTGGAGAAGTTGTAAGAGCGAGAACAGAGGAACCTCATGATTTTCTCTTCTGGTGACAAGCCTCTGACCACATTCAGTCTGCAGCTGCTGTTTCCCCCTCTCAGTTTGTCATCACAGCTCTGTGATGTGGACAGAAGTCAATACGTTGTCATCATATGACTTCGTCTTTGAGCAAGGCAGAGTGTGTGTTTAGCATCAGGGTGGTGCTGCTGTCAGTCACACAGCAAATAAGACTAGATGTAGACAAAACAGTTGCACTTATCAAACACAGAGAAACTTTGTTACGCCTCATCCTGCCCCATCCATATCCATAACAAAACTGTGTAGCCACTTTTGATTTCAACACCATCATCACTGTTGATGACAAAACAATGAAAAGGCACAACCTCCTCCTCAACGTCAGCGAGACTGAAGGGATCGCAGGGAATGAAGTGGATGGAGTGGACAGCTTCAAGCACTTTAGGTGTCCACATCACGGGCCTGACCTTGGCACTGCATACTGACAGTGTGCTGAGACAGTTTGACCTCAGATGTTTGAGAAGATTCCAGATCAAATACTGAGGAATGATTACTCGTACACCACGAAGAGCATCCTGACAGTGAACCTCACTGCCTGGTACGAAAGCAACGTGTGGCAACCACAAGACTCTGCACAGAGTGCTTCATTCAACGTACAGTAGGGGGTGCTCTGTCTACAAGAAATTTATACCCGACACTGTGAAAATAAGGCAAGGCAGATCATTAAGGATCCACAGCCTTTTCTCCCTCCTGTGATCAGGAAGAAGCTTCTGGATTCACCAGGCCAGTACTGAGAGGCCCTCAGACAACTAGGATCCTAAATAAGGACACTACTTAAGACTGAAGCTTATTTCACTGAAATAATGATCAGAGTGTCACGGAAAGGTTTCATTTTATAGGCCAGAGGTTTGATTGTGGTTTGAATTCTTTATTCATGCTGATGAGCAGGAACATTTTTAGCTGCTTCAGTCAAAGTTAAAGAAGACTTAAATCTTCACTGTTGTTTGATCTTCATCACTGATGAAGATTGCAGAAGATGGATTTCTTTCTCATGTTGCATCTTCCTCTCATTCCTCCCTCTCTCCTCCTCCTCTTCCCTCCCTCAGATCGACAGCTCTGAGTTGATCCGGAGTCGAGAGCTAGTGGCTCGTAGTCTGTCCACACTGAGAGCTTCCCTGCCTCCAAACACTGTCTACATCTACCAACCCCTGCAGCAGGACCCTACATCCTCCTCCTGCACACCGGGTATGTGAATCTCTCATCTCTGAAGTTGCATTGTGGGGAATGTAGGCTGGACAAAGAAGAACAGTGTGTGGAGTAAACAAAGATGTAACTCTTTTTTTCTTTGCAGGGATCATCACCTCTGTCACCGAGTCCTCCAGGGACCATGCCCTTGCCCAGCCACAGACACCTGCTGGTGGGGAGGAGGGCAGCCAATGGCCCTGGAGCTCCGTCTCTTCCTCCTCCACCTCCACCAATAGCAACATCCCAGCTCTACTCTCCCCACCCAAACACCTCCGCCATCTTAACAACCTGCGGAAGGTTACACTGCGCTGCAAGGCCTCCGCCAAGCGCAAGGTAAGAAAGACCCATGAATGCGTCCTAACCAATGAAAACAGTTGCCAGCTGCAGCCCTGTAAGTCTGTCTGTGTGTTCAGGTGGAGGAGATGGAGGTGGACGACTTCTATGATGGCATCAAACGTCTCTATAATGAAGACATCACCACCACAGCGGCTGTCCAGGAGGGGGCAACGCCTGCAATGGGGGTGATAACAACAACAGGTGGTGGTGGAGGAGGAGGAGGAGGAGGTCTGGGTGGTTGCAGTGTCCTGTTGTCCCGACAGGAAGGCAGCACCTCCCCCTGCCCGCCTCTGCAGCCAGTCAGTGCCTCCTAGAGACCAAACATGAACCTGTCAACCAAAACCACCTTCACACTGACCTCATATTAAACACCGCCAGTCAAAATACCCAAAATCTAACTTTTAGCAACAGTGACGGGCAACTCCCTCAGCGATAGGCAACAAAGTCCGAGAACGAGAAAGAGAAAGAGGTTTATTCATTTCCATTTGCATTAAAAAGCAATACAAAGGCAGCTCCTCAGGAAATGTTGCCTGTTATAGTTGCTCTCACTGTTTTTGACGAAGCATACCTCCAAAAGAAGAAGAAGAAAAAGCTGATGTTCTAATCCAAATAAATCAGAGATACAGACGTGTCGGTGCTGAAGATGGTTCTGGTTGCAGCGTGAACGACCCCAGCGAGCTGCTCAGCCGTCCTGACATCAGCTCCCATCATCCCCTGCAGCCGGAAAACAGAGCCCAAAAAAATTTAAACATTCAAAAACTAAAAAAGCTGCTACTGCTCCTCTCTTATTAATTCTATTTGTTTGAACACACAAAAAATAAACAGTATTACAAAAGATTTAAAAAAAATATCTAAATAGAAAAGTTCAGTTGACAAAAAAACCTAGAAATGACTTCTTCTGTGTCTCGCTCTCTTCTCGTCATCGTTCGTCAACTTATATTTGTTGTTTACTTCTTTAACTCTTTCATTTCATGTATTTATGTTTTACCTCTTTCCTTTCCTTCCTCACTCTGCATGTGTTCATCTCTATTTATAACCTCCTCACAGAGTCTAAATCAATGTGTGAATGTTCCCAGATGATTCTCTGTATTATTCGCCCACGTAGAAAAAAAGTTTTGTTTTTTTTTTGTTTGTTTTTTTTAGTGAAGTGCAATTTTATTGTTAATAAGATGCTAATATAAACATCCCTCCTATCGATCCCTTTGTTTTCCCCTCCCCAGCTTGTCAGCTTGTTGTGACAGCTTGACTGAATGAACGTTACTCAGGTTGTTTTATTCACACAAAAAAGTCTCTTTCAGGCTGCTGCTTCAGTTTCAACAAACACAGCAGTGGGTGAAGTCAGTTAGTTGACGTAAACCTCCTGAGAGTTAAAAAAAATGCTGTTAAAAGATATGAAGGACATACAGTATTTAGTCTGGACCTGTTCTTTAAACCTGGTTTAAGTAATCCAGGCTAACGTGACATAATCCAGGTTTTACAATCAAGTTAACATCCTCGTACAAAGAACAGTCAAACTGCATGAAGCAGCTTAAGAGAATGAAATGGCATAAAACAACCGTGAGTTATTTAAAGCATTTTAATATTAAGCTAAGAGACAGAAATATGGTTTTTGAGTTGGTGTATGAGTTTCTGAAGGAGACAAGTGACAATCTTCACTCAAATGTTCCAAAAAAAAAAAAAACAACAACAAAAAAAAGTCTAAAACAACATGCTGTTTTTATCTCTTGAAGTTCTGTTAAAAATATTTTTATTCCTGCAAAAAAAAAGCTCTGTCCTTGCTGCTGGAGCTGCTGGTAGCTGCTTCAGGTCCCTGAATGCACCGCGGCGCCAATAAATAAAGATGAAGATATGAAAACTGAACTTTGTCTTTGTCCTCATTTGATCACACAAAAACATTCATGTTACACATTTTAGTTCAGTCCAACAGAATATTTATGGAGAAATGCTCCAGGGAGGAGGTCTACACAGACACAGGGGTCCTTTGAGCTAAATGCTAATGTCTGTAAGCTAACACGCTGTTAAACAAACATAAAACTTTTCTATGTTAACCATTATTAGTTTAGTGTATCATAACGCTAATATTTGCAAATTTGCACTATACAGAGTGTACAGCTGAGGCTGGCCCCATGTCATCTGAAACCGGCTCTAAAACCCTTCAACTCTGAGAAGTATGTGCGGTTACATAAATGGATGATGATGGAAAGTCAGAGGGTTGTTACAGTTCATACTGAGCTGGATCCATCCAACAGCTTTCAGTCAGTCTGACTCTGGACCAAAATGAGGAGAAAATCAACAGAATGAGTCAGTCTGACTAAATATTGAAACTTTCTGTATCATGACATTCTTACAGCTGTGTCACCTGACTCAGCAGACCAAGAGATCTGTCCTGCTGAGCGTGTGACAGCAGATGAACACACCATGGCCAATCACCATATAACACTAATTCATAAACTCATAAAGTCTTCAGTTCCTCAAACTATCCACGTTCTTCTCAGTTTCTTTGTATTACTCTTCCTCATTTTTAAGCACCTAATTACTTCAACACCAATAAACCCAACTCTTCAAAATGTTTATTGAGGGTGTCAGCTGATTAACTTTCAGAGTTTGTATATAATATTTAATGTGGAACATTTCCCCCAAAATCAAAACGTGGACAGACTTTAAACAATGAGACAGACTTACATGTTCTGCACCATGAGCCTCAAAGTACCCAAAGTACCATCCTGCTGCTCTGTGTTAAATGGAAGGAATCACACACTTTGAGTAACCTTGAGATGTCTGTGTCGCTTCAGACTTATCATCGCCATGGTAACCTGTAATCACGGGTTGGGACACTGCTGAGCAGCAAACAAGTGACCAATCAGATCAACAGCAGAATTGAAGCCAACAATCCAAATGAAGATGTGACTTGTCACCTCTTTTCCAACTTAATAGATGACAATAAGCTGAAGGTACGAGCTCATTGAACTCATTGCACTTTACTGGTAGTTCAGCACATAGTGAACGCTGGAAAGTTGCTCTGTGTATTTAGATGTCTTTGTAATCTACCGGGATGATTGGGATGTCCATCTTGACCACACTGAGAAGCTTTTGAACGAGTTACCCAGCTTATCTCTTGAACACAATGGTGTCTATTGATTACTGTGTCCTGTCTGAGACTACACAGATAAGATAAACTTTACTGATCTCACGTCAGGGAAGTTCACTTGTTTACAACGGCTCATAATATACGTGGTAGATAAGAAACTACTCAGAAATAAAACTGAATAGTTAAAGATATACTGGAAATAGAGAAATAGAAATAAAATACAGTATAGTTATATACATTATATACACCTTTCAAGTATGTGGCTATGCATGACGAATCTTTAGTAAATATACATTGGCACACAGACATGGGTGAGATTTTACAAAAAATACAGAAGATCATCACAGTGTAGACGTTATACACTGTTATATCTACAGTGGGAGTGAGCCGCCATGTTGAAACACCATGTTTCTACAGTAGCCCAGAACAGACTAACTAAATACTGAGTCTAGACAGAGCCTTTCAACTGTTGTTTCTCCTTTACACAAGGTAAGTGAGGGTGATGTAAGGAGATTGCAATGCAGTGATTACACCACTAGATGCAACTAAATCTTACACACTGGACCTTTAAATCACTTAAAGGGTATGTGTAGTGACATATGTGCCAGTGTAACAGTGCTACATGAAGTCATGCTGCTGTTACAGAGTGTGACACTGTGGGAGTAGCAGTCTGGTGCAAAAGGAGCTTCTTTAAGCCCCACAGTCTGATGGATGTATTTTCTGGTCTGCATAGTCGCTGTCACAAACCTTGAAGGCTGAGCTGTTCTGTCTTCACAGACTCTCTTGTTCTGGCCACTCCACGCTGATATTGACACTCATATTATGTCCTGAGTTGTTACACTTTGACCACGTGGATGTTGAATAGCCAGTTTGTTTCTTGAGCAAACATCAGCTGAACTCTTCTTCACTTGTTGTAAAGGAAACACTGGCTGTAATGTGAGCTGCAGGAGGCCATAAATGATGAACCTTATAGTTCCCTCAGTGTCCTAACAGAGGCTGGCTCCTGGACGGTCTCTAACCCAGGAACATTAATATTAATAAGTAATATTACATGTAATTTAGCTTTGCAATAATGTGACATTAAAGTTCTTATTATCTGATATGAGAGACAGACTGTAGAGTATTATGTAAGTATACACCACAGGTCTAACCGGCTGTTTCAGAATGTACACACTGGCTCCACTGAGCTCGTTCAAATAGAAACTAAACACACACACACACACACAGGGTCATGAGCAAACATGTCCTCCAGCCTGCAGTGTTTCTCTACATGCCGAACATGTTGTTACCTGTTACAATACCATTGGTAACCAATGGAACTACATTTCCCTGACGTGGTGTTTGTAAAAACGTCCTGAATCCAGTCCTATCCAGACCCCAGCTGTGTGTGTGTGTGTGTGTTGCTACAGACACTTGTAAGACAGCATCTCAGAGATGCAAATTCATGATGCATTGTGCCCTACAAAGTGAACACCCCAGATCAATTATTTAACCTGTGCAATGTCCGAAGACAGTGGAAAATGCTGATCAGTGTTCTGGAGTTCAAGGTGAGGTCTTCATATGTTTTGTTTGGTCCCACCAACCGTATCCAAAACCAAAAGATCACTTTACAACCACCAACAGATAAAAACAGTAAAACCTCCCTGGATCAAAACCTCCGAGACAGAAAATATTTGGCATTCTGCCCAAAAGGCTACAGAAAAACATGAGCTGATTATCACTGTAGCTGCAGACTTATTTTACACTGATCAACTATTTAACTATGCCAATACTAATAATTTCAGTTGACCTGAAAAAGTCATGAAACATTTTTTATCTTCATTTCTGATGTCATGAATAAAGCTGTAAATCCATGGAGCCCCAAAACATGCAGCGAACAGATGATTCAAAAATTGATCACGTCAGTAAATAAGTGATTAATATGTTATTAGCTCAATAATTAAAGCAAAGCAGTGAAACATTATAATCTAACTTTTTACTTTCTTGGTAATCTCAGATTACTTTAATTAATAAATAAAATGATTGACAGGAGGCTAAATAGAATGAAATAAATCTAGTTTTGGAGGTTCAAGAGAAACATTGATTTTTGTACTCCATTCATCATTCAAATAACTAACTGTATTTTTTTAATTCATTCAAAGGCAGAGACCTCAGCTGCTGCAGTAAAGCCTGAGCATGCTCTACAGTGTATACTCTTCACTTATATTTTTGACTTGTCTGATAACTTTTTTTCAGCATTTTTACCTTCAAATAAACTTGTAAAATAATCTGACGAGAATGAATTTATATAAAAAACATTCCTGAGGTTAATCATCTATGAAAACAGAGCAGTGTTAAATACAAAGACACACACACCAACTGTGAAACATATTTAATACTCAGTGTATAACTTTGACCAGTAGTGTGAAAAACACTGTACATCTTTAATGTGGAACACCAAATTACAGTAAACAGTGGACAGTCGTAATTTACCACACACCCGGCTCATCCCGGTGTCGACGTTAAAGCACAATCAGTTTTTACATGTTTTATTCCAACTGTTTCAAACCCTCCATCAGTTCTTAGATTGCTTCCCTTCCTTCAGGCAGCCATTGATCAAACTTCTTTTCTGTGAAAAACAACTTTCAGAGAAATAATCCACGTCAGTCTGCTGTGTTCATCACATGCTCGTCTAGCTGAGTGTGAAATCTGGTGTGTTCAAGCGCTAACAAGAGTCTGCCATTTTCCCTGTTTTCAAATGTCCAAGCAGCACATGAATGCAACACACTACCATGCAGTGATAATGTAACTGTGGTAAAAAAAAAAAAAGAAACAATAACACGACTGTGTGCACATCATGAGGATGGACAAAATGAAACAAACATCTGAAAACAAAGTGCAGTTAAACACAACACCAAATATAAGATCACTTCAGTTTATCACAGGTGGCTGTCCAGTTCTAGCAGAACTTATGTTGTCCTCACTAAGTTAAAGGGATAATTTCACTTGTTGGGACACGCTATGACCAGCATAGGGTTAGCTTAGCTTAGCACACTAGAAGACTGGAAACAGGGAGTCTGGCTAGGCTCTTGACCTGCACTCCACTCGGATCATCACTTTGTACATTTGAATAACTTCTGGGTGTGTTCACAGCCTGTCTTGGCAGCTCAGGTTTCTCGAGCTCTGAGAGTTCTTTTTAATCAGTACATTCCCAGATCTCAACTGCTGAGTCGACCTTCATACCTGATAAGAAACAACTGAAAAATATGACTAATGAACCAGAGATATCTTTGAATAATCCCCCCACTGACTTACAACACCTCTAACAGTGCCAACAAAAAGTGAATCTTCACACAGTTAGTGCCTCCTACCTACATTTCATTTAATGAAAGTTACTTTTGATAGAAACTGAACGATGCCTGGAAGTAAGAAATAAAAGAAAATAAATGATGGATGATTTGGAGACAGTGAAGTTCATGTGAGCAGAGATCAGATGTGTCAAAAAGCTGCAGTGTCATCTCTGCGGCCGACTGCCCCATGAGGAAATCTTCAGACTGAAACTGGAGCTCGCGTTGGCTCGTAAACTCCTGCCTTTTCTTCCCTTCCCCTCTCACAACAATGACATCAGACAATCGTGCTGAAAACCAATCCTCTCCGCCAAGTGCTCGCTAAACGCCTTCTGCTGTCTCTGATCCGTCAGTCTTTGTGATACAATCTTTTGTTTGTCTTTCACATCCAGTGAAACTGAACGCTCGGGCCCAGAAACCAGTGCTCTCTGTTGTTGCTCGTCATTTGGACAGAGCTCATTTTTGGGTCAGAGCACCACACACGCTCATATTTTGAGAGGCTTTGGACTGTGTCGAGGCTCCGTTTATCCACAGCAGGAACGAGCACCAGCTTTCAGGGAAGCTGCAGTATACGAGCAAATCCAAGTGCAGTTTGAAGACAGCAACAGAACAACCACAGGATTTTTTAAATAGTAACTGATTTCAAAAGATCAATTCTGAATAAATCCATGTGGTCACTGGGAGCTGTCCATGAAGCTCTTATAATCAGTCTGTATTCATGTACAGCAGCGCAGGATTCTTCCACGATTAATCACAGACAGTCAAAAGCAAGTCATTTCCTGCTCTGTGAACTTTGGCCGCTCATTAAGATCATTAAAAAGTGTGACATAACCCACAGTAAGACTCCTGTAAAATCTTGTTTTTTTCTTGTTACCTGATAATCATTATTATCAATTTGCTTTCTAACAATACTTATTATAATTCTTTCTATAAGCTCTGTGACACCAGAAAACATAAACAGAAGTTAAAGTTTAAGCATTAAAGTGCTGCAGGATCAGCTGTCAGAATTTGATTTCTCCACTTGTGTCCTGATGATGCAGGACTGTCCACCCAATCTTGAACTTCCTGTTTACAGCTCTTGTGTGAACACTAAAAGGCAACAATGCATCATTCTTTGCTGTAGTCAGGATCAAATGGGCTGAATACAGGTGAAGAACCTGTGAGTATCTGCCAGGTCAGCAGGTTCACAAACAGTCGTTCACTTGACGGGAGAGTAAATCAGGTTCCAGAACTCCAAATTGAATCCATCAGTTGATGCGTTTAAACGGAAGAGTCAGACTGATGTCCATAAAATCGCCGCATCGATTTGTGTTTGAGTAATGCAGCGATCGACGATGACCTTTTGACCTTCACCATGCCTGCAACGGTCACTGGCCTCTGTCCTGACGCCGTGGAGAAGTGATGCCGGCGGCGGCGGCGAGGCTGTTCAGGTCTCAAGCTGGAGTCGCCTTTCTCGACCGTTCCCTCTCCTCTCAAAACAGCCCGTGCCGGCGCTCCCAGCAGCTGGAAGACATCTGACGACGTGGTGCGGTTCAGGTACTGCCACGGCTTCTTTCCCGCCGTATCCCTCAGCCTTACGTCTGCGTTGAACCTGTTGACCAGCAGCCGCATTATGTTCTTGTGGCCGTGGATGGCGGCGATGTGGAGAGGCGTGTGGCCGCTTGCTGACCTGGCATTTATGTCAAAGGTCATACCGGCTTTTTCAACTCCATACCTGAAACCACAGCCAGAGAGAGAGCAGATCAGTGCCTGGTCACAGAAATATCTTTAATTACAACCAGCAGGACAACAGCTGACTTATCCAACACATCAGTTCTTGGTATAACACTTGAGCACAAAAGTCACATAAACATAAACACAAAAGTCTGATTCAGACCAAATCCAGCGCTGCTGTGAAAAACAACGTATACTGTAGCCAAACAGGTGGTCAGACCGGTCAAACTGCTCCGCCGTCTGAAAATTTCACTGAAACTGAGACTATCTAGGTGGAAATATTGGTCTAAACTAAGATAATCTATCTGTTGTGCCCTTGTATTCTTGTTTCCTTTGGTCTGAGTCCAATGGTTTAAGAGAGAAAGCAGTGGTTGAGCGACATAGACAGTGAATGAGAGAGGGAGCGCTGCTATTGTAATGGATTAATATGAGCAGGCGAGCCTGTGTGCAAGGGAAGTTGACAAAGTCCAGCTTATGTTTTGTCTTTACCACTTGGATACGTGCTTTTAGAAAAGATCATCACTTATTGCTGGGACCCTCTTTTTGTTTGCTGAAGGAAATGTCACAAGGTGAAAAAAAGTCATTTGAGGTCATGCTATGTGGACCATGAATATCACATTTCATGCAAATGTAAGATGTGGGATATCCAGACCAAGCAACAGACCTTTCAGGCTGAGCCTAAAATACCCAGAGTGATCTGTGGAAGCAGGTCAGATATCACTAGTTACAGCCAAGTTCTGTGCTATTCATACTATTTCTTTTTGGAGTGAAACCAGTTGCAGAATTGTACATAAACCAGTTTGTGACTGTGAATCTGGAAAGCTAATGGCTAGCTACGTACCATAATGTGTTGAGGACTCTGTGGTCACCGTGTTTGGCGATCCAGTGCAGCACGGTGAAGCCGGAGATGAAGTCTCGTCTGTTGAGCAGAGACGAGTCCTCTCTGAACAGAGAGTAGATATCGGGCCAGGCGCCTGCTGCCCCTTTCACCAGCCAGGCGTGCTCCTTTGGCTCCAAAGGAACTAGTGACTGATGATAGAAACAATCATCCTGAGATACAACTGACTGTTACCATATCCTTTATTTCTATAGAGTTTGTTTCAGGTTTGTAGCAAGAAACCTCTACTAACTTATAAAGTAATAACACAGAAAGCGTTTTTTGGAAATACTGTACTTGTACTGTAGAATATAAGAACATTTTTTCCAACAAAACTTATTACATATAAACATGAGACAATACATTTAAAAAAAATTGAATCAGGAAATATCTGACCAAGAAGAAATTAACAAGGCTTAGAATTAAATGAGTTTTTGACATGGACAGATTGTGGTCAGAATTACTGATATTCAATACCCGGCCCTAAAAACATACAGGTAATTATTTTCATTATATGGTGGAATCCCAACCGGTAAATCTCCAATAGGTGAGTAACAGCCTGCAGATTGATGAACAGACTTCCTTCTACTCCAGAAAGAGCCAGTAAAATACCACAGTCAGGGACAGAAGAAAGACAAGGTCCCTGATGTGACAGTAGAGTCTGAAGGCCACGACCTTGAAAGATACTGTTCAGTATGAGTCAAGAGAACACATGAGAATCTCCAGCTTCCCACAGCAGCTGTGGAAACAGCAGTACCACCTGAACCAGTACTGGTTATACAGCCTGCTATGACTACTGGATCAGGGCTGACTATGGGATCTGACGAACCACAGCCTGCTGAGACACCTGAAGAGGAAACACAGTCCGTAGTGACACCTGAGCAGTCACAGTTTGCACAGTTTGCCGTAATAATCAAACTACTACAGGCTGATGCAAAAAACAGTAAGGACATGGAGGTCTACGTCGAAAAGACCCAACAGACTCTGATTCGGATGCCTGAGCTGCACCTACATGGGCTCCTGGTTCAGAGAGATGAGATGATATCCACACCGGTGAAAGAAAAGTTGGTCTAGGTCAATAAGGTACAGGAGTTTAATCAAGTTTGATCAAATGAACAAGTCAAACTATGTGATGGCAGCTATCCTGGCTCAGCATCTCAAAGCAGACAGGAGAGAAAGGAATGCTGTCCTCAAAATCGAAAAACTAGAGCCAGCTATCAAAACTGAACAAGAGAAACTGGAGGAGGCACAGACATGCCTGGCTCCAGGAAACTTCCAGAGTGAATGCTGCACAGGCCCAGGAGTACAAGGACCCGGAGGACAAGAAGTGTGAGTGGGAGGACGATTGGTCCCTTCTCCTGGTGGAGCAGATGGAGGTAAACACCAAGATGAAAACAGGGTTAAGCCAGGCACAGGAGGCGCGGCATAAAGACTAAAAAGAAGTGTGTTCTCTGGGATACGATCAGAAACATCAAGAAGACCACTGAGGAGAAAGAGACAGAGACAACAAAATTCAGAGATGGCTTGATGGAGAGACTGATGAACCTCAAGAGGCAGATGCAGGAGGTGTGGAGAAGATTCCCCAGACAGAGTTGGTTTTCCGACCTAAAGGTGATGGATTACGTTAAATGAAAGTTTGATACTCATAAAGATTTGACCAGAAAGCAGGTTAGTTAGTTTTGACCCTGACCAGGCCATGGACTGTGTTTCAGTGGGTCACTGCACTGTCCATACGTCTCACCTGTCTATTGGGACCTTCATGATGGGCAGCTGAGGAGGAGCCAGTGGGGAGGCTTCTCCTCCCTCCTTTCCCCTCCCTTCCTCCTTCCACCAGGTCTGCGAGGCTGTGGCAGCGAGGTGGTGTGGAACAGGACGAGAGCGAGGATGACGACAGGTTGTAGCGAAGGCTGAGGGAGGAGGAGATTAGATGGAGGCGGTTCAGACGGGCCGCCTCACTGCCTCCTCCTCCTCCGCCTCTTGCCTCCTCCTGCAGGAGCTGGTCGAGGTCGGCTCCCAAGCTGCGGCACATCCTGCTCCTCAACTGGCTACTGAGCTGCCTGGCGTCTGTCAGGCGCTGTCGCAACACCGGCGTGGAGGAACCCTCGCTTGACTCTGCCTCCTCACTGTCAGCACAGAGATCACCTGTGGGGTAAAGTAAAATTTTAAAGGCCCAGTGATTTAGTGGCCTCTAAGGTTATGGTGGAGACAGCAACAGACTGAATACTACTCGCCTCACCCTCCCCTTCCAAGCATGTAGAGAAACTACGGCAACCCTGAAACTTTCAAAAAATGCAAAAGGTCCCATCTAGAGCCAATATTTGTTGTATCTGTTCTGGGCTACTATAAAACATTCACAGTATAAATCTTGGACACCATATGGGTGACATCACCCGTAGGTTTCTGAAGAGCTGTTTTAAGCTGCAGCCTGCTTTAAAAACATGGCAATGCAACATAGTGGACACATTCATAGTTGCCTATAAATGAGTCATATTTGCCTATAAATGTTACACACTGACCTTTAAAACATACAAGTTCCTACAACAACGATGGAAACCTGGGCCAATAGCCAGCCATCTTAGTTCAAACCCTACAGGTGTTGTTGATCTGACAAGTACTTCTGAAGCACACCCACTCCATAACAGTTTGAAGGGCGTCCACTGTTACGTATTGCAACAGACTGTACAGCTGCTGTGCAACAGATGTAATTGAAATGTTGAAACAGTCTTCACTGTTAGAACAATAACAGCACAACAAACATGCTGGAATAATGGATGGACATAATATTAAGCTATACCTAACATGCTAATGTCAACATGTTTGCTCTATTTACAGACACATTACTGTAAAATGTAATACTATCACTAGGATTTGCATACAAAATACTAGCTTTTGTGTTAGCAAACATATTCTGATGAGCGTATTATATTACATTTCATTTCCTCATTCACTTTCACTCATCATGTTCCTTTTTCTCTGAAAGTGTGGGTGAGGGTATTTCCAAACAAATAATGTGTAACAAGTTACACCATCCCACCAAGATTATATTTAATTGACACAGAATCAGTTTCTATGACCAGAGGAGATGTAGACAGTAAGTTGATGTCTTCAGATATCTTAGATGTATCTGGAGACTCCTGGTTGTCATGGAGATTACCCATAGAGCGATGGAAGTTGGAATGATGTGTCTCAGACTCCAACTTGTTCCCTTTGGCCCGCTGAAGTACTTGCTGGATTTGAGAGCCACTGTCAGCCTTTCCTGTTGATAAAAAAGGTTAAAATGTCAACTGCAACTGTGACTTTAGGTGGAAATCTAACACATATGGTGCTATAAATAGAGGGTCAGGCTGAAACCAGGCAATTGAATGTCGCTATTGGCCTATCAGGAGGCAGGGGACATATAGGGTGGACAGCTTTTATCCTGGATTTGTTGGTTTGACTTGGCTAGTAGTGATAAGTTACTCCCACCATTTCTCTAGTGTGCCTTTTTAAGGAAGCTCTGTTCACAGAATATGGCAGAAATGCTAGAAAGGAGAGGGAAAGGTAAGGGGTTTATTTAGCAAGAAGGCTGCATAATGCTACCAAAACCTACACACTGATCTTTATATAGACACGCAGGGTATAATAAAGATTGCGATTTAGCTCTAAGCATAAAAGCATATAATCTTACTGGAGATTCAACATTTTTTCTACAATGTTCTACATTACACTTTTTTCTGCCATCGTCTTCCACTTCATTAGATGAAAATGATGATTGCGAAAAGTGGGCATGCACCTGTCACCTGAGAATGATTCTGGATCACTAACATGCACACTGTGGGAAGATCAAAAAAGGTGCTGTGAGAAGAACACACACACACACACACACACACACACACACACACACACACACACACACACGCACACAAACACACACACACACAGAAGATCTACTGCATTCATTTGAAAGAGTTTCCCCTTAGGGGTTCTCATAATTTGTCCCCATACTGTCAGAGGTCCCCATGACTTAACTGTGTAAAGAGCTTTTTGTCACCATAACCCCATGAATACCAACTCTCCCTCACACACACAAACGCTCTTTTTTTTCATCAGATCTGTTGACAATAAGAAAAACACAATATATCAGACTGTTGCCGTACCTGTTTGGGCATGTAGATCCTCGGAGCTGTTGTTCCACCCTGATCCTCTGGAGGAAGCTGAAGGCGGCCAGTCGCTGCTGGAAATTCCTGCATCAGATGATGTAGAGAAGATGCTGCTGTGGCTGGACGACAACCGTACCCTTTGGTTTTGATCCGGCCTCTTCCTGGTCTCCAGCTGGACAGCTGCAGGCTGTGAGTGCCTGCGGTCCGTGTGGACATCGTGGTGAGGCACCACCTCTTGAGCTCGGTCTGGAGACGGTATGCGGCGCTCTGCCTCTAAAGGCAGACTTCGTCTGGTGGACATCGACTCCACTGGAACAGATACAGGTTGCAAGGCTGGCACAGCCCACTGACCCCGGTGTCCCACTCCTGACTTCAAGCCCCAGCCTGGGCCTCCAATGGGCAGCATCTCCCCTTTCACATCCTGGATGTAAATCTTTGGAAGCTTCTTTTCTGATGAAGAGGAGGAAGAAGAGGAGGCGGTTACAGAGGGAGTTGAAGGTGTGTCTATGATGCACGGCAAGGAGGCAGACATGGCCTTCCCCATGTCTCCGAGTGGAGCACTCAGGGGCCACGCTCCTCCTCCTGAACCCCGTCTAACTGGGACCTCCTCCTCATCATCATCATCTTCATCGTAAGAGACAGCAGATTTGTAGCTCTGCCGGTGTCTGAAGCGGCGTGGGGCCATCTGAGGTTGAAGACTGACGTGCTGAAGAGGAGGCTCCTGATGAAGGTTGACATGATGAAGAGGAGGCTCCTGATGAAGGTTGACATGATGAAGAGGAGGCTCCTGATGAAGAGGAGGCTCCTGATGAAGAGGAGGCTCCTGGGGAAGTGGAGGCTCCTGGGGAAGGTTGACATGCTGTGGAGGAGGCTCCTGATGAAGAGGAGGCTCCTGAGGAAGAGTGACATGCTGAAGAGGAGGCTCCTGATGATGCTTCACATGATGAAGGGGGGGCTCCTGTTGAAGACTGTGATGAAGAGGAGGCTCCTGAGGAAGAGGAGGATCCTGATGAAGGTTGACATGCTGAAGAGGAGGCTCCTGATGAAGAGGTGGCTCCTGAGGAAGAGTGACATGCTGAAGAGGAGGCTCCTGATGATGCTTCACATGATGAAGGGGGGGCTCCTGTTGAAGACTGTGATTAAGAGGAGGCTCCCGATGAAGAGGAGGCTCCCGATGACGATTCATGTAATGAAGAGGAGGCTCCTGATGACGACTGTGATGAAGAGGAGGCTCCTGGTGACGATTCATGTAATGAAGAGGAGGCTCCTGATGAAGACTGTGATGAAGAGGAGGCTCCTGATCAAGACTGTGATGAAGAGGAGGCTCCTGATCAAGACTGTGATGAAGAGGAGGCTCCTGGTGACGATTCATGTAATGAAGAGGAGGCTCCTGATGAAGACTGTGATGAAGAGGAGGCTCCTGATGAAGACTGTGATGAAGAGGAGGCTCCTGGTGACGATTCATGTAATGAAGAGGAGGCTCCTGATGAAGACTGTGGTGAAGAGGAGGCTCCTGGTGACGATTCATGTAATGAAGAGGCTCCTGATGAAGACTGTGATGAAGGGGAGTCACCTGATGAAGACCTGCTCTAGGTTGCAGACAGGCCTGCCTCCCCGTCAGGGGTTCTGGGACTCGGACCCGGAGCTGCTGTGGATGTCCATGATGTCTGACTGGAGGGCCCACAGGTGTGATATCTGGAAGGGGACCAAAGCCCACCATTTGCTGTCCCACTTTAATGCGGCGATCCTGGACAGGAGGTTCTGACAGACCGGGGGGCTTCACATCTCTTCTCTTGGAGATCTGACTCACCTGAGCTGCTTCTGGTCTACCTGAGACTTCACGTGTGTTGTTTACCTGCTCCTGTTTCAGGTTGAGGTTCGTTTCCACGTTGTTGTTGTTGTTCAGTATGATCCCAGCAGCAGGTAGGGCTGTTTTCCCGGCGGTTACTCCTGGCGGGGCAGGTGCTGCCTCCTCCCTCAGCCGAGGTGTTTCTGCTCTCCCCGCCGGGCAGAGCGTCGTGTTCTCCGTGGAGGGCTCTGCGTTCCTCCCTGCCGGGACTCGCCCCCCTTCACCACCGGAGGGGACATACCCTTTGAATTTCCTCCTGAGAACGACGTAAGAAACACCATCGAGCTGTTGGACGGTGGCCACGGAGTTGACAAACTTTTTAAAGAGCTCCCGGTTCCGGACTCGGTCCGCATGGTCCCGAATGAAGTTTCTGAAATGCAGAAGCAGGTCTGAGTTTTTCACCGAGCCCCCGCTGCTCTGGAGGTAATGTAACACCGTGTCCTGAGTGAAAGTTGTGGCCATCCTGGTCTTGACTTTGTCGGGTTTCTGTCTTCCTCTCCCTGCTGGTCTCAAAGGTCGAGCAGTTGTTTCTGTCAGACAGGAACAGTCCCGCCCACCTCAGGTATTTAAACCCCGCCCCTGCTGCATTCCTGCAGGTGACCCGGATGTGCCTGAATCATGGTGAGAAAACATCGCTTCACTATTTACTGTTAGACTTTGACTGGAACATGCCATGTGCAGCCTATGACCAATATAAATCAAGCAAGTTTCTCTGAAGCAATACATGAATCTATTATATAACTAACTATGATAAAGACATCAAGTAAAACAAAAATGTAAAAGTGACAAAATCAAAAGACAACTGATCAGTTATGATTTTTTTTAAATCTATCTATCTATCTATCTATCTATCTATCTATCTATCTATCTATCTATCTATCTATCTATCTATCTATCTTAATGGACTTAATTTAGTTCAAACAGATTACTAATTTTCATTGTTGCTATGTTTAGGTCTCGCCAAACTGGTCACTATGCACTTGTTTGTTTGTTGTTTTTTTTTTTTTTAATTATATAATGGACTCTCTTTTAGCTCTGTTTTTAGTATTTTAGTTTTTAGTTTAGTATCCACCAACCAGAGAAATATCTGTCTATTCAGCTGCTCAGTGTTCCACTATGTTCACCAGTTGGTCTGTGTCTCTCTGTTTATGAGTACATTTGTACATTTGAGTGTTAGAGCTTAAAGCTGTTAGAGTGGATGCAAACATTAATGGCCAGCTAAACGATCAGCGAAGAGATGCTTCAAACTCTGCAAGACTGAAGGGAACTGCAAGGATCAGTCATCTGATCTATTGGTATTATAAAAATATTGATTATATCAGCTTTAGCTCTTGTTTTATGAAAGCAGCTGTTAGAGTAGCGTACAGTTTAATGGTGTGATCAGACTACACATAAGCCTGATATGTGTACAGTAGTGTTGTGTGCGTCTCTGTGGGAGAACTTGAAGCAGACACAAAATCATTTACAAAATACATTTATTTTGCAAAAACCAGGTTATTTAATTGTTCTTCTTTCACAAAACAAACATTGAAATCTATTCAACAATGATCCAAAACATGTCTGAGATATTCTGCTGTGCCTCTGCAAATAATAACGAACAAACAAACTGTAATCGACAGGGTTATTGATGAGGGCGTAAGGCAGATTGTGTGCTGAATATTTGGAGAATATGAAGTGAGAATATTTAAAAGGTGCTCTAAAAACCCAAGTGACAGACGAAACATGTACTGTAGATGTAAAATGAAACAATTCAGTGTCAGAAGTCAAAATCCATTGATCAGATTTGACTTATCTGACTTATCTTTTATGTAATTTTAGCCCACAGTTCCTTCCCCACAGTGCTGATGCTGTTAATTAAACAATACATTTTGATTCTGTAGGACTGATGCTGTACATACCATTTGGCGTCCCCAGATTAATTGAACTGAAGGGAAGCCAAATAGCACATATATTTTTAAAACCCGTTCATATGCCTTCAATTGTAGACAGAATAACTGTTTAAAATGGGAGAATGTGTTCAGTAAGTAAAATTCTGATCTTACAAAATTAAAAAAAAAAATCATGATTGTGACTTAAATAGAGAAAAAACAGTTTTGCAACATTTAATATTTCTTTTGAATTTATTGTGTTTCATATTTTCTTGGCTGTAGAGTGTTGTCTTCTTTTTTCCTTTCCTTATCCACTTTACCTTGTCTGAGTACAAATTTGCAACATTTCTGATTTCAACATAAATAAATACTTCATGGTTTCACCAACAAATATTTTTTGTTAATGCCAACTTTTCATGTCCACAGAAAAAAAAAAAAATCCTAATTTCCTGTAATAATAAATCCAAGATTAAAGAGGCAATCAACTGATTTAACACGACTACCCAGCCTGTGAGAGTAGCTGTACAGTGGTAAAATGAGCCTGACGATGTCACCGTGACATCATTCATTGTACAAATTTATCACAGAAAGCTTTCTGAAGGCAAATTTTGGGAGATATACAACCTTTTGGGGTGACTCATACAAAAAGTTCTGCAATTTCATGGCTGCTATGATTTTGATACTTCTTATTTTCTAACAATAAAGCAGCCCAGGTCTGTGGATGTGCAGTAATAATTATAATAAAAAATACATTGCTGGACTGCTCCTTCAAAATGTGTGTTCAGGATTCTCCTTCTGTATGTTTCATACATCATGTTTCCTCAGAAAAATTAAAGAAAACATGAGCAATGATCACATGTGCATCTTCTCTGTCCTACAGTTACAGGCAGTGCTGACAAAGTGCAGATACTGTTAACTGAATAAAAGCTCCAGGCAGAGATTAAATGAAGAATTTCAGCTTCTTATTACTGTTCAGTATATTCAGTTCTATAAAAGTGGTGTTGATTTCCTCTCAGTGTCTCAGTGTGCTGCCTTCATTTCTCTGACGGCAAATGTCAGTTTTATCAGGACTGGAAGAAAACTGGAAAACTAAACATTGTCTAAACATTTCACAGATACACACCAGGAAGACCCTCAAAATCAAATGATGTGTCTTAATGTGCTCTTCATATATGATCAGCGATCATACTCCTGACCAAAAAATACCATTGTGACAGCTTGTTACCAGGAAGCTACAAGTTTGTTGGAACCTGGAAAACGTGAGGCATGAAACTAGAATCAAAATAACTAGTCTGTTTAATTATTTGAGGATAGACCTGGCATTTATCAGCAATTTCAGTGACTGAATAATCATTTACATTATTTATCAATTAAAAACTTTTCAGTGTTTCACATCATTTTAAGTTAAATATGTTTTGGTTTGGCAAATTATGTCATTTGTTGTTATTCTTGACATTTTGTGGTCTTGATATTTGAGAGATTAAAGGACCAGTGTGTAGGATATAGCGGCTTCTAGTGGTGAAGTTGCAGTTTGTAACCAACTGAATACCATTCGCCCCATCTAAGGTAACAAAGACATTCTTCACATGTTCATCATTCAGTGTAAATTCTGCTGCAAACAGTAGTCAAACTGCTAAAAAAAAAAAAAGTGCTACAAGCTCCAGACACACAGGCAGTAGTGGCAGTAGTTAGTGTTACAGTATCATCTGACAGTGATCATAATAGTTCTTCCAAAGCAGTTAACACGTACAGGTGCACCATTTCAGAGCGTAGATTCTTCTTGGAGCTGGAAAATGAAAATAAAAACAGCGTCCCTCCAAATTTGGTGTTCATTTATTCTTATGAGTTGACTGGTGGCGTGCCAAAGCTGAGCAGGTTCTTGTGAATCTCTGAAGGGTTTGACACGATGACAGAATAATATTTCATTCTGAAGAATTTTGTCTTTGGGAGATGACACACCTGCTCACTTTGTCTCATCATCAGAAATAAAAGTTCCTGGAGGAACGTTTGAATCTTCCTGAAAGCACCGTCAGAGTTGTTAAAGGCCAGTTCCAGTGTGATGGGACTTTTAAAACTGATCTTCTATCATCTTGTTATTAATTTAGTCTGCTGTCTAACCTGGGTTATGGTCAGTTTTATTAAACCCTTCTGGCTTCTTCAGCTAAATATTTATCGACATTTCTAACCTAAACTGAACCACTTACAGCTCTGAAAGCTGCTTGTCTTTACTCAGAGCTGGAAAAGCTGCAGGAAATGAACCCCAACACTGGAATTGTCCTTTGAAGTATCTGACGATGAACTTGAAAACACCCGATGGCCCTTAAAATCACCTTCCAGAGCAGAGGATAAACAGATAATCATATTGGCAGCAGTCAGTTTAGTCCACACAGTGCTGGTTGCTGATGTCAAGATGTAATGTAGTCGGGTGTGAACAGAACGAGGCACATTAAAGGCTTCTCTTCTTCATGTGTGAAGTCTGCATAGTTGTTCCGGAGCCTGTTTCAGGTCCACGCTTCCTTCATGTAATGCTCCTTCAGTTCAGGGAGCCAATTGTCTCTTCTTCATTTCCTGTCATTCAATGCCACTCCTAACAGTGGCCTGTCCGTGACATCACAGTGATGTCACAGTTGTTGACCTGACTGAGTGGGCGGGTCCTGGAATAACAGAGGGTGGAAGCAGCGGTGGAAAAGAAGAAGAAGAAGAAGAAGCAGAGCAGGGGCCGGGGTTGGATGGTAAGAACGGACATGCTCTCGGCCAGCCGCAAGCCTCCGCCACCTCCTGTGGCAGGCTCTCTGCCAGCCGCGTCAGCTGCTCCTCCCCCTGCCGTATGAGGTCGTCGAGGTGCCGCTGGCGAATCAGGAGAGAGGGTTTGTAGCTGACGAAACGCCGGTAGTCCTGGAGCTGTGGTTCGGTGAGGTAGCCGGACAGGATGCCGTGGACCACGCGCTGCCGCCGGTCCAAGTTCTCTTTCAGCTCCCAGGCGTCTTCAGTTTGACCGAGGAGCAGAGAGCGTTTGTGGTGGAGAGATTCCTGAAGAGGAGGAGACGACAAAATAGTTATCAGAATCATTATTGCTCATACTTTAAAGGAGCAGTATGTAGGATTTAGTGCCATCTAGCAATGAAGGTGCAGAATACAACTAACACTGCTCACTTCACCCTCCCCACTTTGACATATCATGTAACTATTACATGAACGATGGCTGAATTCCATTTAGCTACTTCTGTTTGAGGATCCTGGTATCGCCCATGCTGGCTCTGCTGACTTTTTTTCAGCAGTGTTCATGCAAAACAGTTTGAGCCACATTCTTAGCATGACAGTCCTGGATCAGGACAGGCTGTCTTAGTCCAGCTTAGATGGAAGTGTCACATCCTTTTGAACTGAACCACCATAAAAACTGTAATCACACACATTCTAGGTGACACTAACATCTGCTATCTGTGTTGTCTGGTGATGTGAATGAAGTTATTACCATGACAACCTGTCCCATCACATCCTTGTGACTTCCTTGTGAGTTACTGTAACTCGTCTGACTGCAACTCGTTACTTATAACCATGTTACTTCAGCTCCACCCTGTGGCGGGAGTGTAGCACCATGACCCCGATCTGACATGAAAAGAACCATTTTACATTGTTTTAAAAAGAAAAAAATGTTTTCATCTGATGAATATTCTACATATTTTAAAATATTTGCGATGTTGCAAATGTCAGTTTGTGAGTGACTTGTCTAAGTATCTTTTCACTGATCTGACATCATGTGATCTCTGTGTGGCCCTCCATGGTACATGAGAAGGGATATTTAATAGCACTGGACTAATATACAGACTTAACTAAGACATCGGTGTTTGATGGGACACTGTATTGAATATTGACAATACCTATAATTCTTTATATAATACTATATATACTGTATTGGTAGGATTGGTAGGTAAATAGGCAGTAGAGGTAAGAATTTCTCAATCCTAAGATGCATCTCGATGTGAATGTGGAGGATTCGTCAGTGCTAAGACAGAAGATATTTGGGATAACTGGGTTCACCGGGGAGTGAAAAACACAGATCTATCTGACAGCTTGTAGCATTGAGAAATATTCAGAATTCAAATCGTTGACAGATGAATCATAATTGGGAGCTTCACGCCCGGAAGAGACACGTGGTTAACAGGTAAACAGACAGGTAGATCCTGCCCTGTCTCACCTTCTCCTCTGCTTTATCCTCCTCCGTCAGCTCCTCTCTCTCCAGAGCAAGCAGAGATCTGTCGATCCTCGACATGCGGCTGCACAGAGACAGCAGCAGGTTCACAATCCTCTCCAGGTCTCCTGCAGACACAACCAAGTCAACATCTCAGTGTTGGACACCCCGGTGTAGCCACTGCATTACTAAAATTGATTTTTTTTACAGCAATAGTAAGGTTGTACCGATGAACATGCTGTACTTGTCCCTCTCGTTGGTTTTGAGGTGTTCCTGCACCAGTGTTTCGATGCTCGCTCCCAGGTCCTGGTGACATCTCTGCTCCTCACACAGAGCCTCCTTCTCCTGCTGCAGAGCCGCCACACTGCACCTCAGAGCCTCACACAGCTCCACCTGTGGACAGGGCAAGAAACACGGCGGCACATGATAATTTATTGTCCAAATAGCTGTCTAAAACCATCTCTTTTGTATTTCGAATGGTATTGGTTTGTGTCCCTGTCTCTACTTTTTTTTACCTTCTTGGTGTTGAGGTCTTTCTCTTCCTCATCCAGATCAGTTTCCTTCCCTTCATCCATCACTGTGCTCTGAGCAGGATCACAGACGCTATCTTGGATCCTATGACAGCGACAACACAATTTAAAAGTTCAATTTTGAATTTTGAAAGCTCCATTTCCACAAGATTCCACGAGACACTCTTCAGATTCATTCATTTGGCAGTTACATAACATAACAGTTACATATAACAAAGAAACGGGGAAGATAGCAAGCAACAGAAAAAGAAAGTGATGAAAGGTAAGATAACTAACATGCTTTATGTTCACTAATGACATCCTGACCATCTTTCATCCTGTTTCATGTTTAATATTAGTTATATTTGACTAGTCTGATGCACAACAGGGTTAAAACAAATGAAACATTCAACCTTTTCATACTGATATTCAGACAATCATAAATAAAGGCCAGATAAATCCGAATAAAAGTAAAAACAAAGAGAGAAGTGCTTTCTGTTCTATACCAACTCTGGCCACTAGGTGTCAGCCTTGTTTAGCAGTTTAGAGTGCGGAAGGCGATCTGTCAAATCAGACCTCCCAACTAAGACTGGGTATGTAGACAGTGATACCTTTCGAACTTTATTGAGCAACAGTTCTTCTATTTCTGTTACTTCTATTATCTCCCTGTACAAGTTTGATGAAACAGTTGCTGACTGAACACATCACATGCCACGCTGTTGAGAAACATTGATCAGGTTGGTCTGGTCTCTCCTGTCTGGGCTGACACTGCAGACACTAACGCAGACGTCTAACTTGCTAACCTGGTTTCAGACCTCCAGCAACTCAAATATATCTGCTGCGGTTGAACAGTCACAAAAAGTGTCCGATGTCTTTTCCTTGAAACCTTTCCTTGACCTTATGAAAAATGTCACAAGATCAAATAAAGTTGTGAAGCAGAATTCAAGAGGACATCTGAACTACAACTACAATTTGGGGTTCGGTATCTTGCTCAAGGACACTTCAACATGCAACTACCAATCACCTGATTGTTGGACATCCACTTAACCCACGGAGACGACACGCATTTCCAAAACTGGCAACAGTAATAACGTCATAACTTCAGGAGAAGCTAGCTGCAGGATTGTTGCAAGTTTCACTAAGGTCATTGAGAAGGACCACCTTCCTGGGTACCCTTGTACAGTACATGTGCAACAGAGAAGCAATGCCTCTAAATGAATCGCTGTTTGTCTTATTTTCAATGAACACTTCCCTGAACATCGTGGTCACCAACAAGCCAAAATACATTCAAGACGTCACTGACGTTAAAGGCCACGACATGCAGAGACAGCAGAGCTTTGTGATGCTTCTTCTCTGTGTCAGCAGCAGATTTGAGGCTGTCAGCAAACACAACACGAATGACAAACGTTGGTTTCCAGGAAGTCCTTTACCCCCAGTGTTTATCACGTCTTTGAGTTACATAAGTTCACTTTCTGCAATTTTGGTCTCATGGCTGAATAAACACACTCTGAGGTCCTTATGGTTTTGTTACATAAAGGAAATTCCCAGCGACCCTCCTCTAGCCTGAAAATACATCATTAGTTTGTGATGTTCATCCCACTGTTGGTAACTGTGTCCATATGAAAGAAAGGAAGATCGTTCCATTGGCACTAAAGCTAGAAGTGTCGTAGTGAATTTTTACAAAGGCAGAACATATGATGTCAGAATTACCTGTCATCCAATCGGGTGCTACCCATACGATGCCATGGCGATTTACCAACCAGTTTGCTGTTTGGAAAGATTTCCTGCATCAGCTCTACTGTGGATTTACCCCGCCACGTGTCCAGGAACGGCGCCAGAGAGCTGTCCTGCATCACCTTTATACAATGAAAAAAGAAGAATTAAACTATGACGAGAGTGGACAGTAGAGACAGAGGCAGGTACATGGAGGTACACAAAATCAAAATTAGATAAGGTGACTAAGGTACAGTCAAAAATGGGACAACGGCAGTCAGGTTAGAGGAAGGTAGGACAACTACAGCAAGTCAGAACTAGACACCATAAAAAATAGTGTCAGAACTACGCACAGTAATAAAAAATTACAAAGGTGTACTGACCAAAGTCGTGTCAGAATAACGCATACACAGGTAGAGTCAGCATTAGGTACAGCATCATTTATTAAAGGTAACTGCTGACTCCGGATACACACCAGCTGCTTGGCTAGCACCTCCACTCGCAGCTCCTCAGATGTCTTCTCCCTCTTGGGCAGGGGTTGGTATTCCAGACCGAGGCTGTTCTCAGTGGTGGTGGACGTGTTGATGGAGGTGAGGGTGGAGGGACGAGGCTTCAGGGATGTAAGGATGCCTGACACAGGCGAAGACGGGAGGCAGAGGGATGATTTCCTGGTAGGGTTGATGGAGTTGTTTAAGGCCCACAGTGATGATATTTCAATTCAGTGTAATTACCTATCAATGTAAGGCAGTTTGATTTCCCTTAGAGTCTGCATAAACGGGGCCTGAGGTCTTATTGTTCTGTCAATCATTATCTCTCTTACACCTTTTCTTTGGATGTTACTAACTACACCTCTTCCCCGGAGTTTCTGTGCTTTCTCGTCCAGCAGGTTCTCATGGATCGTGGCTGCTGCTGTGGTCTGCTGCTGACGTCCATCATATTTAGCATTACATGCCATATATAGTCATTATTGCTACCATCTCCACTACAGCTTTGTTGGTTAATGACTTATTGCTGCTGTGCATCTGTGTTCCACTGCTACTGCAATCACCTTACCATTTATTGTAATTCATTGTAATTGTACGACATGTTTGTGTTGATTGTTCTGTACATGTGACATCCATTGCACGTCTGTCCGTCCTGGAAGAGGGATCCCTCCTCTGTGGCTCTTCCTGAGGTTTCTTCCACATTTTTTCCCTGTTAAAGGGTTTTTTTTGTGGGCAAGTTTTTCCCTCACTGGAACCGAGGGTCTAAGGACAGAGGGTGTCACTCCCTGTACAGATTGTAAAGCCCTCTGAGGCAAAATGTGTTTTGTGACTTTGGGCTATACAAATAAAATTTGATTTGATTTGATTTGATTTGAATTATATAAGACAATTATTAAACAAACCTTTCCACAGTCTTGTGTCCAGCTTCTGGCTCCAACTCGAGGGGAGGAGGTGGAGGAGGGAAGTCATCAAAGAAGATGCTTGTCTCTCTCATTGCTGGGGGTGGTGGTGGTGGCGGAGGTGGTGGAGGTGACGGAGGGGCAGGATTTTGGAGGAAGACCTCGTCATGTTCTTGCAACAGGTCTGTTTCTGGTGGTTTCTTGTGGTCTACTGGGCTAATAAGGCTGGACTCAGAGATCCGCAGTGAGGACAGGTGGCGGTACATGGACGGATCGAATAAGGGAGAGGATGCAGTGCTCCCGCTGTCCCTTCTGTTTGATGGAGCTGCTAACTGGAAATGGGGCAGGGCTGTTGGTGGAACTCTTTTGGTGTTTTCTGCTGAATGCTCTCCCCTCATCTCTAGACTGAAGGCTCTCTCTCTGTATGTGTCCTTTGCAGTATCTTCTAATATGCTGGCATCACTCATGCTGTGTCTTGTCTGCACGCCCATTGCCGAGGTTTCACCAAAGCCGTCGCCCGTGCCTGGGAAGGTGATGGCATCCAAATTGGCCTGGCTCAGCCTCTCGCTGGCGTGCCACTCAACGCTGCCCCTGTCCTGTGTCCCAGGTGGGGAGAAGGGGCAGGGCAGGCCGACAGAGGCCGCCAAAGTGGAGGTGCTGTTGGCTCGCAGCCGCTCACTGTTCCGCTGCCGCTCCCTACGAGTGACAGGCGTGTGGGAGGAGCCGGGATCTAGGATCAGAACACAAGGAAGGATCAGCGAGAGAATTCAAAGGGGAGTGACGGTGCTAGGCCAAGTGACCTGAGAACAATCCCAGATAATGACAGTTTGACCTAAGTTAGGCAAAACTAAATCAACATAAATCATAATATGGCTTTTTACTATTAGACTAATCACTCATAGACATGTCATATTATCCATCCTTTATTTTGCTCACCTTGCGAAGGTGCTGCAGGCTGGACGGTGTTCAGAATGTTCTGGGTGTGTTGATGAGAGATGTGCCCTCCTGATGCCCGGACGTCTACAGGTCTGAGACAGGCACACAGATAAACACAACAGACATTCAGATGCTGCGAGTTCTCTTCCACTGACTCTGGCATGTTTCTACATTAGCCCAACAAAAGCTGACTCTAAACAGTTATTTTGTATGTTTCTCAGCCACCACAGGGATTGCAATCAGTAACTGCCCCTGCTACTGATCCTTTAAGTGGTGATTAGGTTAGAGAGAAGTTCACATCATTTAACTGGAGTGTTGTTGGAGCAGTTGGAATATGGCTCACATATCAGGCTCTTTGTTGACAGTCCAAGCAGAATGGGTGACTATTCAACCTAACCTAATCCAATAGTAGATAGCAGCTTTAGAGCTGGGCAATAACACGCATAGCCTGAAGCCTATGCAAACATGAACCCACTGCCCATTATAACAGCAATAATATGACTGTGTAACACATAATTGCTCAACTAATCAAAATGTCCACTGAACTTTGCACACATTATAGCTCATAATCAAGCAGTCTGATTTGTGTGAAATGTCCTGGTCACATTCCTGCTCCCCACAGGATGAACCCCTGACATTTTAATGACTCAACGAGCCAACATTGGGTCAGACTCATCCTGTAAGAATAACTAAATCATCAGTACGTTGTTTATTCTGTCCAACTGTTATATTCAGACACCAGACAGATCTGTGCAAACACACACACACACACACACACGCACACACGCACACAGACACACACAGAATTCCTGCACTGACCTCTGACCTCACATTCTGAGAGCAAACATATTTAAGAGTTTGGAGTTAATAAATCCCCGTGGACTGGAAGTTGGTATTTTGTTTATTTTTCTGTCTCAGTGCCAGGGAGTTTTCTCTGCTTCTTTAAATTCCTCTGTTTGACTCCTCTCCTTCACTTCTCCTCCCTGTTAAACTCCTCTGAACTCATTCACTCACTCACTCACATCTCTTAACTCCGTCTCCTTTTCTTTCCTGTCATCTGAACCTTTGACTCCTCTGTCTCCTTTCTTACCTCCCTCCCTCCTCCTCCTCAATTCTTGATCACCTCTCACCTATCTTTAACTGCCAGGTCACCTCTTCCACTCTTCTCCTTCTTTCATACCAGGGATTAGTCCCTCCTTCCTCCTCAGGAGCTTTCAGAATGTCTGTTGTTAAGCTCCCTGGAATTTAATTTCAGACTTTCTGAGAACAAAAATAAAGATGTAAATCTGTAAAAACTGAACTGAAGATATTTTATAAAAGCTGTGAAACTCAACCTGACTCCTTTTGCCTCGCCCTGCCTTTCCTTTTTCCCTCTTTTCTTTCTTTTCTTTTCTTTTCCTCAGTTGTTTCATCTCTTCTTCCTTCTTCCTTCCTTTGACCTTCCTGTTGTCCCTTTCACTTCCTCCCTTTTCCATCTTCTTTACATCTCACCTTTCCTTCACCCTTTCCTTCCTTGTTCTTTGCTTCCTTCTCCCCAAGTTGTATGTTTCCATCCTCCTGTCCTTCCTCTCAGTGTCCTTCTTCTTCCCTCATCCTGTCTACTTCTTTTTACTTTCTTTACTACTTTAATCTCCCCTCACCTTTCCTTCCCTCTCACCTCCACCCTCATTTCCTCTTCACCTTGTTTAGTTCCTTCTACCTACACATGCTCATTTTTCAACTCCTTTTCCTCCTCTGTTGTGTCCTCATTCCTGTTCTCCCTCTCTCCCTCCATCCCCCTGTACTTGATGCCAGCAGGGCACATGAACTCATAAGGCCACATTTGGTTTTAAAATAGCAAAGAGCCTAAACACCACACACACAGACAACAAACTGGCTGCCTATTATGGAAGCGAGCAAAAATATCAGCACAGAAATGATCTGAATTCCCATGATCCCTCAACACACAGTCTGACATTTTGCTCAAAATATTTTTATTTTTATGAACACAACGTCACAAACGACGAGTCACCAGACGGAAAACATCTGAAACAGCTGAACCATTCACAGACGAACGCAGCTTTTAAGTTTCCACTGAAATGCTTCTGCATGTGTTTCTGATTGTTTTTTAAAATCAGCGTGGCTCTAATTCTACAGCTGACTATCCATTCATGATAGTTTGAGCTGAACGTGTACAAGAACAGGTGCACTCCTCCCGCCAGCTCCCCCTCTGCTCTCTGAGTGGTGTCCATGCGGTGTATGCTGTTACATAATACCGGGAAGTGGAACACTAATGATCACACAGCATCTGTCTGGGATTTGAACCATCAGCTGTTTGGTCACATGACCACATGGTCTGAATGCAGATGTACCTTTCCTCAGCTACAGAGTGGCGTCCAGGTTCAGAGATGACAGTGCCAGACATCATGTCACCTGTTGGGAAGTCCTGAAACACACACACACGCACATTACAGCACACTTATTTCTAAAAACAACATGAAGATCAACTATATTTATACTTTATTTTGTGTGTCATTTTAAAGCAAACGTTTCTATATTCTGGGAAATATCCATGTGTGAAATTCATGCTATGAAGAGATAACACCACCATGCAGTTGATAACGACAGAGCAGAGGCTAACAGCTAGCCTGTCTGTCTACCAATAAAAACATCTGTCTGCTAGCACACCTAAAGCTCATGAACACATTATATGGTTTGTTTTGTATTTAGATGATAATGTTGTGGTTTTATGCAGTGTTACAGGTTTTAAATTGGTTTGGCTGTGACGTCCTGGTGTACTAAGTAAAGACGCATAATATACACTGGTGCAGATGAATTATTGGTCAATGATGAAAAAGTTATCATCTAATCAACTTTAGTTTTTTAAACGAAATTATTATGATAATGACGTTATAGCCAATACAATCAAGTCAATAGTAATAATTAATTTTTAATATGTCAGAATTGATAAGCTTTATGTTCTCTGAAAGTCAAGGTAGAGTTCTAATGTTTTTGATGAACAATTGAAGAAGTGTTCTTAGTTTTTTGTCCTGTCAACAACAGTGATGTCAGTCAGATTCGGTGAGTCTTTGCTCACTACACCTCAGCCTTTCTTACCCTCAAGTGTGCATAATCAGGTAATGGACTTATTTTTAAGATACAAGAATGTTAAATAATTCGTTATCACATGAGATGATATTAACACTGTAAACTTCATCATCTATGTTTGTTGAACTGTAACAACTCATACCGAATTATTTGGAAAAAGTCTCCAGGAAGAAGCTCATCTTATTCCAACACGATTCCTCAGAAATCTGTTTCTGTCATCATGCACGGAAATTACAGTTACCACAGTTAACATCTTTATAATAGCAGCTGCGGAGGTATGCTCCCTTTCTGGGTGCTTTTTGGATCATATTTACAAAGTCTGGTTATAAACACAGAGTATTCCTGTTTCTGTGTCTCTAGACCCCCCTTTTTTTTTTTTTTTTTTACTAATCCAGACTGTGACAGCAGCGATCACATGCCTGTCCACAGACCTTATCATACAATGAAAACACATAACACAGGCCTGAGGTTTGCTGCTCCACCAGAAACATGTCACATGTCTATTAGATAACTCACTCCATCATCGCACACAGTATCACCGTGCATTAAAAGAAAAGGACATTGATCTTCTTAAATAAAAAAAAAAATCCAACTATGTACTGTCCCCGCCCTGCAGTGAAATCTATTGTTTAAAGTAAGTGTGTGTCCGTCTGACTGAACTGTAATGATGTTTATGTGACTCTGATCCATGACAGAGATAAAAGATGAATTCATCTTTTACTGTATTCCTTTAAGAGCTCTGCAGACGTGTGCATGATGGACGTATACTTGTGTGTGTGTGTGTGTGTGTGTGTGTGTGGGTGTGTGTGTGTGTGTGTGTGTGCGTTTTATCTTTGCCATCATCCACATCAGACAGCGCCCAACGACCGCCTCAGGCTCCCTGGCACCTCACAGGAAATTTCAAGGATTCTGGGTATTTCCTGTGTAACTTACGGCCAAATGCCCATTAACGGCTAAATGTCGTCAAATAAATGCAGAGGTTGATCATTAAGTTTGTTTATGGTAGTTCAGTGACTAAACATTTTTAAATAAAAATACAAAATGTGAAAACTAAGAAGACCTTTCCTTTTAGTCCAGCGTGTCATTGACTGAGTGAGTGTGGTGGACGGACTGACTCTGAACAAGGAGCACACTGGACTGAATGACAAGTGGCATGTGGTTGTGATGTAGCTCACATTCATGAGAGCTGCTAATGTGTTTAATCACAGCAGCTCTCGATGGCATATGGTGTACCTTGACATACCTGTAATTGGACCCAAACACCTCAGAAACTCTCTCTTTAGGCTGGACTACTGTAACTCTCTATTATCAGGCTGCCCCAATAAGTCTCTTAGGACTTTACAGCTAATTCAGAATGCTGCTGCACGTGTTCTGACAGGAACCAAGATCGGAGATCACATCTCTCCCATTTTGGCTTCCTTGCACTGGCTACCTGTTAAATCTAGAATAGAATTTAAAATTCTTCTCCTTACATACAAAGCTCTACATGGTCAGGCACCATCATATCTAAAAGAACTCATAGTACCTTACTATCCCTCTAGAACACTGCGCTCTCAGAATGCTGGGTTCCTTGCGATTCCTATAGTTTCCAAAAGTAGACTGGGAGCCAGAGCTTTCAGCTATCAAGCTCCTCTTCTGTGGAACAAACTACCTTTCTGGGTTCAGGAGGCAGACACAGTCACCACCTTCAAGACTAAACTTAAGACTTTCCTTTTTGATAGCGCTTATAGTTAGGGCTGGCTCAGGTCATCCCTTAGTTATGCTGCTAAAGGACTCTCTCTATCTCTCTATCTCTCGCTCTATTGTTTTTCTGCTGCTGTGCATCTGTGTCTCTCTATCACTGTCTATCGCTCTCCATTTATCTACCTGCTGCTCATATCCATTAGTAGACCACTCATAGTCTGACTGTGTAACCGGTGTTGCCTGAGGGACTCAAAAGAGGCCAGGTGGTTGTTCCTGTGCATCATTTGCATAGAAGTGAACATGTTTAAACATCACCGGGCTGCACATGTTTTTCAATGTTAATTCATAATAAGTGGCTTGTTATTGACTGTAATAGACTTAATGTGTAAAAAGAGGTTAGCCCAGTTAAGATCACACCTTCAACAAGGCCAACAACAACTGATTCAACATGATTCTTGTTTACTTGCTGACTTCCAGACTGTTTGGTCCAGTCTGAGTAAGAGATCCACAAATTTGAAGGTTGATTAAGCATTTATACAGTGCACAGTGATTTGTAATACTGATGTGAGCCCTTGGTGGAGTGCTGTGTTACCTGGTTCAGTCTCTCTCCTGTGGAGGAGGAGCGGGAGCGGTAGTGTTGAGGAGTGGTTTGTCTCTCCTCGTTTGTCTCCAGGAGATTCTCAGCAGAAGCAGACTTCCCCGAGCTCCGAGCTGACCCGGCCCTCTGCAGAGCGCTGTTGAGCTGCTTGGACAGTCCCAGGTTGATTTGAGGCTCTACGGCCCACTGCTGGTGGTCCAGGCCTTGGTCTCTGCTGGGCGACTGACTCAGTCTGCTGAGCCCTGCTTCAGGCATGTGATCCTGGAGGAGCTGGTCAGAGCCAGAAGGAGCGCTGAGAGTAGAAACCAGGAAGAGGAGTTAAGAAACTGTAATAATAACGCGATAAATAAACTTCATATTAAATACTTATGCTTGGTTTGGCACCTTGACGTTGTTTGCGCTGGAGGCCTTGGAGTGGTCACCCTGCCTGGGTAGAAGAGGTTGGACTGGAGGCTCCGTAGATCAGATTCAGGAGGGAGGGTAGAGCAGCTTCGCCTCTCTACAGAGGAGAAGCTTCGGTCTGCAGCAGAGTCCTGGAGGGAGAGCAGGCTGGAGGTGGAGGCGAGGCTGACGGTGTCTGAGTGGCAGTAAGAGACTGGAGAGGAAGAAAAAAGGAGAAGGAAGGACATGATGAATCTGTCTACCAATTAACTATTTGCTTTTCTCCCATTGATCCTTCATCCACCCATCAAACTGTCACTCCTCACTCATCCGTTTTCTTCCCTTCTTTCCTCCACCCACCTGTATGGTTGCTGTTTTCAGGCTGTAAATAAGCACTGCGAGGCCTTGATCCACTCCTGTGTCCTTCCTCGTCTTTCTTCACGCTTCTCTTCCTCTCCACATACTCGGCCAAAGCATCGTGCTGAATCTGCCGTAAGTCAGGTTTTGATGTGGCATTTTGCAGAGGACCCTCCCCAACACGACTGGCTGCAAGCTCAAACATCTTTCGCCGGTCTGCCACGCTGGTCTCTGACAGACAGGGAGATCCATGGTTAGCCACATACAGACACCCTAAACTGACACTCCTATCAAGCTGCTCCATCTAGATAATCTGGTTTTGTAACTTTTTTAAATTTACCTCCTCCACGCCTGAAGAGGGCAACAGTCTCGGAATCCGACACCCCAACCTCGTTCATGTTCTCTGGCTCTGAGTACGAGCGTTTCTTCTGATCCGCTGCCAGACGTTTGCGGCCGCAGATCCGCATCAGAGCAGGAGGTCCAACTGGTGGGACGCTAGGAAGGGCCGGGGGGCTCGGACCTCGAGTCTCTGGGCCAACCGCGTGCCGCTCCTTCGGGGTGTGAGGAGAAGTGACTGGTGGTGGCGACTGCGGCGTGATGTGGATGCCCTGTGGTTTGGGCATGGTTTTGGGGCCTTTTTTCTCTAGACTGTGGTACTTGGCAGGGACAGCTGGAGGCTGATGACTGCTGGATGAGCAGATGGAAGGAGGAGCTGCAGGAGGCAGAGGGCTGCCTGATGAATTGAGGTCTCTCCGTCTGAAAGAGGTGGACCGCAGGACCTTAGACTGGGCATCTTTCAAAGAATCCCTGTAAGTTCTGATTCGAGAAAGTTTCCAACATCAGAATGGCTCAGAGAGACTCAGAACACTGACCTGTTAAAGGATTCTGTCCTGCTGAAGGACAGGAAGTGTAATGTGGTCTAACTCTGAGTTATTAAGGCTGAAGAACTCTAACCTGTTTAAAGACGTGTCCTGCATGGAGCCCAGCAGCATGTCCTGTCTCCAGGGGAATTCTTTGCTGCTGTCGTCTTCCCTGGATTCTTCCAGATGGTAGCTGCTACGACTCCTCTGGAGAGCTGAACTGGGATCTGCTGGGGTCCTGAACAGAAAATTAAATAATAGGTTAATAAACAGGGAATAACTGGGATAATATTAATCTGTAACAGTGTAAAAAACATTTTGCCGTAACTGTTCTACCTGTATTTCATATGTTCGCTGCTGCCTCCTCTGTAGCTCATAGTCCTGTGGGCTTTGGTTCCGTTGGTGCTTCTCTCCAGCATGTTTCTCAGGTCATCTGCTCCACAGGCAGCACCTCGGCCTTTCTCAGTCTTCTGATCCAAAATCACAAAACATAAAGCAGTGATGAAGTTTCACATCCAACAAGAAGCAAGTTTGTATAAAGGATTGACTCCCATAGCTTTCAATCATCAAAAGAAAACCTGTTCACATTTTGAGTTACCCTAAATGACGCTTTGTTGGGCGGGTTGGTAGTGCTGTGACTGCGTTGCTTTCCAGCACGTTCCCGTCGCTCGAAACGGCTGACCTTCTCCAGGACGGAGAGGCTGCGGGTAGGTCCCTGGCTGCTATCACCAAAGTTACTGTTGCCGTGGCTATTGGTGGAGACAACGCTCTCAGGTGTCGCACATCGCTGGACCTCGGCAAGGGCGTTCTCCAGACGGGTCAGTGGGTGTTCGCTGTCTTTGTCCCGCTCTCTCTGGTACTGCAGAGCTGCTGAGTCACTGAGGTGACGGGTAGACAGATGTGAGGTGGAGGTGGGTGGAGCCTGAGGTTGAGGCTGAGGTTGAAGAGGTTGGTGGGTAGTTGGCACCTGACCCTGGGCGTGCCTGGAGGACACCCCTGGCTCTGAATGAATGCTGGTCTGATCCATTGATCTGAAAGGTGGGGAAATGGAGGACAAGAAGTGAGATAGAAGGGAAGGGAAGAAGACATCATCACTGACTTCCAACCATTGGATGAACCAACTATTCACTGTCAGGAAGCTTTGCTTTTGCTTTTGTTGAAGGAAATTTGTTATCTGGCAAAATAACATGCTTTGTGTCATGCTTTGTGCTGGGCCCAGTGGCATGATGTCAATGTCAAACGAACATCCTCTCCAGTTTAATTGGGACATTTGACCATTCTCAGCAAAATAGCAGAAGTTCAGCAATGTGTTTCCTAGTGAGGAAACGTCCACTGAGCAGATAGGGCTCACTGGACATAAATGTAAAACGAAAAATCTTCTGACAATCCTTTACCATGCTTTTGACTTTTGCAAATCTGGAAGCCTGCTTGAAGCACTTTAAATGGCTGAAGGATTCTGACCGGCTGGACTTAAATCTGTGTGCTACCCAACCTTATCAAAGATCCCCAACCACAAACTGGTCTGCCTGTTGCTGTCCGGTAGATGGTACTGCAGTATCCGGCACTTTTTAAATACTGTGTGATTTTCTTTTGTTCAGTTGTTGTGCATATGACGAATCAAGGTCTTAACGAAATGACTAGTCTATGAAGGACTCTGACTTGCCAGATGACTGCCAGGTCAGCAGTGTGATGGAGAATCTGACAAGAGACTGCTGTTCAGTTGAAGTTTGAAGATGTTCTCAGGAGACCTTGATGACTAACACAACAGTATTGTGAATCACTGTCTAGATGACAACCCAAGTAGACCTACTGAGATTCAATGCATATCCAAATAAGGTCATTCTTCAAACGTCTACATACATGTGAAGATTCTATTGGTTAATGAAACTTTGCTTACTTAAGCTAGCTTAGTGGCAATTCAGGTCATATACAGTCAGTCTGTCTGTCTAAAATAAAATAAAACTCATGTTGACCCTGAATACAGAGGAGCTGGACCACAGAGTTCATCCTTATCAAGGAGTTTAACTCTCTAATGTGACATGAGGAAACCCTGTGTCAGATTTCCCCTAAAGGAGGAAAATTCCTTCACAAGCGGTTGCTTTATCATGTCATGAGGTCAAGTCAAGTGCATTCTCACAAACAATGTCGCAATTGTCTTTACAGGCTCACAACAGCCAAAGTTCTCTAAAGAAAAGAGGAGCTCCTCAAGAGTTTCCTTGACCAATTCTACAGCTGAGAGCCTCATAAAGCGGGACACAAGCAAAACAACAGCAGACGTCTTGATGGAAAACAAACTCAAAGAGCCATCAAAGTCCATCATTCACTGTCATTCACAATTTGTGAGATACTTTTGTGGAGAGGTGTGACAGACAGAATCTGAAAATCTCAAAAAACTGTGGACATACTGTACCTGCGCCTGTCTCCTCTGGACTGAACAGGTGTGTAGGGATCCCTGAACTCTTGTGAGGATGGAGACCTGACTGCGGGTGTCAACTGGATGTGAGGATCCTGGATCTGTTCCTGGAACACTTGGCTGTGAGGTCCCTGGCTTGTATGACTGTGAGAACCATGGAAGCTCTGACTGTGACGTCCTTGGTGGTTTGGGGTCCTGTGGGCTCCGGTATGGCCCTCTGATCCTCCTTCAGCAGGTTTCAGGTGGGATCTGTAAGGAAGGTCATCTTGGTGAGGCCTGATAAAACAGAAGACTGAGTTAGCTTGGTTAGGAACAGATATGATATGTATTCTTTTAAGGTCCAATAGGTTTTAAAGGTTTCCAAAAGTGAGTGATGATGCTCAAATAACACAGTTGTTGGTTAAAATGTCAGTATAAAATCACCTGTCTGCCTCCTGTGCTTGAGTCCTGAGCTGTGTAGAGACAGGTGTTGTAGAAGATGGATAGGAACATGATGAAGAAAGTGAAATGCTATTTTGGTATCCATTTTCTGTAGCTGATATTCTTCCATCTTTCCGCCCATCTGTTGCTTCTTCCTCTCTCCCCCTAACACCTGGCAGCCCCTGATGTTGCTGTCGGCTGCTCTCCTTGGCCAGGGCGGGGTAGACCCCGGAGGAACCTGCCCCCGGGTTGCTGCTAGGTATCTGTGCAAAGTGGGGCTCAGGCTGGGGGACGGGGTAAATGCCCGTGGGCAAAATGAACCGGCCGGATTGGCGGTTTGAGCCTGGAGGTCCACAGGGGGGTTCGGTAGGGAGAGGGGGCTGGGGGAAGCCTCCACCCTGCCGGGGCTTTGTCGTGGGGCTACTCTCTGGACTCTTCTCTATGACTGTGTGGAGTTGACCCTCAGCACTGTACGAGCCTTTACCTGGAGCCACAGCAATGATGTCAGTGTTTGTAAGGGAAATGACAGTGGAGCGCATTCTAACTGTGCTCTCGAGTGTCTTGTGTTTTCAGACTGGATTTTTTTCTCATCAACATCAAATAAATACATTAAAAAAATAGAAAAGCTAATTGGCAAAGCAAAATTAAATTGTATATTTGGTTCCCGTTCTGCACTTCAAATAAGTAAAATCATTGAAATAGAATTAAAATATACCTGCACCTGAGGCCACAGGACCACTGGAGTGATGCCAGGAACCCTTCTGCAAAGACCTGCATAAAACAGATTGGATTAAATCAGAGTATGCCATATTTATAATGATATTTTACATTTTGCTGTTTTCGATCACATATCATATACAGCTACATTTGGGAAAGAATAATAGAGTACTGAAATAATAAAATGAGAATTGTTGTCATTTGAGACCAATGACTAGTTTTGTTAGCAGCTTAGCTTTGACAGGCTTGAGAGGACTGAGTAAGGTAAGAGTTAGTTACAGTCTTCAAAATAAGAAAAGTTTAAGGGTTTATGGATTACACCATAGGCTTGATATTTGCAATATTTCTGACTGAATGAGTTTAAGAATATGCAGAATAAAGGTTCAAATGATGGTCAAAAAGAATACTAAGAGGCAGTCTTGATGTTCCTAGCAACGGGCACGATATAGCAATTGACCTTTTTAGGGAAATAACTTGGACTGATCACAGGGACCTCAGTTTTCTCAGAATTGAGAATTGAAAATTACATCCAATTTGTAACAGAAGCGAGGCAGTCACAAAAGGGTAAGGTAAAAGTAAAGCTGCATATCATCGATATAGAAATGTTTAAGAAATACCCCGGAGGCGTTCAGCAGATGGCCCAGAGGTACATAGACAATGACAACAAAATAGGTCCAAAGATCGACCCTTGTGGGACCCCACATAAGAGAGGAGTGGCAGAAGACCAGTTAATGTGAACAAACTCACAATGTGATATGACAGACACTTCAATGTGAACATTTAAGTATGGGTGTTTTAAGTATGGGGAAATTGATTTGAATACAGTACCAGAGACACCAACTCAGTTAAATAAACTATCAATTAAAATGGAATGATCAGTGGTGTAGAACTCAAATGGAATATTCACTATTATCTGCATGCATAAAAATTCCATTAGTTACTATTAGCAGTGCTGTTTCAGTGCTGTGTTTTTGACTGAAGCAAGATTGAAATATAATTTTAAGATATTGTGTCCAGAAACTTGTGAGCGTCATCTCTAGCACATATATTGAAGAAATTTAGGAGAAATTATATGAGCAATGCAGGACAATCAATGCACACGAGATCTGAAAAGTTTTGGTTGATAGCAGAATAAGGAAGATCACACAAGCTAGACTGAACAATACTGAACCTGATTTAACAGACTATACGGACCGTAGTGACCGGGCGTGTTCCAGACTGGACCAGGAATTTGGCCTCTCGTGGTTCCTGATGGCTGTGTAGCTGTCACTGCGCCGCGGTGGAGCTGGTGCTCCCTTCAGGCTCTCATAGGAATTGTGGCTGGTTGCCGGGCCCCATATTGGACCTACACTGTGTCTGTTGGAAGCCGGCATACTGCCACTGCTGCTGCCGCCACTGCTGCTGCCACTGCTGCTGCCACTGTAGCAGGCCCCGCCTGCTGTAAACGGAACCAGCAGTACAGAGAAAAAAAGTTTTGTCATTAAATTAAAATTGCATTACCCAAAAAATATTCCTGAAACAGAGACATTACCTTGCAGATCTCGACTTAGGCCTGACTTTGACCCTACCCCACCTTTGGAATTGCTGTTGCGCAGCAGTGCGGCAGAGGTGGAGCTCAGCTCATGCTCTTGAGACAGGCCCTGCTGGGTGTCGTAAACCGTCCGGATGTAACGTATGTCAGCCTGCTGCATCTCTCCACTTCCTCCACCTCTCTGAGAGACGGTTTCTAATGAATAGGAGCGCTCTGGGCTGAAGGAGGGCGTGGAGGCAAGGTATTCTGGGATACTGGAGCTTGTGGAGAAGGAAGAATAGGCAGAGTCTCGTTTGCTGTGCAAGTGGTCGATGCTGTTGGAGGACCTGGAACACGGCAAGAGATATAGAGATCATTTAGAGGTCATGGCATCGAGGAGTTGTTGGTAAGGTGGATTTCTTTCTCTTTTTTGAAAGAAGCCAGCTAGGCTAGCTTGACCTGCTTCACCTGAATTGTCTCTCTAGTTCAGTAACAGCTGAGCTAACATAACGTTTGAGGTGTTTTGTTTGTGTGAGTTTGAACCTGGCAGAAGATAGCTGGTGGCAGGAGGAGTAGGTGGGGTGGGGTTCACTGTGGGTGTGATGGCCCAGTGAGTGGTGATGCTGAACTCCAGAGTGATGCTGGGAGGACAGAGGAGGATCCAGGCTCTCCATGCTGCCCCTCGAGCTGTATTGGTCTGGACTCTTCCTCAGGTAGGGGCCGCCAGAGTCGAAAACACTGGACAGGTCGGTGGTGGAGGCACTGAAAGACACAGTAATTAAATATAGGAGTCCCATTCATGTTTTGACAAGTGGCTAAATCATCACAGAGTATAGTCAATTGAATGCATGTTAATGCATGTTCATTGTCATTTTATCATTCATTGTAATTGTACGACATGTTTGTGTTGATTGTTCTGTACATGTGACATCCATTGCACGTCTGTCCGTCCTGGGAGAGGGTTCCCTCCTCTGTGGCTCTTCCTGAGGTTTCTTCCACATTTTTTCCCTGTTAAAGGGTTTTTTGTGGGCAACCGAGGGTCTAAGGACAGAGGGTGTCACTCCCTGTACAGATTGTAAAGCCCTCTGAGGCAAAATGTGTTTGTGACTTTGAGGTACTGTAAATGTAAACGACTGGGGTTAGGGAAACCCTAATCCTGACTGGGCTAGGTAATATCATTAGGTTTAAGGATCCTGTTTCCTGTTTTTAATAAGTTAAAGTTAGACAGTGAGGTTTTTCTTTCCTTTGTGGGTTCTTTTGGGAAGTTAGGACTCTGATTTTCAAGAGTACTCTATTTCTTTGGTTTGGGCAGCATCTGCTTGCCCTTTTCCCTTTGCTGCCTCACTCCATTTTTGTTGTATTATTAATCTGAACTCAATAAAAAACTTTATTTTACAAAATACATCTGGTTTTATGTTGTCATTTATTTAACCTTATGCTGCAGACAGTGTATAAAACTGCCAGAACATTTAGGCAACCTAGTATTTGTCTGAAATCAGTTTTATTTGTCGGAGCTATTGGTTGTAAAGTCGGTGATTTGCTGCTCAATCTGCTGTTACCTCACTTTGGATAACTGACTGGAATGCAAATGTGTGTGTGCGTCAACGTCACAGTTTGACCCACCAAGCCGAACACAATGCAATTACTGCTGTGGAAAAGAGGACAGTCTGTCTGTGCCAGTCTTGTTTTCTGCGTCACTAACTTCTCTGAGTCTAACTTTTCTCTTTCTGTCAGCTGCACCCTCCGTCTCTGTTTGACTTTGTCTCCCGTGTCTGTTCCTTAAATTCCAGGTCTATTAAAAGAGCAATGGTACGACAAACTTTTTATTCAGATCCCCACTTTACTAATAGGACAGGCCAGAGTGGGGGAGGAAGGGGGGAGGTTTGTTGCCATGGGAGACCCAGAGGTGAGGGGGAAGGGGATGAGGAATGTCCCTTAATGTAGGCATCGACGTCAATGCCCTGTCCACCCAACACGCACACACATGTACACACACAGAGCCACGTCAGAGGCTTTTATTCACCCTTCACTGCTGTTTAAAAGAAACAGTGATGTAACTTCCTCTGATGACATAAACCTGCTGACCAACGGCTCCGATTCACAAAGAACACAACGAGAACAACGGCACTAAAACAGGGCAATTATCGATTTACCAGTCTGCGTGGTCAGGATGATGAAATGTTATGGGGCCATTATCGTAGCAGAACTATTCACAAATGTGTGTACGGGGTTGTGTAACTGTATCTTAACCCACATGTGTAATCTGATTTGGAAATGTTTAAAAGAATCTCCAAATGTGTGTTTAGATTTGGAGACTTTTGTCAGGATTCCTATGTTTCCATACATCAGAACAGTTTGACACTGTGAGATGACTGCGTGAGCTGTAACTGATGACTTGTCTGTATCTCCAGCCATGGACAGTATGAAGTTACAGATTTGTCCACACGCTTACAAATCTCATGCATTTCAATATAATTGTACCTGTATGATGTATGATTAGATTACAGCAGCCCTGTTACATGAACACCAAAAGTGACATCACTCATATGTGGAAATTTTGTGGAAATGTGGAAACTTTCATCAGGACACTGACACACTGAATGATGAAGTGATAAAGTTAGACAGAGTTTGTGGCTGCAGCAGGAGGAATAACTGACAGTAGCTTGCTCAGTGATTGTGTTTCATGTATCTACAGTCAAACTTCAGAATTCAAAATATTTATTTAAGTGATTTAAGTGACAAAAGACCTAAGGTCACACACACACACACACTCGCATGTGTGTGGATTCTGAATACAGATTTAAACATTCCTGTGCATGTTCACAAATCTCAGTACACACTGATAAATTCTCTTAAACATCACACATGGATTGAGATACGGTCTCTCCACACACATATGTAAATAGTTTTGCCACAATGATGGCCCCATAAAATGCTAAACTTATCACTGCACATGCTTTGTTATTGTGTGATATGTAAATTTTATTATGATCATATCTGCAGTTTTATGGTCCAACAGGAACTGAATAATAAAACCCATGACACTACAAGACAAGATGGACACAACCCTAACCTGTTTCTAATCTTAAACTTTAAACCAGTTAAACAGATCTGTGAAGGATATGTTCATGAAAACATTATTAATTATAAAGTTTCTCACTGCTGATGTTCTAAAAGTGTTCACTGACTGCCCTCTGCTTTCTGAAAACGTCCTCAATGTCATATCTAGGAGTCATATCATGTCATATCATAAGAGTCCTCACACAGACCACACTCCAACTGGTCTGAGCTAATTTTATTTATTCCACTATTACATTTTTAATGTGCAATAATTATACATAATATTCACGATCCGATCAGTCACATACTGGAAATTCTTGAATGAAATTTTAGTGTTTGAGGTCACAGTTGTTCAAAAACTGAACCACAGTTTGACATTTCAGAATAAAAGCACTGCGAAACAGACAGACAGACAGTCAAAGGTCACATGATATAACAGAAAGATAGCAGCTAACAGCTCCAGACATTGATCTATCTCTATATCTCTGCCACCTAAACAAATTCCTTGCCGTGTCACACAAAACCTTGTCAGTGTTATGCAAACACTGTAAATGTTCACTGACATTCAGTGACTGGTTTGTACAGTATAACAGTAACCGTGATTGGCCGAGACACCGGTAAAGTCTCGTAATGTGTTTGAGTGGTGTCATTATGTCATTACAACAAACCACAACTGGAAAAATTCCTCAGGAAAACTGCGAGGCTGTAAATGTAAATGACACAGATCATTTCCTTGTGCAGTGCAAGATTGTTTTTTTTACTATCTGTCAGTGGGGGGTGGTGTAATGGTAAAAACACCTAAAAAGGCCATCAAGGGAAACAAAACGGCAAAAGTTCAATCCATACGATTGTGATCTTGGAGCTGAGATCTTGAAAGAGGACGCGTTTAATGTCAAGAGTGAAGGCTGGAGTCTGTTAGTCAGAGATAAGACGCCAGACATTTTATGTTCCTCTGAAAACATGAACTCTGACCCCTCTAGAGACTCACTGATAGCGGATCGCAGTAAACCAAAAATCCAGGATTCAAAAAGTCTTTTCAGACAGTTCTGGACGACCGCACGTAAGTTCACATGATCTTGAGCAGAATCACAAAAGAGATTGTTGTGTTCCTTATCTTGTGTTTTTACGTTTATAACCACATTGTTATCTACACAGACAGAGTCACGTGTTTCTCCAGTGATTAATGTTACTAACTGGTGGACGGCTGAAAACTTAGAGTACAAGAAATCTGCTTAAGATTCATATTTGTTTTGTATGCACACGATGTACTATGAACTTCTGGGGTTACACAAGACATCACATACGAGAGTATGACTTATCTCACAGTCCAGCTGCCAGATATGCAAATGCATAGGCATTACATTTAGATGCAAATATTCAGGAAGTTCATGGAGACAGCAAAGCCAGGTGGAAGCGGTTTCCATAGTAATATGATCTGTACCTTTGAGCCAGATGAGCAGACCAGAAGTGAAATACTACAGAGCACCTTCACAAATTATAAATCAACTCAAGAAAGTAAATTTGTGCTGATGGAGTATGAATACACACGAGGGGCCTGAGATCTGTGTCATAAACCAATAACCTCAACAATCGCACAACAGGCACAAAACAAGAATTTGCAGCAGATGGGGAGAGAGAGATCTGTTTAATGCTACATGTCTGGACAAAGCTTAGCTGTAACAGGAAAATATGTGTATGTAAGAGCCGTATTTCACAAGGAAACTTAGCAGTAGAAAGCATCCTGCCTGGTAACATAACATGATGTGACCCAGGACAGGAGGAGCTCTGAAGCAGAAGATCGTTGGTACCCATCTACCCAGCATCAGTAATATAGATGAGATGATTCACCCTCCTGCCATCTGCCAAGCAGTACAGAAGTATTCAGACCACAGAGCAGCTTCTTTTCTGATGGGGCTTACATTTCATCTGCAACTCTGTTCTGTAAAATAATGAATGAATGAACCTTGGTGTCTTAAAGGTGAGGTAGGAGATGTTGGGAAAACGGTTCCAGCAAGCTATATTTTGAAAATACACACCCATGCCTTTTCTTCAGACCTCCCCTTCAAACCACGCATTCAAAGTAATGAAGCGTCTTTATTCGTTCACGAATGGGTGAACGTGCAGAGGGGGAGGGAGAAGTTTGATGGACGTGTCAGGATCCAGTGAAAAAAAATGCTCCAGAAAACATCTCCTACCCCACCTTTAATCTACTGTACATCTCTGCCATTTAGTTTGCATCTGGTTCTGCTCTTTGAAGTACATACTGTAAGACCAAAACTAAGAAATACCAAACAAAGAAAGAAATACCTTCTGTGAATCTCTTTTAAAGGTCCAATGTATAAGACTTGATTAATTTGCATATATATATATAAATATATTATATATAAATATATAATATGCATTACTATGTTTTAATTAGTGTAAAGTTTCTGCAGGTCCTCTTACCACCATGTTAAACCACCAGAATGGACAAACAACACACTGTCTCTAGGTAGAGTCTTTAACTTTTTCCACATGTTTTGTTGTCACTGTTGATTCTCCTTCATGCTAGGAGACTAAACCCCACACACTGATACTTTCAGTTTGCTTTGCACATAATTTTCCTCCAACTGGCACATGAACAATTCAGAGGTCAGAGCTAGACACGGGATAATTATAGACACTGATATTAACACTGACCTGGGCTGGTAGCCATGATGCCAGGTATTGCTCATCGCGTCCATCCCTCCCAGGTCCACTTCCTGCTGACCTTCGCCAAGCTTCGTTGAATGCCACGAGTGAGGACGAGACGCCTTCTCAGTGCGTCTGTGGGGTTAAAACACACGGACAGAGTTTGTGTTTGCACAGTATTTGACACTCTCTCGTGAATATCTCTCTGTCACTTTTGCTACACCATCACCTGGAATAACTCTCGAGAAAAACAAACTCTTGGATGATGAAGCATTGAAAAACAGAGATGGCTCATCTATTCTTAAAAGAAAATGTTGTCTAAAGGGTTTATCCTCAGTACACTGCAGTGTATTTAGGATAAGCCTCAAAAACTAATTGTAATAGCTGTTTTATCAGAGATTCTTTAGTTAAATTCTGTTACCACTGTATTTCAGTCTGGCTAAGCAGCTGCCAGCTGTATTAAATGTATTTTGTACTTTGTATTGAGTTTGAATGCACAAGTTCATTGGGACAAATTAACATAATGTACTGTCAACATTCAATCAGATGGTTTCATTCTTTACATAGCTCCTTCATGTTGTAATATAATTCTTGTGTCATGACAGCGTCTTTTTCAAAGGTACTTCAAATGAACTCCTGAATAGCTCGAATACTAATTACTGATTAACAGAAAGCTGCATGCCATCTGACACGACAGTCATGCTTTCTATTTTTACATCGTGTTTGTGTCCTTTCATCCTGCACAGATCTTCATTCACAGAACCAAAGCGCAGCGGGGAATCAGCCACTGTTTATTATCAGAGCAGGAAACTGAAAACAGATCATTGCAGCACTGAAAGTTATCCTCCCACGGTAACATAACACATCATGCACACACGCGCGCACACACACACGCACACACACGCACACACACACACACACACACACACACACACACAGCTGTATGGTCTCATCTGACTCACCTTCTGCCTGTGTCTGCCTCTCCCTGCAAAAATGCTGAAAAACTTTTGACTTCGAACTCAACTCATAACTGCAACTGAATATTTTCTGTTTTCTCATCTGCACCCATTTTAATGCACCATTAATGCAAATCCTCCATGTTAAACTGAACCCAACCACCAGTACAACAAAGTCATGTCATGCACTGAGTTTTAATTTTTCCAACACACACCTGATTTTCCTGCACTAAATATTTCCACTGAACTGTTCAGCTACTGTCACTGCTACTTCCTGTGCAAATGCTTCACACTGAAACACTTCCAATGGCTCGAAGGGCATAATTCATCCTTCGCTGGTAGGCTTTAAAAAGCAATTTTAAGAATCAGCAACATAAAAAAGCAATAACAAATAATAGGTAAATAAACACGTGACTATGATTCTAGATTTACATGTAAACACTGATTTCTCTTTCTCCAGACATCTGATGCTGGACGTAAAAACAAGCTCTGTTTCATTTCATTTTTTGATATTTTCAGAGATAAATTAGTTTTTGTTTGTAGTGACAATCTTTATCAGTTCAATTCAATTTTATTTATATAGCACCAAATCAAAACAATTCCCACCATAAGCAGTGACAGTGGTGAGGAAAAAAACATCCACCATCATCACCATCATTATTTTTGTATATGTTATCTAACCAGTTAAGATAATAGACGTCAAATAGCATGGTGGTTACAATAATCTGCCTCATCCTCGTCATATTTGACATGTTTTTGCCGCTCTGTATTTATCCTCACAGATAAACAGGAAAAGATTGTATCAGGGTAAGTAGGAGACAGAGACATGAAAGCCTGTATGTCTCTGAACCACAAGGACCCTGAGTAATTACAGGACGTGACTGAAATACCTTGACACGTTATCATTGCTGTTACACTTGTACAAATATTCACTCTCTCCATCAGCTCTGGAGGGGATGGCTTGAGTGCGGTATGGTATGGTTCGGTTTGAGTTTTAAATACAAGTCTAATAGTGAAACCTGGACCACGATAACATAGATAAATTATGTCAGATCACCAAGACCACGTATAGTCCACAACAGAGTCACAAATTTCAGGATTGAAAAGAGCGCTATTCAAAAACACATTTATCAAAAAGAGAACTGACTCCAAAGGTGCCAGATCATTTGATCCAAAAACTATTAATAAATAAATTGTTCCTATCTATATAAGTCTGTACAGTCTGAGAATGCCCCTGTGCACTTGTTTTTCTCGAACCTAAAATTCCCAAAGGCTACAGAAGCTCAAAAACTACAGTTAAACGGTTAAATGGCTCAATCACAAGAGAGGAAGCATTATTTACTTTGAAATCTATGCCATTGGGAAAAGGCCCAGGGCCAGATGGATTTGGGTGTGCGTTCAGGGGAGTTAAACTCACATTAAAAAGTCAATGAGTTCAACAATATCCTTTCACATCCCTCACTGGGTAAGTTTAACCATTCACACGAAAACAGGATTCTACCTAAAACACTCATGGAGACCAATCTCTCCTATCATCAAAACAGACAGCTGTGGCTCTAGCTCTACTGAACTGATCAAGCTATCCCAGGGCTGTAAGGACCCTGTCCTTGTGTTTTCTCTTAATGCTGAGAAAGAATTCAAGTGGGTTGTGGGGTCTTTTGTTCTATACAATGGAGAAATTTGGCCTGGGCTTTAACTTTTGGGGTTAGTCCAGCAGCAGCAGTTCTACCTAATGGGCTAAGATCTATCAACTTTCCCCTTCCCATCTTAGCCTGTTGCACTTTGATCTTTCTATCAAGCCACTGGCCCAAGCAATTATGCAGAAAGCATTAATTACGCTTTATGCAGATTATCAGGACCACAAACCTATTACCTGCTTGTTCCAAACCACTTCAACATTTGGGACATGTTCAGGGCACACAATTAAAGAAAAGTCCTAAGCCTGTCAAAGCCCTTTCCTTTCTGTTGCAAATTTAGATTTACCTCTTTCCTGGTTGGGCAGAATTGCTCTGGTTGAAATGGAAATCTTGTCTAGCCTCATCTACCCACTGCAAATATCCCCATTTTGTCATCAAACAGAAGGAAGCCCTTATCTAAACTGGCTGATGTGACACCATTCATCTGCAACACACCTTTGGGTGCTAGCATATGCACCAGCCTCAGTTTGGTTTGACATTAAATCCTCTCAGTCCAAATGCCTTTGTGGAATTTTCTGTATGTGAATGCAGCTTTGTTAAGGACCTTTGTACTGATCCTTTCACTTTAAGTGTAGTCAAAGCCTGGAGGTCCATCCATACAATAAAGGGCCATGTTCAGTTAACATCTGCCATTACTCCTATATTGGACTTTTTCTTGGTTGGGTTTCAAAGCATGGACCAGTCAACATGTAACAAGCAAGAAGATCTATTCAATGATCAGACGATCCTACTTTTTAGATGTCTACAAATCACTCAGTACGTCTAGAAAAGGCATTGTCTTTATACATATCCAAGAAATGCTTTAGTGTATTTTATAGAGCTCTACATTCTAATTCCTCTCTAAACTTACAAGCTACTAAGCAAGCCTGTGTCTATCATCAACCTAGACTATGAGGAAGTGTGAATCCCTGCTGTGGAGCTGTTATTTCTTATGTTGCATATGAAAAATGTTAAAAATATATATTATATAAAGACAGGTATCATGTTGATTCTTACTTAAAATTCTTAGTTAGTTAGTGTTCTTTTTTTAAGTTTGTTAAGAACAACCAGGCCAACAACCATTCTGTCTCTATGACAGCTATACACACTCTTTTACTTTGGTACAATGCTAGAGAAAAAATGTTAGCAAAGCAAACAGAAACCACCCTCTCTAAACTTTGATTTCTTGACCCAGACAAACATAAATCAGACCTCTTTTCCTAAACCCCTCCTGTCTTTGTGACAATAGACTCAGCACGTTGACCTGCTTTACCTGGAGGTGAACCTGAGGACTTTGGAGATGAGGCCGGTTGCCAAGCTGTTGACGCTGGCCTCTGATGGTGACCGACATAGTGCCCCTTCTGACCGGCCCAGCTCTGCTTTCTTCTGCTTCTTCCGGAGTTTCCTGCGGTAAAACACCTCCAGCAGCTCCATGGCTTCGAATCAAAGTCCACTTTATAGTACTTTCAACTCTACTGCTTTCTTCTGAACTGTACTCTTCTTTTCTATTTTTTCTTCTTGTCTTAGTAAATCCCCAAAACTTCCATTTCTGCACGCTGCACTCTTTCCAGCTGTTTGTTTGGTGAGTTTACTCCTACAAAGTTCCAAGAAAACTTGCTTCCTCAGATTTCGACAGAACTCAACTCAACTTTTCTCAAACCAACACAACCTGTCTATTCCTGCATTTCCGCATTCGTCTACTTTTCCATCAAAACTCCATTGAAGAGACTTGCCTCTACCATTCCTGACCACACTCTGATCCACACTCTCTGATCACACTCTCCTGACCTGTCCCTTTGCTGCAGTTCCAGTCTGGGGGTGGCTGGTCGGATCAAGTCGCTCTACGTTGGTCCCTGGCCCCTGAGCTCATTAAGCAAATGAAGCAATTAAGCGCAATTAGGCCACCGTACGATAAAGGTATAAAGTAAACATCCTTAGCCCGGCTTGGTCTGGGTGGTAGCTGTTGATGTGGTGCATGAGTGAGAGACACAGAGAGTCTGAAGAGAGAGGAGGGGAGAGAAAGAATGAGTAGCAAGAAAGGGAGGGAGGATGGAGGGAGATAAGGGTGGTTAGGGAGAAGATACTGAGGAATGAAGCAACTAAAAGGCTGTTAGAGAGATGGTAGAAAGAGAGGAAATAGTGAGAGAGATAAAGACAGGGGAGGATTAAAAAATGGCAGAAGGTTGAGAGAGAGGGAAGTCCTTGCTATCCTGTCTAACTGCAGTGAAACAAAACGCAGAGAACAAGTTGAGAAGAAGAAGCAATAACGTGCAACGCAGGGATGAGCAGAATACAGTGAGGAGGAGGCTGGATGAGGAAGAAGAGGGAGGCCGGATAAACAAGAAGAGAGCTGTTGAAAACAGTGGATTATTGAGCTCATATTGAGCAGAAATAGATTTTAAGGCTGTGGGGGGAGAGAGACATCTCATGATGTAGCATGTGGTGCTACAGTGAACAATGAACTGTCTATTATTGACTATTACATTATCACTGTTACAAAGAGCAGAGTCCAAAACAAGTGCAGACGTATTGACGAAGGTCAGGAATCACATAATTCCAAACATAAAACATGATGCATCCATTTGTTACTGATTTCTTAATGAAATAATACAGAATACAACCATGTTTCCCAGGTGTATTCTAATCATTTGGTGATCTATCACATGGACTGCCATAAAAGACACTCATGTTGACCACAGGATAGTTCCCACTGACTTCTCTCTCACTGATCCTCTGAGCGCTTTCCTCTTCGGCCATCATAAGGTCAAAAAGTTCCATTTGTCTGAAGTCTTGATGACTGAACAATATACCAAAGATTTTTCTATAACAGACGATTACAATCTCCACCAGTGATATGAAATGGCATATACCCTTTGTCTCTTAAGTGGACATGATGTACTCGTCCCTGATTTCTAAACCTTTGGAGTGTTGTAAATACTGAATGAAAAAGATTGGGTTGTGTCAGATAGTTCAGTTGTTATGGATCACCTTTGGTGACACCAGCCTGACAATTCAGCACCGACAGAGAGAAAAGATATCTGTGCTGCTGAGTCAGACTGTGAAAAATCAATCCAGGATATACTTCAGCGACAAAAGAATTGTTCATAATCAGAGCTCATGTTCACTTCTCCCATGAGATCAGGACCTTCTGCTGGTCTCCTAAAGGGGAAACCACATGACACAGATGCAGGAAGCGACTCTTCAATGAGGCGTCTCCTTTCTCGACTGAAGTGCTGTTTAGCATATGTTAGCATGCTAACAAAGATGGTGAACCAAGTAAACGTTACACTTAGCATTTAGCTCTAAACGCTGCACAGCCTCAGAGCATGGCTGATTAAACTAAACAATTACCCTTTAAATACCAAAGTATGACAAAGTATACAAAAATTGCACCAACTTGGCTGCTGAGACTACTGAAAAATTATGACATTTTACAGAAAATCCTTGTCTGCACCTGCACAGCTTGTCGGGTCAATTATTGAATACTACAGGTTTGGCCGGGCGAGTCAAGTGATTCTGAACTTGCAGAAACATGGCATGTACCTGTCACCTCCTTGTCCCCTCTCTCTGCAAAGCTCTCTCTCAAACACCTCTGCACCTCTGGGTGCAGGAACAAGCACATCCAGTGAGGGCACTGGATTTTCAACACCGTGTTAAGAAAGATAGACCAAAACATGTAGGCTACTATTGTGTTCAAATTCACTGTTAGGGTGTGAAGGATGCATTGTTTGTGCCAGTGTTAATTTCGTCAGACGAGACAAAATATGTTAATGATGTGAGCAAGCCTTTTTCCCTTGACTAAGACTAAGAAATAAAAAAATAAACAAAAATGTTATCTATAGTTTCGTACACTATATAGGAAAAAAGCAACATCCAGTCCTGCTATCATGTGTGTGTGCCAGCAGTTCTTTTACTGTAGGCAGCGTCACGGCCACACGTTTGATACCCTCTTGCTGCGCACCTGTGGCGAAAACAAACAGCATGCTGTCTGTACACCGACGGCGTAATCATGCCACCCAAATATTAAGATAAGCTAACTGTTCTGGCACGCATCTGAATACATTGGTAAGCTAATCCTAGCAGCTAGTATCCATGCAAGTAGCCCTTCAATACGGTATAGTTGTGTTATCGATGCATGTATTCGTATTGAACAGTTTTTGTATGGGGCGTTTTGGTGTGCATCATCAAAGATGTTAGCATTAGATATATTAGTAAAGCTGCCTGTAACCAACCAAGTATAGACAACTGAAGACATCATTAATAAAATCCATCTTAATAACAATAATATTTCAAACATTCGTCATATATTTGAGAATATTTTATCTAAATTATTGTATGTATTAGCTTATTATCATTACACCACAAGATGAATTCATTCAATTCAATTGTTCAATACAATTGTGGGTATTGTTGGGTGTCTGTAAATAATATTATATAAGAGAACAGTCTAGACTATGGAATGTGTCATGACACAACTTCTGTTCTGATTTTGCACTATATAACTAAAATTGAACTGAATTAATGAAGCTGTGTTAGTAAATTCTGTGTTGATTAAAACTGGGGGACATGGAATGGAAACATATGAGCCTCCTTGAAAGTCTGTGGTTGCTCCTCAAGGACCGTCAATTTCCACTCATCAATGTTACTTGTTCTTGTTTGTAATAAGTCGGTACTATTGTTAACAACTGATCCAAACTCAGATCAGTTGATGTACACTAAAGTCTTTGGTTTATTTCTGAAGCCATAATTGTGACAAACCCCTCACATCAGGCACAGAAGAAAAGGATGAAGGGGGTTAAACCAATAGCTGTTCAGTACACTGAGCTCCTCCTTGTGTTACAACAGGTACCCATGATTAACGGTGCTCCAACAGCCGGATTCCTGGGAATCATGTGTCATGGGAATGTCATCAGATGCATCTGAGATCACAGAGAGAAATGGATGATGGGACGGCAAGGAAATCCTCTCCCTTTGTAGTGCTTGAATCAGGTGTTGTGGCCGCATCGACCCCTAACGCTTTGTTCCGGAAGACTTTCTGCCTGAAGGCTCTGGTCTAGTTGGTGCAGTAGTTGAGTTATTTCAAATGGCAATATTAAGTAAACCTGGCTCAATTGTCGAGTGTCTTTGGGATCAAATAACATCATGTTAGGCACCATGTTGTGTGAGGGAACGTCTAGTCTCACACTATGAAAACCCCTTGCTATAGAACACACACACACACACACACACACACACACACACACACACACACACACACACACCTGTTCAGGTTGATAAAACATGAACACACTGTCAATTACAGATAAGGAATAATTTGCCATCCTCACTCTTATACAGGACTTATGGACACGTGTGTGTTTTAGAACCTCTTTGTGGACTCCTGGAAAACAAAGGGTCTATCTGCAGTCTTGAAAACTACATGACATACCCACTCCAGCCCCTCTGAGATAACTTCCTGGATTATACTTGTGTAAACTCAAACATCGATCTTGTCCCAAACCTAACCAGGTAGTTTTCGTGCCTAACCAAACTGACCATTTCAAGGGGGTGTCATGGGTGTGGACCTGCAAATACATACACACACAAGTAACATATTTGCAGCTTCAAGCTAACTCTAAGAGGACCAAAAAGCTAAATCTAACAGGACTAACAAACTGACTCTCAGCTACAAGACCTGAAAGCTAACTCTAACATAGCTAACTAAACTCTCAGCTAATGTGGGCAAAAATCTAACTCTGAACTAAAATTAAGAAAAGGGTAACTTGAAGCCAAAATGTGTATTTTGAGACAGACAACCTCAAGCACTCACCATTTAAAGTGAGTGCTTATGGAACACTGACATTTTTGAAAGACCTTATTGTCCAATACATGCTAGGACGTGGACGGGTAGTTTGAGGGCCTAAATAAGGTGACTTATCAGCTACATTTACTTGTGGATTGAAAATCTATCACACAGATGGCTTCATACTGACTGTAAACCATATCTAATCTAGTTCACCTAATGGTTGTAACTTAGGATGCATCAGGATCTCACCTGCAACCATGCTAGCAAAGCTAGGTAAGACTGGTGGTCAGGGACACCAGTAATAAGTCTAGATCATATGCCAATTTAATTTTAGCAATTGAACTACTCATAAAATGCAGTCCCAACAGCAATAAATACAACTATTTTTTTCTCCAGAGGAGCAGCTCAGCCAAAGAGGGTTGTTGCTCTGGAAACTTTAGCTCAGACTTGTGCATGCATGAACAAAGAAGAAAAAAATATACCTTCCAACAACTCCAACAGCATCCAATATTTGTATTTCATGCAGATTTGTTTCTAAAAACTAATAAAATAAAAATGAAACATTGTGGTTGCAGCAACAGTAGGCTAAACATTTGTTGACCATCCATGGCTGGGAGCAGTGTCTGCATGTAGCATCTCAAAATATCCTGTGCTCATAGATGAGTTTCCAGGTTTCAGGTCTTTCTTTATGTTACTGTCAACAAAACCCAGCAACAGGATGGATTGGCAAATAGCATGTTAGCGTAGAGCCATAAAAACAGAAAACACACAGTAGAACAAAATGTGTTTAAAATGTAATTATTTTCAATTTGCATCTGGATCCAGACTGGACTGAAAACCCTGACTGATAAAAGTATCCAAAGCCACAGTGTGTGTGTATGTGCAGGGTGTGTCTCTCCGAACAGGGACTTTATCTGTTGCCGTGGGAAACTGTTCCTTCAGCCCATAATAATAATCTCTCAGATCTGACCGGAAACTAAAATTGGAGAGAAATAGAGTGAGGGAAAGAGAGAGAGAGAGAGAGAGAGAGAGAGAGAGAGAGAGAGAGAGAGAGAGAGAGAGAGGGAGAGCGAGAGAGAGAGAGAGAGAGGGAGAGCGAGAGAGAGACAGAGAGAGAGAGAGAGTGAAACAAAGAGAGTGAGAGAGAGGTGAGCAAAATTTTCCACAAAAGATACTGATATACAACAGTGTTTGTGTGTGTGTGTGTGTGTGTGTGTGTGTGCGTGTGTGCGCGTGTGTGTCACAAAATGTTTATGTTTGTGAAATGAATGTGTGTTTGGAGTGTGTCATGGTAATAAAATGATGTGTCAAGTGTATGTATGTGTGTATATATGAGTAGTCTACGTTATAAGTATATGTGGACCCTAAACTGCAGATAACAATAGCAACAGCACTGATTCTTCACATTATGTTACCAGGACTCCTGTAACCTGTCAAGGACTCCTGAAACCTTGCTGATGAGTAGAAAAAATGTTTTTACACTTGGGTGAGGTGGAAACCTTTTTCTTATGGATAAGCAAAATGTGACGAAAGGGGAATGAGAAGAGACTTGATTCATGCTGTGTGTGGCTCTGCCTCTGCTCCTCTAAAGAATGCAATGTCTAGAGTGATGAGGGGACTGGAACATTACTCAAATTAATACATGCTTGGCTGGAAGAAGGAATTAAAGGCACCTTAGGGGTAAGTTAGGTCAGAATGAAGTGACCTGTGTATTGTCAGCACAGCCTGAGACTCACTGCTAGGCAGTATGATGGTTTTTCATAGGAATGCTTACCAAATCAACTGGCACATTTTTACTGTGTATTATTACCAGCCCCTAAAAACTCCTCAAGGACCTCTTGGACCCAATTTAGGACCCCTTTGGTACCTCCCTTACTGTTACTGTATTACTGTACCCTCTTCCAGGACTCCTGAAGCTTTCAGAAGGATCTCTGGTATCTTCTCAAGGACCCTTAAGTTGCGACCTTTTCAAGGATCCTACAACACCCTCAATAACTTACAACAACAACAACGGATAATTCTGCAGAACATCTCCAACCTAATCAAGGACATCCAAAACAAATAATCATAGCAAGAGGGCAGATGCTTCAGCCTGTGGTAGCAGTTAACTGACTATAAGTGTAAATGTAAACCACAGGACAGTACTGCTCATCCACCAAAGTCAAAGCACGGCTTGGACACTGCTATGAGTCCTGAACTAATTGTCAATTGACACTAGACTAGCTACTAAACTGCAATGAATGTTGCAATGCACAACTTTGTTACCTACCTATACACCTATAATGTGCAAAATGTATCTTTTAGTCCTGGTTATGGTAAGGTGTGAACTGAGTCAATGGACAGTCCTAACAAGGATAGCAGCACAAATGTGTGTGTGTCTGTCTGTGAGGGAGTTTGTTTGGATTGCACTTGTGTGTGTGTGTTTTATTCAATTACGTTATGATGATGATGTTTGAGAAAAATGTGATGATTCAACTAAAGAAACACGAAGGAAAGAGGAGATTAGGAGAGGGGGAGGAAAGGAAAGGAAAGGAAAGGAAAGGAAAGGAAAGGAACAGGGAGGACAGGAAGAGGTAATGAAGCAAGGTAGGAAAGGAAAGGAGAAAAGGGTAGAAAAACAACAGGATAAAAGAGAAGAAAATGGAAGGAAAAGAGTCAAAGAAAAGGACCGTGTGTGTTTATAAATCAGTCTGTCTGTCCTCTGCAGATTAACACCCAGCCTCTTGGGGCTCTGATGGCCCACTTCCTGTTTTTGGACCAATAAGAGACAAGCAAACCCCGTCACCCCCTGTACCCACTCCTCCTTCTTCAGTGGTATCTGATAACCACCCAGGGCTCAAGGGATTGTGGGAGAATAGAGTCATTCTGTCTGTTTATCTCTATGAGACCAACAGGAGAGCACATTTTAATGACTTTGTTGTTGCATTCACCTGAAAACATGTCACTGCTCAAAGGCACTTCAGCAGGAAATATAATGTTAAATGTAGTTACACAGTGACCCTTACAAAATAAAAGTGTTAAGTATATCGTGAAGCCAAGAGCTTTGCAGAAACCAACACTGTTTTCAAACTCTACATTTTCAAAATGTTTCAATGACTAAGACCAACTCTTATTTACTTACAGGTTTGATTTGGACCAACTTTAAACACAAGAGTGGGCAAAAGAACACAAGAAAAATCAACAAGAGTGAATGTCGGTAGTCACACTAGCACCCCCCTGGGGCTGTGATGTTAATTACACACACAAACACACACACACACACGGACACACACACACAGTGCCTCCAGAACTTGACCTCCATATTAGGATGAAACTGGCTGTAGCAGGGTGTCAGTATTTATAGACCGTTTGTCTGTCGGTATGACTTTATACACACAACACTCCAAGAGACCCACGTAACTGTGTTGTAAGTGTAGATCAGAGGTAGATGTAGGTGCCATGTATGCACGTTCATTCAGGATAATGTTATAAGAAACCAACAGGTCAGTTAATTAACATTATACAACAAGTAGCTCCAACCAAACAATCTGATCGGTCAGCTAGACATTTAGAGTATGCTCAAATTAGTACACTGTGCCACTTTCTATCTATCACTAATAATATTACTTAGAATTTCTTATTACATTACAGCTGCTAGAGTCAGCTTCAATAAATAAATACATCTAAATCTGGGTAAAAAGGATGTTATTATATCATAAATCAGCAAATTATCCCACAAATACTCTATTATACTTAAAATATAATAATATATATGGTTATAGACCATGACCTCCTGTTATGATAATTAAATCAGTTTTCTTCAGTGAATATAATATATATAATTGGTATGACTGCTTGATACCTGCTCAGATTAAAGGTGGGCAGATCTGTTATTATGTGAGGTCATTGAACTCTATGTACCAATAAGAACGAGAAAGGTGTATCTGGTATCAATCAAATGGAGTCTGTACACTCCCAGACACGCCTAAGCAGAGTTCTAAGTCACGTCACAATGAGGTTGCATTCCCTTTAAGGTTCGGGAAAAATGGAAAGACAGTATGATTTACTTGAAGACCACCGTACAATGTGCCTTTTATATCTACAGAGGGAGTGTGTCCTCTTTCCATGGTCCATCGTTTGGAACTTGCATGTTTCTACTAAGCCCAACACTGGCTCTGCATTGGGCCTCAGATGTTTTTCCCAAATTTCAAGCCAACATAGTTTCTCCTAGAAGCTTTGTATCTGCAGCTTCACCACGATATATCCTACGTACTGGATCTTTGAAATGTGGTTCCAGAGTTTTCAAATGGGTTATAGGTCAGAAATGTAAACATGCAAAATGTGGATTGCTATGATACGTATGATATTATAACTGTGGACAATGATGGAAACCTGGAATTTGACACCTCATTTTAAGTATTTTTTTTAAATAGCCTAGAATAGCTATAGTTTTCTGTGTGATACTCTGACACTGTGACGTGGTTACCATAGACTGAGTGGACTCCTGTTTTCCTGTTGATCTGAGTTTGAACCCTTAGTGACAAACACACAACACAACAGGACACTCTAATAAATCCTCTGACTGTAGCACACATACACAAAGGAAGCACAACAGGACATCCTAACACCGGGGGGGGACCCCCTCGGTTGACAGAAGTAAACCGATTTGACATCGCTTCCTGTTTTAACCTGCAGGGGGTCTGACCTTCCAGCATGGTTAGAAAAATAAAGAGAATTTATTGAAGCTGGAAGCAACTGTTCATGTGACAGACAGGAAGTCCCTGTAATCTCTAAAACTGCATATCTGCATATGAATGCAGAATATGTCAACCAAGATTCTGGCACTGGAAGCATTCAGGTTTCCGTTAGTAGAGTAGTACTGATCAATCATTTCAACATTTGAGTAGGCTTAGGTTGCATGCAAGTAAAAAGTCTGTATGGAGAGCAAAAATACACCAGCTATTGTCTGACAACAATTTAACATTTATCTGTATTACCATATCTGTATCATGCGGCAAACCGGACTGCAGAGGAAGTCTTGGCCCGGATACCCACTATCCATTTTCCAGATATCTGCTGGCTATAATGGAAGCCCTGGAACATTGGCCATTGCCTCAATACATTAAATCCTTGTGAGGCAACAGCCAATGGTTGTTGCACAGTAGGTAAATACTACACATAACCACATAACCGAATGTAGCATGAAATACTTCTTGGCCAGGGAGAAAACTCAGTAGGTACTAAACTATGTAGCTAATCACGCTAATGACTGCAGATTACATTAGAGCAGACAAACACAGTTCGATCTATCTCGTAAATTCTGCAGTTTGTTCAGTATTTTTGTTTTTGGCGGGAGTAAAAGAACTCTTTACATGGATAGCTTTGTACACGCTAACTACAGCCCATCACTTCAACATGTGGAGGAGCCAGACAGGCTTTTCATAGCAAGGACTAATTGGACAGCTGTTTGAGGGAGTGGATTAGTGAAGTAGTATCTCTGCTTTCTTCTACCTGTTCTTGATGCGTAGTTGGACTCCACTTGCTGAACATGGTCTGCTGTTGGATGATGGTGGTGTTTGATGTCGTTGTGATGGTATTGGCGATCGAGGAGGAGGAGGAGAAGGAGGAGGAAGAGCAGAAAGGGAGTGACGCGAAGTACCAAACTCCTCAATGTATCCTGGATCAAACTCCCTGAGGAGAGAGACATGACAATGAAAACAACAACTTACTTTGATGACCAGTTCCTCCTCATCCTACATGATGTTTCATATTTTATAAAATCATTTATTTTGTAAAGAATCTTCCCAAAGAACGGCCAATATCCAAATCATAGCTGATAGCACTGTCACATACTTTTCATTCACTAAGTATTCACTTCTGTGTTGCCATTTTTTAATCAGTGTTAAGATTAGCTAATCTGTAACCAACACACCCACAGAATAACCACATGGCTGCCAAAATAAACCATGCCTGCTGCTTTCAGGTCCGGCCAGTGCAAACAGGACTGTCTGCATGCCAGTTTTCTGTTCCTATGACATCACATTTAGTCATTTATGAAATGCACAGTGGCCTACAGAGTGGGATAAATAAGCTGTGTGTGGGTCAAAGGTGACAACAGTGAAGAGGTCAAAGTTCAGAGGCCGTAGGATCCTGGAAGCAGAAACGCTCATGTGAGTCCTTTTGTTAATCGAACAAAGACAGAAGAAAATCACTCTGTTTAGGTATGTGGGCTAGTGAGTCACCTTTCTACCACCAGGCTTTTTGTAAAGCAGCTGCAACTGGTGATCCACAGCAGTAAAGTTGTGGACAGAGCTCCATAAAGTTGAGGGGAGCTGCACATTCAGGTGATGATTCTCTGTAAGTTCATCACTAGGAGCGACCTCTTTCACATTGTTTGATACACTGTTAGTGTGAAATATTGGTGGTTACTTTAAAACAGCGGTCTAACATTTAGCATCCAGTATTGGTTTCATGTGTATTCAGTACAGAAACCAGTAGAGGAGGTCTTAGCTTAGCTGAACACAAAAACTGGAAGCAGTAGGAAACTGCATAATGAATAAAAAGATAAAAAGAAGAAGCTGTGGTTTGGTCATTATCCTGCTGGACAAGGAGACAACAAGAAGGAAAGCTCTAATCGGAGAGACTCCACTGAAGTGTGGAATTTGGCAGAAGAAGATGACTTGGATCAAATTTAAATCAATTTAAAATTTGAAATAAACTTTGGATAAATTTCATTCTTGACTGCATATATGATACAAGTGTGACTCTGCAATACTTTGCAACATGAATACGGGATGTCTGCTGTTTACCATGTGACCATAATGAAAGATAAAGATAGTTGTCACTGTGACAGCAAAAAGTTTAATGACTATGGAAACCACAATGGAGTGTTTTGGTATCGGATAAGCCTTCAGGCTCAGGGACCTGTCTATAAAAAACTGCCACAAACAAAAACATACCACAATCTGCATCCTTCAGAATGATCACACAGTTGAATCACGTCTATACAACAGTTTCAACAAATACTGAACATTATAATCTGCATAAAAGTAGGATTTACTGCAGGACTGCTGTATTAGACAGCATTAGTTTTAATTAGCTTTAATCTGTAAACTGTAAAATAGGTCCACATACTTTCCATTTGAGATAGGAAATTTCTATTATACTTAGCAAGGTACTGTATACGTGTCTGAGTGCAATCCACCTTGATTTTCCAGGGTTGTATGTAAATTACTGTCAGCCCCAAAGGCGCCACAATAAAACCTGAGCTGTAACTTGCACAGTGAAATGCACAGGACACTGAATGATGTGACTTTCAGTCCAACACTGGTGTATGTGTGGTGTGATCATCAGGTTTGTATCACAAGATGAAAAGTTAAGTTAGCGTAATGGGCAAAGAGATATATATTCCTTCTCTTACAGCACTAAACATCACATGCTCTGCAGTTGCTTGACTGCTGAACATTTTCTCCCTTTTCTCCTGTTAAATCGAGCCGAGTGTGTCTGTGTGTGTGCGTGTGTGTTGATTTAGTATATTAACCCATTAAATGAATGAAATTAACTTGGATCACGGACTACAGATTTGAGTTTTTAAATGAATGTTTCCACAAACTTGATTTATTGTATGCTAATGCCAATGCTAATGCTAAGGTTTCTGCCTCTTAAAGGAAGTTTTTTCCACTGCCCCTGTCACCAAATGCTTGCTCATGGTGGGAATTGTTGGGTCTGTGAATAATCTTATGACAGTTATGATTTGACGCTATGAGAACAATTGGGTCTTGGAGTTGCACAATATTAATGGTTCAGTGATCCAGGAGAACACTGAAGTTACTGTTAAATCTGACATATCAAGTCATAATTAATAAATGATGAATGAAAAGTGGTTCTGTCAGCAGATAACAAACACAGCAGACTACAATACAGAGCTGTCCCCACCCAGCAGAGCCATTTGAACCTGTGATCCTTTCAAACAGAGAGATGAATACAGAGGACAATACACAACTCACAAAAACACAAACACGGAAACACACCCAGACTTATATTATTAATCGAGGACATTCCACCGATGAGTATTCACAACTTCATACAGCAGACATCTAAACACTAATCTGTAGCACAGACGCACACACAGGTGCACAGATAAAGGCCCATTAAAGTGAAACCTGTTGAGCTTGTCAGAGGAATGTGTGGCAGCCACAACACCCTGAAATCACTTCAACAGGAGGAACAGTATTGTCACATTCCACTTTCCATCTCATTAAACACTCTCACACACACACTGCTCTCACTCACCTTTTACCTGACACTAAGCTCACCTGAGTTCAACAGTTTTCAGGTAGTTACTCTGACATCCAGACATCCAGAGGCGATTCAAATGTTTCAAGATAAACAATAGTAAGTCTGTCTGAAGAGTGTGTGTGTAAAATAATGCACAAGGCATTAAGAATAGTTATGGTAACCTCTGAGGGAATGAAGAGCTGGAGAGTCTAGTCATCAAAGCTCACTACTTTTATTCAACAGTCTTGATAGGAGTTTAAAATATTCTCACATAACTTGGTATTGTTAGTCTGCTGACTCCTGGCATAATGTCCGTTGAACCTGTTCTGGTCGATGCTGTGACTGGTTTATGTCAGACAAAACTGAAGTTCTTGTAATTGGGCCCAAACACCTCAGAAACTACTTTACTTTAGCAGGATCACCCTGGCCTCCAGCTCCACCGTAAAGAATCTTGGAGTCTTTTTTTCAACATTGCGAAAATCAGGCGCATCTTGTCTCAAGCAGATATAGAGAAACTAGTCCACACACGTCCACTTACTTCTAGGCTGGACAACTGTAACTGCGCTCTCAGAATCACCATCTGTAAACATACATGTCTCATTAATGCATGTTTCTAACTAAACTTCTTCCCTGGACTTTCTGTGCTCTCTCGTCCAGCAGGTTCTCATGGATCGTGGCTGCTGCTGTGGTCCTGCATGACGTCCACTACATATATTATTACTGTCATTATTGTTACCATATCTCCACTACATATATTATTACTGTCATTATTGTTACCATATCTCCACTACGTATATTATTACTGTCATTATTGCTACTGTTGTTGTTGTCGCCACTACAGTTTATAGTTAGTTAATGATTTATGAGACATTTATTACATGTTGTTCCCACTCTCACTGCACCAAACAGGTGAAAGCACCTCAGAAAACACAGATGAAGATGAATGAATGAACCATATCATACCATAACCTACATTTATTCCCCGGAGGCTTATCCTAATCTTCCATACTGTAATTACCATGCACAGATAATATCTGGTTCAATATCAACTTTGGTTGGCAGTTGGCAATCTCTGTGTCCCCATAATGTCACACACACATACACAGACAAGCAGAGCAGTTGTCGAGGAAACGGTTTTGTGGCAGTTCGTCGCTGTAATGACTTCTTCCTCTTCTTTTTCAAGCAGAGAAACTCAAACATTCATTAAGTTCGATTACATCAACCAGCAACAAAAAACCACAAAGTCCCTGGAGATGAATGGAAGACGACAAAGACAGAGAGACAAAGGGGAACACCTACAGACAACTACACAACTGTTTAAAATGTGCTTCAAGAAAAAGAGATCAAAATCAAAAAGTACATTTCCAGTTTCAATTCTGCTGTTTTATCTCTATTCTCAATTTCTTTATTGAGAAATCTGAATAAAAAACATAAAAAACCAACAAATCAGATTACTTATGATCAAACACCGTCAACATCTTCTTTGCTTCTGCCAACCATAGATCCTGGTTACATTGTCTACTTGCACAGCTCCAGTTCTGGCACAACACTGGCTCTATTCCCCATCAACTTTTGCCCACACTTGAACCTGAAAACCTCCTCTTCTTCCTGGTGGTCTGTACACTAACACTCCCCCGGTGCTCTGAGCTCACAACCCAGGCAACCCGACTAACAAAGTCAGCAAACATTAGCTAACAGCAGCTATAGTTCTCATCAGTGTGCTTGTGTACTGTTCATCAGGAAACTCTGTAAATCACAGAGTTGATAGTGAAACAGTTGGTGGAGCTACAAAGCATTACGTACTTCTTGTGGGTCGTACCCAGAGCGCAAAGTTACAGAACAGACTTACGGATACATTCACCTGATTACAAGTCAGCATAGCATCAACATGATTTCACAAGTACTGTAACCTACAGTCAGCAGCGCTTCAGTCCTCAAATCATCAACATCACAACCAAGTCTAAAGAGGTCAAAGGTCAAAAGGTCACAGCACCTCGACAACAGCTGGAATAAATATTTCTGCTGCCACAGAGATCACTGTTATTGTAACCAACAACCTTCCTCATCCACACACTGTGACACACTGCTGATAACTGTGCTGGTATGCTGCATGACCTCCTAACAGATACAGCCGTCATGACTCATCTCCTGCTCTCCTCTCTGTTCAGATCTTGAACTCTCTCACCTCCCTGTAGCCCAATTTACTGTTCACATTCACGTTTGAAAAGTTGACTTCAGAATAATAAAAACTTATACAAATGCTGTATAAATATTTCTGTCCACTAATGAATCAATGGCTCGTGTTTTACATGCTAAAAAAGATTTTACTGTCTTGTGTTGTGATTAATGTTTGTGGTTTTAGCCAAATCTTTGGCCTGAATCAGGGACAGGTGCTATTTTTCATGGTCAGTTTTGCATTCCATCTCAGTCACACAAACAAAACAAAACAAAGCACATGCAAACGCTACGACCAGTGAAGGACAGGAGAAGACGGCCGCCAAACCTGCTCGACAACATACTGACTGACTGCCAGCGTCTGTCACACAAGGACACTGATGGGACAGACACTGCCAGTCTAATAAAATGTACACTTTTTAGGTGGTCTCATTAATATGGATGAAACAACCCTCGCTGTAAAACCTCCAGATGCTTCCTGTCAGTCGGCTCTTAGTCATACCCAAAAAAACAGCTACATGGGCACCACCAGAACCCACCAACCACAGCTGCTTCATGAGCAGATGCTACATTTGGACTTCACAAGGTTTTGTCTGAAAAATGTTCACTGAATGATCTAAAGTTAAACAGGTTTACAGAACTGATACCAGCATGAAGCAGGAAGAGACAGCAGCAAACTCACAGACACGTGACTGATTCTCACCTTTAATGTGTACAGTGGTTTATAAGGATCATCATGTTTAGTCTGAGCAATCAAATCTAAATCTCTTGATATCTGAACAGAGGTGTGCGGCTTTCTGTTTAAAGTAGGGACTAATGCTTTGTTTAGTTGGGTATAAGAATAGGTAAGTTGCCAGTATTTTACTTGTTCTGTAATGAACATTGTAGCCCAAAGTGGGAATGTGTACGTTAGCGATGAGTACCAAAACCTAGTAAAAAGAAAGCTAAATTATTAGTTAGTAGTAGTGAGAGCAGCATGAGAGCATGTCATCTATACGCAGCCTAGAGCCCTCGTGGAGTTAACTAACTTATGGGGTGTAACATGTAACGTAACACGTTAGTTTCATGCGTTAAGTAATCAGTAACTTCGTCATTTTTTAAAAAGTAATCCGTTACTTTACGAATTTCTCCTGATGAGGAAAGAAACATTCTGACTGCAGCCTGCTTTTTGTCAGACAGCACTGTGCCACCTGTGGATGTGTCAGCAGAGACGCAGCGCTGTGACGATGCGTCTATGCCCTGCTGACCTACGTTACTCGTGTGTGTGTGTGTTTTCGAACCGCCGGCAAGATGGCAGAGAGGACAGCTTCTTTGATTGATTCTTATTTCCAGGTGATAATACATGCAGGATACATAGTTCTGAATATTATATTCCAGGTCTGCCCCCTATCTTACACACTGCACCTTTAATTTATATATGTGAGAAAAGAAAGCAATGTTAATTCTGTTGTTTGTCATGTTCTCTCTTAAAAAAATACAGTAAAAAACCATAAGAGTATTGTTAAAGTACCAGATCGATACGCAGTATTGGGATGCTGAGTTAAGACTGTGCTCAGACACTGCATGATGAGAAACACTAAAGAAGATGGTCACACTTTGACCAGCAGCAGCCTCCTCTCTGCAGTGTTCTTCTTCATGTGTAACAGAACACCAGTGAAGTGCAGACTGCTGCTTACTGAGTATTAGAGGACAAAACACTGGGATAACAGCTGCGAGGTGTAAGGCAAGGAATGGACACACACACACACACACACACACACACACATACATAAACATAAGGGGCATTGCAAACACTAAACAGACACTCGAGCGTCTTAATTTGCATGTACATAATAAACTGAAGTTCTTCTGTACTTCACACACACTTCCACCAAATCCAAATGAAACACACACTTTGTCCACGGACACACACAAACACACTCGGAGCACAGGTGGGCGGTGAAAACCGCACTTCAGGAAAATCCAGGAAAGTGTCCGGTATCAATTAAAATAACAACACAACACGCTCGCTACACACATGCTCCACTGGGAGTACACACCCCATCCACAACTCCCACACACATACACACACACAATAAGGAAGTTCATAAATAAAAAAAGTCTTTTGAGCAGTCAGTCTGGCTTGGTTTAGCACCTTGGATGTATCACAAAGTCCACTAAATTTGACAGTTTGCTTCCTCCCATACTACCTCAGCTCAGTTGGAGGAAAGGTTCAATACAGAGAAACACCCTGTTCACCTATTTTCATAGTGTGAGATGAGGAAATGAGGAAATCAATCGTGTGTCTGCGTGTGCAGTACAGAGTTGGACATAGCAGATGTTCAGAGTTCAAACAGACATCTATCAGCGCCTCGATTTCAAACTAATCAACGCGCTCTATCTCGTTTGTTTAATCTAGACGACAGCTTGTGGTTTAATGTGAAGTTATACTCTGGGATTATCTCTTGACAAATAACAGCGCATCTGTGCGCTCAGTACTTCTGTTCAACGTCTTCACTGGTTGCCTAACAACCTCACGGTGACAACAAGACTTCATGAAGTCACTGCGCCCATCTGCTGCTGGCCAAGAAATAGTTACAGCACTTAACGCTCCCCCTGAAACTGGACCTGTCCGGCTCTCAGTCTGCTCACATTTGTACTGATCGACATCAGGGAGTGCACCAAAGAGCTCAACACACCAAATGCAAAGAAAATGCCGAAAAGTTACGACACTAACCACAGTCCATTAAACCCAGCAGCTACACGTGTTCTTTTTAATTCATTTATTAAGTTAAGTAGTACTTCTTAAAAATCAAACTGGGGCTGCTGCAGTCAGGACGGACATTTCTGGAGGACCTGTCGTGTTGTTACGTTTGTATTTAGCTCAGAAAGTGGAAACTATCTAGGACTGATTGAAGACTTAATTTTCCGTTAAAATTATTTCAACACCTGCTGAGTCAGTGGAAGAAGCTTCAAATTCGGTGTTGTGTTCCATGATACAAATAGCCTGGCTAGCATTAGCTCTCTCGCTTTCACAAACAGCATAAATGATGATCAAGACACTGTGCGGCCCCGAGCAGACCAACTGCCTGCACAACATAACACTCATCTCCAATTGCTTTCTTTGTAATAACCCATTCTTTTTTTATATTTGACATATATCTAATACTACATTTTCTAAAAATGAACTATAATTTTAGTCACACAAATACAGCTGTGATTGGTTTATTTATCAATATGAGGTCTGCAGACAGCAGCTGTAGATGATGTTTTAAACTGGTCAGCAGTCAGTGTTTTGCCCAATATTTCTTTTCTTTGGTAATGGTAGGTAATGAAGGCAAATAAAGAAGACGGGTCACCATGAAGAAATGACATAGGCTGGTGCATTTTAAACATTTGAATCCAGCCTAGTCTAACAGCCTGAGATGGGTGTGACCTGACAAAAGTAGTAGTTAAGTTTTGTCTCACAAGCTCAAGATATCAGAATGATCCGGAGGATCAACTCATCTGGAACTCACTCGCTGATCTTTTTCCGATTCTAAAGCTTTATTATTAAGACTGGTTAATGTTTCAATGTGAAATACTTTTGGTTTTTATTCTTTCTGAAGAACAGTTGTATTTTTAGGAATGATCCTGGATGAAACTTGGATCTGGGTTTAGTGGTTTTGTTGTCATTTCTATGATAACAACACACCTACATACATCACCAAAAAGTCTGACAGAAGATCAGAATTTAATAAATAAAGTTTTGAGACTGCCTCTAACTGTGATTTGTTCAAACACACTGAAACTACACAAACTCCAAACACACACTCACACACACATACACACACACACTTACAGCTCTGATGGGCAGCTCCTCAGAAAACACTCTGCTTTGTTTTCAGCTTGTTGTGAAGACATTAATGGCATGTTCTCTCCCTCTGAGTGAAACTGTGTGTGTGTGTCTCTCTCACTCTTCGTGTCTCTTTACAATTCTGCTTTCAGCCAATCAGGGCCCAGCTGAACGCACCAATCAGAGGGAGTGCAGCAGGTATGGAGGAGAGCGAGAGTCTGACAGGTGTGTTTGGTGTCGACGTCACACGCACCTTTTTGTCTAATTGACACAGAGGATGGAGGACACATAAACACACACCCACACACATACACAATCATACATAACCATCTATAAAACTAGAGCACCTGGCTCAGATAATCTGTCACACACACACAAAGACTTTGTTCGATTCAATAAATCTTTATTGTCCTATTACTGAAGGAGGAAGTGTAAGACAGAGAAAGTGTGGCTCACAAAACAATAAAAATGAAATCATTAAAATGAGACCGACTCATCACAGACGAGCTACGCAGGTCACAAGTAAAAATGTTCCATGTTGTGTTAAAAATGTCTGGTTCTTTGCTAAAAAGTCAAACGAGTCAGTCTGTGGATATAAAACCTGAAAGACAGCAATTAACTACGACTCCCAGGGTTCATTTGGATTAAAAAAGTCATTACTGTTATTTTAGAAACCTGGTTAAACAGTCAGCAGTTTGTCTGTTCACAGAATTTCCCAGAGTTCCCAGAGTTCAAATCTCAAACTTAAAAGCCAAGAAGGCTGCTTTGAACAGTAGAAACTGTAGCAATATACTGGCTATTAGCACTTCGGTATCAGCTGGTATTGCTAATTGCTAACCCGGCTAGAGATTGGCTTTCCGACTTGTTGTACTGCTACGTGGTCAAGATGGGTGTGGAGTCAAGTCCAGTCTGGTGTCTGTATAGCCAGATGTTTTCAAAGCCAGGCTCAGGCCAGTAGTTTTCTTGGGTTTCAAGCCAGCCACCATCATGTCTGTCTGTGGGAGAATCTCCCATCTCATGCAAAGACCGTTGCAACTTGATCAAACATATCTTGCACATGCCCTCCACATCACACACTACGTGGACAAGGCCATGCCTCTTATAGTCTTCTGACTGTCCTGTGCTCATGGGGAAGTCCACCGGGTATGTAGCTGTAGGGTTTGACCTGCTGCACAGTCCACTGCACGCAGCCACAACATGCACACCTCCTAATCTACTTATCTTCATCATCACTAGCCGAACAGAACAGAATACATAAACATAAAGAGCTGAGCAGAATTTACTGTACGTACTGTATACTTTCACTGCAGGAAGCTGAGCAGACCAAAACACTCAGCTGCTCTCTGCTCATCTGCAGGAATAATTCTCATCCTCCCTCTTTGCCATGCCTTCTCATAATGCCATGAGTGCCTCTACACCTGCTGTGTGTGTGTTTGTCTCTCAAGTCTAAAGTCCTGCATTGTATCATGGCTCATACGTCTTCCAGTAAATAAAAGCTGCAGTAGCAACAGCAGCCTATTGGTCACACCCCAAACCCAAATACATACCTGGCTTTGTAGCTGGCTAAGCATCAACCTGAATATTCAAAGAGATGCTATGCGGCATAACACACCCTGTGGCAGCCATATTGGAGGTCTGCAAATGTGCCGTGAAACAGTAGAAATTATATTTGATTTGATATTAAAGTCGAGCGCCTCATTGAGAACAAAATCTGAGTGAAAATAAACTTCGAATAGAGCTCATGTAGCCGTTCAGACTTTGTCAAGACTGTGTAGACGTGGCAGATCATGTTTGGATTGACAGCTCCCTCATGAAGTTCAGTGATGTCTTGTTGGGGGAGCAGTAGAATGTAAAATAACCACATAAAAACATCAATGTCAGTGTGCACTATACTTTATACTTTATACTTTACACTATACTATTTTCACCAGCAGGGAACAAAAGCTGTTATCTACGCTCTCTTCAAAAGAGAGACCAGACTCCTTTGACAAAAGCATTTTACCAGAATATGTTGGCATCTAACTCAGTGATCTGAGGGTTTATATCCACAAGACCAAGAACGGTGGAAAGATTAACCAAGACATTTTTGTATTCCTTTCACTAAAGTTAACTATGTACATAAGAGCCTAAATTACAGGCTGCTGTGGATTCCACTTTCCTGTACCTTTAAATAGAGATAAAGAAACACCTGTGTGTCCATCTCCACAAAACTAAACAGACTAATACATTTCAGACTAATACATTAATACATTTCTGGCTCTGAACTTGTCACTTTATTGTTTTGTGTCTGCTTGTGTGTGATTTGTGGAAGTGTGAATCAAACTGAAGAGGAATAACAACGTCAACAACGTAATACATTCAAGCAGCAGAGAATAATAACTGGCTTACAAGTTGGAATAGGTGCCCTGTTATTCAGGAGCAGATTGTGATAACTTTTTGTAGCATTTAAGTTGACTGAAGTGCACAAAGAGTATGCTGGAGGTTAAAATCTTGCACTTTAATGAGATAAGATATATAGCGTGGGAATGGCTGTGTCCAAAAATCACTCCCTCATTTACTATTTCATATGACCAGTAGCTGCATCATCACATCATTTTCGCATTTATTAAATGTGATGCATTGTATTGTGAGACTGTCAGCAGGCGGACCGGACATTTTTGTTCCACTCTGTAATTTATGAAGAGACATGTAGCAGATAAATGTACACACTATGAACAGGAAGTGAATTCATCACAGACTGATATTTCTATGTTTGCTCTCTAAAATGTGTCATGTGATGTGTGTGGCATGTTTCTCTAAACAAACAACGCAGCAACCATAATTGCAGTCTAAAATATTAGACATCATTGTGACAAAGAAAAAGACTGAACTGATCAACAGACATTCAACGTGCCGCTCCCTGACTACAGCCTCACTGGTATGGAGAGAAAGACGGGATGTTGGACAGTAATATTATTCAGTAATAACAGCACTGGCAGGCTTATGAATGGTGACAGATGAACAGTGAACAGTGTTTGTGTGCTTATTGAAGCTGACCTGCTCTCAACTGGACTATGTACCAGGATATACAGCAGAATCCTGACCAGTTATAGATTACTGTGCACTGAAAGGAAGCAAGGCATCATTCAGACTGGACTCTTCATAGACACAACTCCACTGGAAAACACTATAACTGGAAAAACTATATCAATATAATTTAGCATATTCATAAAGCTGCTAAAATCCTAACAAGGACTTGAGTGTGATGCTGTTATTTCTTCTTGACTGACATTAATATATGATGATTATACATTTGACATTGAGTGAGTTGTGCCATGACTACATCTGTAGGAGTGGTATAAAATGTTGCCAGTAAAACATGAAAGTATAAGACAGAGCTCTGGGAGAATGTAAGATGCATAATTCTTCATGACATTTTGTAGACTTAGTAATTAATCGGTTACACACACACACACACTTACCTGCGGACTGTAAGCTGCAGAGTCTTGTATGATCCTTTGACTAAAGCAATGGCCTCCTGTCTGTATCCGCTCAGCTCCACGTCGTTAATGATGATAATCTCATCCCCGACCAACAGAGGCTGCTCCAAACGGTCTGCCTTACCACCTTCCTCCACCTGCACACAAAAACAGAAAACAAATACACCTGAGGCCAGATTTACAACGAGAATGGTGTAAAGCAAATGTGGAGGTCAGTGATTTTGAAATTTGCATGTATAGCTCGCGGTTTAAAGAAGCAGCTCATTATACAGTCAGGTAGTGACGTCCACCTCTCACCTGTGTGAGTGATCGAGCTCAGGAGGTTAATGGTGTTAAGTTAAATGGTGTTATCTTATGAGACCACAAAGCTATTTCATACTGCAGTGCTAGTGCTAAGCTGGACCTGGTCCTCTGTACTGGGCACACAGTGATGAAACCTGTTGGGCCACACTTGCCGTGACTGCTGTTATCTGGGTTTCTATTGTTTTGGTCAGTAGGAAACACTTGTGGTGTGTGTCGTGTTGTGTGCAGGGTCAGTGCAGGGAAAAGTCGGAGGTATGTGGACTGATAACTTCGTCATACACACTTCTTGTCTGTCTCTGTTGTTATTTGTGGGTAACCAAGATTATTTATTATGATGGGCATTGAATTGCCTCACCCTCCTCTTCCAAGAATGTAGGAGAAACTATGGTGGCTGCAAAGTAACACAAAAGACCCTATTCAGAGCCTGCATCTGGTTTGTCCTTTCTGGAATACTGTAGAAACATGCAAACTCCCCTCCCTCTGTAAACACTAGCCCTGTAAACCACAAAAACAACGTTTCATGATGGTCAGTCTTCACGTTAAAAAGGTCCAGCGTGTAGAATCTATATAGAAGTATTAGAATTATCATCATATCAGTATAATGCTAGGACTAGCTGGCCCTACACGCGCAAAACATTCCATGTCTGCTATATGAATGATCAACTGGTAAGGGTGCTAATTTTTTGCATATGAACTGTTAAAATTAGCTTTAGCTCTTCAATGCATATTTTCTACAAACTGACGTGAATTAGCTAACACAATCTGTGTCATTTCAGCCAGCACAGTCAAAACAGATTGTTCCAAAAATTACAGAATATCAGTTAAATCTGCTCCTGTCATTGTGAACTGCAAACTAAAGACTTCTCGCAGCAACAAAGGCGCCTTAGGGACACTGAGCATAACCACTGTGTCACCACCATCTCCACCATCTGCATCAAGACGTGTGAAGAAGTGTTATGACCAGCCAGTCCAGCCTTTAAATGTCTTAAACCCTTAAAGCACAAGCGCATCAGAGCTCGCTCCTCACAGTCATACAGTAGCTAACAACACTAGGCCACCTCTACAGGAACATAGATGTTTCGCCTTGTGTACCTCACTGTCTTTGTTACAGAGGCAAAGTTGGATTTGCTGTTGTTGTTGCCATCGTTAGCAACCGCTGCAAACCTGATAACGCCTAGATTCTGATTGGAATCTGCTGTCACACCACTGTCTAACAAGCAAATACACTTGGATCAACTCCTTGGTAGTATTTTTTCAGTAAGATCACTAGTGCAAAACACTTAGGACAACACAGGCACACCCCGTGATGAAACACATGTCCTTATTCAACATAAGTCTTGGAATATGTGATGACACCTTTCACAGCGCAACAAAGTCTGCCAACATTAGTCAGGTGGTATTATCATCCAATCCAAAAAAATGAAAAAATAAACTCTCTCAAACAGATGAAGTTCATTTTAGGTGCCACACTCTGCTTCTCACCTGAACACCACTAACCTCCCTGTTCTCACTAATCTGATGAGTAAGTGCTTATGTTAGACAGGGTAATGCTGTTGTCATGTTGTTTAGCTGGTTTGTGTTCTGTAACTCAGTCACTGTTGTTCAGCCAAAATGAATGATCGATGATCACTGATGAATAGGGTTGCAAAATTCTGGGAATTTTCAAAGTTGAAGGTTGGTCCCTAACAGGGAACTCTAATTTTTGGGAAATTTCGTTTTTGGAAAATATATTCTAGCACAATCTTGACTTGACTTCTAAACTTGAATATCTGCTATCACATGCACATTGAGACCACACCCCCTACCTGCACAGGTGATTTCTGTACCTGGACGACACTTTTGCCCAGAGCACACAGAGACTATTGAAGCCACACATTTGAGCCTGTGGACTACATAATATTGTTCAATAAAATAATTCAAACCTGATAAAGTTCTACTTACAAATAAATCTGTTGAAATGTTTTTAAATTTAAGTTTTATTTTGCAAGTCTGCTTTTGACAAAACTAAATGTTTAGGCTTATGTTTGGATATAACTTCCCAAGGAAAGTTTCCAGAAAGTTTCTAGAACAACTTTGCAATTCTAATGATGAACTGCCCACATGTTACAAACATGAATGAAGTGGTAGCTGCTCCACCAACTGAGCTAAACACTGCTCTGCTTTTATTATCTTGTTAATAAATGATTGTGTATATAGATGCTGGTCTGTTTAATGTTGTACAGAAGTTAATACTGCCAACCTTGCCAATGTTGAACTCCAGCTCCTTCAATCTACTAGCTGTTGATATGCTAACTCTGATAGCCAGAATGACTGATTGCATCTTTAAAGCCCATCTACAGCATCTGAACTCCCAACAAGACACACTCACACACACACTTACTAGATATATCAGCATGACCCCACTGCAGTATCAATGCTGTTAGTGATGGCTCTTAGCAGCCTGTCAGATTGTGTGTGTAGCAGTTTCATAACTGACGTCTGTGACTATCACTGTGTGTGTGTGTGTGTGTGTGTGTGTATGTGTTCGTCCTCTCTAAGGTCACATTGTCTTGTGGTCTTATTCCCTGTGAGATAAGCTCAATCAAATCCTGAGCCGGTCGTCAAAATGTCTCCACACACACGTCACCGGCTCAGACTGGATTCCTGGATATGTTTGATGGATGAGTTCATTCAAATACGAAAACATGTTCTCTGTTGCGGCTCTGATTCTCATGTCGAGCACAGTGAAGTCAGACAGTTCAGCTTAGACTAAAAACTAGGTGTGTCTCAGCAGTCTGAGTGTGAGCTGAGTTGGTGCAGGAGAGACTTTCAGTCATCTCATGCTGCATTAAAGACCTAAAATCCATGATGTGATCTGTTGATACCCTGAACACATACTTGCTTTGCTGGATTACTCAATCTGTGGAAGTTGATCATGGTAACACGTTCTCCATCTTGACACTAGCACAGACAGCAACAACAGGTGAGGGGGATGCAGAATGGACACGGTGAAAGCTGGCCAAGTGGGCAAAGTAACCGGGCTGAGCAGAGACCAATGACCACGATGGAGAAGCAAAAAAGAGAGTAACTGAGCAAGAAAAGCAAATCTCAGAATACTACTTCACTGATGATGCTTCAAGGCTTTTGAGAGTGTCCCATCCTATCACACTCTGGTTCACCATTGTCCACCCTGTCTTTGCTCCCATTTAATCCTCTGTTTTTCTGTCTGACCAGTAAACTTGAACTCCAGACTTGAAAGCTGCGTCGACAGCTCCACAAATCAAAGATCAGGTTCACTGCGAGAGGAATAAATACAGTAATAACTAATCCCAGATCTTTTAACGACAGTTGTTTTCACATGCGTTCCTGTGATTGACAAAGGTATCCGGGACTGAAACAATAAACCCGGCCCATCTGAGACTCTTCGAATCTTAAAACAACTGCCAAGAATTTCTCTCTGGGTGTGTCTGGCCCTCTTCTGAATTACAACATGTGTTACTTTTTAAACAAAAGCATAATGTGTTTTTGGCCCACGCACTGCAGCTCTGACATCTGAGTCCTCAAACACAGCCGTCACGTTCATGTACCATATGTGTTGATTGACATGAATCACGTCTGCACAGTGGCCCTGAGGGGGCAAAGCACAATGAAATGACAGAAAGCACACCAACAAATGGAGGATTAACGTGAGGTCCACTGTCAAATAGAGATATGTTTTTCAAATGTATCTACATTGCTGACATGTCAGCATGACATAAAGCAATAAAAGACAAACGTGAGATGTGTCTGATGAGCCATGCCGAGGTGAAGGAAATCAAACATCCTCAGAGTGGTGAAAGAAAAACAGAGTGTTAAAATGTAAACCATTCCTCAGCGCCGTAGAACAGTGCACATGCCTGCACTGTTTGCCTTTTTCAGGAATAAATATACCCAAATAAGGCTCGCAGAATCACTCCGTAACTCAGTGTGAGAGAGTGTGTGTGTGTACGCGCGTGTGTGTGTGTGTGTCACTGACTTTGGTATTCCAGCTGAAATTCATTATCCTGCAGACAGAGATATCCAAACAGAGCGGCTCAGACTGTTCATACTGTGACTGAAACAACATACCTCCTCTAATCAATAAAGACTGTGTGATTTGGGAAAATATCCTCAGAAAGCAGTGGGGGGGCTCCACAAAGAGAAACAGTGCTCTGTTACTCAACTGAGTCTGAACAGTGTCAGAGTCTTCCTCAACCTTGTTTGCCTAAATAAAGCAATATCTAATCATATGAAATTAAAACCCAGTTGATGAATACAACAGATGAATACATGAATAGATGAATACAACACAGCCAATGACTTTTGTTGCATGTCATAACCCTCTCTCTGTCTGTCACTACACTTTCACTATCAAATAAAGGAAAATGAAAGAAAATATGGAGGCAGCAGAGACCATGATATTCAGATGGTTAGTCCTGTGAATGGGTAATATCGAGATTGGAAGAAATTTGGCATTTCAGCAAATTTTGTACTTTTATATTACACAGACCTAGATCTACTAGTGTGCAAAAGTATGCATTACACCCGTCAGTTTAATATTTTGCAGCCTTTGAAGAATAAAAGTCAAGTGCAACATTGTATAGATAAATGACGTGTGACCTACGACTGTGACGTCACACGTAGGTTTCTGAAGAGCTGCTGTGAAGCTGAAAATATACACCACCATGGTGGATGTGCTTCTTCCGCCTCCCGGTTAATCTAAATATTGGCAAAGACGTAGATCATCGGTAGACCTGAGGCGGACCAAGTGACACCTGGGTGAGTTGCATATAAATTCACCCTCAGTACAGTTGTCATGAACAGGGAAATTAGCTATAGAGACCAAAAATATTTTTGTACCAGGCTGTAAACATGTTTATTTGACATTTTAATATCTGTTCTTGTGGAGATGGACTCACTTCTGCAGCCAGCTCCAAGTGGCTAGAGGAATTACAGTGTTTAGCATTTCCGCATTGGCTTGGCAAAAGGAAAGCTTAACCTCAGGAAATGTCAGACTGGATCAGAGCAACATGAACTGCTATGACCACAAATCTGCACCCAAAGTCAGATGAGACCATGGACAATGATAGAACTGTTAGTATGGCAGAGCTTGAAAAAGACCTGAGGACCACTTCAGTTTGACTGGAGCTGACAAGAGGCCAAACACATGCTATATCTCTCATCTAGAACTTAGTTCCAGCTTAGTCCACTCAGGTCCATGTTACTAAGGCTCAACTCTCCATCGTGTCAGACTGAATCCAAGTTATATTAATCAGACTGGGTGGATTCTTGCCATAGGTCTCAGGTGTCAGTGTGTCTAATGGGTCTGATTATCCTTGCATCACTTTCAGATAGGTCAAGTTTTCCACCTCTGCTGTGGGTCAGCCAATCAAAATGCAGACTTGTGTTCATCATGTTCCAGACTGCATCTTAAAGAAAATTGCAGTTTGGTACTAATTTGGCAGCCATGTTGACACCTAAGCTGTTCTTCAAACAGTACCATTCATTTGTAAAGAAATTAGAGATTGTAACAACAGACTCTATGAGTACAGACTCTACAAGAGCTAAATACAGTTTATGTAAAGCGAGAGCATTATGACTAATCTGCAAAAGAAAAACACTGATCAATGCTTACTTGAACTGTCAAATGGAAGTTTGAAATAGGCCAGCTTAGAACCAGTCAGAGGCTTTTCCAGCTGCTTTAGTGCTGGATGAGGTCATGGACCAGGAGCTTCAAACTAACTAGAGACACTCACTGACAAACATTTTGTCTGGAGTCTGTTTAGTCTTCAGTCTATGTGTTAGCCTTCAGAACTGTAATGGAAATACTAGTTATTTTCAATATACACAACTACAATGAGCGAACCAATGGTAGATGTTCACAGTTTGGATTACACCTTTGCCATTCACGTTCATTTTGAAGCTGTGACCCCAGTAAGGTCAGTACATATTCCAGTTTGATGCCAGTCATGAGACCTTCAGATTAACACTCATTAAGACTGTTTAACATGAGTTGAACAGCCTGGATTAACCTTCACTGTGACCTCTGACCTCGGCTCAGAGCCACAAGAAATCGAGCTGAGGGTGACAAATCTGTTTGATTCTATTCACATGCCGTAAAAAGACCTCCGACATTACTCACTTCATCAAATCACAGTTTTGTCAGGACAAGTGAAAGGTAAAAATGCTTCTGGGCTCCACAGACATCTTCAAACTACGTGTTCTGTCAGACCAGCAGTGTAAAACTGAATATAAAATCATATAAAACAGATTTGAAAAAAGAAGTATCAAAAGTTAAAGTATCAAAAGTACTCGTTGGACCTTCATGTGATCTCGTATATTATTTGAATATTATTACAAGCAACTTTTTAATGTTCATTTAGCTCATTTTAACACTGTTGAGTTTAGTTTGGATTAGTTTAATCTAACTATCATATCAACTGATTTTGTGTTTTTAAATGAAATTTAAAGGTAAATGTGCTGTTAGATAAATGCATCTTTAAATATAGAGTAAATGGAAACAATCAATATTGTACAGTACTTGAATAAATGCACTTCATTTCCACCACTGTTTGACATCAGCACAGTGCAGGTGATGATGGAGAGCAGGCTGGAACAGTAAAGGGGTTCAACCAGCCGAGACACAATAGACTGTCTGTCCCACTGCTGACATGTCAGAGAGGGCAGACCGTTCACCTGTTTATTGACTAAAAGAGGAGGAAGAAGAGATTCTCTGTTTCTCTTGTTCAGGTATTTCAGTGTGTGCAGAGCTTCACAAACATTACCTGAAACTAACGCGGACACATTGTTTTGACCGTGTTTACAGATTTAGCTGTCTTAGTCTGGGCAGAGAGAGAGAGACAGACAGACAGACAGACAGACAGACAGAGAGACATGTGGAGACAAACAGCCTGAAGGGAGAGGAAGTACTGAAAGACAGAGGCTGAAAGAGAGTCGTACAAGCTGACAGACGGAGATCGGGCAGTTGTTAGGTCAAACATGGAGAGAACTGTGCTGACACTGATTTAAGAACCGTGCCGGATAAAAACATGAGTGTGCGAAAGCACCCAGGAAAACACATAATTCACATTCTTGTCCTATTTTACAGCCCCATGGCCTCCATCCCAGAATAACTTACACACACACAACGCGCGCACACACACACAACTCACAACAGCCTGATTTGCATTTTAATAAAATGAGGCCATGATGGCTGTAAGGACAGAGAGGGAGTCATTAGTGGTCATTTACCTCAGTGCAGTCAGAAGACCTGCTTGATCTCTGTACAGCAGCTGTGCTGAGATAACTAAGCTTACACGACAAAGACACTGTGGACTGTCGCTGACTGTTGCACACTGTCCACTTCGTCTGCTGTACTTAATTAGTGTTAATTCAGTGAGTTCATCAACTACAAAACTGACCTTGACTTTGGTGCAGGTTAAGGTAAATGAAACAGGAAGCGGATTGAGTCCTTGTGCTGTTCAAAATGTGAGTCTCTGCCTAGATAAACAATCTAGCACGATCTGATGACAAGCACTGAATAATAAACAGTGATCACGATCTTACAGGTAAACTTTTAAGCACATCTGATCATTGTTTTAAGCGAGTAACTTTAATCTCTGCATCAGGACCTCCTGCATTCACTCAGCAGCAACAATGAAGAGCTGTCAACTGAACTGAAGCAACAGGGTTCATCAGAAGCCTGATATTACGTACAACAATAACCAAGGTGTGTTTTATTACCCACAAAATATACACCACTTTCAATCTATGAGTGACTCATTTGAAGTATTAAATATTTGATAAACTGTCACAGAGTTTGTTAACATTTTTATAACATTTGGAGGTTGAAATGTGGGAATATGGAAATGAAAATATGGTACTGGTTGCATTGTGGGAAATGTAGGTTCAACTGTCTGTGGAGCAGGAACATTAGGGTATCTCTGCTTCTGCTGCTACAATTTTCGTCATTTTTCTTTAAACATATCTCTTGTGAAGCATCCAACTTTATGAAAGTACGGTACTAAAAGTGCTGGGTTACCCTTTAAATCATAATCTCAATAATATTGGTCAAAGGTCACTGGAGCACATTTTGATTTTTACCTAGAAAGGATGAATACTTCTTCCATCACTGATATTATTTATGAATTACAAACAAACATTAGTTTAGTTTGATCAAAAGCTGTGTGTACATGCTCCATGATTACAAAATGACAGTACTGCGTCCTGCCCGGTACCTTGGAGATGATGAGCGGTTCTTCGTGCTCCAGGCCGCCCTGCAGGGTGAAGCCCCACGGTGCTCCACCCTGTAGCCGGGCCTCCACCAGCACCCAGCCGCTGCCTCCTCCTCCTTCTCCTCCGCCCGCCGCACGCTGGAGCTCCGCCCGGCCGCCGCTCTCCATGCCCAGCCGGTGAGCGCTCACTCCGGGCTCCTGTGACCTCAGCCCGGCAGCGGCCCGGCGGACTGAGGAGGGGGTAACCAGACTGAAGAAAACAAGCTCTCCTTCACGAGTGCATTTCCTTCATTCATTTATAATCCCTCGTTAAGAAAAAGAGAAAGAAGCAAAGCAGGAGGTGTCCGAGCACCGAGCTGTGTTTCCTGCAAAGTGCATTCCTGAAGCGCACAGAGCGGCCGATCCTCCGCAGACACTCACGCAGCAGCCCGAAACTTCCCGATAGGGTCCGGAGACAAGGTGAAAAAGTTTACACAGGGAGGAAAGTCGTAAAACTTGAACAACATGTACGAAGGTCAGATCAGAGGAGATCTGCTCAGACACAAATCCAAACCTCCTCTCTCTCTCTCTCTCTCTCTCTCTCTCTCTCTCTCTCTCTCTCTCTCCCTCCTACACTCACTCCCTCACTCTCTGTCTCTCTATCTCCCTTCCGAAAATCAGTTTAGCATCACAATAGGATTTACTGCGACTCACTGAGCGAGAAGAAAAGAGAGAGAGAGAGAGAGAGAGAGAGCAAGTAAGCAAGGAAAGCAAAAAAAGGAAAGCAGAAAGGAATTAAGTAAAAAGAAGAGAAGAAGACAAGACAAGAAAATGAATGAATGAATGAATGAATGAATGAATGGAAGATAAAAAATAATCTCTGCTGTTTGATGATTGGCAGTAAATGTCACGTGAACAGCTCAGACTTCAGGCCTCAGTGTGCTTCACATGAACTAGTTCATACAAAGTGCTGTCCAGACACAAAGTGTCAAGTGTTGGGTGATGAAGTCGGGGATAGTAATAGTTTTCTGTGATTACCTCTTCAGGATGGTGGACTTCCCTCCAGGAACTCTCAGTTGTACAGCTGAGGCTGATGGGAAAGGTCAGGTATTGGACAAAGTCAAAGTCTGACCTGATGATGTCACTTAACTGAAGACAGAATGGATGTACATTTTCTAGCAAATGATCATCCAGTGTGTGTGTGTGGGCTAGTTCTTCACACTTATGACCACAAATGCCAGCCTCAAGGTGGCGCTAGAGAGACTCTGACTGGGAGTCATCATCTGGGAACCATCAACGTTTATACAAAATACTCATGGAAGACTCTGGACGAAGCGTTGGATCAACCCACTGACTGCTGGACCAAACACAGAGTCCTGTTGCTTTAAACTATCACTACGCTTACACTTCCAAAAGTTCAATAAAATGATGATATACCCTGATTACAATGTATAAATGGTGTTTCAAATGTCTTCAGAGGATCATACTGAGACCTTTAACCACAGGGTGAGGAACTCATTACCAGTGGAAATAACAACAATGGCATTTTGGCTCAAGGCTGTTCACTTTCAAGCCAAAGCTATCCTGACAGTTAACATTTTATGTTAATATGACGTAAAGGGAGCAGAACAGGTAGCCTCTTATGGCGTTTACTGTGTTACTGATCAAATCTCACAAACGCATACCTACAATGATGTTTAAAGTTCCACAGCAGTGAATCAGCAGCCCTTCAGCCTAAAACTGGGTGTGTTGCCATTTGGGAATGTGGTTTGGTGGAAGTCTCTTCAAGTGTATCAGCTAACGCGGGTCAGAGTTCACAGAGGTTTTTATAAAGGCTAGAGAGGAGCCAGGTTTCTGCATGAAAAAGGTTCAGGTGACACACAAAAGACATTTCACTGAATATCAGCAATCCTTCAGCTTAGGTGACCATTTCTTCCTGTCTGTCTGTCTTCTTTACAGCTGTCTGTTGCTCTGTCTCACAGGAAGCTGCAGGATTTGAAGGTAACCGTCACCTTTACACCTAAGCTTCATCAGCAGACTGAAGAGTTCCTCTGCTGTGGGATTACTCTGATAAAAGCTCAAAAGCTTCATGACAAGCAAGTCAACACAGAGCTTTTGTTTGTCACCAACAAACCTGACAGCTGCTGTTGTTTTCTGTGAAGTCCACTGCTGAGGAGACAGCACAGTATGAAGTGATCAGAGAACGCCATCAAGAGGAACATAGGAGAATTACAGCCAACTCCTCTCAAAGCTGAAAGTCATCGGGTCCAACTAACATTCCTTTAAGTTTAATAACTGACCGTTGAACACATTCTCTCCAACTTTAATTTAAAAAAAGAGAAAGAAGTAATAATTTAATTCAATAATTATTTAACATTTGAATAATATCAGAACACTTACCGCAGTGTACCAACCGTCTCAGAGGAAAGCTGGATGAACTGAAGTATGTGTGTACACACACACACAGACACACACACTGTTCATCCTTAAAATTTATACATGTACATTTAATTTAATGATACATGAAGTCCAAAGTTGAGAAGACAGATTCCTCCACATTTACTTGTAGTACAGTTACTGTTATTATAATAAGGCACAATTTAAACAAAACACCAAACAAAGACAGAAATCATTTATATAAATGTGCAATTCAAAAAACATGTTTAAAAAACGTCAATCATAGCTGGTGCTAAAAAAATAACCATTATTGCTTCAAAAAAATTGGATGTAACCTAAATATTTAACACTGAAGAAATAGTTACAAGTCTTCACATGCATAGATTTCTTTTCAGAGTATAAACTTTAAATATTTTTAAGACACACTTAAATTGTAACAAAACCTCAACAAGTTGACCATCAGAGAAAGATTTTCATACTTACATTGAAGTTACAGTACTTATATCATTGTTATAATTGCCCATTAACATCAGAACATGTTAAATAATAAAGACAATTTAACAAATGTTTGATTACAATTCTACAGGATCAGTTCATAGTGATAGTGCAGGCCTTCCAATTCAACGTGTGCACAGTTGTTTTGGTGACAGTTTACATCTCCCCATAAGTGCTACAGCTAACATAAATAAAGAGGTACGTTAACATGTCAAAGACTTCTGTCTGAGTGCTCTTTCTGAATTTCAGCACTTATATATAAAAGTGAAGTTTCTTTTGGCTGAAGAAAAAACACTTTGATGTCAAAGCGTCCAAGCATCCATTTCACCACAACACTGGATGTTTGGGACTTTGAGTGCCGGCTGGTAGTCCATCGTCAGGCAGCTGAAGCGGATTTTCATTTGAGTTCCACAGAAGTCGTCTGCAAAGACACTGTTGAACAGAGACAGCTGACTGGTGATTTAACGCCTCTGAACAGCAACGCTTGTTATGAAAAGCACAACGCACTCAAATCTAGATTTCTTGGGGAAATTGGAAATTAGCAATGTCAATGTAAAAAATACGTTCATAGAAAGTCTCATTTAATATGGTGTGTGTTATGTTGGAATGTGACAGCACAGTACTCTGGACATAGTGAATTAAGCTTCCAAATCTCTCTCCCCGTCATGTTCATGACTTTGGTGGTCCTTTGTTTCATGACTCTATTGTAACCTTATTGTTTTGAATGAAGGTGCTACCTTTGGCAAGTTAATATTGTAGTGTCTAACACTGCATGCTAATGATAGCATTTAGACCTTCTAAACATGTAACAGCATTCATTCTGTCTGACATGGCCTGAAATAAAGTCCTTTTCTGAGAGGTGTATAACTCTGGACATGATGCATCATGTTATCAACTTAAATTTCTTCATGTGTAGCACACTGCTACAACCTGACAGCTGTGGTGCAGCAGACTGGTGCACTGTGGGATACATTCTGCTCTCAATATGGTTTAGTAACAGTGTGAGCATCGAGTGTGGGTTAAATGTACACTTGTGTGTATTAGGACATACTCTTATTATTAGTCTTAGTATTATATTAGTCTTATTTTCATAGTGTGTTCATCATTTCTGTGCTACAAAGATGGATATGATTTCGGTGTGGTGCAATTTTAAAGGTGGCGTGTGATGCTGGTAACTGCATTTCTGTATGATGGTTCACTCATGCTGTAGTCTGCCCTGAAAAGATTGTTTCTGTGATTTTAAGGTGCTGTTTCACAGTTCACAATTACTTCACTATGCACAACAGTAAAGCAACAGTGAAGCTGGGAAAGTGTGTGTGGCGTCCTCGCTCTCTTCACAGCTAACCTGCAGCTCTGCTATGGAATATGATGAGGAAGGCTTTATGATCAGATTCTGGGTGGACTGCAGACTTTTTGGTGACAGCTGGTGATGAATGCGCTCATAGCTGTTAGGAAGCAAAGGGAATAAAAACCAGTGAGACTGACTTGAGCTTCAAACTGTCAAAGACTAAACCTCCTCCTCCACGCTGTGGATCGTATCGATTATCTTCTTCTTTAGTTTTTTGACTTTGTCTGGCGGTGTCTCATTCAGACACTCTTCCACATACTTGAGGAATCCTGCGTGTGGTGACACTGTCTGACTTTGGCAGAACGTCCTCATGAAGTCCAGCATGTCACTGGAGGCTGGTGATGGCAGGCGCCGGCTCGCCCGCTTGCGTCCCGACACCCTGCTGTCAGTGTGAGAGGAGGATGTGGATGGGGAGGAGGAGGGGGAGGAGTGCTGGGAGTCTGGGGGAGTAGGTGAGGGAGGTGCTTCGAGGCTCCGTGACACGACGTTCACTTTGGTAGAAGGTTGGATGGCACCGTGGTAATGTAGAGAGGAGGGAGGGGCTTGGCAGTCCAGATGGAGGAGGCCGGCCTCTTGTGGTTCCTGGAAGTGAAGGTCTTCAGGTCGTTCATCCTCGTCGCAGGAGTCACACAGGAACATGAGCTCGCGGTAGTGTTTCCACTTTGGAAGGTAAAAGTCCTCCGAGCCACATGTTTTGTTGGAGCTCACCGCCTTGTGTTCACGTTGGAAGATGGTTCGCAAGTTCCTGAACTTTGTTTTTATGTCTTCCACTGAGGAATAAAAAGAAAAACAGAACCTGTTAGCATCAACAAATGAAGTGGCTTTAAGAAAACAGTGTGAAGAATCGTTCGGTTCAGATCCAAATTTGACTGGAACTCATTGAAAACAATCAACTAAAATACATACACAGCTCTACATGTTTTGATTCACTCCGGTGCAGTCTCATCAAATGTATGAAATATTTCTCTTGTTGTGAAAATTAAAGCTCTCCTATTGGCTCAAACACCTGACTGTTACCTGTGAATGGGACTGGCTCATTGTCAGACAAGATGCTGCTCAGCGTCTCCAGCAGACTCTGTCTCAGCAGACGGTTCCTGTAGCTCTCTGACTTGTGGTTCCACAGACAACTGTGCTCTAAAAAAGAAACAAACATCTTCAATTCTCACATGGACACAATAAAAACACAGTTATCAATAGAAATAGAAATATTCCTCTCAAGACACTCCTGTCTACATAACACGTCAGCTAGTCATCCCACACTAAACTGAGCTCAGAAAATACTCGGTACCAGTCGCTGTGGTAATGCATCTCATTGCGTCATGTTTTGGAAAAAAATGTAATAATGGATCCATCTGTCAGAATTATTCATCAAAGCACTGATGTGCTCTTCATAAAACACTGTTCCAGAGTGAAGAACCACCAACTAATAAAGAAATGACGGTTGATTCCATGACCATCACTGGGATACCCAGTAAAACTGTAAAACTGGCACTACATGTGGAATAATCTCATCAAGGAATCGGAAAAAGTGGAAAACTAGCACAGTTATTAACATGCAGATGGTGTCTGATGCCATATGAGTCAGCTTGTCCTGCTGAATGTATGAAATCTGTGACAGTTTATAACATCTGAAATCAACCAGGTTACTTCTCTTTAGAACTTCTATCGACTCCTTAGGGTGAAACTCAGAACTTGTCTTAAAAGATAAGATACTGGATGACCAGAGTGGTCTGCAAAGAAAAGCTGCCTGTGGCTGATGATGATTTGGCTGATATGAAAGTGACGTGGGAGCTGACAGTTAATCCCTTGTTAATGAATTATTCTACTGTAAGAAGATCTTTAACAAGCAAAATAAAACAGGAGCGTGAAGGAGAGATGAATGAAGCTACAGCCCAACAATAACACCACCAACCAGAGTAAAACGATATGAGCTGCTGGACTTTGGTCTCGTTCCAGTGGCAGCGGGACTCAGCACTCAGTCTGCTGTCTGGCTGAACCGAACCGGACGATGAGAAATTCAGTGGAGAAGGGTTGGTGCATGGTTTGGTGTCAGATGGTGAAGTGGATGGAGAGGTGCGCAGTGGGGGAGCAGCTGTTCTGTTTAATAGTTTAAGATTATCAGGAGAGTTGGAGATGAAGATTTGGTAAGGAGCACTGGTGTTGGTTTTGGCATCGGAGGGGTTGTTGAACTTGTTGTTGGTTGGAGTAGAACTGGAGGAGAAGCTGCTTAGGGTGGAGGAGGGCGTTTGGTTTCCGTGTTCTAGATCCTTGTCTTCCTGCGGCATCAGAATCTGCAGGTCGTCTGTGCCATCGTCTTCGTCGCAGTACTCACAGAGGAAGAGCATCTGCTGGTAGTGTTTCCATTTGGACACATAAGGTTTGTCAGACGTCCTGCTCGCCTGCACCACCTTGTATTCACGGTTGAAAACCGTCCGCAGGTTCTTGAACTTGCACTTTATGTCTTCAACTGCAATGACAGCAACAGAGGATAGAATGGCAACGTTATGTTAATGTTTCTCTTCTGTCGGGTTTTAGTTAAGCCATCAGTCCTACACCGTCTTTTATAGTGACAAACTTGACAATTATCACCAACTCTGCAGCTTAATTGAGCTTTTTAGCTTCTTTTAGCTCATAGTTTCAGTTTTGCAGTGAAACATCTCCTGGCACCTAAGAAATTAAAAAAAGATTTTTTTCTCAGGAGTCAGTGGAGACCAAACCAGAGCTAAAAGTAAAATTGATAATGCACTTATTTTGTTAAGGTGGACAGAAAGAAAACTCCAGTGGACTGCTGTCGCTCTGCATCTGCTGGATGTTGAAATGGAGCTGGTTGCCAACATGTTAGCCATTATAAGCTAATGATATATTGGTGCTGTGTAGTGTTTCCCGTCTGTCCCACAGTGCTCAGAAATCATGAAATTCATGCAGTGATTTCCCAAACACTGCTAATATTAAAATGTGTTTCAAAACGATCAAAATATAGCAGTCAGATAATAAGGGCCTTTTAGCTGCTTAAACAATTATACAGGTTTGTAGTTTCCTCACGCTATGGATGAAAAGTTTTGCTAGTTTTTGAAAATAATGTATACATGTTTACCAGCTGGCAGACTGCTTTAAGAACTTTTGGAAATATTCTTATTGGCTCTGTTTCTGAGTATAAGGGGAAAAGATGAGTGTAGTGGTGAACGCTCAGTGTCACACCATTAACATGTGTCCTCAAATCCTCACAAAAAAACAAAAACAAAACAAAACACAGACATGCTCATAAAATGAAGGCTCAATAGTGCTATTAGAGACCAAAGCTATGTGTTACCTATAACGCAGAGATATGAGACTGATAAATGATCACTTCTCATGCTCCAAAAGAAAATGAATAAGCATATGCCGGGCGGTGTTTAGCTTAGTTGGTAGAGCAGCTGCCCTATGTGCGAAGGCAACCTGTGGCTCTTTCCTGCATGTCATTCCCCATCTCTCTCTCCACATTCCCGTCACTCTTCAGCTGTCTCCTTCAAAATAAAGCCTGTAAAGGCCAAAAAATGAATAAGCATATGTCCCAAAATGTTGAACTGTTACTATAAAGCAGTTGTTCTTATGTTAGGGGACTGAACCCTATAAGAGGCCACGGGATGGTTTAAGAGATTAGAACAAAATATGACGGAGGGGATATGCGGGAATAAAACTGGTGGTCCACTGGAGTAGAATTACTATATACAAATAGTTCTAGTATTATATTTCTGACCTCCAGAGAGGACTGAAGCTGTGACCCTCACAGTGATGATGTGTTGGGCTTTAGGACCATGTCATATTTACCTGAGAAGGTCACTGATTGGTCGGACAGCTGGCTCCTCAGACTCTCCAGCAGCCTCAGTCTGAGCTGACGGTTGTTGTGGTTTTCAGACCTCTTGTTCCACAGACAGTTATGCTCTGTGAACAACAACAACAAACAACACCCATCAACTACACACACTAAGTTTTGTCTCTGCATACCAATTCCCCAGGAATCAAGTGTTTTCCTCACCAGAGTAGAAAGCTATCAGTGCACGCTCCCTCTCTTCAGTCCAATAACATTTAACCATCGAGTTGGTGAGGATGCCGGAGGATGGAGAGGAGGTGGACGGGGTGGGGAGGAAGGAGATGATCAGCCCAGGGGAGTCGTGGACAGGCTGGATCTCTTCCTGTGGAGCAATAACTGGTGAAAGAGACAGGTCATCCGGGCCGTCATCCCGGTCCCAGCAGCCCTGCAGGAACATCAGCTGATGGTAGTGCTTCCACTGCGGTATGAACTCGTCCTCCGACCTGCACTGCTTGCTCGCCTTTACCATTTTGTACTGACGCTGAAAGGTGGTGCGCAGGTTCTTGAACTTGTTCTTTATGTCTTCCACTGGAAGGATGAACAGAAATGTATAAGACTTTTTCTCATACACAAAATGCAGCTTTTCGAAAATGAACTGATCCAGTTGCTTTACCTGAAAAACGAACAGGAGGAGGGTGAGAGGACAGGAGCACCCTGAGGCGCTCCAGAGTTTTCCATCGCAGCTGTCGGTTCTTGTAGCTCTCTGACTTGTGGTTCCACAGACAGCTGTGCTCTGGGGCACACAAACACACAAGATGCTGACCACTGCAGTACTGTTTGGCATTTTCTTGTTTTGACAAATGTTGGTTCATTGTTTAAAAAAAAAAAAGAAACGTTTTGTATTACAAACACCTCAACAGTTCTATGAGAGGTGTCTGTTACTGTTGACCAGTTCATTCAGTCAGACTGGTTTTATCCAGTTAGAGCAGCTACTAACACATTATAATTATTATCATTCAATTTTAAAAATGTGTGAAGGAAACACACATGAAATAAATCTGCTGTAGTTTATATGTAGACGAGTCATTATGACATGCCAACACTGCTATAACATGAAGCATGTACATTGTATACACAGCAGGCCTACATATAAATATAGTGTATAAGTGCATAGTGACTTGTAAGTAGAACAGGCAATGATATTTCAGTAACTGAGGTTTGGAGGATATTCATAATTTATGGTGGAACGCTGGCGTTGTCATTTCTTGTTGTGCGCTCTGGACTAGTAAAGTTCACTGAGTTGCTGAAGGTGTATGTGTGTTTATTAGCAGGGTGACCTGTGGGAACGTCAGGAGTCATTATTCACTGCTTTGAGAGGGTAACAGCCATTTTGACATCAGGTGTGACCAATGATACTAATTAAGGTCAAACAGAGTCAGGGTGCGTGCTGCTGTGGTGCATGTTGACTCACTGCTAATAAATGGAACTGGACCTTAATTAGTGTCAATGGAAACACCTGCGTTGACCCGACTATTTCATGTCAAAATGGCTGCTGTAAAAGGTTTATTTCACTCAGCAAGTGTGCCTGTTTATGAGAAAAACGAAGGATGAAGTTGACTTAATGTAGAGCATATCCAAACTAAACTAACTTCATCTTTTCATCTATATTCAAACGTACAGGTCAAATATTTATGAAACAAAAAAAAAACAAGATGCATTTTTTGACGTATTTGTCGGAGAAAAACAGCGAAGTTGACATGTTTCTAGTTGCTAGTTGCCATTGCTGTTATTCCTCCATATCGCTCATTGCTAACAGCCCGTCGGTCTCTTCCAGCAACGGTTGCCCGCAAATGTTGCAGCGTCCGACAACATGTCGACAAAAACAGCAACTTTTAAGGAGTGAAAAGTTTCAGCTGTAGAGTGTTTGACTTACTGGAGAAAAACGTAATGAGCTCCCTCTCCTTCTCCTCCGTCCAGTACCTCTCCGGAGTGAAGCTGAACGGAGACGCCTCCATATTTGTTATTGCTGTTCAGGCCTTCCCTTGGCTGCTAGGTCACATGATCCACGATCCGGGCTCTGAATGGACAAATGTTGGACATCCCTGAGCAATAACCCGCATTGCCCAGTAGAGGTCGCTGTTGATGAGTCTCCTCTATGACGACGCTGTTGCTAAAAGGCACACAGGTACTTGGATTGAATCCTGCATTTAATTTAGTATTGCATTTTAAGTAGTTTAACTCAGTTGATTTTAATGTAATACTTTAAATCTAAACATCTAGTATTTAGTTAGTTGCTCAAGAATTAACCTTCATTTTTCAACAGTAATTGTTGTTGTTGTTGTTGTTATTATTATTATTATTATTATTATTATTATTATTATTATTATTATATACTGTTAACAATAACACTACCATCATACCATCAGTACTATTACCATCTTGTCACTGCAGTTTATCCACCTATTTATCTTGTGTTTTTAAATGATGAACATGGATCTCCTTAAAGGAAAGACACAATGCAATTTCTGCCTGTCTTGGACCTCGACTGAAATCCAACACATTAATCAATAATGGACACACCCAGTGGTTTGTAAACCAGGACGTCTCAAACCACAGAGGATGCATCCACAGTACGTGGAGCATATCAGACAATGACTTAAAACTAAAGATGACTGTCATTACAGACAAAGCATTATTTACTGACACCTGTTAAAAAGTAAATAAGTTTGAGCATTAGCAATAATCTCTCTAATCAGCATGGAGAGCCTCTGTTTCTCTCATCATGGACAGAGCTGCACCCACATATGCAAAACTCATTTCACCCTTTCACAGCACTGAGTGCCACTTGCTTAGCTGCAAGGATTACAGTAATAATGACAAGATAAAGTGATTTATGAGTAACTTCATACAGGAAACAAGAAGTTAATTATTATTATCTAATATGTATTTGTAAATGTAGTAGTTAATAGTAACAGTAATCTCAGTAGCTTATAGTCAAGTCAGATTCTAACTAATATTTACACAATGTTAATATTCAGATTTCCTTTTGTAAAGAAAATAACTTTTATATGAATGAACAAAAATGTGTGTGTAGTTATGTGTAGTTACATAAATGCACCACAGATTTTATTTTCCACAGTGATGTGCTCATGTCCGACTCCAAGAACATGAAACTAAGTGAAAAATATGATGAAAAGATCCCCCAGCTGAAATAGGGTGGCGGGAGGAAGAACTTCTTTTTCTGGTTTTCATGAAGGTGCAGTACAATTGGAAAAAAATAATAAAAAAATGCTGTTCTGGTTCAATTTCCAGTAACCAACAGCTGACTTTTACACGTCCAGACAAGTCAACAGACGAAGCGTATTTATGGTGAATCCCATGTACATTTAATTTCTTCACATTTACAGACATCCAATCCAACAATATTTACACTGTTGATTCAGTTTCACTGCTGCTGAACTGAGTGGGTGCAGTTCACATTCATCCAAATATTCTACGTTATGATCGTACAGACATCGTATCCTGACTATCCTAAACGGTTATTTCAAAAGAAACTGGTACACTTGTGAAAAAAGCATTCAGTCTTAAATGATAATGGCATTGAGGACAGCCGTCTTTGTCTCCGCAGCGATGGCGTGAAACTAAAACAGACGGGAGTGGATCAGAGGAGTGGCTGAAATGCAGATCTGTTTTTACAGGACAAATAGCAGATAGCACCTTTCAGATCTTATAAAAAGAGTCGATGGGTTACAAGGATACGGATAACCAGGCTCTTGGTTGCAGACCGGGATGCTGGGTTTGGCTAGTGGCTGGTGTGGAGCAGTAGACCTGCTGTAAATTGTGGGATACACTGAGCTCTCAGTATCAGGTGAGCCTCAAGTGTGGGTTAAATGTGTTGGCTTATTTCAGACATAGGAAACACTACCACCTACTACCTGACATTATTTCACAGCCTAATCTAAATGAACATGAAAAACTGAAGCAGAATGATTGATGGTCTGCACAGGAAGGGGAGGGGGGGGCGAGCCCCCAACCCAGACTGTGTTAGTGCCACTGAACAACACAGGACTGAAGAAAAGTGAAGGAAAACCTTCATATCAAGCACAATAAACAAGCCAATCCCACACTTCACTTACATTATATACAAACCATAATATCATTCACATGTACATTTACATTTTAAGGTCATAAAGCAAATAACTATATACACTCTGTGCCAGTTATATACTGTATACTGTTAAACTCTTCAGCATTTGTTCCTAAATCTTCTCTAAAGCTCTTCAAGTATAAGTTCATTCACAGGAAAATAACTGCTGTCAGGGGAAAAAACTCATATCTGCAAAGGTTAGTTTGAAAAACGACTGTCTGACCTCCGTGTGTGTAATCATTCAGTGAACCTTTAGCGCACGTGACATAAAATCTAGGAAGTATACTGGGATACAAGCAACCAGCTTGGAATGGAAGGCACGCCGACCATGGGCAACTTCATGTTTGTTGTGCTGCTAGTGGTGTTTCTAAAGTGACGTTCTGGAGGAGGCTCCGGATGGCATCATGACACCTTAGGAAGCTCCAGTAATGTTACACACACGTGTTAAAAAATGTGTCAGGCTAATACTGAAAGTAAAGGTCGTGTGAGTCCTGTTTGGTGGCATTTAATCAATATACCCGTGAGCTGAGAGCAACACTGTGTCACCAGGAGCACATACAGGATGTGCATAGCAAATCTGGTGTCATTTAGTGACCTGGAGCTTAAATATTAGCATTAGAAATGTACAACACCGCTACCTACTGTTCAATAAACATCAATGCTTATACTGTACATATCAATAATGGTCATAATGCAATAACATGTAAGGACAATATGTGTCCCAGCGCCAATTATTGTTGGATTTGTACTAAATCTAAGGACCTATTTTCATTCTAGCATCTAGCAAAGTAATATTAAAACCCTAAACAGCATGGTTCAAACCCTTTTTGCTGCTAACAAGCTAAACCAGTTGCAGCTCTGAGTTTTTTCCCTCTGCCAGCAGCCAGCAGCACTTTCATAAAGTGACTTTGATATAAAAAAATAAAAGACGTGTGATAGAAGATGAACAAATTCAGGTTGAGTGTGATTTCAAAACACGCTGATCTGAGGTAGAGTGACAAACGGGGACACTGACTGGTGAAAATTAAATCTTAAAAACTGTCCACCTTCAGAATCATTCAGAATTCTTTTGTTTAATAATTCTTCTAAAATATATATATATATATATACATATATATGGGCCTGTTGCAATGCACTGCTTAAACCATTTGGCTCTTCTGGATGATAGAAATTAAAATGAGGAAAATAAGTATTAAAACTGATATTTTGACGCGAGTTTCGGTGGCTGGAAATCTTCACATTTGTACCACGTTAGCGATCGATAGCTCGCAGCAGGTTGACATACTGTACACTTAAAAAGAGTGAAAATCCATGAACCCTGCCAAACTAACGAGAAAAACTGAAACAAAAATTGCTCTGCAACAACAACAACAACAGGAAAGGAGTATGAACCAACACTGATGTTGTACAAATGTTGCAGACACATTTCTCTTGTATAATAACCAATAAGAAATGATCACAGCATTAAAAATACGGCTTCAAAAATGATACAGCTGAAGATAAAAACACATTTTTCTTGTTTATCACAAAAACAATCAACAACTTCAAGCTTAAAGATGAATAATAATCCTTCAAATTAAACCCTCGTTACACTCTCTCACTTCAGGGGATTTTTATGTGGGCGTATCCCAAAACTGGACACGCCCATTCCCTAAGAAAACGCAGTTGGTCCCTCCTCTTGTCAATCAAACAATGGATTCTATTTAAAGCGCGTTCTCCCCGGCGTGTTTCCGGCGGTCAAAGGTCATCTTTGATTCTTCAAAGACTAACAAATCAAACAATGACATCTTATTTGCAGCTCCACCTCCTTGTGAAAGAAACATCCCTATTGGTCGTTCAGAAAATGTCACAGCCTCCACTCCTGATAAGTGAAGTAAAATGTGAGCGCTGTCGGAGCTTCTCACTGTGGATGGCAATCTTCTGACAACAAAAGTACACTTAGTCCCGCGGCAAAGAAAATGTGACTGCTTCTTTGTCCGTGTTACAAAACGTCAATCACGATGTAAGTCAAACTATCCGTCAAACTATACTGTCCTGCAGCAGCGGCTCAAAGTCCTCGTCGCTGGCGGTGGGAGGAGTGTCCTCGTCGCTGCCAGGGAGTGGCGTGTTGATGTGGACGCCAGCCAGTGAGGACATGGAGTCTTTGCTGTCTTGGTGGGGCTTGTCACTGAGGGACAGGTGGGAGGAAGAGGAGGAGCAGGAGGCTTTCTCAGGGATGAAGAGAGCAACGAGGAAGGCAACGACCACAGTACACGCCCCTAACAGGAAGGGCGGGCCGGGGATGAGTGCTCGCTGAGAGAGGAACAAAGAAAAACGTTTGCTTTAATTTACTCGTCTTCTAATTAAAACATCTCCTGTCGCTTGAATATCTGAAATCATTCAATCAACCTTTGCTAGTCAAAATAATTTCAATGTGATTTTTTTAAAAGTTTGTCTTGCACTGCTATTGACCAGTAGAAAGCAGTCATTAATAACACCTTTGCTTTGTACAGTTCCATCATTTATGTCATCATCATCATCATTTATATTTATTGTTGGCTAAAATCAACACGTTTGTCTCACAACATGAATAACGTTAGCTGATGAAGCCATTTAACAAGCTAGTTAACAACATATCCCTTCATAGTGTTGTGCTAATGACGTTAGCAATCTAAGGTTAACCAGCCAGTCACATGTATACAGCTGCCTCGCTACACTAGCTGATAACATAACCTGCAAACACTAGACAATTAGCTGACGTTATCCACCCAAGACACTATTTACTGTAGTAAGCTAACCTCAGGCAGTTCAAACCACAATATCAATATTTCTATTATTTATTATTGAAGAAAGAAATTCTTTCTGCCTCAGCTGTTGGAGGGCTCCCAGATAGCAGACCAACATTGATTCAATGTTAGTTCAACTTAAAATCAGTCGCTGGTTTATCATTGAACCATTGAAATAACATTAATTTAACCATTCCCCAGATAGCAGACCAACATTGAATCAACACTGAATCAACATTGAATCAATGCTGCCATGGTATCTGAGGTGTTTTGGTATGTGTGATTGAATGACAGCAGCTAGCAGCTTGCCACTGTGACACTGACTCATGTACTGCCTTCGCAGCTAATTAGCTATCTAGCCTCATCAGTCATTGGGAAGCAGTACCAATGCTACTTGTGCATTATTGATTTCTGCCATTATCACCAGATTTCCATCAGTTAACGTGTAACAAACCAACACTAGTGCCTTTATGTTTGCATCCATTGTGACGTCACCAGCTGGGCTCGTGAGATCAGGAAATCATGTGAGAATCCATCTTGCTTTGTGCTTGTGTCCGACCACAGTTGTTCATACCAATCAGGGTACTACAAGGAACTGTTGTAAGCTAAGGTATGAGCTCTGAGTGTGATTTAAGTGACTGCCTGCTTGAGGACAACGACGGCTGCTAATGAGGGTAGTGTAAATGCTGTTAGCATCCATGAGATCCATGCACGTGTGAAGTTAGACGCAGACTATATATGTTGGGGTGTACTTGAATGTTTATGATACCTCAGTGGGACTGTGCATAGGCAGAGGGTCAATGTTAAAGTCTCCTTGGATGGGGTCCATGGTGTTGAGCTCAACGTTGAAGAGGAAGAAGATGAACCCGTACAGAGCTGGACCCAGACCGTTACACAGACCTCTGATCCCTGTTATCATCCCCTGGACCACACCTGCAGGTGGAGGAGAGGGGTGGTGTTACTGGTCATGGTACTGGAGACATGTTACTGCTGACACAGTGAAAACTCTATCTGCTGATATATTTAGCTGCCTGTGGATTGATGTTCCTGTCTGGTTTAGTAATACAAACTTCAAATCCATAACACACACACACACACACACACACACACACACACACACACACACACACACACACACACACACACACACACATACACACACACACACACCCACACACACACACACACACAGCGGAAAGAGAAGAGTAGAGAGGAGACAAGGGAGAGATGAAGAGAGGAAAGGTAAGGGAATGGGACGAGGAGATGTTCTTTGTCACCTTGTTTATCAGGATCAGCAGACTGTGACACCAGAGCAGAGACAGCTGGGAAGGTGATGGAGGACATCGCTGCTACAGCACCGGCCGCCCACATCATCCTGTTAAAACACACACACACACACACACACACGGTTAATCGTGTATATGTCAGATTTCTGTGAGGTATCGTCCATATTGTGTTTTAATGTGTTGAGTATCTGACACAGCATTCACACTGTTGGATGACATTCCAGCAGCTCAGGAAGACAGTCGTGGATCCTATCAGAGGCCAACGTTTTGCTCTTTTGGATTTGTAAAACCTTTCCTGAGAAAGTTTGGAGCCAATTCATGGAACGTTAACTAACTAAACTAGCTAAACTAGCTAAATCAAGTCATCGTGAAATGTGAAGCTGCTTTAGCCTGCCTCCATCAAAGACCCATTGCTTCACAGTAAGGTTGTAATTAATCTGCCACCGTTATCATTGAAAACTGGATGTGATGTTCCAGAACTGAAGGTTTGGCAGGTGAAATAACAGCGACTAAGAGGTCAGGGCATAGTGAACAAATAGTAATAAGTGTAATAATAACTTTTATTAATTAAACCGCACATACTGTTGGAATAGAATGCAGTGCAATGCAGAGATCTGTGATTTATACATCTCTTCACCAGCAGTGAACAACTCTGTCAACTAATAAGAACCTCAGCTTTCAGATTTACGACGTTAACAGCAACAACAATATTAATATTAAGAGCGGCATGTAGCTCAGTCGTAGAGCAGCCGCCCCATATGCGAAGTCTCAGGTTCGACCTGTGCAGCCCTTTCCTGCATGTCATTCCCCATCTCTCTCCTCACATCTCCTGTCACTCTTCAGCTGTATATCCAATAAAGCAAAAAAGGCCGAAAAAAAAATTAAGGCCTATTAGCATCGTGCTGAACATTGCGACATGTAACACTTGCTGTGTCTCAATTCAGGAGCTGCGTCCTTCAAAGGCGACTCCTTCTGAGGGTCCTTCGAAGGCCGAATCAACTGTTTTTAAATGAGACGTTCTAGCCTTTTTTCCTGGTTGCGCACCTGCCGTCAGTTGGTACTTTTAACGTAGCCACTTGGTGTCGCCATTATTGGATGTTTCCCGGCACTGAACAGTGGCACGCAAAGGATCTTGGGGTATGTGAGGCCATGAAGGATAGTTGCGGTGCATCCTCGAAAAAGAGGGAAAAGAAGGCCGCATTTGAAGGCTGCATTTGAATGAGCCTTTGAATTGGGACAGCCTTTGCACAGCGACGGTGACCTTCAAATGCGTCCTTCGAAGCATGCAGCCCCTGAATTAAGACACAGCCAAGGACAAACTATCTGACATCTGTGAATAGTGGAGGTCGCAAATGACCGGTACTGTTGTTTTGGGGATTGCTGGCTGAAAAGTTTGGGATCCCCTGAGTCAGACCCCAGTTTGTTTGTCTTCATGGTGAGACCTGAGCATGTGGACTATGTAGTGCAGGGTATATGCAGGTACATGGAGTATACACATTAGTATACATATTATTCTGTCAGCATTGACACATCAGTCTTGCATGGCGCCGTTGGCTCATGGTACAGCACGGGTCACTGGTAGGTTCTTAGGTAGTCATAGCTGCACTGGTGAATGTTCTCTTTGCTGCTGCCCAGTCTAAGTACAGAACATGGAAGTAGCTTTGCCACAGGAAGCCACTGCCTGAAAGCAGCTTTGCACCAGCAGAAAGAATGTAACCTTACACACACACAAACACACACACACACAGATCTTACCATGGCTCTGATCCAAAGCCGTACCAGGCCAGCTGAAGGATCTGGAAGCCCAAACCCAGCAGAACAGTGTTTTTATTACCCAGAGTCCTCATCAGCAGAGTGAGGAAGAGAGTCTGAGGAGGGAGGAAGAGAGAGAGAGGAAAGGTTTTTAAAATTTTGTTCAGACCTTCATTATCATTAGAATAAGATGACTACATGTGAACAAATCACATCTAGATTTAATGAGGGTATGTAGCACCTAATATGACGAGTGTAAATATGTGTGTGTGTTACCTGTGCCACGATAGACAGAATGCCCACCACTCCGATAAAAACAGCGATGGTTGTGGAGGAGAAGTTAATGACCTGGAGAGACAGACAAGAAATGATTATGTCCGCTCTTATAGCGTAATAAATATTCACATGAATGAAGAGAACGTGTCAGTGTGCTCTCACCTGTCTCAGGTACAGGAAGAAGCTGGAGTACTGTCCAGCCTCCGGCAGGTAAGACAGGAACACGGTGATGCAGATCAGTAAGACTGTCGGGTCCTGACCCACCTTCCTCAGAGACTGAAGGAGAGACAGAAAACAACGCCCCTGCTGTCAGACGATCAGTTTGTCTTCAATCAATGTCTGAGACTCAAAGCGCTACTCAGTGTTACAGTCTGTGAAATGCATCTGGTCTGTATCTGTAGCCCATTTTATTCTATTATTATCTGAAGCTTCCATACATACTGCAATCCTATAGCATCATGCAGTAACTAAAACAATGTTCCTGTATTGCCTTCATTATTCAATCAACCAATCTGAGACTGTACGGTAAGTGACTGATTACTGACAGCAAAAGGGTCGGCCTGCTCCCAGGATATGGGCGCCCCCCAAGTGTTGAGCCTCATCTTATCTGGCAGAGACTCCGGCACGGCCAGCAAGATGAAGCAGATGTCAGCCAGAGCGATCAGCGTAGCCAGCAGAACCACCAGGTTGTCTCCGTACCAGGCCGACAGGTACGCACCGATGGCTGGGCTCGTCACCAGGCTCGCTGCGAAAGTAGCCGACACCTGAAGAGCACGGGAGGACATGGAGAAGGCTCAGTTTTAGAGGATGGAAAACTCAAAGTCTGCAGTTTATTTGTTAAAGCCAAGAAATGAAGCTGCTGGGAGCATTTTTGACTCCCATGTCAACAAGCTGACAAAAGGCCTGGAGAAAATCAAATCAAAATGACAGCAGGAGCTTAAGAAAACGTCTGATATGATCCTGTTTGTCAAATGCGGAGTGAGATCTAGGGATAACAGCAATGCTAGGAGCTCTGTGAGGCTGTACTCTAAAGTTAAATGCTAACATCAACTTGCTAATGTGCTTATAATGACAATGCTAATATGCTAATATTTACATAAGTACAAAGTTTTCATGTTCACCTTCTTAATTTAGCATGTTAGCACGCTAACATTATGGTTGACAGGAACATGTAATAGTCCTGCAGGTATTTAGTCATAAAAGTATTCAACAGCTTTAGCTTAGCTTTAAGCTTCAGTTTAGCTTTTAGCTTATATATGGCCTGCTCTCTATGAGCTCAACTCAGTGAACAGCTGTAGTACATTAACTGGACTGCTGGTATGAACCAGAGAGAACTTGCTTGGTAGTTATGAGCTAAGTTACACTTCTAAGCTAGCTAGCTTCAGTAGCTAGCAAACAGTAAAGTATTCTATCATTAAAACCTTTTTTACTTCACCATAATAAAGAATTATTCTTATAATCGTACCTAAGTGCTTACAAATACTTTCATGGGGGAAACTATATTGACAGTAAAAACAGAGAAAGGCTATTTGATGGAATAATACATTCATCTTTGGTGTTACCAATGATACTAATAAAGGTTACATTTCAATATCATTGGTAGTATCATTGTGTCAAAATGGCCGCTGTGAAAAAGGTCTATTGTTGTTCCAGCCCTCTGAATCTGACACTGTGTTTGAGTTGAACTGACAAATACACTCAGACTTGTAGCAGGTATCATTTTGTCCATGATGATCATGTATAAAGTCATTTTGGAAGGAAACAAACACAGAGGACGGTTTCCTGTTCTGAGCTGATGTTTGTGCTCAGATTAAGCTGAGCTGTCAGTTTCTGCTTTAAGGTTGCAGATGCAGTGTCATTCAACACTGCCACATCACCTCCATCTATCCATCTGCCTGTCTGTCTGGTAGTATGAGGTCATTGTGATGATGACACTCATTCAGTTTTGTTTGTACACATGCATTTTGGAAAGTCGACTCTGTGTCCTTTAAAACACTGTTTATTCATCACTTTATTCATCTCCTAAAACAATTTCAATTGTCTCTTTTTACAGAATTCAAATAATATTCATAGCTATGCTTTATTTAGTGTATAACCACCTGAAAATCACGATGGACAAATGGCTTTAGAAACTGGCTTTAGATCAGAGATTTTTGCATTTTGTGACTGTTTCCTGGTCACTGTAGTTTCTCCTTTATGCAAGGAGGGTGAGGCAAGGTGGTTGCAATCTACACCACAAGATGTCATGAAATTCTAAACACTGTTCCATGACGTATATATTTATTTCAATTCAAACAGGAGCCCTTACCAGACCGTACGCTGTACTCCTCTCTCTTTCATCCGTCACATCAGCGACGTAGGCGAAGATGACCGAGAAGGTGACGGAGAAAGCTCCGGACATGGAGATCATGGCAAAGTACCACCTACAGGACGAGCAGACAGAGAAAAAAACCTCTTAAAGCTTCACTTTCAGTGATTGATTGTACGGTCTGTGTTTGATCCATTACCTCATTATAATCACTGTGCCACTGATTCATGTACATTACAGCTCATGTTTCATTCTGCCTCTTTCCTAGCCAGGACTCATCATCAGTTTTCAACCTCGCTAATGCTCTCGTGGCTGAATGGGAGCAAAAGCCTGCAGCCAACTTGTGCCATCCATCAAGTCTTGTGGAAAGCCATGACAGGAGAGTGGAGGCTCAGCATATTGTGCATACTGAAACAGGTCTTCTTGACTCCTCGTCTGTACCTTCATTAACATTAACATCACTGTGCGGGCAGAAAACACTGCAAGGCCTACCATGGGCTGAGCCTCATCAGCGGGATCGGTGCGCAGGTGAAAAAGACAGTGACCAACAGGAAGGACCGCCTCCCCCACACGTCCGACAGCGCACCAATCAGAGGAGCGGACATGAACGACAGCAGACCCTTGACATGGAGAGGAAATATGGACGATCAGTTTACTTGTCATGGTTAGAAAGCTGCTCAGTGATGCCAGATAAAATGACCCTGGTGATGTCATTGTGACAAGCCATTGAGCTTGGAAGATGTGGGTGTTTATGACAAATGTAGGATTCTGTGTTTTTGGAGCCTGACCCATGTTAATCAAACTGCCTGTTCCACTAGGTGAAGCTACAGTTCTAAATGACTGAAGTTCTTTTTTCAAATGTGTTGACATCTAGAGAAAGAGAAAATGATGTGTTGGAGTTCTTACCTTCACGCCCTGGATGAGTCCGTTCATCAGGAAGGTGTGCTGCGGGAAGGTTTCATGTAAAACCTACAGAGGCACAACACATTTAGACATTTAGAAAAAAACACAGATTTCACAGTTTCAGCAAAAACTGCCACTACTTTGAAGAAGAAAGATATGAACTAACATTTTACAGTCTGTTTTCTCAAGTCAGTAAGTGTTCTGTGGAGTATTCTTTGTGAGCTGTATGGTGTATGCTGTATGTTCATATAAATCTAGATGCAGATCTGAAGAACAGGGCTTCAATTAATCCGGTCAGTGCTGCCGTCACAGGGAGTTATTTATGTGTTTATGATGAAGCTGCTGACGTGACGTGACAAATCTACAATTTCACTCTCATTAGCCTTCCCCACATAGGAGCTGATCCTGAGTGAGCATCGCTATGTATAAACCCCAATCAGCCGCTCAGACACCAACATGCGACCACCACCTTGCCACCGCCGCGTGGTGTTACTCACCGTGAGCATGGGCGTGGTGAGTAATCCCCAGGCAAAGAACTCCAGGAAGATCACCACCACCGCATGATACACACTGGGCCTGCCGATGCCCTGCTGGAGCTGAAACACACAAACACACACATACATTTTAATGTAACTTGACAACTACAGGGGAACCAAAATGACTCTGGACACAACTAGATAGACCTGCAACCAATCAGAGGACCAAAACGTCTGATGACTGACCAAACCCTGTCTGTCCATTCAAAAAAAGCTTGAGAGCTGACATCATGATGACATCATCAGGGTTATCTCAGCATGAGCTTGGAAATTACAAATCTAGTTGACTAAGCCTACAGGAGGCTTTACAAATGGAAACTGCAGAGTTTAAAAGACATGACTCTTCCTTTTAGCAAGAGTCTAACAAAGGATGGCATGATGGGAATTGTAGGATCCAGTATTCTTGGACGTTGACTGCTTTGTAGGATCTAAATATCAATCTTTTGCTGTACAGGTTTTGTCTCTTTGAGATACAACATTACTGTCAAAATAAATCACTGCAGTACACCTCCAACTTTTGGCCCATGTCATCCCAAATGATAGATTTCCAAATCATCCATCAAGGTTAGATTGATTTCATTTCTTACAGGCAGCCATGGTTTTAGTCCATTTCTATAAAAAACAACTGGCAGAGACATGATCTCCTGATTGGACCCGCATCACCACACAACGGTAACCGTAACAGTAATCAGTAGTAAACAGACTTGTTATTTTTGTGTTAAGGTTACCATCATGTGTAACACGGGTCAGGTGTAATCCTTACACCCCAAAGATTGAATTTCACACGGTGGACAACCTTCCAGAGTCATGTTGTTTCTTCCAAAACTTTGCAATCTGGGGATTGGTTTAATTAATGTTATTTCAATGATGGCTCAATGATAAAACAGCAATTGATTTTAAGTTGAACTAAAATTGATTTTATGTCTGTCTTGATCTATTTTTCATAACATTATTTCAGGTTCAAACCTGATGAAAAATCAATGTTATATTTCAATATTGAGCAACGTTGATTCAATAACAGTTTCGTTGATGCACCAAGATTGATTCAATGTTGATGTAATATTGGTCTGCTGTCTGGGGAGAGACCACAGAACTAGTCTGCCAGTGTTTTCAACCTGCCTGGTAGACACTGTATTTCTAAATTCAGGGAATTCTCTGATCCTTCGTCACAGGTCGAGACCACAGTTACAATGCAAGGTGACAGACAAAAGTAAATGATAGAATAGAAACAGAAATAAAATACAGAAATTAAATACATCTGTACAATACAATACAAATTACCCAATTTAGCATTATTTTCAAACACAGTTGAGCATTTTAGCTGATTGAAACAGATCAAGTATTGAACTGGAGCATTGCACTTGGAATGAATGTCAGCCTACTGACACAGATACAAAGGACAGGAGGTGATGATATGCACTATTTTCTATATTTAGCTTAATTAATAACAGGTCTGCTAACACAGATCTGGACCGCTCAGATAATGAGTTTTTCAGGCCAAAAGATTGGTTGAAGACGATAATCACATCATAACAGGGATTAGGGTTAGCATAACTTTTAATAACTAATTATTCGCTTTCTCTGTTTTCAGCCTCTCTGATGTCAGGATTAGCTGCTCCTCCCTGTTGTGTCACTCAAAACTAAACAGATGTTTTGACTGTCAGGTGGACAAAATGGGACATTTAAAACTGTCCCCAGTCTAGGAAACTGATGGACTGGACTGGATTTTTTTTATCCATGCAAACAGTGCAGGTCAGAGATGTGACATTGTTTTGGCCAAAGGACCCAGACTGAAATATGTACACAACAAACACAGCCTCTGTTGGATGGATTACCATGACATTTTGTACACACATTCCTGCTGACCTTTAGTCCTGAACTCTAAGAGACTCCCAGCAGTCTTTGCTTTCTCAGTTACACAAAGATGAATGAACACAAACACAGACTGCACAGTGGTCATCTTCAATTCAGTAATTAGACATGGTAAAATAATATCATCAGTTTACCTGGATGAAACTCCAAGAGAATAAAGTTATGGCAGGGAATTATTAAAACATGAGGGCTAGTAACATGAGGATAGCTGTTCACATTTGAGTTCACTGCACATTTATTATCATATAACTCAAAAACACAAGAACAAAAAATAATTATGGGGTAAAGTGGAAAGAGAGCTAGATTAAAGTAATATGATACTTTATGGAGTTTATGGAGTACTTTTATGGATTTTATGGATTCCAAGCTCATACAAAAATTCAAATTTTGTATGTATGTATGTCTATAAGTAAAAATCTACAACTTAGGACTCACATTTGGCCATGTAAGTAGTGTAGTGTATAGTTTTCTACTTGTTGTGTACATCCTCTCCAGCAACTAGTCCGTGCTAAAGGGACATTTTTCATGCTATGACAGAGACATAAAATATCTCATACTCAATTTTCCATTTCCATTCCAGTCTATTTGCACTATTTTATAGACGTCTTTTGGTTTATTTATGTTTTGAAGTCCAGTATCAGTACAAGGATCATCTACAACACAAAGCATCAAGCATTGTTTATGATATAAAATATGATGTTCCACTATTATTATTATTATTATTATTGTTGTTGTTGTTGTTGTTGTTACTATTGTTTTATTTCTATTATACTCATAGTTGTAGTTATCATTACTGTTACTGTTGCTGTGCATCTCTGCATCTCTCTTCCTCTCTAGATGGCAAACTGCCATTCACCATGGGGTGGGATCAGACTCTTTAAGGAAGTTTTTCCTTCCCACTGTCTCCAGGTGCTTGCTCATGGTGGGAATTGTTGGAATAATATCTGCAATAATGAATCTATATGAAAAGTGTCCCGATATAACTTCTCTTATGATTTAACGAAACTGAATTGAAAAATTTAAATACTGCAAAAGAAACTGTAATCCACCATGATCCGGGTGGTTCTGCTCAAGGTTTCTCCTTCTTAAACAAGTTTTTCCTTTCCACTGTCACCAGGTGATTGTTCATGGTGGGGATTGCTAAGTCATAATATCTGTTACAATAATCAATCAGTCAAGTATTAATCAAAATCTACAGTCTAAGTATCTGTGCTGGGACGATGACTCTAACCTTACACTACCAATGTGCAGTGTATTATCAGGTACAGTACATGGTACAGGTGTTCCTACAGTGTATTAAAAGGGAGGAAGGGGAGGTGAGTCACCCAGCCTGATTCAAAGAACGCCTCTGCTCACGTCATAAAAACACTTTTGTAAAATAAGTCATTAACCTTTAATGTAAAATAGCAGAGGCACTATTCCACACAGCAAATGGCCTCTAATGAACGAGTGTAGCTTTTAGACTGCCATCGATTAAGTCAATCAATCACAAGTCTAGATGTGTCAGGACCTCCAGGGCAAACTCTGGTGTTAAGGCCACCACTTTATTATTTTCATGATTCATCGTTTGATCTATGAAATATCAGAAACAGTGAAAATGTTATTATTTATTCGCCCAGAGAGCATTTTAATGCAAGTCCTCATGATCTGGTTGCCCCAATGAGTCTGTTGGGACTGTTGCAGTTGATCCAGAACAAAACCAGGATCAGAGATCTTCATCATCCGGGCTGCTGTCTTAAATCAAGAGTATTATTTAAAATCCTATACTGCTTACATACAAAGCTCTTCATGGTCAGGCACCGTCATATCTAAAAGAGCTTATAGTACTTTACTACCCCTCTAGAACAATGCGCTCCTAACATGCAGGGTTCTTTGTGGTTCCTCCAAAAGTAGATTCGGAGCCAGAGCTTTCAGAACAAACTCAACCCATTTTGGGTTCTGGAAGCAGACACAGTCAACATGAGCTGATTGAGCTGATTAAGACTTTGATTTTTGATAGAGCTTCTAGTTGAACTTTTCCTTATTTATTTTGCTCCACATCTTCCCATGATGCACTGCCACTGATTCATATCCCATTAATGCATATATATTATTATTATCATCATTATAATCAGAGCTGTAGTTATCATTACTGTTTGCTGTACATCTCTGCATTTCTCTCCCTCTCTAGATGGCAAACTGCCATTCACCATGGGATTGGATCTGACTCTGACCTCCACTGTCTCCAGGTGCTTGCTCATGGTGGGAATTGTTGAGTCTCTCTGTATAATATCTGTAATATTGTTTACTGATATAACTTCTTTTATGATACAACAAAACTGAATTGAAAAATTGAAATACGTTATAAAGAATTAAGTAGAGTCAGGAGTTAGGATAGTCCAGTTTGAATTAATATTTAATATTTATGTTGTTTTTATTGAATGTATCATTTGTCTTCATCATATTTATTCTGCTTCTAGAGCTGTAGCTAAGAATTCATTTTCATATTGAGTATTCTGTCAATCAGGGGTAGCTCAGTCCATAGGGACTTGGCTTGGTTCAAGTCCAGCACACACAGCATGAAGAGTGGACTGGTAGCTGGAGATGTGCCAGTTTACCTCCTGGGCAGTGCTGAGGTGCCCTTGAACAAGGCAAGGTATCCAACCCGAACCAGTAACTGCTCCCAGGGTGCTGCTACATGGCTGCTCAACTCCACATCATCTCTCTAAATTTACTTTATGAGCCCTATGTCTGTGTGTGTGTGTGTGTGTGTGTGTGTGTGTGTGTGTGGTTGTATTTCTGGCCTATATATGTAAACCTCCCCATTGAGAGATCAATAAAGATCATCTTCATCATTGATCTATTACTGTCCAACTAATCAAATGTCAGAAAATGCTTGTCCTAAGAAGTCTGTGTTTGCTGTCAGTCTGGCCAACAGTTCAAAACCCAAAGATATGTGGAACAAACTACCTTTCTGGGTTCGGGAGGCAGACACGGTCACCACATTCAAGACTAGACTTAAGACTTTCCTTTTTGATAGCGCTTATAGTTAGGGCTGGCTCAGGCCTTCCCTTAGTTATGCTGCCATAGGACTAGACTACCGGGGGACCCCCCCGCCCCCCCCCCCTTACTAACTAAACTTCTTCCCTGGAGTTTCTGTGCTTTCTCGTCCAGCAGGTTCTCATGGATCGTGACTGCTGCTGTGGTCTGCTGCTGACGTCCACGCCTTACTGTAAACCCTCTCTCTCTCTCTCTCTCTCATTGTAAAGCAGTTCGATAACCCTTAGAGTCTGCATAAACGGGGCCTGAGGTTTTATTGTTCTGTCAATCATTATCTCTCTCTCTCTCTCTCTATCAATGTAAGGCAGTTCGATATCCCTTAGAGTCCGCATAAACGGGGCCTGAGGTTTTATTGTTCTGTCAATCATTATCTCTCTCTCTCTCTCTCTCTCTCTCTCTATCAATGTAAGGCAGTTCGATTTCCCTTAGAGTCCGCATAAACGGGGCCTGAGGTTTTATTGTTCTGTCAATCATTATCTCTCTTACACCTTTTCTTTGGATATTACTAACTACACTTCTTCCCCGGAGTTTCTGTGCTTTCTCGTCCAGCAGGTTCTCATGGATCGTGGCTGCCGCCGTGGTCTGCTGCTGACGTCCACCATATTTAGCATTACATGCCATATATAGTCATTATTGCTACCATCCCCACTACAGCTTTGTTGGTTAATGACTTATTGCTGCTGTGCATCTGTGTTCCACTGCTACTGCAATCACCTTACCATTTATTGTAATTCATTGTAATTGTACGACATGTTTGTGTTGATTGTTCTGTACATGTGACATCCATTGCACGTCTGTCCGTCCTGGAAGAGGGATCCCTCCTCTGTGGCTCTTCCTGAGGTTTCTTCCACATTTTTTTTTTTCCCTGTTAAAAGGGTTTTTTGTGGGCAAGTTTTTCCTCACTGGAACCGAGGGTCTAAGGACAGAGGGTGTCACTCCCTGTACAGATTGTAAAGCCCTCTGAGGCAAAATGTGTTTTGTGACTTTGGGCTATACAAATAAAATTTGATTTGATTTGATTTGAAAGATATCCAGTTTAAATGATGTCAGCAAAGAAAAGCAGCATAAACCTCATTTTAACAGCCTGTCTCTGTGTCCCTGACGTTTTATATCCAGTCAGAAGTCAAATATAAATCAGCTTGTTGTTCTGTGCGGCCTGTGTAAACACATATTTCTCCTGAAGGATGTTAAAATGGACGCTGACGGAGCCATGGAGACTGTGTGTGGAGCGTTGGGCTGCAGTCTCTGCCTCTACCCTCCGCTGTGCTTCAGGCAGAGCGGAGCAGCTTGTTATGTAAGAGATAATGGATCCATCCTGAACACATCATCCTCGCACACTAAGCTGAGCTGTCTGTTGGCCACATTAAACCCAGCGCTGCCAGGCTCCATTACAACACACACACACACACACACACACACACACACATCTCCATCCGCCAACAACAGCCATTTTGGACCAAACCTGCTGTTTTCAGGCTCATTTTCACTGAAGTCATTCATTCATTTGATCATCTGGAACATTTGATCACTTCTGTCCTGTCACTGTGACATACACACAGACATGTAGAGTCATCAACAGAGAAACTAGAGCATTATTCATCTGTCATCATATTTATGATTATTTTTAATGTAAAATGAACATATTTTTAAAAAATTTGAATAAGAAATAAATATATAATTGAGCCCTACGTCATGTGTTTTAATTTCCTGTTATGTCACACATACACACAGGCAGACATCAGAGCTAACACTGTGTGTATGTGTGTAAATCTGAGGTATGAATGGAGTCATTATGTCCTGCAGCACATGAAAACAATATGAAAACAATATGAGGTGTGTTGGGTTACATAAACAATCGCACAGGTTTGATAAATAAATAATATAATATGAATAAAAAATGGCGGTCCATCCACCCACCGCAGCTCCGTCCTTCATGACGATCTTCTTCACCAGCACCACCCGGCCGGTGCCCGCCGGCGTCTCTCCCGGCATCTCTTCACACCTGCCGCGGGTCACGAAGCATCCCTGCCGCGTCGATATCCGCGGTTCTCCGGGTGCTTCCAGGATGAATCTTTATTTTAGCCCCAGGAGGCTAAAGCTAGAGCTAAAGGGTGATAACGATATTTAATAGAAGCCGTGCTGAGGTAACGGCACGCGGCGTCTCCCGTTAAATCCGTCGTCAGGTCAGCCCGGCGGTCCGCAGCTCGCCTGGTTCACACACTGACACCGTCAAGTCAGAGAAGCGCGGGAGGGAGTTTCCGGTTTGACGTTTTTCAGATTAAAAGCGTCATTTGTACGAATCCTCAATACACTGCAGAGACTAACAGGCAGGTTTCATCTAACCAATCACAATGGAGAAGTTCTTAGATATTTTACTTAACTAAGTTACTTTCAGGAAGAGAAAAGAAGTATCAGTAATTTTATTCTGATTTATTCATTTATTTATTTCACCTGGCCAAATCAAAGTGCTTTCTATTCTTTAATTTTCTCCTTAATTTGAATAGCAAAAGCCAAACCCTTTAAACCAAATCAAGTACATTTTAGGGGGTTATTAATAGATCAGAATATAGGATATATAAGATATAGGATATATGAATGGTCTGCGGAACAATTTGTAAGAAGTAAAATTGTACAAAGTTACATACAGGTGTCTCTGATCTAAGGTGCAAGTGATAGCCATTTAACCATTAATGTATGAAACACGGACGTGCATGCATGGTGGCGTTTAGCTCAGTTGGTAGAGCAGCCGCCCCATGTACGAAGGCTCAGTCCTTGCTGCAGCAGCCCAGGGTTCAAATCTGATCTGTGGCTCTTTCCTGCATGTCATTCCCCATCTCTCTCTCCCCACATTCCTGTCACTCAGCTGTCTCTATCAGAAACATAGCCGTTATATCTCTGATGTCAGCCACTGATTTGTGAGGAGCAGTTGTGAAGCTCAGTGTGGTGGCTCTGATTGTCGCCTTCTTGACAGTCCTCCCTTTGCTGGCTCCACATTAATCCTGAAATGTCTCTGAACTGACTGACAGACTATCCAGGTGGATTCATGGACTAAACTCTGAACAAGCTGCTGTGTTCTGGCTTTGTTTATTTCAGCCTCTAAATCGAAATCGGACTCCAGTCTAGACTGCAATATAGTGATGTAAAGAAGTTTCCTGTGGTTTGATTGCGTGAGTGAGGGATGTAGTGAGCATTGGTTGAGAGACATAGACAGTGCATAACTGAAGGAGTGCTGGTATCTAGAAAGACGTAGTTTCCTCATTCTTTCTCAGTGGTTATGTTCAGCACAAATAAACACACTCAGCACACTCTGTAGTTAAATTCCTCGTTCATGACAACTGGACTGGTGAATTTATATAGCTTGTTTGAGCACTTTGAGCAGAGTGTGATTTCAGGTTGTGTTTTTTTTTTTTTTTAAAAAGTTGAATCTGGCAGCCCGCACTGGCACAACCAAACACATGCTTTTGCTGCAGCACTAGAATCAGTCTGGTTCTGTAAAGAAGTGCGTTAATATATGAATCCATTAGTTTACAGATAATGATCCCTTTAAAGCTCAATGAAAGAACCTTAACAAAGCTGATGGATTCATCCACTCGTTTCCTCACAGGCCGGACATGTTAACTAGTCCTGGATTCAGTCACCACAATTGAAAACCTAAACAACCTCATAGCCTTGTTATCGTTTCCTGTATTTGACATTTATTTTGAAAAACAAATCGCGTCTCACCGACTGAACTGGCCGGTAAAATGCGGTTTGATCTAAAAAAAAAAAGAAAGACCTGGACCGGGTCTGGGCTCCACTGTCCCGAGTCAGAACGGTACGGATAACATACGGACAGGGTGCGCTTGATTTGTGAACCCAGAAAATGAAGAACATAAAATAACAGACGACAGAGAGAGTCTGTGAAAGCTCGACGTGTCACACAGAGAACGAGGAACAGACCGGAAATGAGACCTCGCTCTTATAATATAATGCTGCGAAGAAAATGACACGTTTTCATACAAATGTACTATATTTAAATTTACATGAATGACCTCCTGCGGGAATCATACACGTTTTAATTTCTCTTTAATACTGCGTGTACACGTTTGTCAACGTGCCTTATTTTATTTTGAAAAGGACGCTGGTTTCCGGTTGAATTGACCGTGGCAGACGTAAGTGAAAACACGGGTAAATCACGTGTCAGCGGCTGTGGTTATAGCGGTCGCGTGTGGCTTATGTTTGTGTGTGTGTGTGTGTGTGTGTGTGTGTGCGCGCGCGCGGGTGAATAAAACATGATCAAAAACGTGAGCCGACGTAAAGATCAGCGGCACGTTTTATACAGATTGGGACTTTTAGAATCACTTCAATGACCCGTTTGTTATTATTTATTCATATATTGATGAAGAGAATTATGATGTCATTTATCATCTTTGTCATTTTGAGGTCACAGAGGAGGCTAGCAGTCTACTGAATGTACACTGCTAGTTTCTTATTATTGAGGGAGAAATAGACCTACCTACTGTATGTAAATAATAATAATAATAATAATAATAATAATAATAATAAGAAGAAGAAGAAGAAGAAGAAGAAGAATAAGAAAATAATAATAATAATATAGAGAATAGAAAGTACTGTGAAGTGTTAAATAAACAAATGAGATGTGAGATGTGAGAGTGTACACAGAGATGAGAGCATGCCTCTCTGTCTTCACTCAGCCTCTGTCAGGTGACCTGAACTAAAAGAGTCCACATGAGGTGAGTCAAATGTTGGACATATTCTTCTGCACATAAAGACATGACTTCTTTTCACAATGATGGGAAGTCAAAAGGTTCAACATTTCATCTCAACCTGCCTCCAGACATTTAAATATGTATGGAAGGCCAGTTGGACCATTATGTCTAGCTCAGCATGCACAGTAATACTTAAAATGTGTCTGTCTTTGACACAAAATAATCTGTTCACACGTTCATTTTGAATGTCTTAAGATTTTACATTTAGGAAGAGGATAAAAATGACACCTTCACAGTTATGCAACAGCATTTCCTGTATGATGACGTTAGGAAATAATAGACTCCTGATTAAAAAAAATGTAGCTCGCTAAATCATACTTGGCATATTTATTTAATGTACAGTGTGTTTGCCCAACAGATGTGAAATTCTGATATTGATTGATTCTGATATTGATTCTGGTGATTTTTCTATTGCAGCTAAGCTCCAAATACATCTTGGATAGCAGTGTGATGTTGCAACTGTCGTGCCGAACAACCTTGCACAAAGATGAATTCTCCGGACATCACTCCACAGTGTCTCAGTTGGTTATGGGTCCTCTCCCTCTGAAACCACATCAACAAATAGATTCATTACAGTGTCACTTCAGTTGTTTGAACTTGAAAGTCAGCTCTAACCATCAATTCCTTCATGACTGTCTCCAATGGAGACAGTATGGACCATATGGGAAATGAGAGACAATAAACACATTTTAACTACATTTTAAATGCATCCATAGTAGCAGCACATGATCCTGTGCATTATGAACAAAAGATCATGAATGCAGCTACAGTGAATTGCATGTGACAGAGAGAAGCGTGTAAATGCACCGCATGCAATATTCATGGCTGCACGGGCAACTCATCATCATCAACATCAAAACAATAACAAATGATGTAGCATGGTGATGTTTGGTAGCAGTGTGGGATCATGGGAGTCGTCTTTATCGTTAAAGAACCAACATCGATGATGGAATCTATCCGACGTGACTCAGGCAGAAACCATGTCCACAGAGGAGGTACTGTATTAACATGTTTATTTCTGCTGTGAAGTTGGACATTTGAACATGGGGACTTATTAATATTGACATGGTCTGTGGCCTCAAGTAGCTGCTCGAGGATTCGCCTCTTGCTTCCTCACAGGTTTCTTTTCCACAGAGATTGCTGCTTATTGTTGAGAAGAATTTAGTCAGTTTAACTGTCTTCTTCTTGGTACATCTTTGTACCACCAGAACAACAGGCATCTAGAAATGCAACCAAGTAGTGCATATTAAACATCTTGTGGCAGGGAAATTGAAGCTTGAATTGAAATGAAGCTTTTTGACTTTCAATACTGCTTTTGAAGAAACTATATCTATAGTCATGTCTCTCCTCAAACATTTCATTTCAGAGCTGGCTTGGTCGTAGGTTGAAGTCTCATCTAGTTTAGAGAATATCTTGACAGAAGCTGACAGAAGGGCAGGACAGAGCGAGAGGGAACAATTACAAATCCCATCTGCTACTTTAACACCCCGGATAGCACCATGGATTTATCAATATACAGCACAGCTGTATCGCAGAGCTGTGGTCAGGGCCATCAGTCAGATAAAGGATCAATGAGTCAGACAGATTAGACCAACATATTCAACCAAACAAGCTCTCTGTTCCTGCACTCTCTGCTGCTCAGAGAGCAGAACGAAGGAGATCGTGATCGACTTCAGCAGGAGGATGCCTCAGACTGGATAACATCCAGGAACTGGATATGGTGATGGTCGGAGCATACAGATGTCACAGTGTTCACCTCAACAGCAAACTGGACTGGTCTGACACAGATGTCCTGTACAAAAAGTCAAGGTCGTATCGAGACCCTTCGTAATGTACAGGGTTAAAAACCTTCTATGGTGGTAGCATCTGCATTATTCTATGCAGTCGTCTGCTGGGGAGGGAGAAGCAGAGAGAGAGACAGAGAAAGACTCAACAAACTGGTGAAGAGGTGCAGCTTTGTTCTGGACTGCCCTCTAGACTCCACAGAGGAAGAGGGGCAGAGGAGGGTGTTAGACTGCTACTCCCACCATGCGAGAAGGAGCTCTACCTCAGGTCAGCTGTCACACTCTGTAACACAAGCATGACTTAGCAACAACAGCAACTGAGACTAAATGTCCTTCTTTCTCAGTGTTCTCCCTCTGTCCTGTGAAACACTGACCTGCTCTGGCCAACAGTCTGTTTGGAGGCGTTGCTGGGCAACAGAGCCCTTGCAAAGGTAAGTGTAGCTTACCTGTAAGCTGAGACACAGAGGACACCCGTTGGACTGTGAGATGACGCCTCTGCAGCTTAGAGCTCCAATAAAACAAGGATAGATAGAAGTAGAAAACCAAGAAGTCCACATCCTGTCAGACAGGTAGGTTTCATCCTGCTGATGATGTCACTTTTAGAAACCTAGAAAAACTAGAACCTAACCCACGAGCAAATGAGGCCACGCAGTCCTCATTATTTGTTATGTTAATTACAAACAGTGTTGAGAATTTATTCAGCCTAGATATGATCATATAATTTCAATGTGTCGTGTTGCCACGTTGAGGTGAAGTGAAGGTTGAAGGTTATCTGTCATCATTCAGCTGCATCTACACTGTGTGCAGGAGTCATAGCAGATTATGTGAAACAGGTGCCACCTGGTGAGTTTGACATTCAGGACACAGTGTGAAATATCAAAAAGAAAATACATTTATTTGAATATAGATCTAAAAATATGATGAAGACTGTATGAAATTTGTTGCAATAGTAGAAAAAAAATGTTTAGTTTCTTTTCAGTTCATGGAACACGTCATATGATGTTGTATTAATGCCATACAGTAGCTTTATTCTAAAATGTATGTAATAAATATAATATGATATATAATAAATGATATATAATAATCTTTAGATATCGATGATACAGATTGCTTTGTCTTTTCTGGATTAAAAATAAAGCCTAAAAATAAAGGTCAAGGTGTTACTTCTATGACAGAGTTCAGATTTCTGAACAACTCAGTTGGTTAAACTGTGTGTGTGTGTGTGTGTATGTGTGTGTGTAGAGAGAGTGAGAGCAGATGTGAAGATGGCATTAGCCAGCGGTCACTGGATAGAGAAAGAGATAAGGGGAGGAGCCCCGAGTCCCAGGTGGGTGACATATTTTCAGAACATCGTCAGGTGTGTGTGATCGTCTGAGAGCAGACTGATGATGATTCACCCGCTGTGCAGGATAGTTATTAGCCGTGTGATGACGTAGACTCATTCAAGGCTTGTGGAGGTGACACCTGAAAAGATGTTTTTGTATGCTGCTCACTGTTACATGAACAGACTCCCTCTTATCGCCTTCTTTCACAGACATGGCCACGCTTTAGCTGTGGCGGGAAACGTCGCCTTTGTGTTCGGAGGAGCCTTCAGCATCAACCAAGAGGTGACTTTTTGAATTCATTTCATTTAGCCTGCTTCACATTCACACTGATGAATGTGCAGTGAACATGTGCAGTTGCACAATTAGAGGTTGAAACATGAAATCGGGATGGTCTGCTAATTTTCTTTTCTGACTTATTTATTTAGGAGGACAACCCTGTTTACTTCAATGACTTCTACATGCTAACAGGTACAAATCACAGATACGCACGCGTATATTTCTTTAATCTTGTTGGCAATGCGCACCATGAAATGCGGCAACTTGCCAGCAACAGGCAGTGAAGAAGACTGGCAGTTAACAAACATAAAAATAAATCTGCTTTGCAAATATTTTATGAGAGAAGAATGCAATGATGAGGCATCAAGGACACACACAATGTGTTTTGATGAGAAATGCTGAATGAAAACATTTTATGAAATAACAAAACAACTCAGGACTCAAATATATTTTTTCCTGGTTTCCCTCCATATACAATTTTACCAGTGCATTAAACCTCTTAAACTCCTGAAGTTGCAATAATATATAGATTGTTTATTGATGATATATGGATTGATTTTTTGTTAATTAAATGCTGTCACAAATTGATTTCTGATTTTGTCACTCCTCAGTAAATCAGATTTGGTCCCCCATACATCGCAGACAGTTCAGCACAATTACAGATGAGGTGATCGGTGGCTCTCACTGTAAACCCAGAACACTGTTGCTGACTGAAACACATTTTTATAATAAATAAAATAATAACCAGATATTTTCTTGTTGTTTGTAGTTTCTCCTGATGATGTGATGTGGGAGGAGATTCCTCAGAGCGGAGAGGTTCCCTCAGCTAGAGAAGGACACACTCTTTGGTAAACTAACAGCACTGAGTACTGATAACAGAAATGTTTTTTTTGTTTGATTACCTTAGAAGGAGCCTTTTATAGCTACATATGGAGCGGGTCCTCTTACAAGGAGTCCGCCATCTTGTGCTTGTTACAGTAGCCCAGAACAGCAGAGCACGTAGCAGAAAAAGAAGGCGTAGCAGAAGAAGTGTTTGCTAGTTGCTAATGGCTAGCTGTTTGAGACTTTTTATTTTGCACAAGAAAAGCCAAGGGAGCAAGCCAAGGAAGCAAGCCAAGGAAGCAGGAATCTTTGCATCAAAGAAGCGAAAACTGTGTACAATAGATTAACTTCTTACCCTTACATCATTAATCATAGCTTTTATTAGCATGCATAACAGCTAGCTAAAGTCAACAAATACAACAACACGATGCAGAACTAGTAGCAATGACATTTGCTATGACCTGTAGTTTTACAGAACATCTAACTGAATACAAATTGTACTAAATACTTAATGTTTTGGCACATTAAGGCCACTGTAGTTACACTTGGACAGTGGGAGGAGTAAGTTAGGGATGGTTGAGTTGATCAATCTCACCACTAAATGCCACTAAATCCTAAACACTGTACCTTTATATCTGTTTGGGGAAGGCTAAAGCATACAGTTAACCTCCCTGTTTATTCATATGAAGCGTTAAGTTTTGCTTTTGCTAGCGTAGAGAACTGAACCAGTGTGGTGGAAGTGGTGTAGAGGAGTTCATTCTCAGTAGCATCTGCAGTGCTAAAGGTGATAATATGTACAAAATACACTGATGGCTTGACCTGTTTTCCCTTTAAGTGTTGTAAAAGGGAAGTTGTATCTGTTTGGAGGAGTGTCCAGCCCGGACGCCACAGAGTGTCTCCCTGGAGTCTATAGCTTTGACATAGGTGAGGATGTTACAGCAGGTGGAGGGAATGAAGAACACGTCCAACTGTGTTCAGTTTATGCTTTAAGTTGCTTTAGTGTTACATTGAAGAGCTTCATCACAGCTTCATGATGGTAATTTCTATTTTCTAACAGTGTCTCTGACCTGGGACGGCTTAGCAGTCGGGGGTGTGGCCCTCAGAACCCTCAGACATAGCTCTGTTGCCGTGGGAGACAACATCTACGTGTATGGAGGCATTCTGGAAGGAAATCCAACCAACGATCTCATGGTCTTCAACACAGGTCCGAAATCATCATCATCATCATCATCATCATGATTTTAAGGACTGCACCTCCACCTCACCGCTTTTAACTACAAATCCTGAATGCTCTCCACCCTGTTCATCATTCAAAATGCTCCATCAGTGCAACGATTGAATGTTCTTCTTCATTTCAATGAAAATCAACTTACAAAGTTGAACTGTTTTCGCCTATTTTGTTTATTTTGTGTATTTTTTTGTAAATATTCTCTCTGCTCTGTTTCAGTGTCTCTCACCTGGACTCCTGTTAAAACCAGTGGAACACTGCCTCCGGCTCTGTAAGACACTAATTATTAGTTTTGGAAAGAAAGGATCAATTAATTGATGTGTGATGAGTTTGAAATAATACCTGACGTGTGTGTGTGTGTGTGTGTGTGTGTGTGTGTGTGTTGTAGGTGTGGTCAGAGCTTTGCTCTGGTTGGAGATCAGGTGTTCATGTTTGGAGGTTATGAAGCGGGTGGAGTCTTCTGCAAAGACCTCCATGTTCTCAGCACAGGTACACACTGATCCAGACAGTCTTCGTAATGGAACTCAGTGTGTGCACAGTTTAACACTGCGGGTGAACTTTGCTCAGACATCCGCATAAATGCAAGTAAAACATTCATGTGAGAGAAGTCATGTGACACTGGTTGTTACACTGTGAGCTATAAGTTGCGCTACATTGTATTTATGTAATAAATGGTAACAATATTTAAAAAGGTTCCATACACCCTAATGTGAAGCACTCTCACCTCTGACCTTCTCGTGTTTTTAGATAACTTGGTGTGGCAGAAATGGGAGGTGAAGGGAGAATCACCTGCAGTCTGCAGCGGACAAACCCTGACTGCACACCATGATAAAGTAAACACACACTGACGCGCACACACACACACACACACACACACACACACACAGGTAATACATGAATGTAAAAGTGCTTTCAGACAGTGAGCGCTTTCCGCCTCCACCTCCATTGTTTTCAGTGTAAACATGACAGCAGTCGGAGGTCGTGGCGGAGGCGAGATGAGGCATCGCTGCTCTGATGCATTCACTGTTCGACTTTTTCAAATTGCCATCACAGCTCGCTGTGTGACCATGGCAACCACAGTGAGGAAACGATGAAGGAGCTGATTTGACTGAATCTGACTTTGTGTGTCAGGACACAAGACAGAAACAGTGTTGAAGCGACATCATCTTCAAATCTAATCATATCATCAATCAGAGACAATACAGAACATTTTCATGATAAATAAAGCTGCTGTATTTGCTTTATTGGAAGCTATAACTTGCTCAGTTTAGCTGGTGAAATTTTACTAGGAGGACAGCAGCCAAATGTGGAGTACAGGCTGGTGGAGTTTCAACCTGCTGCTGCTGCATCTATGATGGGAACCACTCACTATGCATATACTGTGCAACAAAAGTGATTTAAGTGATAAAAATGTTGTATGGATTATTTCTTAGTTCTTGTTTTGTTTATGCTGAATAATCCTCAGTTTTAGCAGCTCCATGAAAACATTATTATTATATGTTATTATTAGTAGTTAAAGTAGTTAAATACAGTAGTTAAATTCAGAATTTTAGCAATGCAGAACAATATAATTTTGGCTCTGAAAAAGTGCATTCTGTTGGCACACAGAGTTTTTAGTAACTTTTTTTCAAGCCTAATTATGTTTTGTCATTTCAACTTAGAAATACAATACAAGTTCTAAATAATTATAATAATTATAATAATTATAAATAATATCAAATATAAATAATAAATATAAATAACAAATAATATCAAATGAAATGTACACACCAATAGAAGAAGCTGCAGTGAAATAAATTTTAAATATTTACAGATAACTTCATTGTTCTAGATCAGGAATGTCCAAAGCCATGGGCCCACAACCCGTGGTCAGATTTCACGCGGCCCACAGCTTCATTTTTTTTTTTTTTTAAAGATTATTTTTTTGGCCTTTTTATTGATAGTACAGCTGAAGATAGACAGGAAGCAGGGGGCAGAGAGAGAGGCAGAGACACGCAGTAAATGGCGTCCGATGCGGGAGTCGAACCGGGGCCAGCTGCAGCGAGGACTGTAGCCTCTACACATGGGGCGGCTGCTTAACCCACTACGCCCACAGCTTCATTTTAATAATGTATCATTTATGGCTAGTATTGTCAGTTACTGTATGAATGGCAGATTTAGCTTTTTTGGCTGACATAACGAAGGATTTGAACCTTTAAGGACATAACAGCCGGTGTCATATCTGTACACGTGACACAAAATATGACTTTCTGAATGATAAAGAGAAGAGAAAGAGTGATACATTTCAACCTTCAATGTTAACAGACTTTGCATTACTCATAATAAATCCTGTTTACAATGAACGAGGTTAAGATTTGTATCAACTTCATGCAAGTTTAATGTATTTAAAATGTTATGATTGGCCCCTGGCATCTTCACATTGTCAAATGTGGCCCTCCTTAAAAAAGTTTGGCCTCCCCTGTTCTATGCTGTGATGAATATTCATTTTCCCCTCTGAATCCTGTGGAGGATATCTACCTGTTTGGTGGCAAAAGCACAAATGAGGACGGCACGGTGACGTCTTCCAATGAAATTCATAAACTTAGTATTGGTGAGTGAGACGCAGATTAACCTGACAAATAAAACTATGAATTCTTCAAAGGAGTGAGTTCATATTCAAATATTTCACACTCTCTCTCTCCAGCTAAGATGAAGTGGAAGGTTCCTCTGTACGTCGGGATCCCTCCAGCCCGTCGTCATGGACACACCGCTTTCATTCTCCACAGCCACGTCAGCGTGCCACTGAATATCACTTAAAATGATAACATTCATGTTTATTATTGGCATGTATTATGACATTAAATATACCTTTTCTCTGTGTATGTTTGGTTGACAGCTGTTTGTATTTGGAGGGAAGAATGAAGAGCAGGACTTTAATGACCTGAAGGTGATGAAGCTCATCAACCCTTCAGAAAGGCAGCCAGGTATATTCTTCATATTTATGTTATTTTAAAATAACATTAACACAATGGCCGACAGTCTGAAAGTGTTTATAACCTTTACTGTGACCCTTGAGTCATCTGGTGATGGTGTATTCTATAATTCAGACAGAAAATTCAGACAGAAAAGTCCATTCCACTTATTGTAACATGCACAGGTTTGTGCTTTTTGCCTGCACCTTTGGGCTACTTTCAGTCCAGCTATCCCACCTGAATGCCTGCGTCCTGGACATAATATCCTTGACTTATGATTCATCATGACCACAACTACCCTAACGCCCAGTGAAGTGCATTGAGGTTCATGGCTGGTGAGCCACTGACTCATCAGAATCAGATTTACAAATTTAATGTATTTGTTTCTTATATATTTTGTTTTTTCCATGATAACAGGCGAGGCTCTGCCTCCCCTGCCTCTCCTGACCGCACGTCACTGCTAACGCTGAATATCCTTGAATTCATCCTCTCCACGAGCACTCACAGAACTTACTGCGTGCCATCACCACTTTTAAATAATGCTACGCCCAGTGGGGTAGGCAGGGTAGCGGGACAGCCAAGCCTGGCATGGATGCAATAGCACACCTCATACCTCATTTCCCTCTCCTTCTTTAATGTGATGGCATACAGCTGGTAGGTACTTGAGTGACATGTGTTGGTCAGTGCATTGCCCTTGACTCTGCCAAGCCGGGTGAGTCCTCCCCATTTCATAACCCTGATCCTGACCTCACAAGGAACAACCAACAATGGAGCTAAAATAATGTTTGTCCTGAGGGTGGTGTTACAGGAAAGGTCATGTGGGACATTACAGTCAAAGGCTTCATCATCTGGGGAGCAGGAAAGTACCATGACATGTCATGATAATGTGGTCGGTTTTTCTCCACAGTGATGAAGGAGATTCTGTCAGAGTTTGGACTGCAGGGAGTCAGCCACAGGTCAGCAGCTGCTACGTGTGTGTGTGTGTGTGTGCAGTTTCAGCTTCATGTCACGCTCTGTTTGATTCTCATATCTCAGTTTTAACACTTTTGGGTTTCATTCTGGTTTTGACTGTTGACAGCTTCACTCCCACAAAGGTTCCTAACGTCCGCTACGAGCTGAGCGAGTGTGTTCCGTCCAACCAGTCCAGGAACACACCAGTTAATGCACAGGTGATGAACACACTGAAGGAATATCTCATATTCCAAAGAGATATTTATTAGTTTGTTGAGAGTAATAACTGCTTGGGCCCCAAAATGAGTTCACAGTGAAAAGGAATTCACTGCTTTGGAGTGTCGGTGTGGTTTGCTTCTACTTTCCCACATTTGTACTTTGCTTTGATGACAGAAAATGTAATTATAATCCTCTTTGTGGGTCTCCATTATGACTTACGTCCTTCCATAGTTCTGGTGCTTCAGGGATCTTCATTTTGGATATTTTCACTGATGGCAATGATAGTATTCCATCATTCTATTCTTTGATTATATTTATATTTAGTCTTACAGGGAGTAATTTGGGGCTTAGTATCTTGCCCAAGGACAGAGTGGAGGAGCGGGGATCAAACAACGGTTTAGTGGACTACCTGCTCTACCTCCTGAGCTACAGCTGCCCCCATCATTGTATTATTGTAGAAAGGCACTGTACTTTAGATGCTTTACCAGTGGTATTTAGTCTTTAGCGAGGCTCATCACACACACTGTGAGATACAAAATGGAGGCTGATAGAAAGACTTGTTGTTCACTCTCAGCTGATGGATAATGTTAAAACGATTACTTTAACTTCCACGTGCTTTCATAAATCCGATAGCAAGCTTGTTGCATTTGTTTTACAAACTGTTTTACTGAACCTTTTCTTTTATAAGATGAGTAGATTATAGCATTTTTTATGAATTCTTTCTGTCTGCAATGATCTGATTAGTCAATATACTCTTGAAGTGCTGTCTGTTCACACTGATAGTAACTCTGGTCATGTAATGTTCTCTCCTGCAGGTTTCTGTGAACAGAGACTTCAATGCAGTTCGAGATCAGGCCATGAAAATGATCCAGACAGCCTTCGCTCTGCTGAACCAGGAGTTCCAGAAACTGGATCGGTACATGTCTGTTTCACAGATTTACATCAGACCATGAATGTCAAACACGAGCGATAACAATGTCTCACATCAACTATGTATGAATCTGTAAAGGTAACTTAAAGGAGAAACCTGATACAGCTGAGGCAGCTGTGAGCGGGTCATCTGTTGATTAACTCTCACATAACTCTAAACTTGTATTGATGTCCTCACGGCAACGTTTCCCTTTTCAGGGAGAAGTCAGAGCTGTCTAAAGCTGCTGCTGTTCTGCAGAGAGAGAAAGAAGCTCATGAAGTCCACCGACAGCAACAGCAACAGGTTCATCACGGCCGCATTCCAGTCTAATCTTAGTGTTACCTGACCCTAATCTTGTATTTGTCATGTTATATTAGGAAAGTGGAACCTGTACATCATTTCATTTTTTCTGTTGTATTGTAGTATTTAGATAATGTGTGTGTGTGTGTAGGAGCTGCAGGAGATGCTGGACAGGCATCGCTCTCAAAACGAAGCATGGCTCCGAGCGAGAGCCGAGGAGAACGACCGAGAGAGGAGAGAGCTCTGCAGACTCAGGGTCAGTAAACACACACACACACACACACACACACACACAAGAGTGAGTTTTTTTTAATTTCTTCTTGTTGACTGTCCTGTCTGATGGGTCTCTCCTCAGGAGGAGATGTTGCAGGAACAGGAGAGGCTGAAGGAGGAGCAGAGCAGCATCCAGAAACGCAGCGAACATCTTCTGTCCATCATGCAACAGTTCAAAGGAATGTGAGATAGATAGATAGATAGATAGATAGATAGATAGATAGATAGATAGATAGATAGATAGATAGATAGATAGATAGATAGATATAAAAAAGGTGTGGAAAATAAAGGAATATTCCTTCTTACTTAAACTTAAAAGTCTAATGTGTTAGATTTTGGGCCTTTGTTTTCAGCATAAGGCAGACATAGAATATAATATTCATAATCATGTTTATGCATGTATAATCATGCATGTATAATTACCTGAAAATAAAAATCTTCTTGTTTTTGTTACTTAAAAATGATTCTGTTATATCTACCGTGGGAGCAGGTCCATTTTCATGGAGGCTGCACGTTGAAACACTGTGTTTCTACAGACTAAACTAAATACTGACATTAGACAAGGCCCTTAAAATGTTGTCTCTCCTTTTACACTGAGAAGGTGAGGGTCATGTACACACTGGACCTTTAAAGTCTTCAGCCATGCTACACCAGCATGCTAACATTCTGAGGTTTAGTGCATTAGGCCACAATAAAATGACAAATCAATAACTGAAAAAATAATTGCCAAGATATCTAGTTAAGATTGAGAGCTATTTGCAGTGAACATTGGCAAACGGGGTCAGTTTTAATGAGGGTGGCAAACTTTATGGCACTTTTATTGCATAAGTGTTTGTTACTGATAAAGTAACTGGAGAAAAGAGAAATGTTTAGTGTTGAGACTTGACACCATATCTGTGAGAGTCTCTTGTTGTTCCGTTGCAGTGTGATGATGGGTTATGTAGTCCGAATGTTTAGTGAAGGGCGGTGGAGAATGTGGAGGTTTTTATTTTTCCACCTTGTTTTATGTGTTAAAAATAAAAGCAGATTCCAGCTGAGAGTGGAGAACAGGACGTTGACCGGTCTGACATGTTTTCTTCATCTTTAAAGAAAGCAGTGAACCGTGAAGAGCTCCACAGCTGCTGGAGGCCACGCTGTCTCTTTAATGTGTAAGCAGCAATATTGGAGGCCGAATATGATGCATGTGTAATGCAAATTATGTATGTGACTGAACTGCGAAGAGAAAGCCAACATGTCAGACTGTTTTATTACAAGTCGACAAAAGACTGTGCTGAATTACTGAGTAGTGTTGACTGAGGGGCTTGAAGTCAACACAAGGCGTCCCAAAGTTTACCCTTGACCATGGATAAGTTGTGGCCACTCATATTTTTTTGTGTTGTCATTGCACATTTAACAAGTTTAAAGCTGCTCAATTAATAATCAATCAATAATCACTTAACTCTGAAGTTGCCCTCAGCTTTACGAAGCTTTTCAGCCCCTTTTAACTCATTGTTTTGGTTTTCTGGACAAAAACATGCTAGAACATCTGGGACTGAACATGCGAACACTGCACGACTTATTTTACATGACAGAAGATGATGAGCTCTTTTTTATATTTCATGACAGATAAATATTTAGTCAACACTTTGACAGAGTTGATGCTCTGTACCTGCTGACAACTAAATTACAGCTATTACTGTGCTACCAACTGTTAAGTACGAGCATTAAAATAGAGCATGCACTAAGGGATGATAAAAAATATTTGTGGCTGACATTATATCAGGTTATTCTTTTTTGTAATTGTGAGGTAGTAAATCATAAATCTAAGTCTGAGTCTTTCTCTCCCCTGCTGAATGTAATGTGCACTAGTACTTTGACATGCAAAAGTGAAGAGGTCTCTGACGACAGCTATGAACGTTACTGTCACATAATAATTCATAACAAGTTTACACACACACACACACACACACATGCGTGTGCATGCAAACAACTGCCTGCCCTCATATTATTCAGACTGAACTATCCATATAGATAAAACAATGTAAATGGCTTATAATAATCCAGCAGCATGTGAAGGCAGCATCACAGCTTTGAGGAGGACTGACATAAAATAATATTGCCTTCATAACTGCTGAGACTAAAATTAAAATCATGAATTGATCACCTGACTGAACTTTTACATCTGCCTGTTTGATTGCCATTATCTGTCTGTCTGTCTCTCTGTCTGTCTGTCTCGTCCACTGTCGCATTCAACAGCAGGACGGATCACTATTACGCAAGGAAAAACAGCGTAATGCGCCAGTCGGTGTCCTTGTATTTCCTCTCGGTTGCACTATTTGGCAGACCAAGCGAGGGGCGGGGAGACAGTGAGAAGTGTCATGTCTGCAGCAATACCGCCGGAAGTTAGGTGACGCCAAAAAAAATAAGTGCACTGTGTTTCACTCCATGTTATAGTTGAAGTCTTTGTTTAGTCAGGGTTTACTCTAAATGTTTTATAAGCCATATTTACTTAATCTTTATTTATAAATATATAGTGAAGATTCTGCTTTTAGTTGGTAAAATGATGGTATATGATGGTATATACTGATGTACATACAAAAACATTTCAATAGGCTCAAAAATAGTAAAAAAAAATAAATAATAAAATAAATACAGAAATTATATTAATAACAAAATCATTAAAAAATAAAGTGTGTATGAAAATGAAACAAGTGATTTCAACAAGCTTTCTACAAGCTAGCATTAATATTAAGTTAGCTTCTCCTGAAACAATAATGTTTCATATTTTTACATTTCTGTTTCTGCACCTGTTCAATGCTGAGGGTACAATATTTTAATGTTTTGGTGTTGGGTGAAAGATTATTTTTATCTGTTGGTTTAGCTTTATGCTATGCTAAGCTATGTCCTGGAGCGCTGTACTTGACGCACAGACATAAAACGCTGACAGTGGGAAGACAAAGGGTTAATGTTATTTACGCACACACAAAACAACATTAGTGGACCCCAGCTACGTCCAAGATTGTATTTGACATATTTTGTAAAATATACGTCAATGTTGTTATCCACTGTGTCAGTGGTGCATTTATTGTGAAAGGCTCCACAGGATATCCCAGCTTTCACCGTGTCTGGCTTAACTTTCCGTGCTGAGATGGCCGTGGAGTCTTTGCTGGTTCCTGTGAAGTCGAAACGGGCTCTGTGGACAGACAGCAGGAGGCGAGAAAACCCGCCGCAGTCCCCTCCGACCTCCATTTTATAAAAAATAACAACGGTAAGGCGGAAACAAAGACGCACCTGTCTCTTAGCTCGCTAGTCAGCCCGCAGGTAAACAGCCATAAACACACACACACACACACACACACACACACACACACTGAGCGCTCGTTTTGTCAGTGGCGTTCTCCCGCCGACGGTTGGTCTGGCGGGGGAGGGGCAAGGGGAAGCAGCGACAGACAGTGAGAGACCTAACCCAGTCTGCTGCTGTCTTCCTCGGGGCGTTTTTCTGCCTTTTCCCGCAGAAACGCCGTCGGACAGTCCCTCCGTTGTCCGCTGGTCTGAGGCCCCTCTACGCCCCCTTTTCACCTGAACCGGAGCTGTAAATAATAGTAAAAGGCAAGCAACATGGCTGACACTGGCCCTGCAGAACCTGCCTCGTTTGTCAGTGATGACTGTTTATTTATTTATTTTTGCTCTATGGTGGTTAAACTAGGAACCTCATTCACAATGAGAGCAGACACAAAATGAGACAAGGACACAAGAAAGGAGCTGCCAAAGTGTGACAGCAGTGAAAACCTCCACAGCCTGTCACACATGCATTTTCTGCATTTCTCAGTCCAGTGCAGTCAGTAAAGTTGAAGTGTGCACAGCTGTGTGCGATCTTGTTCCTGCTGGAGCTGTTCAGGGCTCATCTGAATGCTCCAGCCTGCTGCTGGATGGAGCTACGCCCCCCTTTTTTTTACTAACTTGTAACCAAATCAAAGCAAAGGTCAGCTTCGAGCCTGATCCTGCAGGTAAAAAAAACTACAACCCGACCTGCAGATGCTCGTCTCTCCCACTGAACACCAAGTGAGAACTGGAGTAGTAAAAGATTACAGTGTGTGTTTTTGTCTACCTGCACTGCACCACATCCACCTTCCTACATCCTGAGGACAGTGCAACCAAAAAGCTTCTTTAAAGGCGCCGTCCACCCATGCACAGTGAATAGTGCCATCCTGCTCACACCTCGCAACATCTTTCCATGCAAGTAGTTTTCATTTGTTCATTAGCATGGATGCTAACGACAAATGTTTCTATAGTTACAGCTGTGCTACAGTGTAAATTACTGAAGCATGTAGCATAGCTACAAAGGTTTCTATGGTTACAGCTCTACTACAGTGTAAATTACTGAACCATGTAGCATAGCTACAAAAGTTTCTATGGTTACAGCTCTACTACAGTGTAAATTACTGAACCATGTAGCATAGCTACAAAAGTTTCTATTGTTACAGCTCTACTACAGTGTAAATTACTGAACCATGTAGCATAGCTACAAAGGTTTCTATGGTTACAGCTCTACTACAGTGTAGCATGGTTGCTAGGCAACAAAGGTTTCTATTGTTACAGCTCTCCTACAGTGTAGCATGGTTGCTAGGCTACAAAGGTTTCTATTGTTACAGCTCTACTACAGTGTAGCATGGTTGCTAGGCTACAAAAGTTTCTATTGTTACAGCTCTACTACAGTGTAGCATAGTTGCTAGGCTACAAAAGTTTCTATTGTTACAGCTCTCCTACAGTGTAGCATGGTTGCTAGGCTACAGAGGTTTCTATGGTTACAGCTCTTCTTCGGTGTAGCATGGATGCTAGCTGCCAATACTTCTACAGTTGTACATTACAAGCTAACTTGAGTTTGCTTGCTGTCAGACGATAAACACCTCTGGCATACAGCTGAACACTGACTCACAGTGAAGCCATCTTCACTGAAAAATCATTTTCTGCTGGCTGAATTAAAAGCTTGAAAATATTTTTGACATATGTCTGAAAGTCTGTTAAGGTTTAGCAGTTTCCATGAAGTTAAGATGAAGATGTGGCTTTTTTACAGGGCCACAACTGAGTACTTCAACTTGAGGAGAGTCAGTGTAAAAGAACTTGTGTTGTGGGCATGAGTACTTGATTTGGACGTCAGTACCGGTTCAACGTTCATAGTGTTTTCAGTCACAACCAACAACTTCTGTTGTTGGACTATTTCCCTAAATGTGAAAGCATTAGACAGTAATAGATTTAGAGCTCTCCGTTTTACAGAATATGGAAGAAATGGGTGCAAGACTGTGTGTTCTTTTTGGACATAATTCAGAAACAGTGCGGGGTGTAAACACAGAGTACTAAAAGCTCTATTTTCTAAATACACAAAATAAGTTCTTTTTGGCAGTCAGTGTACTTGAACTAGTCATGTAAGCAAAGCTCCAGATGTATTGTTCTTGTTGAATCACGGAGCTCAGTGTCTTAACAGTTTGGGCAGCGCCGTGGCTTGATCCAATCCAGATGTTTTTTGGGGGAGAACAGAATGAAACATTCAATGTTTGATAGATTTTTCAGCCTGCAGTTCCTTACAGTACCAGCACAGTGTGTGTGTGTGTGTGTGCGTGCAGTTTGGTACTGAGCTCCAGGTCTCTGGTTTCAGTATGTTGAAGTTATGCGCTCGGCAGAATGATGTCGAGCGGTTCCTGCCCAGCATCACTCGGCCTCTCATGACAACAGATGACTAATCATGTGTTGCTCCGGGCAACGGAGGGAAATCACCACCAGCTGCAGCCAAATGCTGCAAAAATACATCTCGTTGTTTCTGCTAGGTTAGTTTCCTCTGCAGGTAACAGAGAGCAGAAGTCTGTTTGACAATAAGTTGTTCATGTTGATGAACTGATTGATTATCAATAATTTATATTGATAAGTCTATTTGGTCTTTTTCCTTTTGACTGTGCCATCTGTGTCTGTGTGTTACTGGCAATTTTGTTGTGTTAGCCTGTTGAACTGTCAGTGAAAGGAATAAAGCAACCACAAAGCCTATAGATTCGAGTGTGAAATCTGGCAGTCAGGTTTACTCAGGTTGGGTCTTAAGTTGTGGGTAGAATCCTGAATTGTATTCCTCTCTGCAACTTTTATTTTGTAATTTTTTCTCAGTTTCCCTTTACACCAATGACTGCGGTCAGAGTTTTCTTTGAATGGTCTGGAACAGAGCGCTTAGCGAAGGGGCACAGTGAGCAGTTAACAAGTCACATGTGTTACATAACACCCTGCCTGCCTGCAGATAAATAATACACTGCAGGCCTTCCTCACAGGCTCCATTAATCAATAATTAAAGTCTCATGTTCAGGACATGAAACCTTTGGGAGGCTGTTTCACTGCAGGCTTAAGTCACTCTGCTTTCAAAGTCTACTCCAGTCTACTCCATGTTCTGTTTTTTTTTTTCCATTCCTGACCTTCAGATTGTGCAGTCTGCTCCAGAGTCCAGATTTATCCGCAGTGAAAGAAAAAGAAATGGTTGGTCTTTCTTGTTCTAACTTGTATTCTTTGGATTGTTTGCAGCTCTTTGATCCAGTTCACTTCATGTTTGTGGTTTAATATCTCTAATGTCTTGCTTTAGTATCAACATGATCATTTTGTGGGCGTTGGAGCACCTGAGTCTGATCTGACTGATCTGAGACTGAAACATCTCAGTTTCAGATCACTGTTTCTGACTTCATACTAAATCATGATATATAAAAGACGGGCATCAAATAAATACACACAAAGAGCTACTTAACATTTAATAATGTCAAAAATTCATGAGGCATGTAGCACAGAATTTGTCCTTCAGAGAGGGTAAGGAGGTACATCTGAAGTGCTCATGAGCAAGGCGTTAATACCCCACCTGTCTGTGTAATAGAGTGGTCGTGTCATGTCAATAATTTAACTACAAATCTACAGCTGTGACTTATTTTCAGGTCTCAGATAATAAGCATCTTCCAGTTTTGTTGTTGAATTATTGATTTTGTGTTTCCCTATCACAGGTTTGATCCCCCCGGTTTGATTTCTGCAGATGAGCAGCCTGACGCGTGAAAACCCAGAAAACTCCCAAACATCTCGCCAGCACTCCTAAAGACGAGACTTTGGTATGCTCACCCTGAAGGAAACCACACACTGTGTTTTAATTAATGTAAAAAGAAGAGCAGGACATGTGATCAACAGTGAGTTGTGTGTATTTAAGATGCTTCCATGCTGCAGGCCCAAATCAGATCCCTGTGGGGTCAACATGACATGAAATGATGATCTGTGCCACCCCCCAGCAGTTTGTCACAGATGACGTCTGTTGGTGTTGTTGTAATTCCTACTTGTCACCAGTAGATGTCAGTAAAAAGTTGATGAGTGATCTGATTCCAGCCCAGCAGGATGGTGTAGAGCTCCATAGGCAGATATTAGACTCTTGTAGTTAGCAGTTATTTTGTTTTGCCTCACAGTAGATAATATGTTGCCTGTTTTGCTCCCCCTTCTGTTAAAGCCCTGGATAGTTTAGTGTTGTAGCTGTGTGGCCTGGGCAGCCTGGCTGCATCCCTGCCTCCAGATGAATGAAGAGCACTCCGGGACACAGAGACACAGCTGATGCAGGTCAGAGGTCATCCTCACTGCCAGGACACACACACACTAATTAATATTTAACTTGCAGGCACTCCACGGTGTTAGTACTTGTTTTCCGGTTTCCATGTCTTTAAAGATATAATAGGTAGATTTTCCAAGTCGGGTCATGTGCTTGTGCTGACTGAGAGGATGGAGTAATTGGGAGACCCTGCTGATGAGTTCAAAGATACAGTAACATTATACAACTCAGAGTGGGCTGCTGAACAGCCACATTTCTAGTGCAACACATTTACACAATCCTTACACCATATCTGTGTTTGCAGATTGTATTTTCACAAAACAGAGCTCGTCAACAAATGTCCTTTCAGAGCCAACTCATGAGTTTTCACTACACAACCGTATCACTGCATGACGACATCTTTGACAGAAAGAGTGGGATCTGTAGTAAACATGCTGGAAAGCACACTGCCAACATTTAATCTGAGCAGGCAGTTGTAAACTGTAAAGTGATGAATGTGCTTGTTTTTCTCCTCAGGGCATGCAGGTGTTTCTGCAAATATGATGAAGAAAAAGAATCCCCATAAGTGAGTTAAAGAGGCTCTGCAGCTCATTTATGTTTTTGTTATCGCCAAAATAATATCTATTACTCAATTATATAACACTTAATACAATATAATAGTTCTCACAATTAGGGTTGCAAAAGGATTTTCAATCTTGGAAACTTTCCATGGAAATAAATGGGAATTTATGGGAATAAATTGGAATAAACCAGGAATTTACAAAATTGAAAGTTGGCCCCTAGCCCTGGCCCTGGCCTTATCAGGGAACATATATATATAGTTGAGGGAATATATTTTAGCATAATTTTGACTAAATCACCCAGATTTCATGTAGGTGCATGCTATCTATACTATTCCTCAATCACATGCACATAGCAGACTGCTTACTGCAGGGCTATTGAGGCCACGCCCCTACCTGCACAGATGATTTCTGTACCTGGACCACACATTTGAGCTTGTGGACTACATAATATTGTTCAATAAAATAATTCAAACTTAATAAATCTGTTAAAACATCCTTTAAAAAAATGTCTATTTATGTTTGGATTTGATACAGTTTATTTAAATTATTCATATTTTCCAGTTAATTCCTATAATTCCTACAATTCCTATTCCCCAGTTTAACTTTCCATGGAAAATTTCCAGAAAATTAAAAAAAAAAATACCAGAAAACGTTCTGCCCCTTTGCAACCCTTCTTACAATTCAGTGATGTATTGTATGCAGTCTCAGAGAGGACAGTGTTGACTGTGATGTTTCATGTTTCCTGGAAGGAAACACAAGAGCAGTCTTGGTCCAACCACCAAAGTTCTGTCGCAGCCTCGGCGCAACATCGTCGGCTGCAGGATCCAACATGTCTGGAAGGAAGGAGGAGGACATGTGATCTGGAAAGGAGTAGTACTTGACCAGGTAAGCAGAGGGTGAAGTGCTTAGTGACTGAGTGAGATGAGCCGTTCAGGAAGGCATCAAAGTTGTTTTTGTCATGTTGTTTTGTTGCATGTGATGTTTAAATATATGTGTACAGTCCATAATAATCGTTCTATCTGCATGGAGAGCTCTCCATCCTGACTGCTTACACTTCACTACTGTGTATTATTCTTGATACCAGTGTAGTGACTTAAATGAGAACACCAGAAAGACAATCTTTCAAATGTTTGTGCCCACCAGGTGCCAGTGAACCCATCTCTTTATCTGATAAAGTACGATGGTTTCGACTGCGTTTATGGTCTGGAGCTTCATAAAGACGAGAGGGTTCAGGGGCTGGAAGTGCTTCCTGACAGACTAGGTAAGACTGTACTGAGAATGGTCGGTAAAACATCTTTAGTGTTCAAATGGAGTTGTGTTCACTAGTCCATATGAACGCCTTACTCTTGTGGTATTCACAAATTTTCTGAATTGCCATGTTTGCTAACATTTTCAGTCATTTTAGTCAAATAGAGTTTTGCCTTAGGAAAATTGATAAGGAAATTGATAATCCCACAGCTTCCTATTTTCATTATGCCTTTGCATTCCTGCTCCCTAACTTGCTAAATTTTTAGCCCCAGTGACTTTTAGTCACCCAGAGTTCTAACATGTAGCTGTTTACCATGTTTATCTATGTTCTTTTGAATGTGTGTAAGTAGTTGTAAATGTATCTTTTGACTACAGCATTTTGACCCCTAGATGGTAATATGTACCTTGCATTGGTACTGATCAGGTGATGTTGTAATTATCATTGTGCAATAAATGGGAACATCACCCAAAGATTCGTCTGGACATTCACTCACTGGATACACGTCAAGAACATTTTATTTTCACTCATGTAAGTGACTGAATCAGTACTCACAACATAGCATGTAATATGCTAATGTTTTGTACATTTGGGTATTAGTATTGGTTGCTTACATTTAACATGGAAAAAATTCCAAATGTTTACATGCTAAAAGTTAGCATGAGAGCATTTGAGTTCTAAAATGAGCAGTTGGCGGCTTTGTCTACACTCAGGTCCAACTCATGTCAAACCATCTCATTTGGGTTCAGTTGGGTCAATGTAGAGACCAGGTCATTTGATGCAGCACTCCATCACTGTCCTTAGTCTTAAAACACTTACACAGCCTGAAGGTGTGTTTTTAGATCTGTCATTATGAAAAATAGATGTTTCTTTACGGTGGGAACCACACATGCAGACATCATCTCTTTACCTTCTATGCTTCTCACAAAGACACAGCGGTAGGAAGCAAGAATCTAAAGTATTAAAGTACTAAAAGACTAAAATACAGATTTCCACTAGCCTAATGTCCATTTGTTGTGTTTCTTGGCACAGGCAGTCCTCTTCTATGTGTTGGTAGTAGTGGTTTCTTTGCAGGAATCCGACCATAAAGATCACACAGTCTCCTGAGTGAATCTATTGACTTGAAGGTGTGTCACTGGAACTGAACGTACCGTTTAACTGCCTAAATTCTTATCCCCACAGCTAAATCCCGTCTAACAGACGTCAACCTAGCGGACACCATGATAGGTAAAGCGGTGGAGCACATGTTCGAGACAGAGGAGGGTCCGAAGGAGGAGTGGAGGGGGATGGTGCTGGCCCGGGCTCCCATCATGACCACCTGGTTCTACATAACCTACGAGAAAGACCCCGTCCTCTACATGTACCAGCTGCTGGATGACTACAAAGAGGGGGACCTCCGCATCATGCCTGATTCCAGTGAGTCATCTTATTCAGCCTGTATCTAGGCAGATAGAAGACATGTTAATACCAGATAATTAACAACTAATATTATTCACTCTGTAGATGACAGTGTCCCAACAGAGAGGGAACCTGGTGAGGTGGTGGACAGCCTGGTGGGAAAACAGGTCGAGTACGCCAAAGAGGATGGTGGCAAACGAACAGGCATGGTCATTCACCAGGTGGAGGCCAAGCCCTCCGTCTACTTCATCAAGTTTGACGACGACTTCCTCATTTATGTCTACGACCTGGTCAAAACTTCATAAGACTTTGTGGATGTCCCGACTCCCCCCCCCCTCCCACATGACAGAAACAAAATGCAGCACATGTTGAAGCATATGAAGCATTTGATCAAGCGCTTGTTCCTCAGACCATCAAAGAGAAAAATATAGACTTGAAAAAAGAATTCTCACAATGGGAAAAAGACAGGATCGATATTTTTGAGAATCGTCTTGTTTTTGTGTGCGGGAACGTTTCAGACTGTCATCTATGACATTCTTAAACCCTCGAAATAGAAAAGAATGGCCATGGTTTTACGTTAACCTCACAAAGTGCAAGACCTGATAATCCTGGATTTAAAAATTCTGCTTTACTAAAAGAAACTAAATTTAAATTTAGTCTTCAAAGACTTGTCACATTTCCTATGTCAGCTAACACATAGGGCCGCAGAAAAACGAGGCGACTCCCAGCAAAGAAGTGAAATCTGGGGCTGGTTGGAGGAGTGTGCTTCAAAAAAGGAGACTAGAAGAAGAATTATTCTTGGACCGGATAAACTGCGATCATGATGGAGAAATGAGCTTTTGTTTGATTTCAAGACTAGGGACAAACAACACAGCTCAGTGTTGTTGATAAGCCCTGTAATCCTCGTCATCTGATTCGTCTAAGGTTGGGTAGATTTCCGGATTTGCCAGAGTTCAAGCTGGTCTGATTTTTGTGCAAACCAACTGAAGCAGCATTTGTCATTACGAGCCATTCTAAATTAATGATGCAGCTCTCAGCGATGTTAACCCCTTTGGTGGTGGTCGCTACAACCATCTGCAGCACATGTAGCGTAAGCAGAGTAGCATAGCAGCAAACAGTGGTGCAGTTAGCAGCGTCTTCATGGTAGGTTGCCAACTTGAATACATTTTTGAAAGTTAAACAAGGAGCCCATTTTGCCCTTTTCAGGATAACCTTAACTCTGTCCCTGACAACCGTCATGTCACTCATGTTTATCATGTCTGTTTCCTAAGTTAGCAAGGTAGCTAGCCAGCTGTCACAGTCAGTAATGTAGCAGAAGTACAAAGCCTCGTTTTGATGGTTTAATCACTACTATTTGCCCTAAAGTTACTGTATAAAGCCATTCACCAAAACTGAAGCTTCATGTATCTGTTTCAAATTAAACGCCCTCTAGCATTTCACAGAAACCCCTCTTGTTTTAACAAGGCTTTTATTATGAAACATTTGCAGGCATGTGTCCTGAGTGGCAATGCTGTATCCAGGTCATATTACCCACGCCTTCAGCTGAGTAACATCCACTGGTAAAATTCAGTATTATTGCTCTGGTGTTTGACTTAATATCAAACCAGTTTAAGTTTACATCAGCCCAAGCCTACACTCAAAAAATGAAATGTTGACTTTGATCACATTTATTTTGTAAACAGTTTCTACGTAATTGTATTAAGCTATTTCAACTCAAAAATGTTATGTTAGAGGTTCAATTACATAAGATTTTTGAGTAGAAATAACCTAATACAATTACTTGGACCTTGTTGTCAAAATAAATTTATTCAAGTCAGCCTTTCGTTTTTTTGAGTGTAGTCTTGCCCAGGACTGGCAGTCCAACTGTATAGAAGATTTCTAACATGACAAGAAAAACAAAAATGTAAAATACTGAGTCAAAATTATGACATACTTACCCAAATACAATATACTTACTTAAAATAGGATACAAAGTAGATTGATCTAGTAGTACTAGATCTGTGTCAAGTTATTGATTTAAAAATGATTTTATAAAATGCATAATTTTGATTTACAAAATCATAATTTTGATTTAATTAATCATTTTTCACTTTTGTCAACCCTTTTAACTCATAATTTTGACTTAGTAAGTCTCATATTTTGCATTTAGTGTGTCAAAATTTTTCAAATCCTGACTCTTCTGGTGCAAGTGAATTCAGTCAGACAGGAAGCAAAAGAAACTGGTCCCAGTCTACCCTCAAAGTTGGACTTTCTGACGGTAAAAAAATGGAACAAAAATCCTTAAAGCAAGCTTGATGGATGGTCAGCAGACACTTATCTTACACTTAAATATCATAAACTGTAAATGTATGGCCCTTTTGTTTTCAATGATTTCCGTCCCGCTGTTGTACAGAACAAAACAAGACAGATTTCTTCATTATATAGTGTGCTTCTTCCATAGGCTCATTTCACCAACGTCAGCCGAATATTTATGAAGAGAAAAAATCTTTACCTGGAGATGTACGCAGTTATCATGATCATTGCCAAAACCCCTTCCCGTTGTGAAGTTGTTTTACATAAAAGACGATCAGACAGCTTTTTCTTGTGATTTCACTAAAGCCTTTGGATTTGCTCTTGTGTTGTCTTTTCTAAGTCATCAGTGAAGGGTTGAGGACGGAGAAGCAAAAACTGAGACTTACCCAAAGTCTTTGGCAGTTTTTTTAATGTTAAATGGCTTGTTACAAACGGACGAACACCTGGATCTGTGATTTCTTGGGCTCCTCCATTTGAACTTTGAACACCGTGATGGATTCTAAATGTCACGCAATTGTTGAAGCGGACGAAGTGGTTTAATTTGCATTAAAAAGTTGGGTCATACTGGAGAAAGATGATTGAGTCTCCAATGTCAATGAGAAACAAACAAAGTGGCACAACAATCCTCAAATACCAATTGGATCGGTATCTCGAAGATAGTTGACTGTTCATTCCAGTCTCCATTCCCAGCACAAATGACATTGTCTGTTGTGCAGCTCACTTCAAGCCACTGTGTTCTCCTTTCACGTTGGTATTTGACAGATTCAACAATCTCCCGGCAGACTGAGGAAAACAAGTTCCTGTCCAAAGCCAATGAGATGATCCTGTATGTTCCACAGTTTATGCAGTAAGAGAAGACACAGTCACAGTCAGATATGTTTAGTATATGAAGAGATTAACAGCCAGTGAAGGTTTAAATGTCCTTTTTGACAAATGTACATTTTGTTTAGTTTGGATTTACTCAAGACTGAAGATTTTCCATAAACCTTTGTTCTGTACTCATCTGAATTTGTAGTCTAAAAGTATTGAAAGAATATCAAAAGTATTGAAGTGAAATTCACAATTTGAATATAACATAAGGTTAGACTTGATTATTGCAAATAAAGTTGCTGATTTTCAGTGTTTCGTCAGCCAGCTACATTAATGAGCTATGAAGATGTTTTATGAACAAATCAAGGCACAGGATGTTCATTTTCCATATACATCACAAACTTCATTGTAAGTCAAGTTTCCTCTGTTGAAAAAACTTGGAACATTTGAGCACTTTACCTTCAAAAGCAGTTAAATGTAGGGATTCCGGTAAAAGGTTGATGAGCCATGCGTTCCATCGTTGACCAATCCCATGACTCAATGTACAGAACAGAGGTGTCGTATGAAAAACTTTAAGTCTGTGTACTTCCTGTGATGTAGGTAGTTGCTGAGGTAGATTACAGCTCTTACTATAACCGCACTAAAAAAAACAAACAAAAAAAAAACTCAGACTCCCAGAGGTCTGTGGGTTTCTGCACTTGTATATCTGTTTTGTTTTTCATTAAAGAGAAGTATGATTGTGATCATCTCATCTGGCACTGTTTTAATTAGTTAATGAGACATGGTATCGTTACTAAGACTTTATTCGCAGCAAGGTAATGTCCAATTCAGTCCGTACATTTCACTGTTCTAATGATAACAGATTATTATTGCTAATGTTGGAATGACATGGGCCTTCTATCATCCTTCTGCTTTGTATTGTTTGTTTTTGTATGTTTTCAAATGTATGTTAAGAATTTTTATTGTTAATGGAAAACCTGACACGTGTGCTGTGTTTTCTTTCCTGCGTGGTTCACTTTCAAGCATTTGACATGTCTGTGTGTGAAGGTTCTCAGTCGTCCAGGTCATCATTCGTCTAGAAGAGTTATATCTGGGCCGACTGGACTTGGTTGTAGACCTGTGAACATGTTTGGCTTCTTCTGTTTGACCGACAGATTTAACTCTTCTCAAAGAAACCTGGAACTATACTTAAGTGAAGAAATGCAAAGACTATATCTAGAGATTCCCAAGTTTAACTATAAATTATGTAACTCAGTTCATTAATTAGTCAAAATACTTTAATAACCACATTTACGGAAATGGCAGAACATTTACGGTACCGTATGTGTTTAAATTGGCAGATAAACTCTCAAATACTGAAATTTGGCTTCCAAAATCCAGCATCCTTTGAGTTGCAGTGTGCAACAAACATGCTAAATGGTTAATTCAACTTCCTATTAGACTGTATGTTCTAACAGGCATGTTCAAGAACTAGCATAGAATAACGCCTGAATCTCTGACTGATCATTTTTGCCCATTGTGAGACAATAATATAGGAATGCATAGTCTTGAACTTTGGACAGAGCCAAACTATAGCCGGCCTAGAGCCTTGAACCGGTAAGTTAAGGGGAATAGGGGAGAAGACTACTTACTGTATAAAACCACCTTTTAAAAAAACTTTGATTTTTTGCCTGCTAATTTTCTAGTTGAATGAGAAATTTGGGGGCCAGAAGTGTGAAAAATCAGTATGCAACATGGTTAGTGACTGGAAAGATCTAAGAGTGGGCAGGGGTTCTTGCTGGAGAACAATAGAGTGAAAAAAAGTAGCACACATTTAACCTGAACCACATGCAGCAAAGAGTGTGTGCACTAAGGCTGAGCCCACATACAGCTCCTCATTTCTAACCAGCAGCATGTCGTTGCCTCTCTCACTGATCTTCAACTGTCACTTGTAATACATAAAAATAGATCTATCTCACATTTTCTTAAAAGGGGTATTAAATATGCACTTAATCACTCCATAGATAATTAATGAGGAATGACTCAGGTGTAGCTACATATCTAAACCCAAAGCTTGGCAGGTCCACCTAGATATGGTTGTAAACTATGACTGTACTGTTCAGAGGGTGTGTTTAGCAAATACTCAACCCATCCGCTGAAACAAACTAATGAAGCATATTTTTGTGAATGTATTTTACAATATGATAAATACGTACAATAATGTTCAATAACTAACAATCACTGAAACCAAATACAATGAACACTAAGCAGTCACCTGAAGACACGGGACCAACACTTGTGTGAGGTACTTCCAGCTGTGACTCTGTCAGTGTCTTCTTTTTACATTTATGTGACCACGTCTTAACTGATGTAAAATGCAAGCTGAGCTCACTTTGTGCTTACTCAAAACACAAAATGGACGCTGGATAGGTTGAATCTATGAACAGGACTCTGCTCTCTCCTAAAATGGAGAGCATGAAACATTACACCTACAGAAGCCCGAAAGGGTCATGTATTATTTTGTTCATATATTTTATTGCCTCTGTTTTCTTGTGGTAACGAGTTAATTTTCTTGACATTTCGAGAAAACTGGACTTTGTTTTCCTGAGATAACGACACAGTTAAATCGATATCTCGAGATAACGTCATTCCGTGCTGGCCTGATGCTGATCTCGTTATCACGAGGAAACTAATGAAATTATCTTGTTATCACAAGAAAAGAAAGGAAATAAAATATATGAATACATGACCGCTCAGGGCTTCCAGATATACTTACTAAACATCAACATGGTAACATTGTCATTGTGAGCATATTAGCATGCTGATGTTAGATTTATGCTCAAAGCAAATGACTGTGCACTTTTAGTCTTATTGCATGAACAATGGAAGAAAAAAATATTCATTCTATTCTGTCTGTATTCTTATGTAGTGTTGCTTCACCCCTCAGTGCTCTGGTTATATTACAATGCAAAATATTCCGTAATTGCACTGTTTCACATTAGCCCAAAACCAGAATGTTGGTTTGAGCTCATGAATTGAGAGCAGAGGAATGAAAACAATAAAAAATGTCACTCATAACCTGCGTATACGTAATAGGTCACAGCATTTTAAATGTTTGAAATGTAGTAATCCACTGGTCCTAGTCTTGATGGTTCCTTAAAAAAGAGGTCATCATCTTGTTGACTCCTCTCTGACAGACTGATCTGGGGTTTGGGGATACTGTAAATGGAACTGTACTTAGTCTTCTAGTCTTCTGATCACTCAAAGCACTTTTACACTACATATCTCATACCCATTCATACACTGACGGCATTAGCTACCATGCAAGGTGCCAAATGCTCACCAGTTTTAGGAAGTAACCATTCATACACCGATGGCACAGCCTTCGGGAGCAATTCTGGGGGTTCTTGCCCAAGGACACTTCAACATGCAGACTGGAGGAGCTGGGGATTGATGTGATTAGTGGATGACCCGCTCTACCTCTGAGCCACAGTCGGCCCTGTCGTGAACTTTTGCGTCACATCGTGGGGTTCACACAGGCTTGGGCATCAGTGTGATGACCATGAACTAACACCAGGTACACAGGCAAATCAAATCAAATCAAATCAATCTAATTTTATTTGTTTAGCCCAAAGTCACAAAACACATTTAGCCTCAGAGGGCTTTACAATCTGTGTAGTGACACCCTCTGTCCTTAGACCCTCGGTTCCAGTGAGGAAAAACTTGCCCACAAAAAACTCAGGAAGAGCCACAGAGGAGGGATCCCTCTCCCAGGACGGACAGACGTGCAATGGATGTCACATGTACAGAACAATCAACACAAACATATTGTACAGTTACAATGAATGGACGTCATGCAGGACCACAGTAGCAGCCACGATCCATGAGAACCTGCTGGATGAGAGAGAGCACAGAAACTCCAGGGAAGAAGTTTAGCTAGTAACATGCATTATATTTACAGATTTACAGACAACAATGGAATTCTGGGTGATCAAAATGGGCACATCCCAGTTCCATCTTATAGCTTTCATTTTGTGCTGGACTTTGAAGAAGATGTTGGGTTTTCCTTGAAAAGCAAGTGTTGTGTGCTGAAAGATCAGCAGGTATGCCATTTTACTGGAAATCAAGAATTATGATTACAGAAAGACTGTATTAATTAATCACACCATTTCAACAACTTCAGTCTTTATTATAACAAAGTGTTGAAATGTTCAATCTACATATTTTTTCTTCCACAACAGGCCACTAGGGGTCAGACCACTCTTTGAGAATGACTTAAAACATAGGGCTTGTTTTTGAGTAGGGCTCTTCAACCTTTTTTAGCCAAACAGGAGACAAACAGAACAGAGACCCCCACATGTAATTATTATTATTTTTAAATGTGTCACATTTTAAGCCTGGCCTGAAATTACTTTTAAATCTACTTTATTCACCTTTTATTTCACCTTATTAACCTATTTATATAGAGGGTTATTAGCCTGTATGTGTTTATGACTGATAAAAAGTTCATGCATAATGGAATTATTTATTTTGTCAACAGATTTTTATCAAAAGTATTATAAAAGGTATAAAAAGTATAATAAGTATTACTATTGGATATTAATGCTTGCAGTTTACTCAGTGTAATTTGTTATATTTTTTAATTCTCAAATCATTTGAAAATATCGCCAAATATTAAGACACTGGCAGGCCCAGGAAAACATCAGTGCATTCATGCAAATTTCATTCCTATCTCTGGTCGAGTCAAACTAAAAAACCCACAAAGAATGTTCATATGTTTTATTACTTTATTTTATTATTTCAGGATACATGACAAAAGATGTCTGAGACTAACCAACTCTTACACAGTATGCAGGGGAACGTCATCATTAGACAATAAAAATTTCTAAGCCCACCAGATCATTGCTATATATTACTCATCACAATATTAAAATGTCTTCTTTTTTTCTTTGTCTTTCTCTCTGCTCACATAAACGCAGTTCTGATGTACAAAAGCCTTGCAAATAATCATAATAATAATAATCATAAAATAATCATAATCATACTGTGTGTGTTATTAAACTGCTGGGGTTTGATGTTTTACTATCGATATTTTGAATTTACTTGACAATGCTGACCTTAATACAAATACTGTCTGGTTAACTGCATACAACTTCATTTGGTTCTGCTGCTTTCCAGACTCAGACCACAAATATCTAGATACAACATGGAAGAGTGCAGCATTGAGGATATTTTGTTGTTGCCGTTATTGTCATTTTAAGTCCTTTGAATATTCTTTATGTTCTTTTGTGCCACAGATAAAACAAAAATGAAATCATGTATATATAATAATAATGTTTGTTACTGTATGTCACACAAAGGGACTCAACCTATTTGTTCATAAAACTATTGAGAAGACTTGTTGTTGTTGTCCAGAGAGGTCAGAGAGGGGACACACTCACTCCCACTGCTCACTTCTGCTTGAGGCTACATTACCTGTATCTGACAGGACAGTCGGCACATATTTATACTGCATTGAGTTTAATCCTCGAGTGATTCTAACAATGTTAAAGGAGCGCAATGTGGCATTGGTGCATTACTCCTTTAAAGTGCTTAAAGCACACTCAGCACAAGCTAAAAAACTTCACACTCATCTACTAGGGACGTTTTTTTTTTCTTAAAATGTGGAATTTTCTTGATGAGCTCAAGGACTTGCTTAGGGTCCTTGGAGGAGTTGTTGAATACATGGTAGCGACTGCTGCACTTTGCAACAATGTTCTTGAGCGCACCAGATGCATTAATATACTTCTCCAGATTTCCTTTCAGGTCTTCTCCGTGGGTGAGCAGGACAGTTGTGATCTCTCTGATCCTCCAGCCTAGCAAGTTCTCCAGCTTCTCTATTATTTCTTTCTCAGAATCCGTGATCCGACCCAGCTGTAACACAAGTAACACTACACATGGCCCTTGCTGAAAGAACCTCTTACACGCTTCTACCTGTGCCTGGCAGTTTTTGACTTCCTCGTTAAAGAAGTCCGGGGTGTCGACCAATCTCACCTGCCTCTTGAATGGTTTTTGGATTATTTTGGCCTCGCACTGCTTGGTGATTGGCACGGAGCTTGCCTCTGATCTAAAAAGTTGCTCCGGGTCTATTTTAGGATTTCCAGCAATCATGATGGTGTTTGCAGATGCGCTCTTTCCAGTTCCTGTTAGGCCCAGCAGAATGATGTTTACCATAGTGTCTGTCACTTCACTGGCACCGTTACCTGTTAGATACAGAAAACAATATTTTTGATTTAAAAAATTACTATCATAAAAATGACTACAAATGTGGATGTCTCAGCACTGTTTTGCCTCTCAATTATACTTTATTAGAAATGGGACACTGCAAAACATCTACTCTATAAAAGTATTTAGAGTATAATGTTTGGTATGCAAGGTTCAATCCAATTAGTGGCTTTTAAAAATGTTTCATGAAAAAAGACATGCTTTTGATCTATGGCTTCAGCATGATGACATTTTACAACCAAATACAGCTAAAAATAATTAAAACCAGAAACTTACCTGCTCTTCCATAGTGATGCAGAGGAGGGCCATCATATAAACTGTAATAAGAATACAGAAAAAAGAGTCAGCTGTATTTTAAGCCAAACTAATTTCATCAAAAAGACGTAACACTGATGACATTTCTTTGAAATAAAATTAAGGCAATCAAAAAAGTACTACTTCATGTGTACTTCTCTGCCTCATACAGTTTAAAGTCCTACAGAGGATTTACTACTCTAAAGCAACACTTGCACAAATATACCCAAATGTATCAAACAGTTGTAACTGGTGCAGCCACGCCCCACCCACCACATGTTTTATTTCTTCTCAAAACTACAACATTTTTGGAGTATTTTTTTAAAACATTATTTGACATGCTAAAAATAGATCTCCACCAATGTCCCTTTATTGCTATCTTCGGGGTTGTTGTGGAGAAATTGCTGAAGCCAAAGGTCAGTGCTGAGGTCAGGAGTTCAGAAAGTGTTCAGGAGCCTCTGATGTCTTATGCTGAATTATTTATTGACACTTGGCCAAAGAGAATTAGAGAACAACAACTAATCCAATCAAACCTGTGAACAAAGCTATATTAAAGCTTGGATTATGCCAGGGCTTGTATTACAATACTAACTACAGACCACAGGGACGTTTCAGCTCTCTAGAAAGTCTGATGAAAGAATGAGGAAATACTGAAGAACACAAGCTAGCCGTAAAGTAGGGTAGGATTTTCTACTCTAGCGTATATAGTATGAAGTCTTTATTGTTATGTTGTTACAGAGTTTCTACCTGTTCACTGTGATCTTCTTTAATGTTGTCCTCCTTCTTCTCACAACTTCTTCACTGTAGTTCTTGTAGTCGTACAGAAAAGAGTGACCGTGAAAACACCACGTTTTACATTCACTGGCCAGATTTTCATTGGCGACTGCCAAATGGGTGTTGAAAATTTGCTTCAGATGAAGGAGTGATTGTAAGCTTTCCATGTCTGGTAATATGATAAACAGGAGTTCTGTGACTTGTTGTCCAAAGATCTCCTGAAGTTTGCTTATTTGAGCCACGACTTTTTCCTCCTGGCTGTTTTCTGAATCTATTGCCAGTATGAACAGATTAGGGCCGGGATAAGACAGTGCCATGAAGTCAATAATATCCTGGTCCGGGTGCAGCGAGTCTTCCTCAAAAAGATGAGGAGTGTTGATGACTTTGAATGAGTTGCTCTCAGCTAGGATCGAGTTTGTGTTGAAATTATTAGTGCCCAGGATCCATCTTGCAATGGTGGTCCTGAACTGAACATCGTTTCCAAAGAGGGCGACGGTTAATAGTTCAGGATATGCTGTGTGAGAATTAGAATCAGAGTCAGAATAAATTTTAAAAATAATAATAATAAAGTATTTTTCCACATACATCAAGGCAAATTTTTTGCATGTAGACTAATAATAGTATTTAGAAAATAGAGAGAGAAATATAACCAAGAAACCCCACCCTAATACATTCCAAGCTGAGCCAAGGTCAAAATCACCTCTTTATTGCAGCTAACTCCACAAATACGCATTTAATAAATATGTAAGATATTTATAGTTTTGTGATGCCAAATGTCTATCCAAAGAATGAAACATTTGTTACAACCTCATAACAGACCTGTGATGTAGACATTTAAGATACTGACTTTAATTGCAGCATTCCTGATTAGAGTCTTGTTGTGGACTTTTTTTACACGTCAGTCCCCAGAAAATACCTGAAAGTCTTTTTGGAGGAGAGAAGAAATAAGTCACTTACTTGGTGGTGATCTCTGAGAATTCATTTTGGCTGCGTGGTGGAGAACAGACAGCAGGTGGTTTTCACTAGAGTCACTGAATCAGCTTTGAAGCCTGTCAGATTGGAACACACTCATATACTGCAGATATAATGTAGGTTGATCCACCCTGTGGGCGGAGTGCTGGAGACAAAAACAATAGTTAACTCAGTTCTGTTCATTCTCCAAAAAGCCACAGGAGAGAGACAAAGATGGGTGCAGTCTATTCACTCCCTCCAGGTAAAGTTGGAACTTTTTCAGCATTTTGCAGTCATAGTTGATTTTTATTTATTTATTGGATTTCATTTTATTTACAGAATATAACCGTTGATGTTTGCAGGTCCTCCACTGAGGATTGTGATGATTGGGAAAACTGGTGTTGGGAAGAGTGCGGTCGGTAACACCATTGTGGGAAGAAGTGTTTTCAAGTCTTCAGCGAGTGCCCAGTCAGTAACAGAGAACTGCGAGAAAGAACGAGTCAAAAGTCACAGAAAGATCCACGTGATCGACACACCCGGCATTCTGGATACATCTAAAAGTGCAGAGAGCATCAAGCAAGAAATTATAAAATGCATCCAGGTGTCCTCTCCTGGCCCTCACGTCTTCCTGCTGGTCATCCAGATTGGCAGATTCACCAAAGAAGAAGAAAACTGTGTCCAAGCCCTGGAGAAAATCTTTGGACCTGAAGCATCTAAGTACATGATTGTTCTGTTCACACGTGGCGATGAACTGCATGGCAAAAGTATTCGGGAGTATGTGCAAACAGGCCATCCAAAACTTCGAGAGGTGATAAACAGGTGCGGTAACCGGTACCATGTCTTCAACAACAAGAAAAGGATAAAGAGGCCTCAAGTGGTTGAATTGATCAAGAGGATTGACGAGATGGTGGCAGCAAATGGAGGAATGCACTTTCGCGAAGAAATGTATGAGGAGGCAGAGAAGATTCTGCAGCAGCAGAGGGGTGACAGAGAGACAGCAGAGCAGCAAGTTTACAACTTCCCCTTCATGGCCGATCTGCTGCAAAGGGTCATTCTGTTTCAGGCTATGCTAGCTGCTGCCACGCAGGACAACCCCAACAACCTGGACCACTCCATCACCACCTCACAGTCCAACATTAAACCATGACAGCCTTCAGTTCCAGTCCAAATGTCTGCTCGTCTGATACAGAGCGACTCAAATAGTTTAACATACACACATTTACTCAATAGTTTAACATACATTGTCCAACAGCTCTCTCCCATATTAAAATGTGTAAGTAATAAATGTACAATGAATACAGTTCTGGATTCATTATATATATTCTTTATACACAATGATCATTGAATGCCTGTCATTGTTATTTACCCAATATCAAGTTTGTGTGTGTGTTGCTGCTGTATATAAATTTACTTGATGATATGGCCTGAAGTTTGACCATGACATGATGGGGAAAAAAATCCTTTCCTTGGCAGTGTTGTGTAACTTAGATTATTATAATGATTGCAACATTAGTTTTATAGAACACAGAGAGGAATATTGTATACAGTACAAGGTCTCTCCTGATGTGGTCATATCAGGAGAGCAAAGATTTATATTGTATTATCACTGCAAATAATATTGCATGTGTGATGATATAACTTGAATTTATAGATTTGCTCTACTGATTTGAAGTGTAATATGTATGGATGTTAGCAGGAAATTCTGTGTCCATGTAATTATACTGATTAATATGAGCAAATAAAGTCTCTTTCTTTGATAAGGATTGAGTTTGTGTGCTGTATTGTGCTACTTGTGTTTTTTAGAGATCAAACTTTCAACCTCTGCAGCACCAGTGCTATGTGTGAAAAAGGTAACATGCAGCAAAATGAGTCTTGTGCCACTTTTTCTTCAGAATGGGAATGGTAAACTCAGTGAGCTATCACCCATCACATGGGCAGGTAACAGCAATGTACAAGCTTTCTGCCCCTTCCCATGTGGGCTGCCAGAGCCTAATGTTGCAATCCTTAAGATTTCAGATTTCAGTTACTGGTGGTAACAGTAAATGCAGGTAGTATTACAAACATAGAACTCTGTTTGAAGAAAGAAGTCAGGCAATAATTGACCTTTTGTGGGCAACCATGATGTGAATTTATGCTGCACAGGCATGAGACCATAAAGGTGAAAGTATTTGGTTACCTCACTGATTCACTGTGTGCTAAGCTTACTGACAGACACACATTTCCTGTGAGTACTTCATGACCAGTAAGGTTTGCATTAACAACAAACAAACAAAAGGTTTTCCCACGTATCACCACTGACTGTTGATGATACTGTAAATACATAAATATTGCGTCTTTAATCTTAACTTTAAACTTTAATCTTTAATCAGTGGACCATAGGTTAATTCAGCATTATGTTACTTTTATGTATATATTTTTTTGTATTTATTGATAGATACAGACATTTATTTAAATTAAAATTTTTCCACTTGGACAAAATATTTAGAACTGACAGTAACATCAACTGGGACAAAAGGCATGACTATAGATATGTTCTGACCGCTGACCGAGCAGTAATGGACAGCACATGTGTGACCTCACCCACAGGCACTGACCGCTGCCATGTTGGCAGTCCTGCCTCTTCCGCCTCCTGGCGAACTACTAGCTCAGCTAGTCTAGTCTTCTAGTGACTGTCAGAGCTCAACCACACTTCCAGCAGAGATACAGAGTCTGAAAGGAGCAGGAAAAGAAAATATCAAGAAAATTGTACATGGACAATGAAGTATAAAGACATCATATTTCAAGATTTCTCTGTTTCATTAGCCTTCCAGTATTAATTTCAATCATAGGTTCTTCACAGCTGCAATTTTTAAGGGAAAATATCAGTGAGACAGTTTACCATATACTCAAATATGTATCACATCTTTCCAGTATAGTCTTGGAGAAAGTATCTCAATTTACCAAACTAACTTAATAAACCAACACACGTAGAACAAGGAAAGACCAACATGGAGTTTTCAAGCATTACTCTCATGAGGGCTGAGGAACATCCTACCTTGGCATCACAAGACATTTATGAGAAGTGATTGTAGAACCTGTCAGACAGACCTTACTGTAACTGAGACAGATGTTTTTGCCAAGACAAAACTTTGTAATGAGAGTTCACAACAAAGGCTCAGAGTGAAGGAATCTGTAATATCCGAGAAATGCAACTCAGAGTGCTGAGGTTGAGCTTCTGTTTATGGCTCTAGACCAATCTTGCACAGTTGGCAGTTCTTTGTTTTTCTCAAGGCATAAGCAGAGAGTCACAATTTTTGAAAAATCTATTTATCACCTTTCCTATTTTAAGGTATGAGTTATGAAATAGCAACAGGTATCCCTGCTGAAAACCACCCATCATAGAACAGGTAGTAATGGTTGCTGAATTTAGCTGGTCTGAGCTGGTTCAGTTGGTTTACCTGCCTGGACAAGCTGGTCAGGCTTTGTCAGTATAGTTGGCCAGGTTGGTATGGCTGGTCACCCAGTCAACTAAACTGATGTCAGCTGGTCAGATAGATATACCAATACCAATAGCTCTACTATTGTGTATCAGTGGGCCCATCACCATGTGTTTCTATTTTTATTTTGTAATGAACATTCATAATTCATTTTTAGAACCTGTCAGACAGGAACTTTAATTGAGTTTGATGTTTGAGCCAAGAGGAAAAGCATCTGTCCAAAACATCCAGTTGACATATTCTAAGAAAATATGCATCACATCTTTCCAGTATAGTCTTTGCTAAAGTGTCTCAATTTACCAAATTGACTTAATAAACCAACACACTAGAATGAGGAAAGACCAACAAGGATATTTCAAACATTACTCTCATGAACCCGGTACACAGTGTGGGCTGAGGAACATCCCACCTTGGCATCACAAGACATTTACAAGTGGTTGTACAACCTGTCAGACGGGGACTTTAGTGTAACAGAGATGGATGTTTGAACCAAGAGGCAAAACATCAGTCCAATACATCCGGTTGACATATACTATGCAAATATGAACAGAGGAACATCCCACCTTGGCATCACAAGACATTTATGACAAGTGGTAAAACTTTGCAGTAGAAGGGCAACAGTTGGCAGGGGCAGGCCTCATCACAGCCACAGATCTACCATCAGAAACATCAACAAGTAGTAACAGAGGCAGAACAAGTCACGGTGAAGGGATTCGTGTCAGCTCCCTCCACTAATTGTTACATAACATTGTTATTTTTTTTTAAAATTATGATTATTATTATTATTAGTAGTAGTAGTTGTAGTATTGTTTATTATTCTTGTTTCTAGATAATGATCAATTGTTCTACTAATGTGTATCAGTGAGCCCATCACCATGTGCTATTTTTATTTTTTAACATTCATAATTCATTTTTAGAACCTGTCACACAGGAACTTTAGTGTAATTGAGGTGGATGTTTGAGCCAAGAGGAAAAGCATCTGTCCAAAACATCCATTTGACATACTGTAAGAAGATATGCATCACATCTTTCCAGTATAGTCTTGGAGAAAGTGTCTCAATTCACCAAAATGATTCAATGATCCAACACACCCAGAACAAGACCAACATGGACATTTCAAACATTACTCTCATGAACCAGGTGCACGGTGTAAACAGATAAACATCCCACCTTGGCATCATAAGACATTTTCGATAAGTGGTTGCAGAACCTGTCAGACAGAAACCTTACGGTAACTGAGACAGATGTTTTGGCATAGAGGCCAAACTGCTCCCTTTTCTGATCGTGACATTCAAGAAGTTTAAAGACCAGTAGGAACATTCCAAGCATTACTCTTATGAACCGGGTACACAGTGTGAACTGAGGAACATCCCATCTTGGCATCGCAAGACATTTATGGTAAGTGGCTGTTGAACCTGTCAGACAGGGACTTGAATGAGATGGATGTTTAAGTTAAGAGGCAAAACTTTGTAATATAAGTGAAAAACAGAGGCAGAATGACTCAGGGTGACAGTGTCCTTTTCAGATACATCTTCTAAAATATCAGCACGCAACCTTAATATCAAAGAAGTGGAACTGAGCTTAAAGCCCTAGACCAATGCTTTTGCGAAAGCAGGCAGTTCTTTGTTTTTGCCGGGCATTGACCATATACTCTGCAAATATACATAACATCCGTCCAGTGCAGTCTTTGGGAAAGCATCTTAACCAACCACCAAAATGGCTCAATGATCCAGCCAAAGGAATGGAAGACCAACATGGACATTCCAAACATTACTATCATCTATCAGGTACACAGTGTGAACAGAGGAACATCCCACCTTAGCATCACAAGACATTTATGACAAGTGGTTGTAGAACCTGTATAAGATTAATATAACAAGGAAAATAGTTGCTGAAAACATGTGAAAAGACTTTCAATGATATATTACTGAAATGTGGAGTTAGTGGTTAAAACGAAAGAAAAAGTTTTTCACCAGTTTTCTGTCCAGGATTTTTTGGTTGGCTCGATGACACACTGTACTGTATAATGTACTACAGGGCTGCTCTGAAGGTAAATGGTAAATGGACTATCCTCAAATAGCACCATTCTAATCTCCCGGCCACTCAAAGCACTTTACACTACTTAAGTCATTCACCCATTCACACACTGCCAGTTTTAGGAGCTAAGTATTGATACACATTCACACACTGATGACGCAGGCTTCAGGGGTACTATGGAACCATCTTGCCACATTGTTGAATACATTTGAGTTTGAATTTTATTGAATTTCAAGGAAAAAATAATAACCCCTTGTTATTATTGACACTGGTTGTTGCTTACATTGTAGAAATATGACAGAAAAGTAAAATGATGCTTGATGCAAAATCTTTTCTAAATTACACCTCTGTTTGCAAACATTTATCTGCCTCAGAGGCCATAATGTACATAAATATTTGTCCTAGAATGTGAGTTCTATATCTGTTGTTCCCTTATGTCAGCAGTGAGTTAGATGTTGCTGCAGCAACTAATTTAAACAACTAATCACAAAGAAAGGACACCTGAGTTTTCAAAGGAAGAAAGGACAAAAGCATAAGAGAAGAACTGTTATACTGGTTACTAGAGTTTACCTGCTGCAACAAGGCCAGTGAACAGTAAATGACAGGAAGGGAAAACTGGTTGAAACAAGGTTGACACCTTATGAAGAAAACAGTATAATACACAGGTCCAACCACATTCTGTTAAAGAATGAGAATGGGCTTAATTCCCCAAAATATCAAACTATAGCTCTAAAGCATCTGAAAAATCTTGGTTTTAAAAGATTAAATAATCATTTCACACAACACCAACTATTTCACTGATTTTAATGAAACTATATCATATTCTTGTGATTTCTGGTTTTCTCTCTGACGTCCTGCTTTGCCTCAACTCTCTGTGGTTTACTGATGGACAATAAAGTAAACAGCTGCAAACTACAGCAGCCGTTAGTTAATGATAGCTCAGTATGGTAGCAAGGCCTGTACCGTGAGCTCAAGACAGCAGGCTACTGTGCCAGAATTTGGTATGCTGGCATTGTAACCAGGCTCAGCAGCCTCTTTGGACATAATGACAGAGGAGAGGACAATAAAGAGGATGTTGATGGAGGAAGCTAAAAGAGCAAATGAATTTGGAAGTTGGTTAGAGCTTGGTGAAATACAGTAAAAGGCTGAAAGACAGACACCGAGCTGGGCTGACTGCTGTCGGACTAGTCAGTAATATTAGCTGCTGCTGTGTCTGCTGTTGGTGACCTTGTTGATGTTTGGCTGTTAGCAAAGTTGTCAACTTGCTAGTTTTTTTAATCATAAGTAATGTAATCTTAATAAATACACATATACAGCTGTCCATATTTACCACAGTGGTAATGTCGTGGCTGTGAAGTCAAGCCAATGTGAAAGTGCCAAGAACAGCATAAATCATGTTTGCCAATTTTTTGTTTTGATTACCCAGGACGCTGCAGAGGCAGGATGAAAAGGTGGTGGCCTCCACATTTTCAGATTCCTCAGAAACCTATGGATGATACCATGGATACAATGACCATATTTACCCTGTCTATTGTTGTTGTTCTTGCTGGAATCAATAGCACCAGGTCAGGAGGGAAGAAAGTGTTCAGGAGCCTCTGATGTTTTATGCTGCAATATTTATTGAAGCTTGGCCAAGTAGAATCAGAGACACTCTCACATACAATCAGGTACACCTATGAGTCGGTCTCTATTCTGCCACCTGCACTCCTTCAGCAATCCAAACATGCCAACAGTGCCAAAAAAAGAGAGTGTCTTCTCTGATATGATTTACCCCAAGGCCCATGCGCGACCCTGTGTAACCAAAGGATAGAAAATTCCAAAACACTATGGTGACTGCACTCTGAAACTGGGGTCACTAAATTGCAAAAATAACAATTTCTACATAATGTTGCTTCAAACGTTCATGTGGGAGCTCACTAACAAGCTGATTGACATAAGTTTCAGGGCCTTTAAAACTTGTAGCAGGACAATACTACTGAATACTGAGACTGCCAAGACGGAAGACACAAAGCCTCTTATCGTGACAGCTGAGTGAATGTGAAATATCTTGTTGAACAGCTCTTGTGTTTTCCTGAGGTAGTGATCAGATGGAGCTGGCATGCAGAGGCAGACAAATGATCACAGATCTCTTCACCCTCTGAACAGTTGGTTTTTAATCAGATCTTTCAGTCACAGTCACGTTGTACCGGTGATTTATGTAGATCTTGGTTATGAAACATAATAATTCATGCAAATGTAAATACATAGATTTAGATAAAAGAACCACAGTAAATCCAAATAGCCCATACCGCAGTATGACCCATTTGCCTGACAACTTTATCTGTTTTACCTGTTTGTTGTTGTTAAAATCTAAACAACATTGTTTGATGTAATGCTTTTTAATGCAATTTTTGCATGCATTTTTTGCATTGCATTAGCATGCATCAATCAATTCAATTCACAAACATAATTTATTTATGATTTATGCAAGAACTGATCTGAGACCTGCATTATCCCTCATGCAATCCAAATTTCATTCCTATACCTCATCCAGTAAAAGTTTCTCACACTCACTCTACAGAATATTTTTGTCTTTTCCCTTCTATTACGTCATTTCAGTATCTCAGAACACATAATTCTTCAGCTTGTCTGTTACTAACCAAATTCAACACAGTATGTACATAAACTTTATCATTAAACTCATACAAACAGAAATATTTTTTTGGTAACCCACTTTTTGTATATATTAGTATTAGTTGGGCAACTAGTCTTGAATGTTTGGCCCACATACACTCACCCACATACACAAACAGATATGGAGTTTTAGAGTCAATTGCTGAAAACATCAAATAACCCTTTAAGACACAATGACTGTGTCAAACAGTCCAAAAAAATATTTCATATGGAAGGAAAAGGGAAAAGGAGACCACAGTGCTCAGAGAATCTGAGGGTAGATGATATAGAACAATTTAGACCTCAAGGACACACAATGCTACTTTGTGAAAAAAAAAGCTGACTGTAAAACTCCCCTCAGGGCACCTTTAAGAGAACAGCATACAGCGTAGTCAATCAGCCGTGCTGTCAGTTTGAGCACTGTAACTGCGCCAAAAAACACTTTCCCCTTAGGCAGCCATTATAAGAGACATAAAACAGTCAACGAGACACATCCAGAGATTTCAGAGGGGAGAGAGTTTTGCTCTAGCCAGACATATATGTCCCAGTAATGTCATTTCAGTTGACAAAGATGCTAGTAGTAGCTGCTAGGGGAGTATTTTCCCACAAACATCAAAACATTTTACAAATGTTATTTCACCAAGTAAACTTGCAACAACCTGTAGGGCTGCCAATATTTCCATCCAGTTCCAATATTTCATACATGCCATTAACTGAGCATGTTTTTTGTCTAGAGCCACTGTAAACAGATTTATATTTACATTTTCAAACAGAAATTTCCACACCAGTAGCAGAAGCACTGAAACCACTATCCCTATAATGTGATAACTGACATTGGTAATGCAAAACTGTAAAATCCAACAAAGAATAGTCAACAAATGATGCAACCATCAGCTTCATGAAACAGTCTGAAACAGTCGTTCCTCTTCCCTAATAATACAAAAGGATCAGTTTCACCTTGCTGCATCCAGTACAGAAGGTTCAAGACAGGTTTAGCCTAGGCTAGCACAAATAGTGATAGCAGGGTGTCTGTTTCTAGATCTCAATAGAAAAAAACATGAAGAGAAATGAGAAATCCTCTGCACAGCAGTATAATGTAGAGTCACGTGCTAGCCAATCACCGGAATGTCCAACAAGCTGACTGATTTACGTACAAGCTGTTTGCTGTTGGTTCAACAGGGGTAGAAATACAAATGTCCAGAGCCTATCTAAGTACTAATATGGGATTGTATGAACAATGTATGAAATAAAAATGGAATTTATGATTCTACTGTATTGATTTTAACCATTCTTTTAAAGAAAATTGTCCATTGTGAATGTTATGGCATTGCAATACTACAGCAGTGGAGCACTCTTAAAGCACTTTATCATTTGTACTGCACTGATGAGCACATGCAGCTGAGCAAACATATACAGCACGATGAATCATTTTTGAACTTATTCAACAGATGATAGCGATTGTTGCACATTTCAACAATGTTCTTGTGGGCACGAGATGTGTTAATAAACTTCTCCAGACTTCCTTTCGGGTCTTCTCTGTGGGTCAACTAGACGATTGTGCTCTCTCTGATTTTCCAGCCAAGCTTCTTCTCCAGCTTCTCTATTATTCCCTCCCTTCTCGACATCCGTGATCCGACCCAGCTGTAACACGAGTAACACTACATGTCGCCCTTCCTGACAGAACTTCTTGCACATGTCTACCAGCACTGCATTTCTACTGTCAACCAATGTCACCTTCCCTCCGAATGGCTATTCTGTTATTCACTTCACGATGCATTGTGAGTGGAATGGAGCTCGGCTCTGATTTAAATAGGTGAACTGAGCCAGGATCTGGATTTCCGGCAGTCAGGATTGCGTTTGCACATGCACTCTTTCCAGTCCCTGTTAGGCCCAGCAGAAAAACATTAAATACGTTGTTTACCTGAAGGATACATATTTTTGCAATTTTACAAAATTTGTCAATGTTCTGGACAAATAATTCCATCAAAAGTTCCCAGACATAAAAACACTCTTGACAGTAGACACTGATGGGAATGCTGATGATATCACATGCTTCAATATCTCTACATAATATCTCTAGCATCTGAATTATGTTTCATTAGTAAAGGGTCACCATAAAATGCAGATATGGAATGTTTATTCTTATTATACTCTATTATCAGCCCTGTCTCTGTTATGTTTTATGTAAAACAAATTTACAATATTTAAGGAAGGAAATTAAATGCTAATGATAATGAGGCTATGAAATCAATTGTCAATACCTTGCAAGTTGCAAGAATGTTGATACTGAGTAAAATGTTCACTGACAATATATTTGTTTTGGACAAAAATAGACAAAATTGCAATATATCTTATGACTTTGACCCCCCGCCCACAACCACTTTAAGTGAAGTTAAAGTGTCTTCTCTAATACCCCGGTCAACAGGTTTACACACACACACACACACACACACTACTTTTATCAGCATTTATGGTCTTCTCACATCCAAGTCTTGGTTCTTTTGATCCAAGAGAATGTTTAGGCAATGGGGTTTAGGAGATGATGAGATAAGGAAACAGAGAATGTTCTGGAAAGGGTGCTGGAGGTAACCCCCTCAAATGGGTGAAATAAAGTAAGAAATGCAAACGGTGTCTGGTGTTCTCTTTCAGGGTATATAAAGTGTGCCTCAGACCCTGTTGAATCAGACAGCAGAGTCAGTGAAAACACGTGGACAAGATGAATGGTGGTATGGTAAAACTTTAACTACTTTTTAAATTGATTTATTTTGCATTCTCCCAAAACAGACAAAGAAGAAGTAAACTATAGTATTTATTTTATTTTAGAAAATAACATTTCATCAGAGGTTCAGCCTTCTACTTCTCCTATTCCTTCTGACCAAGAATTTGAATTTCCCGGTAAGTGATTTAACATCTTTATTTGGTTTTGCAAGAAATGTCTTTTCTACGTCCAACTTCTGAAAGAGTTCATTGCTGCATTCATATATTAATGCTATTAATATAACTTTCTGCTAAGCTGATATTTTTACTATCGCTAAGAGTTCACAGGGACAAGTGTTTTAGAAACTTCAGTAATGTCAACTGATTTTAAAACAAATGTTTTTTCTGTGTTCTAAGACATTTTTGGTGCTTTTGGGATGTTGCATCTATCCAGGTTTTTGTTCTACATTGAATATCTTTCATTTTTCGAGTGACTTCTGTCAAGTTTCGAGAGAGCATCCGGCTCACACAGTCAGATCACGGTGGGTCTATTATTTGCTCTTTATTTTCTCTGTCTTTTTCAGTGAACTGATGAGAATGAACTTAAACTTAAAAAAAAAAACAAAAAACAAAAACTCAACTATATCCAAGATGGAAAGGGTCACGTTTGGATTTTTATGATGTTTTATACGGAGCCCAGGGCTTCAGTTTCTCCTCTCAGGAGGTCTGTGACAGCGCTACCTAGGCCTAAAAAACCCTGCATCTGTCATCACGGTAGGCAATGTTTTCTAAATATAAACTGATCTTTTGAAATAATTTATTTTATTGTCATGTGAATTAAAATATCATGTTCTTTTTTTGCCTCAGCTGTGGAACAAAGGAGCTGCGGGGCACAAAGTGACGAGCCAGAAGTGCAGCTGAATCAAGATCAGCCTGGTGGTGGAGACGCAACAGCAAACATACATCGTTTCTGATGTTGAAAATTATTTCCAGGCCACCCGCCTCCTCCAACATGGCAACCCGCGACCGGTTCAACAGTCTGGAGCTGAGACGAGTGTTCACCGTTCCCCCCAGCCAGAAACATACCGGATCTCGCTCAGTTTTATGATGTGATGCTGATCCTTAGAGATATGGCTGACACCATCAGAGCACAGGTTAGGTGTAATGATGTGATTCAGCCCTCGGTGAGAATGTCAACATCATTTTCACAGTGCCGCAGAGCTTCCCTGTCAAAGTGAAACATACCCTGACTCGCCTCTCTGTACCAGTCGTAAAACTCTCGCTGCTGAGCAGGAGTCATACCTTTAATCAAAACCTTCAGCGTTGTGAGCCACAAACACACTGCTCTGGTACATAGGCCTCCTGAAATACAAGAGAAAGTCCCTGACACAGTTCAAACCATAAGACGACCACCGCACGGCACTCAACGTTTTGGTGCAGACAAGATTTGTGCACATTTTGCTGAACAACAAACGTTTCAAAGTCATAGAAAATCAATTTCTCTGCATGATCCGTAGTAGGAGGCAAAGGCTGAATGAAGCTCCTGCTTAGTGCAATCAGGGTCATTACAAACAGAGCAGTGACCTTTGCATTGGTGTGCGTAAGGTTTTGTGTAGCTTTTGTAGCAGTAATGACAGACATATGGAATGCCTAGAAAGGCTTTGAGATTTTTTTATACCGTGATAATGGTTTTGGAATTAAAAAAAAAAGAAACAGAGGATTAGATCTAGAGCCGTCTCAAATTCAGACAGCGGCTGCTGTTCTGGGCTTCTGTAAAAAAAATGACAATTTTACGGTTCAGAATTAGTTCAAATTTGCACATGTCAGTAAAGGTGACAGGGGTCTGATCGCTCAGACTGGCAAGTCTCTGCAACTCTCTCCCTCGTTCTAAGGCCTGATGCCAAGCTGATGGCAAAGCAGAGGTGATCATTCCTGTTGTCTACAATGTACAGATGCCATCTTTTGGTGCATATTATTTCACAGTCTTTTTCCAGCTTGCGTTTCACACCGCCTCTAGGATCATGAACAACCTGAACCACTAATTCTAACCTAGCTTCTGATGTCTCAGCGTTGGATTGCACCAACTGCTCCAAAAGGCCCTCAAAAGCAGGTAGGATAGCATCGCCGCGCTGGCGGCGGTAAATACTCGTCTCAGCTCCAGATTGTTGAACTGGTCGCAGGACACGGTCGCCATGTTGGAGGAGGAGGATGGCCTGGGGGATGAATCAGCCTGACCTCTCACATTTCTTCCACCATGCTGAACATTCTGATGGAGGAGGAGGAACTTGTTTTCATTTAACTGTGAGCAGGAGGAGGATGGGGAGGGGAAGGAGGAGGATGGGGTCTGGTTAACCTGCAGGAGAGCCAGTTTTAAAGGTGGAAATAATTTAACATCAGAAACCTGGTTTTCATTTAGATGCGACAGAGCGTCTTCTAAAGGCTGAAAATAGTCATCAACAGTCGATGCTGGCGGTTCGACTGCCGAAGAATTTTCACCTACGTTAGCGACGGCTACATCTACCGGAGGAGGTGGGGGGGGGTTTGATTCAAATGCTCAACCGCTTGCTCTAAAATCAGACAGAACCACAGACTCTAAAAAGTTTACTTCATCCATTTTCATTTAAATGTCACACCACAATTTGAGCTTTCCAGCCGCTCAGAGTTGAACCAGTCACCAGGATGTGTTAAGGATGGGTATGTTTGCTGTTGCGTCTCCACCACCAGGCTGATCTTGATTCAGCTTCACTTCTGGCTCGGCAGTTTGTGTCCCGCAGCTCCTTTGTTCCACAGCTGAGGCAAAAAAAGAACATGATATTTTAAAGTCACATGACAATAAAATTATTTCAAAAGATCAGTTTATATTTAGAAAACATTGCCTACCGTGATGACAGATGCAGGGTTTTTTTGGCATAGGTATCTCCGTCACAGACCTCCTGAAAGGAGAAACTGAAGCCCTGGGCTCCGTATAAATCATAAAAATCCAAACGTCACCCTTTCCATCTCAGATATTAGTTTTTTTTTTTTTTTTTTTTTTAAGTTTAAGTTAATTCTCATCAGTTCACTGAAAAAGACAGAGAAAATAAAGAGCAAATAATAGACCCACCGTGATCTGACTGTGTGAGCCGGATGCTCTCTCGAAACTTGCCAGAAGTCACTCGAAAAATGAAAAAGATATTCAATGTAGAACAAAAACCTGGATAGATGCAACATCCCAAAAGCACCAAAAATGTCTTAGAACACAGAAAAAACATTTGTTTTAAAATCAGTTGACATTACTGAAGTTTCTAAAACACTTGTCCCTGTGAACTCTTAGCGATAGTAAAAATATCAGCTTAGCAGAAAGTTATATTAATAGCATTAATATATGAATGCAGCAATGAACTCTTTCAGAAGTTGGACGTAGAAAAGACATTTCTTGCAAAACCAAATAAAGATGTTAAATCACTTACCGGGAAATTCAAATTCTTGGTCAGAAGGAATAGGAGAAGTAGAAGGCTGAACCTCTGATGAAATGTTATTTTCTAAAATAAAATAAATACTATAGTTTACTTCTTCTTTGTCTGTTTTGGGAGAATGCAAAATAAATCAATTTAAAAAGTAGTTAAAGTTTTACCATACCACCATTCATCTTGTCCACGTGTTTTCACTGACTCTGCTGTCTGATTCAACAGGGTCTGAGGCACACTTTATATACCCTGAAAGAGAACACCAGACACCGTTTGCATTTCTTACTTTATTTCACTCATTTGAGGGGGTTAGCCTTGCACCTCTCTAACACCAGATATCAGCTTATTTCCTGTTTTTAAATCTTGAGGTACAGACTCAGCTTTGCAGATAAACCCAAGACCCATGCTTGTTTGTTTTACAGCAGACGAAGGGCAGATGCTTTTTGAAGAATGCCATGGATGGGAGAAGACCATAAATGCTTATAAAAGTAATCTTGAGTCTTCAAATCTTTAATCAAGGTTTTAATGGAGAAGTAATTGATAATACTATGATGAGCTTTTGCCCTCTGCTGGTACTATGAAGAAAATGCTAAAACACAGACCTACTCTAAAAAGGTAACACAGAAACGCTATTTGTGAGAGGAGTTTTATTTCTCCTTTCAAAAAGTACATCGTCTCACTTTCCCCCCCCTCACCTAATTTGATTTGAAGTATAAAAGATGAGTGCCTCTTGTCTCTTGTGTTATCCTTTTGCTCACACACAATTTTTTGCATAAATAAATACCTAGTAGAAATGCAGGACAGTTGAAATGAGTACAAAATGTAAGAGAATCACTTAAAAATAACTACTTTAAAATCTAAGCTGTGTACAGCTTCAAATCAGCACACGAATAGTTCAGCTGATTATTGTTGTGAACAAGAAATCGAAGTCAGTCAAATCATACAAATCAGTTTTAAATTCATATTTTATGTCTGTCAAAGCGACTCATACATGTCACGCACTGCTCATATACTGTAACTATATGACATGTTGTATGTTGAGCTGGCTAGTTTTTACATTAACGAACCTATCCTCCATTCAAACTGTTGGATAGGCCATAAACTAGCAGGGCCAACTTCCTAGCTTCCAATCACTAATGTCAGTGTTAAGGCTGTTTGTAATGAAATTGATCCTAGACCAAAATTTAAATAAAAGCTAAAATTAAAAAGCTTGTGATCAGCACTAGAGTAATCATAGAAGTAATCAGACATGAGCAAGTAACGCTGCTTGGATCACCTTTAGCCTGCTTTTTAAGCACATCTCTTACCAGGTTTACTGCTTTACTCCAGCTGTTACTGTAACATACTACACATCCTATACTGTATAACGTACACAATTCACCAGATACAAAAAGGGTTTGTGTCAGTTATTTGAATGAATGAAATTTATAGTTAAACTTAAGCCATCTTGAAACCATTGATCTGATATTTAGGAAGTACGTCATATCTTTTTAAACCAAGTATTAGTTATATACTCATCTGAAAAGTACACTATGTGTATCTAGCATGATGGACATAATATACAGCTCTATTTTTACCAGCAACACCTACATGTTGTCTGTGCTGTTAATCAGTCAGGATATACTGTACTGTACTGTTCAGTCTGTCAAGGCTCAGTTTCAAAGTTATACATTGGAACAATGCAGGATTCAGGTACAGTAGAGCAGACAACCAGACAACTGCAACATGAAAATACATGGACCAGTGCTGCATTCATGGAACTACTAGAGAAAGCTACTTGTACTTGTAAATTTGGGGCAAAACAGTCTACCCTGATTCATGACATCACACTTCTTAATCAGAAGAGCCAGACAATATCTTTTGGGTTGCATTTGGTGTTGTCTATTAATACAAAAGAAACGATTATCTAATGAAGCACAATAACACAGGAAACAGACGAGAAAAAGATAAAGACAGGAGTACAGTTACATAAGTGACATGACTAAAAATAACTGAAGTAAAACTCAAAACCGTGCCGTAGTCTCTATTTTAATTTACGTTTCTCTTCCACCATCCCGTCCCCTGAGGACACAAGCAGTCAAAGAGTTGTCTGAAGAGACAAAACATGTAAATAAGCTATAGCTGTCATATCAGAATTTCACACCATATATTAAAACATTTGTCATATTTTACCTGTACAGATGTAGGTTTCCCAGCACTGAACAGTGGTGCGCAAAGGATCTTGGGATATGTGAGGCCGCAAAGTATAGTTGCAGTACATCCTTGAAAAAGAGGGAAAAAAGGCCGCATTTGAAGACTGCATTTGAAGGAGCCTTCAAATTGGGACAGCCTTCGCGCAGCGTTGTTACATAATCGGCCTTCACATGTGTCCTTCGAAGCATGCAGCCCCTGAATTGAGACACAGCCAAAGAACGGACAAACAAATGAAACACAGGAACTATATGGACAGGACTAATCAAGGACAGGTGAAACACTTCAGGGGCAGGTGCAAAATCAAAAAAGGCGGGAAACAAGACAGGAAGTAAGATAGACAGGTTGGATCTACAATAAAAGGAAACACAGAAACAAACTCAAACCGTTACACAGGTAGTTTATGCTTGTATTTAGTATACAGGAAAAGCATAATTGTGAGCTTCTACAAGTTCAGCAATTCAATACTGAACTTGTTCAATAGTGATTGAAATAGTTTCATAGGACATATGGAAAATTTGTGTGAGTCATCTGTGAAATATCTTGAATGCTTTACTTTAAAATTTCAATTTCATTTCAATTTTTAAAATCTGTTTTTAACCAAGGATAAGTTACTCTGTATACCCTCATCTGAAATTTACAGCATGTGCATCATGTGTAGCATGATGGTGAGCATGTCACAGATGAGATGTGGACATACTGTACAGCTCTATTTTTACCAACGACGCCACCTCCATATGCTGCCAGCATGTCTGCCTATCACACGGAACCGGGTGCTGTAAATCAGTCAGGGTAGCCAATGTATTTGAGTTTATGGGTCATACATTTGTACATACTGTTCACTCTTTTTTAAGCTCATGTTTCTTTGCCCTCACGCCTCCCGTGGACACAAGTCACTGTTAAACAGGTGGCTAAAGAGGTGACAAGACATGCTAATATTTGTCTAAGTGGGTGTCATATCAGAATTACATTGCATTGTACATTAAAATGTTGTTTATCTAAAGTTAGTAATAACAACATTGAAAAATTGTGTTTATTATTATCTACAAATATGGAAGACATCAAAACTACACTGAAAAAAGTTTTGGCCTCAAATTTTCCATCCATTTGAATTATATAGTATATATTAATTAACAACCTTTCATAAAAATATGAACTACCCACAAAAAGTTATATTTAGTTATAAAAATATATATATATAGTTATATATTAGAGATATTTGGCTTTTGGGAGAAAAGTGCTACATTGATATTTTATCATGAAAGTTTTTTTTTTCATGCTACAGTGATATTATATCATGAAAGTAATGTATTCACTTAGAATCATGCAATGGTAATTTCTTCATCTCAAACTATTTATTGAATCAAAAGTTAACAACAGTGTGTGTATACCACAACAAAAATTTTAATGTCTCAGTAACTCGTCATGAGACTTTTGACCATTGACAGCTCTACTAGACGTCTCATGCTGTTCACAAGTGGACTTATTCCAACCTGCTGATGACACTCTCAGTGCTAACTTCCCTCTGAGGACTTCCCGTTTGAAGCCTCACATTGATCATGTACTGCTGATGGACTGTTAGGTGTCGTCTGGTGTCATGATGTCAAAATGTGAACAGCATGATGAAGAGGACTGTTTCAATACAAACTGCTATTGGAGCAGAACATTTAGTGGTCCATTCATGGATCACACACTTGTTTGTTAGAGAACAGCATGTTATGCAATATTGAACAGTTGCAAAGTTTAGAGAAGGTCAGATGAAGTTCACCTGTAAAGGTTAGAGTGCATTTTAGACTCTTCTCTTTCTCTGACTCTTTTGGGATGATATGTGATGGTTAAATTTTGACAAAAATCTTTAGTGCTTAGACAGAAGTCTGCACTGGTAATGGCTGATGCCTTTATAAGGCTGATGGCAGCTGAAATGATGGCACTGATGAATCTGTGAAGAGTGGGTGGAGATGGGGAGGTGGAGGGGATGGCATAACAGCAGCACAAACTACTGAAGAAAAGCAGAAACAATGCCGTTTAAGAAGACAGCAGCTAGATGATAGACTCACAATGCAGATGTTTCTCGTGCCTTTTTTCTTTTTGTTGTCAGAACTTGTTTCTGGCACAATACAGCATGTAGAACAAGCGGAAACCTCCATGGCTGTGAAGACAACATAGAAGTGCCAAAAACTCTCTATAGCTAATTTCCCTGTTCATGACAACTGTACTGAGGGTGAATTTATATACAACTCACCAACTCAGACAATTCAGGTTGCTTATTTGAGCCTCAGCTCCACCCATGTTCCACCTCTTTGCCCATTTTTAGATTAGCCGGGAGGCACCAAATGCAGGACTGCAACGTCCATGTTTCACAGTCTATTGTGTGGAACTGTGATGTGTCATAAAGAAGCAGAGAAGTTTTTTTATGCTACACTGACTCTGATGATAGTGAATGATGATAGTACTGTGCTGTTGGCATGCCGATGCTATGCCGTGACATGCAATCTTCTGTTTTCTTTAAAAATAATTTTAAGTATTTAACTTCATTCTGTTGCAGTACACTTATTATTTTGTTATTTTCATTGTTTAAAGGTGACCAGAATGTTAAAACTCAGTGTTTCAGGAGAGCCGACATTCCCAGCATGCCGTTCTGCTGACACCGCATGTGAGCCAGATATATGCTTCATAAAATGTAAACCTAAAATAAGACATGACAGCGGTGATCTAAATCAGGCTCAAGGGCTAACAGCAGAACAGGACAGGAAGCAAAATGGACCCTGACTTTGATGACTGAGTTCAGTCAAACCTCCATTGAGAAATATTTGAACCTGCGAGCAGTGAATCCTCAGAATAATGCTTCTGACAGCCACTCTTGTTCACAGTGAAATATCTCAATCTTGCTGTGGATATTCATCATCGTGAATGGACAAATAACATCAATATTTTATCTTTTCAGCTGACAAACCACAAAAAAGTGAACAGTGGACTTTAACTGTGAACTCAACTCCGGCAGTATTATACTGTTTCTCTGACTCTTCTGGATGTGTGTTGCATAATTGTATCAGTTCCTGTATACCTGCATGATCCAGGGATTTTTTTTAGCATGTTCTGGTGTGTCTGAAGAACTGTACACATGTAAATAAAGATATCAAATCTCAGTTATGCTTCTGTGCAATCACTGTTTCATGCTCACATCACATCTCTGATGTTTGTCCCTGACAAAAGAGCTAGTACAACTTTAAAAGGTCAGTATTGAATTTCCTGCACATCACTGCCCCTAGTGGTAAAAAAATAGTGTTTTAAGTGAAAATGCACTTGAAGTGAACAAAAAAAAAATCATCATATCTATGTGACGTGGTATCAAGCAGCACTTCATTAAAGAGAGCTCCCGCTTCAGCACTTCTTCACAGACATTACCCACACCACAGGTACAAAGCTTCCACGGAAGTGTCATCCTCATTTACATGAAGCTAAAACATTTTCAACTTTCTAACCCTCACTGGTCAGTCATTTTGTCGCTTTCCCATAATATTTCTGGAGGAAATGAACTGAGGTGGGTCTTTTGGGTCAGCGGGTAAAAAATTAGCAGAGGTATTAGAAAAGGTATGGGACAGTACGTACATGTAGGTAATTTTAGGGTATAGGTACCAAACTTGAACCACAGACAGGAGACCACTAAGAGTGATGTTGAGACGAGTGTGTGTGTGTGTGTGTGTGCGTGTTGCGGGGTGTTATATTTTTAGTTAGGACGGCCCCTCAAACATGAAACAGCAGGTTGATGGCTCTTCGAGTGACAGTATATAGGGGAACAGAGCTGCCTGCAGCTTCAGCACGGATTATCATCACCATAAGGTAGATCAGCTCCACCTCTGCAGGCTTCAGCAGGATATGACAGATATTATCATCACCCCAAAAGAGACAAAATGTTGACATAATAATAATTCCTTTGAGGATTCTCTGTGTTTTATCTGTGTGCACAGGAAGTTTGAAACAGTTTGAAGATGTCCAGTGAGAAGAACCCTGAGGTAGTTGGCTGCGATGCCTCCATCATGAAGAATGTCTGGGAGATCAGAGAGCGGGAGTATGCGCAGAAGATTCAGATGGAGCAGGAAAGAATCGAGAAGAGCGCTCTGCCTTCGTAAGGACCTAAACTGTGTCTGTGTGTGACTGTGTGCATGCAAATTCTAGTCTATAAAAATAAAAGCCTGGTCTTTATTAATTCATTAATAACCTAAAAAGTACTACTAACCAATTCAACTCTCCAACAGTCTGTTTGTGCACATCTAACTGACATAACTGATATACCGTGCAGCTGAATGCTGGTAAAACTGAACACTGCACTCTCCTCGAATTACAACTGGATTATCGAATCAGTAGATCCATAGAAACAAGAGTTTCTACTGTTTCCAGCCTGTTCATAATAATAGACTTAATAACAAATAGACCTCCCTGCACGATGAAATACAGTGCATCGGCATCCTTCAATATGATCAAAACCTTCCAGAAGGTAGATTTTATTGAAGAACTGCTGGACTGGACTGCATTATTTTTAGGTGATGTACCTAAGTGTGTGTAGATATTAACAAGCACGGACTCAAAAGCTCAACTCATAGACAGGACAGGTAAAGCAGACAAAACTCAGGCAGGATAACAGAAGACGTGCATGAAGGAACACTGTGGACTCCTGCTGGACAGTGAAGAAACAACAGATTCTGAGAATACAGAGTTTAATTGTTGAAAGACTGATAACAAACTGTTTCCTCTGCCCCAAATTTGATCAAATCTTCATATATGATACATCCATCTTTACTGTCGTTACCCTCACAGTGAACAAGCAGTTTGGTAGCTCTTCGGCAGAGTGCCATATGATTATGATGAAAAATAATGGAAATGTCTCTGAGGTTACTTTATTTTGCCAACAAATAAAATTGTGACATTAGGTGCCTTGAGATGAAGGTGCCTTGAGAGGGAAATCTGACCCATCAGCACACCGAAAGGTTAGCAGTTAACCCCAACACCAGAGCTCTGATAGTACATGTACAAGGATGGATTACATGTCACGAAGTCAGGCAGCTTTGGCAGCTGGCAGATTTACTGGGAGGAGTAATAAATAGCTAAACAAAGTGACACAAATCATTTTTTACAGTTGACACTGAACACTGAGGGGGGGACCCAGGGTAGAATTACCGTCAGACAGCAATTACAAAGTACTGTACAACATAAGGCATTTTAGACCAAGAAAAGCATGACTACTCCAAATTTTGCCAACAGTGCCAACATTTTTTTTTAATATACATGACCACGTGTCATGTACAGTTAAACATAAAGCATACTACACTAAAAAAACAAACTATTGGAAAATGAAAATATCACATATATTCTATGGTACATTTAAAATAATCACATTGTACTTTTACTCACAAAAGTATAATCTAGTGTCTTTACTGCTGAGTGAAATATGAGTAAAGTAAGCCAATAAACACTAGTGCATTCTCCACAACATGATCTATTTACGAGAGTGGTGTTTATTAGACTGCTGTCAGTTAGAATTTTTACCAAAGTTTTAGTGCAGCACTCTGTATGATGACCTCATGCCACAAGCCTAAATATAAACAGTTAAGCCATATATACTGACATTCTCACACCTTTAAACTTCCTGTATGAAAATGAATACGTCACACATACTGAATGCCAGCAATAACATAACACAACATAACATAACATAACATAACATAACATAACATAACATAACATATCATAACATAACATAGTGTACATAACAAAGCACAAAATATAAGAGTGACTTTTATTATATTATATATATTTATTTTTATTATATTAGCTCCTAAAAGCCTGACCACAATATCCTGTTAGTGTTCAACCTTAAGAAGGTGATGCAATTCCAAATACAGTATATTGGTTAGAATTCCATATTGGATGATGAACAATGTTTATGCTATGTAATACTTAGACTGAACCATAAACACTTAAAGAGAGAAAGCATATAAGAATGAGGTCACCAACAAAGATTTACAGTTCAGGAAATGTATTATTTTTTTCTTTTTTTACTTATATATTTTTTCTTAATATGTTTTTCTACAGTATTAACCAGGACTGGCAAAATCGTTTAGCTGCCAGACCGGGAACCTACAAAAGAGTGGAGAGGAAAGCTAAACCTGCTGATGATCAAAAAGACAACAACAATGTCTGGAAGAGCAAGAGACCCCAGGTTCCCCCTACACTTCCCCGTGGCACAGGTTCAGGTCCACTTGGCAGACTAGGAGGCCAGAGAGGAGGCTTCTCCACTCCAGCAGTCCCCACCTACAAGGACAACAAGGGACAGGACAAGAGTTCAAACAGGCTACAGTTACTCATGTTCATCAACCAGACTCAACCTTCTGCCATTGTGTGGGGAAAGTCATGGAAGTACAACAAATGCTTGCCAACACCAGAAGAGGGTGCTGCAGCTGCATCAGACTGGGGCAAGTGCTGGATGTTTGCTACCCAGCAGCCTTACTCTGAACCAGGCAAACCTTGGCTAAATGGGCCCAACATGACAGATCTTAACAACCTTCATCTCTGGAAGAAGCCTGAGTGCAGGATGGTGGAATCAGAAGAGCTAGACTTCAGTCTTCCCCCCGAGGAGTGGCAGATGTCCTGGAGAAAATCTAACAAATACAATAAGAAGGGAGATGGATCTTCCATAAATGGAGAGAATGACCCCAAATCTGAATTCTTCACCTGGTTGGTGGAGAGTCAGCACCGCAATGAATCCTTGTACTCATCAGAGTGGAGTGACTCATGGAAATCCACTAAGCCAGCAAGTCAGCAGGATAATTTTACTGTCCCAAATGATAGTCTAATGAATGAGTCTATTGGTAGCAAGCATACAGAGAAGGATACAGAGATGAGCTCAGAATGGGAAGAAAGTTGGAGACTTGTCAACCACCACGGGTGCAACAAATACATGTCTCAAGTTAAAAAATCTCACAGTCCAGAGTGGGCCAGTTCATGGAGACCAGCCATTGTGGTCAGCAACAACAACAAGAATTCTGATCCCTCTCTAAAACAAGATCACAGAAATACCTACAATGATTATGCCCAGCAGAACGACCTACTTTTCCACAAAGACTTGCTTGTGTCACATGAGCAGAAATACAGAGATCTGTACATGCAGCTCTGCAATGAAATTAAGGCTCCCTCTGAGTGGAGTAAATCATGGCAGGTGACAAAAAACAATTCTAAACCATGTGAAGAAATAGAGAAAATACTGAAGCTCTCCCAGTCGAGGATGGAGACAGCTTTCGAGCCTCAGAAGATGGAGAAGAACACTAAGGGGCATTATTCAACATCAGAGAAAACTGACCCATGCTATGAGCAAGTGATATATCACCCAAAGAGAGAATTCAACCGATCCAACCTGCTAGATCAGAAACACCTGAAAAATGTCTTATCCACTTCAGAATGGAGGGACTCCTGGAAGACACTGAAACACAGAATGAGAATGGAGAGAAGAAGAATGAGGCCTGACCCTACCAGGCCTTTCAAATCATCTGACAAGGGAGGAGACATGAAGCCCAGTGCCTCAGAGTGGAAAGACTCGTGGAAATTCACCTGTCATCCTCTGCGTCAGGAACCTGAGTTTTGGCAGCAGGGTTGGTCCACAATATCCCAAGTTCGAGTAGATCGTGCCATGGAGCAAGACCACTTTGCACCTGTTGAACTCCCAAAGAATGGGCCAACTGGGGAACGAAGTTGGGTAGAGTCATGGAGGTTCTCAAGGCAGCAACACCGATCAGACAGACAGGCTACAGCGCAAACCAGCCAAGGAAGGTCAAATGTGGCTTCCAACCATCCTGTTGATTCATGGACAAACACGTCAGCCAGACACACAAGTCATGCTAGATCAGACTGGCAGGAAGCCTGGATGGTCTCAGATACTCAGTTCCACCATGACAAACCGTCCTTAACCCAGTGGAGGGAAGCCTGGAAGTGGTCTGCCTCCAACCCGGACCACTGGGCCGGGCATGTGCCTCGAGAGAATGATATGGATGTGTTAATGGAAATCCAACCCCAGAGAAAGAGGATTTCCTTGCAGAGAGCCAAAGCTAAAATGAGCCGATCTTTTGAAAGCCAGATTTTCAAAGAAAGATATCCTGAGAGACAATGGAGCGCTTCATGGAGAACAGGGAAAGGCACTAGCAGCACTACTCAGCAACACCATACAACTAACAATGGGCATGGAACCAAGTGGGGAATGTCATTCAGAATCGCCAATCCCATGCCCCACATGGAGCAGCCCTGGGTGGAGTCCTCTCCTAATCCATGTTACTACAAAATCATGTGGTCAAGAAGAAAATGCATACAAAATAACACAAACACCACCTTCGGAAGCAACCCTGCAACCATCAGACTTTGGGGAAGCTCCCATCGGTTCCTGCAGGGGGTCGGTGCACAGATCAAAGAAAAAACTAAATTTAAGGAAACTGTTGACCCGAGGGTGATTATAACTAAAAAGACACAAACAAAGAAGCATTTGTACTCCAACATAGAGAAGGAGAAACAAACAGACAGGAACTGGGCAGGATGCCACCTGTTGGGTAAAACTCAACCACGTCCCAAAAAAGGCACTGGTTCAGTCAAGAAGATTCAAATGGAGAATGAAAACAAAGACAAGTTGTTTGAAGAGTGGGCTGAATCTTGGAGGTTCTTGGTCCGGCCTGGTGCGATGAAAAAGATGCCTGTCAAGTCGCTCTCAGGTTGGGATGAGTCATGGAAGTTCCTCATTCCACTGTACCAGGTATTGAATGGCCCAAAGCCAAATAGAGGGCATGGCCCAGTTGACTTTTTTCAACATTAAAATGGTATAAATACACATGTGAATATAAAAGACAACAAAAAAACTAAATGCTGTACCACATGCAATTTTTCTTTGTTTCCCAGAATTTATTTGGGATGGTCAGATATGCAACAATCAAGCAAAATTATAAACTAACTGAATTGAATGGTAAAAGATTAGCTTCAATTGACAAACAAAACAAACAAAAACATGACACATCACTATCTATAATATCGTACAAAAACAACCATTAACAATATTCTTCTCAGTTCCTCAGAAAAGTAAGGATCTCTCAATTAAACTTATTTGTTGCTGTATTATGATGTAAGGAAAGCAACAAAGATAATAAAAAAGAAGCGACTGATTTAAAGAGGGAAAATGTAAGTTAAATACTGGAATGAAATGTTGAAATCTTTGTGATGTTGGACAGAAGGAAGTAAAAGGGAGTGTATTCTTCTATTTATAAAAGCACTGTGTTTTGATTAAAGGATATATAACATTAACATTGGTATGATGTATTTCTGCACCACAAAATCATACAGAACATGTCTCAAAATGTCATGGAGTTACATACAGTAAACAATAAAGTGTTGCTTTAAATGCTGTATTGATTACAAAATTGACCATGACATCCTTTTGGACCATGTAGAATCCTGGGTATGTTATCAGTGACTTCGCTCTCATTTGGTTTAGGTCATATCTACAAGACAGGCATTTCTGTGTGGGAATTGATGATGCCAGGCCCTTTACAAATGTTGTTCACTGTGGGGTACTTCAGGGCTCAGTACAAGGTCCACTTCTTTTCTCTATCTATATACTTCCTCTAGATAAGATTATATGGAAACCTTTCATTTTTATGCAGACGATAACCAGCTATATCTAAGCTGAGATCCATCTGAACACTTCGAGGTTGCACACAACCTCCGGCTTAATGGAGATAAAACAGAGATTGTGGTGATTGGTCAAGAATATTAATCAGTCTAAAATTTACATGGCTCCCCCACAATATACTCGCCCTTGACTCCCTCTGCTTTATCTCTTGTAATAATGTAATTCTGACAATGAGTACATTGAATTCAATTTTATTTATATAGCACCAAATCATAACAAAAGTTCTCTAATGACACTTTCCATACAGAGCATACAGCATACAGATGGCGATGGTGGCGAGGAAAAACTTCCTTTTAACAGGCAGAAACCTTGGGTGAGACAAGAGAGAGAGAGAAGAAGAGAAGAGTAAGGAATCAAGGATAAAGAGTATGGAGTCCAGAACATGTGATTACATCAGTACAATAAAACAAGTGAAAGTGAGTAAATAATGTGAATATAGTGAAGTCTTCAACCCATGTACTTTACGTATAGTAGAGGGTCCCCACCATGGAGAGGTTACTAGCACATACGATGCATGGTGGTGTGGAGTCCATCTTCTCACAACAATCATCCATCAGAGTCACATAAGAGGAGGAGATAGAGTAAGGAGTCAAGGGTGTGTAAAGTACGGGAGTAAAATAAGAGGGTGGACCCAAGCTCATTGGTAGACGGTCATCCACCACGACTGGTTGAGTTAAAGAGAGAAATGAGAAAGATAGAGAGAGGAGTAGTGGTGCGGGGCAGACGTCATGCAGGACCACAGCAGCAGCCACGATCCATGAGAACCTGCTGGACGAGAGAGCACAGAAACTCCAGGGAAGAAGTTTAGTTAGTAACATGCATTAACATGCATTAATGAGACATGTTTACAGATGGTGGTAGAGGGAGACAGAGACAGAGAGAGAAGAAGAGAAGAGTAAGGAGTCAAGGATAAAGAGTATGGAGTCCAGAACATGTGATTACATCAGAACAATAAAAGAAGTGAGTAAATAATGTGGCTATAGTGAAGTCTTCAACCCATGTACTTTACGTACAGTAGAGGGTCCCCACCATGGAGAGGTTACTAGCACATACGATGCATGGTGGTGTGGAGTCCATCTTCTTGGAAAAATCGTCCATCAGAGTCACATAAGAGGAGGAGACAGAGTAAGGAGTCAAGGGTGTGTAAAGTACGGGAGTAAAATAAGAGGAAGGGAAGGGGATAAAGAGTATGGAGTCAAGGGTGAGAGTAGTGGGGGAGCCAGAACTAAGGAAGAGGAGCAGAAAAAGATAAAGAGCATGGCGTCAAGGGTAACTAGAACATATGATTACATCAGAACAATAAAAGAAGTGAGTAAATAATGTGGATATAGTGAAGTCTTCGACCCATGTACTTTACGTACAGTAGAGGGTCCCCACCATGGAGAGGTTACTAGCACATACGATGCATGGTGGTGTGGAGTCCATCTTCTCACAACAATCATCCATCAGAGTCACATAAGAGGAGGAGATAGAGTAAGGAGTCAAGGGTGTGTAAAGTACGGGAGTAAAATAAGAGGGTGGACCCAAGCTCATTGGTAGACGGTCATCCACCATGACCGGTTGAGGTAAAGAGAGAAAGGAGAAAGATAGAGAGAGGAGTAGTAGAGTGGGGCAGACGTCATGCAGGACCACAGCAGCAGCCACGATCCATGAGAACCTGCTGGACGAGAGAGCACAGAAAGTCCAGGGAAGAAGTTTAGTTAGTAACATGCATTAACATGCATTAATGAGACATGTTTACAGATGGTGGTAGAGGGAGACAGAGACAGAGACAGAGAGAGAAGAAGAGAAGAGTAAGGAGTCAAGGATAAAGAGTATGGAGTCCAGAACATGTGATTACATCAGAACAATAAAAGAAGTGAGTAAATAATGTGAATATAGTGAAGTCTTCAACCCATGTACTTTACGTACAGTAGAGGGTCCCCACCATGGAGAGGTTACTAGCACATACGATGCATGGTGGTGTGGAGTCCATCTTCTCACAACAATCATCCATCATAGTCATATAAGAGGAGGGGGGTAAAGAGTAAGGAGTCAAGGGTGAGAGTAGTGAGGGAGTCAAAACTAAGGAGGGGGAGTGGAAAAGGATAGTAGTAGTAGTACGAGTATGGAGTCAAGGGTAACTAGAACATGTGATTACATCAGAACAATAAAAGAAGTGAGTAAATAATGTGGATATAGTGAAGTCTTCAACCCATGTACTTTACGTACAGTAGAGGGTCCCCGCCATGGAAAGGTTACAAGCACATACGATGCATGGTGGTGTGGAGTCCATCTTCTCACAACAATCATCCATCAGAGTCACATAAGAGGAGGAGATAGAGTAAGGAGTCAAGGGTGTGTAAAGTACGGGAGTAAAATAAGAGGGTGGACCCAAGCTCATTGGTAGACGGTCATCCACCACGACCGGTTGAGTTAAAGAGAGAAAGGAGAAAGATAGACAGAGGAGTAGTGGAGCGGGGCAGACGTCATGCAGGACCACAGCAGCAGCCACGATCCATGAGAACCTGCTGGACGAGAGAGCACAGAAAGTCCAGGGAAGAAGTTTAGTTAGTAACATGCATTAACATGCATTAATGAGACATGTTTACAGATGGTGGTAGAGGGAGACAGAGACAGAGAGAGAAGAAGAGAAGAGTAAGGAGTCAAGGAGTCAAGGATAAAGAGTATGGAGTCCAGAACATGTGATTACATCAGAACAATAAAAGAAGTGAGTAAATAATGTGAATATAGTGAAGTCTTCAACCCATGTACTTTATAAGAGGAGGAGATAAAGTAAGGAGTCAAGGTTTTGTAAAGTGCGGGAGTCAATGATAATCCACTTCCCCACCCCTCATTTTTTACTTCACCTCCTATCTTCAAACATTTTGGGTGTGGTCGAATTGTCAATTTTTCTTAGGAACCTTCCTCACTAAGTGAAATGACCTGGAAGTATTAACGTAGTGGCCATGATAAGAGATGTTCGAATCCTCTGTTAAATAAAGGAGCTTCACACTAGTACACTCCAGGGCAGACCTGCACTCACAGCCTTTTTTAAAGTACATGAACAGAAAGAGCAAGTGTGTCCTGGTGGTTTGTGGCTCCAGTTAGAACATTTCATCTTATCTACAATAAACTGACCTTCGCACTGGAAACTGAGCCACATTCCACCAGTGTGGCTGATTCACTGACTGATGGCATTAACCCTATTGAAGAGGAGACCAGGAAACCTTTCAGATCACTTGGATAAGAGGTGGAAGAAAGGTAGTCCTCTTTAAAACAAGTCCAGTCGCCTTTGACTTTCTTCTTTTACAAATTTTAAACTTTATAGGGTCTAAGCTGTTCTACTCTAAGTAACTGGACTGTGAAATCTGAAATCTAACTGGATCTGTTTAATCTAGCCTCTTTTTTTTTCAGCGTCTAACTGATCAGATTTCATCAAGTGAAAGCATCCGTACCTTGCAGCAGATCTGGTAGATTCAGAGCTCCCATCGTCAGAGTTTCCAGACCGATGACAGATCCTGTCCTGTCCTGGCATGATGTCCGTCTGCCCTTCTTCAAGCACCACTAAAAGATGTTCACCCCTCTGCTGGTTGTACTGTGTGAAGGTCAGTGCAGCCTGCAGGGCTTTTATAGGGTTCTCTCGGAACATGTGAGTGTCTTTTAAGTCAAGAGTTCTAAATTCTGAGTTCTGAATTCCAAGTTCCACACCCTCAAACAAACAATACAAATCTATCCAAATATAATTAAATATTTTTTATCACTTCATTCAAGTCTTTTAAAAAAAGATTATACAGGATGAGCAGTTAATATTACTTACTTATCCAGCAGTAATCAGCCCAGCTCTGCGTCTGTTAGCATCACGTCCACAGAGGATACTGAGCCCATTTGCCCAGGCCCATTTCTGACTGACTCGCACAAGCTCTGATCCCGTCAGTGTTTGTTTACTTGCCGAGGCTGACAACCACCTCTTCCTGGTGGTCCGAACACTGACATTCCTCCACCTCTCTGTGCTCACAGCTAAGCTAACAAAGTGAGCTAACATTAGATAGCATTTACTGACAGCAGGCAGTGTACTGTCCGTCACCAAACTCTGTATATGACTGAAAACATGATGCACAGGAGCCGGAGAACAACATGGGGGGGAAGCAAGCTCCACCCTGTCCCCTGTGGATCTACGTTACAGGTCACTAACAGGTGGACCACGTTCCAGGTTCGGACCCAGAGCCGGAACTGAAATATCATTGACCTTTATTCAGTTTTACTATGGAGCCTGTCTGGTGGAAAATGGAAAATATTCCATGGCCACAAATTCATAATGCATTTTTTCATAATGCACGAATAAGGCATGGTAATTTTGCGTGGGCATGAGAAATCTTCGAAAAAACGAGAAAAAGTCATTTCATCGGTGAGACTGTTGACTGGTATCAGTAGCTTCAGCTGCAAACATGGATAATTTTTATCTGATTTTGTTTTATTTTAATCTAGGGATGATGATTGCTGGCTAAGGCTAAACGTAGATACAGTAAGATTGTTATCCACGTCGGCGGTAATGACTCCCGGTTACGCCAATCGGAGGTCACTAAAATTAATGTTTCATCGGTGTGTGAATACGCCAAGACGATGTCGGACTCTGTAGTTTTCTCTGGACCCCTGCCCAATGTGACCAGCGATGACATGTATAGCCGCATGTCGTCATTTCACCGCTGGTTGTCGAGGTGGTGTCCAGCAAACGATGTGGGCTTCATTGACAATTGGACACCTTTCTGGGGAAAACCTGGTCTGATTAGGAGAGACGGCATCCATCCCACTTTGGATGGAGCAGCTCTCATATCTAGAAACATGGACCAATTTATTAAACGACCGAAACCGTGACAACCCAGAGTTGAGACCAGGAAGCAGAGTTGCAGTCTTACACGCTTCTCTGCGCCTCCATTAGAGCAGTTGCCCACCCAGTACTTTAGTATAGAGACTGTGTCTGTCCCCCGTCCACCTACATTGTTTAAAGATAAAACAAACAGAAGAGGAGTTCATCATAAAAACTTAATAAAAATTAAATCAACATCTCCACCAGTACAAAACAAGAGCATTAAATGTGGACTCTTGAATATCAGGTCCTTGTCTTCTAAAGCTCTTTTAGTCAATGAATTAATATCTGATTATGATATTGATTTATTTTGTCTCACTGAAACCTGGCTGCAGGAGGGTGAATATGTTAGCTTAAATGAATCCACTCCTCCCAGTCATTGTAACACTCATATTCCTCGAAGTAATGGTCGAGGTGGCGGAGTTGGAGCCATATTTGACTCAAGTCTATTAATAAATCCTAAACCTAAACTAAATTCTAATTCATTTGAAAGTCTTGTTCTTAACCTCACTCACCCAACATGGAAAACAGTACAGCCAATCCTATTTGTTATAATATATCGCGCTCCTGGCCCTTACTCTGAATTTTTATCTGAATTTGCAGAATTTGCATCAGGCTTGATCCTTAAAACAGATAAAGTAATCATTGTAGGTGACTTTAATATTCATGTAGACAACCACAATGATAGCCTTAGTACTGCATTTATCTCTTTATTAGATTCAATTGGCTTCTGTCAGATTGTAAATAAACCGACTCATCGTCTGAACCACACCCTTGATCTCGTTCTCTCATATGGCATTGAACTTGATCATCTTATAGTCTATCCACAGAATCCTCTTCTCTCTGACCATTTTTTAATAACCTTCGAGTTCATATTACTGGACTATAAGCCTTTTTGTAGAAAGTCTTACAGCAGATGTTTATCTGACAGTGCTGTTGCAAAATTCAAGGAAGTGATTCCTTCAGTACTGCCATGTCTCAATGTAGCAGAGGACTTGTCTGCTCCCATGAGCCCCTCACAAATAGATCATATTGTTGAGAGCACTACAGGCTCATTACAGACAGCACTTGACTCTATTGCACCTCTGAAAAAGAAGAATATTAAACAGAGGAGGTTAGCTCCATGGTATAGCCAGCAGACTCGCAAATTAAAGCAAGTGGCACGTAATTCTGAACGCAAATGGCGTGCCACTAAACTGGAAGAATCTCGCTTAGTCTGGCAAGATAATCTTAAAACCTACAGGAAGGCTCTCCGTAATGCCAGAACAGCTTATTACTCTTCTTTAATAGAGGAAAACAAGAACAACCCCAGGTTTCTCTTCAGCACTGTAGCCAGGCTAACAGAGAACCACAGCTCTATTGACCCATCTACTCCTCTGGGTCTAACTAGTAATGACTTCATGAGCTTCTTTAATGATAAAATTAGGACCATTAGAGACAAAATACATCTTGCCTTGCCTTCGACAGGCACTGATCTGCATTCTGATACAGCAAGTTTGGAAACAGCTGCAAAACCTGATACATATTTAGACAGCTTCTCTCCCATTGACCTTCATCAAATAACTTCAATAATTTCTTCATCTAAGTCGTCAACCTGTCTCCTAGACCCCATCCCAACCAGGCTGCTCAAGGATGTTTTACCTTTAGTTAGCCCTTCTTTACTGGATATGATTAACCTGTCTTTATTATCAGGATATGTACCACAGTCCTTTAAAGTAGCTGTAATTAAACCTCTTCTTAAAAAGCACACTCTAGATCCAGAGGTTCTGGCTAACTATAGACCGATATCAAACCTTCCCTTTCTTTCTAAGTTACTCGAGAAGGCTGTAGCTAATCAGCTGTGTGAATTTCTTCACAAGAACAGTTTATTTGAGGATTTTCAGTCAGGATTTAGAGTCCATCATAGCACAGAGACCGCACTAGTCAAAGTCACAAACGATCTCCTAATGGCATCAGACAAAGGACTCATCTCTGTACTCGTCCTGTTAGATCTTAGTGCTGCATTTGACACCATAGACCATCAAATTCTTTTACAGAGACTGGAACATCAGATTGGCATCAAAGGAACCGCCCTAAGCTGGTTTAGGTCGTATTTCTTAGATCGATCTCAGTTTGTTCACGTCAATGATGAATCCTCCGTACATACCAAAGTCTGTCATGGAGTCCCACAAGGTTCTGTACTAGGGCCACTTCTATTCAGTCTATATATGCTTCCTCTAGGGAACATTATTAGGAATCACTCCATTAATTTTCACTGTTATGCTGACGACACCCAATTATATTTATCAATCAAGCCTGATGAAACTAATCATTTAGCCAAACTGCAAGCATGCCTTAGGGATATAAAAAGTTGGATGACCTACAATTTTCTGATGTTGAACTCAGATAAAACTGAAGTTCTTGTAATTGGACCCAAACACCACAGAAACTCTCTTTCCGGAGACTTGGCCACCTTAGACGGGACCACCCTGGCCTCCAGCTCCTCCGTAAAGAACCTTGGAGTTATTTTTGATCAGGATTTGTCCTTTAATGCCCACATAAAACAAATTTCAAAGACTGCATTCTTCCACTTACGCAACATTACCAAAATCAGACGCATCCTGTCCCAAGCGGATGCAGAAAAACTAGTCCATGCATTTGTTACTTCTAGGCTGGACTACTGTAACTCTCTATTATCAGGCTGCCCCAATAAGTCTCTTAGGACCTTGCAGCTAATTCAGAATGCTGCTGCACGTGTTCTGACAGGAACCAAGATCAGAGATCACATCTCACCCATTTTGGCTTCCTTACACTGGCTACCTGTTAAATCTAGAATAGAATTTAAAATTCTTCTCCTAACATACAAAGCTCTTCATGGCCAGGCACCATCATATTTAAAAGAGCTCATAGTTCCCTACTACCCCTCTAGACCACTGCGTTCTCAGAATGCAGGGTTCCTTGTGGTTCCCATAGTTTCCAAAAGTAGACTGGGAGCCAGAGCTTTCAGCTATCAAGCTCCTCTTCTGTGGAACAAACTACCTTTCTGGGTTCGGGAGGCAGACACGGTCACCACATTCAAGACTAGACTTAAGACTTTCCTTTTTGATAGCGCTTATAATTAGGGCTGGCTCAGGCCTTCCCTTAGTTATGCTGCCATAGGACTAGACTACCGGGGGACCCCCCCCCCCCCCCCCCCCTTACTAACTAAACTTCTTCCCCGGAGTTTCTGTGCTTTCTCGTCCAGCAGGTTCTCATGGATCGTGAGTGCTGCTGTGGTCTGCTGCTGATGTCCATGCCTTACTGTAAAGCCTCTCTCTCTCTCTCTCTCTCTCTCTCTCTCTCTCTCTCAATGTAAAGCAGTTCGATAACCCTTAGAGTCCGCATAACGGGGCCTGAGGTTTTATTGTTCTGTCAATCGTTATCTCTCTTACACCTTTTCTTTGGATATTACTAACTACACCTCTTCCCCGGAGTTTCTGTGCTTTCTCGTCCAGCAGGTTCTCATGGATCGTGGCTGCCGCCGTGGTCTGCTGCTGACGTCCACCATATTTAGCATTACATGCCATATATACTCATTATTGCTACCATCCCGACTACAGCTTTGTTGGTTAATGACTTATTGCTGCTGTGCATCTGTGTTCCACTGCTACTGTAATCACCTCACCATTTATTGTAATTGATTGTAATTGTACAATATGTTTGTGTTGATTGTTCTGTACATGTGACATCCATTGCACGTCTGTCCGTCCTGGAAGAGGGATCCCTCCTCTGTGGCTCTTCCTGAGGTTTCTTCCACATTTTTTTCCCTGTTAAAAGGGTTTTTTGTGGGCAAGTTTTTCCTCACTCGAACCGAGGGTCTAAGGACAGAGGGTGTCACTCCCTGTACAGATTGTGAAGCCCTCTGAGGCAAAATGTGTTTTGTGACTTTGGGCTATACAAATAAAATTTGATTTGATTTGATTTGATTTACAATGATATTCTTAAGTCCCCTCCAGTTAGACATTTTCATTCATACAATACTGTCCTACAATGATCATCTAAAGTGAAGGATAACTTTAGTGCACAGTGTTTTAATGTACAGCCCCAATCTTAGTTGAGTTATAGGTTTATAATCTTGAATAAAAGAGTATAATTTCCTGTATTTACTGCACAACTGAGGAAGTGGGGTGAAACTGGTCTATTGGGTGAATATTCAACATTTGCCTATTTCGCCTATTATGTGTTCTAAATGTAATAGCATCACGAAAACACGAAAAAGCATCAACCACAAACCACCTGTGTTTATTTACTCATTATGAATCTGTCACAACCCTTTAGTTTCCATAAAAACATTTACAGGTTGTTTACGTTACAACACACCAACACAGGACTTAACTGCAGGACAGGCAGAGGTTCAGTACACAGGAGTTCAGTCAGATAAAGCAGGCAAACAATCCAAAGGAGTGAGGCAAGAGCGGGGTCCAAAAACAGGCGAGGGTCAAAACCGAGAAGCACACTGGGATAACACTGGAGAGTAGGATGCATAAGAATCTGGCACTGGTGAAGGGGAAACAGGGTGTTTAAATACACAGGTAATTAGGGGCGTGACAGACACAAAGCGGGAAACCGGGAGGCTGGAGAGGCAGAGCAGAGACTGACTGTGACAGTTTTTATATAATGAGCAATAAATGTGCATATTCTATTCATACCGAAGACTTTTTTTTAAATAACCCACTTGTTGTTCTACATATCGAGTTCAAAACACTTCTGATGTGTTCAGGGACTTACCATGAAGATTTCACAGCTTCTTGCTTTCCTTTAAACCCCTCACACAATTCTTAGAATAATAACAGTGAGCATCATTTGTTTACATTTCTCATTTTTTATTTTGACTTCACTCTTATTTTCCTTACAGATTTGCTGCTGTTAATTTGGATCATCATGATTAAACAAAAATATGATTACTACAGGTAAAGGTATGCATCTGTACTTGACCTTAAGGTATTGATGCTTTCCTAAACAGAAAATTGAGAACAATTGTAGTAAGTAATAGTGAGGAGTTAAAATACTAAAAGCAGTCTTTGGTTCAACATAGTAGTCATATATAAATTGGGATGCGCAATAATTAAATAGGTAAATTACATTTTCATTCATTGTCTGTGTTCTGTTTTAAACCATGTTTTTCATTTGACTCACAGAAGTCTAATTATAGTAATTTTCTCTCAATTTAATGTCATATCTTTTTTGTCTATCTTTTTTTATCATCCTCCATTTTCTTTGAATGTGTCTGTTTACTCCATGAGGAGCTGGGATCTTGTGGGGAGGGTGAAAATATTTGGTCCTCTTAGGAGCTGCACTCACACTCCGTTTGCCCCACCTTGCTTCAGAGTGCCCCAACAGCTCTTCTTCCCCTTTCAATGGTCTGTTTCACAGCTTCAGATTTAGGCCGTGCTGCAAGACATTTTCCTTGTAGCATCCATGCAGAGAGGTATGCAGCTTCCAAATGAAAGAACCAGGCCTGAGGCAGTGTTCCTTGCGTAGAATCTGAATCTTTGTGATCGAAAACCAGTTCTCCACATGGTTTGTTTGTTTTGCTGTCTGCTGTGTTATGGATCTGCATCACTTGCATATCTGCATAGATCCCCCAACACAAGGCCTGACCAAAGTGGAAAGATCCCCATGTAATCCTGAAACAACATACTGATGATCTCAGGACACTAATAAGGATTTTCCTCACAATTTACATTGACATCTTGCCCATCCGACCTGATCTGATCTTTTTTTTTTCTTTGATAAAAATGCAGAAAGGGTGAACTGGCGAGCACAGCCGTAGCTCTCTGTGGTGGTTCAGTTTTTCTTTTGATTGACTGAGTGCTGTAATCATCATCTAGATTGCTCTTGTTCTTGATGCAGGTTTTTATGACCGCTAAGATCTTTGTGGCTTCCTGAGAGGAGAGCTTGGATCCAAAAATCCTACCCATGTGGCCAAAAAATTGACTGCAGAATCTAAATTGCTGCTGCCACACAATGATTCCCTCAAGCCTTGATCACATTACTACTTTGATGTTTCTCCAGACTCGCTGATTTTGGTGAGTTGATAAAGCCTGTGAAATGTCAGTCTTAGTTTTTCTGAACAAAATAATACTATCCTGGGGCAAATTGGTACAGTTTTTGTGACGCTATTACAGTTAGAACACTGGGAAATAGGTGAATACTGTCTAGATCTCGTTCCAACGCATTAAGTGTGTCCTGACCACAGAATATTTTTTTTCCACCAATGTCACCAGATTGCTTGGACTTGGACCTCCCAAGTATTTAAAAATTGCTCTTGCAAACACAAGACTCCTTAGGTTACCAAGCAAACTGATCAGAAGCAGATATTCATATCACAACATGGAATTCTCCTTGGTGCATGGATCACTGGTGTTGCATCCTCTTTGAGTCAGATTTTATGTGTGTATGGAATTTCTTTAAGGCCACATCACCAAGCAGTGACTCCTGGCCGTCAGGTACGTCTGAACAGTACATTGTAGATTTTGTTCCTTACTGTGACTTTCAGTCTGCGCTGACTTTTGCTTTCTGTGTCTTTTCCATTGTAGTCTTTCAGTGGCACTGTTTTCTTGATTATTATTTTCTTTCCAGGCCTTAATTTCTGTCAAGTTCAAGTTTGCTTGTGTGCTGGTGTCAATCCTTAGTGCTACTAAAGCTCCATTAATTGGCAATTACACAATCCATGTATCTTAATTTTCTGAGTGCCTTTGACTGATTTTATAAACAGCTAAGCCATATATACTGACATTCTCACACCTTTAAACTTCCTGTATGAAAATGAATACATCACACATACTGAATGCCAGCAATACATAGTGTACATAACAAAGCACAACATATAAGAGTGACAAATAGTAGCTCCTAAAATCCAAGACTGACCACAATATCCTCCTCAGCCTTAAGACGGTAATGTAATTCCAAATACAGTATACTGGATAGAATTCCATATTGGATGATGAACAATGTTTATGCTATGTAATACTTAGAGTGAACCATAAAGACTTAAAGAGAGAAAACGTATAAGAATGAGGTCACCATTAAAGACTTACAGTTCAGGAAATGTATTATTTTTTCTTTTTTTACTTGTTTGCAGACCAGGAGGCCAGAGAGGAGGCTTCTCCATTCCAGCAGTCCCCACCTACAAGGACAAGGGACAGGACAAGAGTTTGTAGCAGCATACACATGCTTTACCGTTCAGCGCAGCTGCTATGTATTTAGCACTACAGGTGGGCCAGTATAAAAGCACCACCTTCCATTGGCAATTCCTCTTGCACCTCTGTCGTTACTGGTGCATCATTTCCAGGCCACAAGTTGTTGGTATGGTTGCCCAGTGCTTCACCACACTGGTCGCTTGTTCCTTTCTTGGTGCTCATGGCATGTTTGTTTGTAGGGCAGCTGTTCATGTCCTGCTCTGTGTGTCCCGTATGTGTGGCATAGTTTGTGTCTGGTAAGTGTCCTCTCTTTCTCGCCTCTGATTGATGCTGTCTGAGGGCTAATGCTAGTGTGGTCGTAGGTAAATGTCAGCGTCTTCTCTCTCTCTCCTCCTCCGATGTGAGTGGGTGTGTGTCCCTAAACAGGTGTGTGCTAGTACAGCAACCAACCGCAGTATTTACTGTTAAACGTAGTTATTAATGGTATGTTTTCTATCATTAGGTGTAACGTGCGATCAGCAGATTGGGGTCGCTGCTGCTTTGTCTTGCTGCTACTTTGTCCGGCTGCTGCTTTGTTTGCTGCTGCCTTGCTCGGGCTGCTTTGTATAAACTCTACTGCTGCTTCGCTGCTCTGCTTTACTGTTTTGACTATTTTGCTTTGCTTAGTCTCCTGCTGTGCTTTCCTCGTCCTCATCAGCCGGTAGCCTGGCATCTGCGGCCCACACCATGGACTCATGCTTGGGTGTTTTAACTAGGGCCTCCATGTGTGCGAGTGTGGATGTGCGTTAGGTTATTTTGGATCAGTTACTTATTTAAATTAGTTTTGAGCGTTTGTTTATTTTTCATTTCTTAAAGTGGGCATTTCTTGATTTGTTAAACTTATTTGCCCTTTTCGTCTTGTGATATATTTTGTTCCTTCCCTTTTTAGTTGCTGGACACTGGTGGTGGTGGTGCTCGTGCCCGGGTGGTGGTCGCTCTTCTGTTTGCTGTGTTGGGGAAAGTGGGCTTCACTTCACTGAGTGTGTGTCACATGTCGGGTATTTGAGGTATTGAGGTATTTGAGTTTTTTTTTTTTTTGGTGAATCCCCCTCCCTTGCACTAAGCCCCTGTCCATACACTCAGCTCCAGCCTTTTTTTGTTTTTCACCTTATCCTCGTCACAAGTTCAAACAGGCTACAGTTACTCATGTTCATCAACCAGACTCAACCTTCTGCCATTGTGTGGGGAAAGTCATGGAAGTACAACAAGTGCTTGCCAACACCAGAAGAGGGTGCTGCAGCTGCATCAGACTGGGGCAAGTGCTGGATGTTTGCTACCCAGCAGCCTTACTCTGAACCAGGCAAACCACAGATCCTCACAACCTTCATCTCTGGAAGAAGCCTGACTAGAGGATGGTGGAATCATAAGAGCTAGACTTCAGTCTTCCCCCGAGGAGTGGCAGATGTCCTGGAGAAAATCTAACAAATACAATAAGAAGGGAGATGGATCTTCCATAAATGGAGAGAATGACCCCAAATCTGAATTCTTCACCTGGTTGGTGGAGAGTCAGCACCGCAATGAATCCTTGTACTCATCAGAGTGGAGTGACTCATGGAAATCCACTAAGCCAGCAAGTCAGCAGGATAATTTTACTGTCCCAAATGATTGATCTATTGAACAAGTCTTTTGGTAACAAGCATACAGAGAAGGATACAGAGATGAGCTCAGAATGGGAAGAAAGTTGGAGACTTGTCAACCACCACGGGTGCAACAAATACATGTCTCAAGTTAAAAAAATCTCACAGTCCAGAGTGGGCCAGTTCATGGAGACCAGCCATTGTGGTCAGCAACAACAACAAGAATTCTGATCCCTCTCTAAAACAAGATCACAGAAATACCTACAATGATTATGCCCAGCAGAAAGATCAACTTTTCCACAAAGACAGAATGGGGGGACTTCTGGAAGACACTGAAACACAGAATGAGAATGGAGAGAAGAAGAATGAGGCCTGACCCTACCAGGCCTTTTAAGTCATCTGACAAGGGAGGAGACATGAAGCCCAGCGCCTCAGAGTGGAAAGACTCATGGAAATTCGCCTGTCCTCCTCTGCGTCAGGAACCTGAGTTTTGGCAGCAGGGTTGGTCCACAATATCCCAAGTTCGAGTAGATTGTGCCATGGAGCTGATCTTTTGAAAGCCAGATTTCCAAAGAAAGATATCCTGAGAAACAATGGAGCACTTCATGGAGAACAGGGAAAGGCACTAGCAGCACTACTCACCAACACCATACCACTAACAATGGGCATGGAACCAAGTGTGGAATGTTATTCAGAATCACCAATCCCATGCCCCGCACGGAGCAGCCCTGGGTGGAGTCCTCTCCTAATCCATGTTACTACAAAATCATGTGGTCAAGAGGAAATTGCATACAAAATAACGCTCCACATCGGTTCCTGCAGGGTGTCAGTGCACAGATCAAAGATAAGACTAAATTCAAGGAACCTGTTGACCCGAGGGTGATTATAACTAAAAAGACACAAACAAAGAAGCATTTGTACTCCAACATAGAGAAGGAGAAACAAACAGACAGGAATTGGGCAGGATGCCACCTGTTGGGTAAAAGTCAACCACGTCCCAAAAAAGGCACTGGTTCAGTCAAGAAGATTCAAATGGAGAATGAAAACAAAGACAAGTTGTTTGAAGAGTGGGCTGAATCTTGGAGGTTCTGGGTCTGGCCTGGTATGATGAAAAAGATGCCTGTCAAGTTGCTCTCAGGTTGGGATGAGTCATGGAAGTTCCTCATTCCACTGTACCAGGTATTGAACAGCCAAAAGGCCAAGTAGAGGGAATGGCCCTGTTGACTTTTTTCAACATTAAAACAGGACAAATACACATGACACACACACAAAAACACTAAACGCTGCACTACATGCAATTCCCAGAATTTTTTGGGATGGTCAATTATGTAACACTCAAGCAAAATTATAAACTAACTGAATTGAATGGTAAAAGGTTAGCTTCCATTGACATACAAACAAAACAAACAAAAACATGACACATCACTATCTATAATATCGTACAAACACAACCATTAACAATATTCTTCTCAGTTCCTCAGAAAAGTACAGGTCTTTCAATTAAACTTATTCGTTGCTGTATTATGATGTAAGGAAAACAACAAAGATAATAAAAAAGAAGCGACTGATTTAAAGAGGGAAAATGTAAGTTAAATACTGAAATGAGATTTTGAAATCTTTGTGATGTTGGACAGAAGGAAGTAAAAGGGAGTGTATTCTTCTAAAAGTACTGTGTTTTGATTAAAGGATATATAACATTAACATTGGTATGATGTATTTCTGCACCACAAAATCATACAGAACATTTCTCAAAGTGTCATGGAGTTACATATAGTAAACAAAGTATCATAAGAACCCAGACCCATTTATCCTTAAAGGAAAATTATTATTATACCACAGACCAAGTAGACCACAAAGAACACATTTCTAAAGTTTTTTTTCAGAGTAACACTTTTTATTCCCAAAGATCTGTGTTGTTACATGTCACATTGGGCGTTAGCAGTAAACATATTCCTCATTTGAAAATAAGTAAACCTGACAGTTTTTACTGCTTGCTAACACAAAAATGCCTTTTTTATTTGCATTCCCATAACATATATCAAAACTATGATTTCATTAGCAAGGTTTAACATAACATTCTTCGTCAGTTTTGCTTTGCATAACAAAATATGAACTGTATGAATGAGAATGAGGCTAGTAGCAACCTCTGCCTGGAACCTCCTTTGTTTTTTTTTAGGCACCAAGTAGTTTGCAGTCACGGCGGTAGATCAACCATGCATTAGCCAGACCTAACATGATGTGTGTGCCACCTCCGTGACCTCATGTGGTACTTGCACCTTGCAATGCATGCATCAAGCAGGTCCATGAATGTACTGTATTCTTTCACAATGTGTGGTCTGCTGACCTCCACAAAGGCCTTGTCTGCTTTGCTCCAGCACCACTTGATAATGACCATGCTTTCTTCTTTTTCCACCCTGGAATCAATCTGCGTGTCCCTCTGAAGGACACCATTTGTTCACCGATAGAGTTGTGCAACCATAACCCTAACCCTAACCTAACCAAAAAATCCAACCATGGCCAGATCTTCCAACACTTATCTTCAGCTTGCACGTTTGATACATCACTGTTGTTAATGAAATGCAGAGTTGTCAGCAGGTTCTGACGATTATGTGACATGATGTCAGCCACCATGGGACACCTTGTGTCATTTTCCCAGTATGCACGTTTTCCCGACAGTTGGCAAAGACCCACGCACAGGTAGACGCCAATCAGTATTTCCAGTTCTTTTACAGTGGTCTTTACATTGTTGTGTTGTGCAGATTTTTGTACACTGTACAAATGTGTTTGTTCCTTTAGTAACTCAAGCATTTCTGTTGTTATGAACTGAAGTACTCCAGAGGACTAAGAAGATTGTCTGGAGGTGTGACATGTGGTCCTTTGTGTCATGAGAATTTTAAAGAAAGACCCTTCAATAAGGAAGACTGGATTCAGAGTATCAAAGTTTAAGTTGAATTTATTATTCTTGTAAAAGAAGGAGAATTTAACAGTGCAACAGACAAAAGGGGTTACAGAGAAAAGGCTCCTCATGGAGCTCTAACAGCTGGTTTTTAACAAGCTGTCTTGGACACCTCCCCACTGATACGGATAATATCATAATGTCCTTTTTTGGTTACCTGTTCTTTGATTTTGTCCATGGACAGTTTCTTGTTTTTTTTGTTTTTCTTGTTCATTATCTGATTCACTACTGTCAGAATTACCACGCTCACTTGACTCATCTCTCTCCCTGTCTTGACTATTGAGATTGTAAATCTCAAAATCTCAAATCAGGGTCTTCATCTGAGCTATCGTCACATCCCTCAAACTCACTGTCATCTCCCATGATGGCCTCCAGTACATAATGAAGAGTGTAGTGCTTGTTCCTTTTCATACTATAAATTAAATAGAAATAACAGAATATTAATAACAAGAATAATACATTTACATTTTATAGGATCAGCATAGGATAGTAAAAATGTGTTAACATTATGTACAGATTTGCAAAAAAATATTTTGTAACACAAACCAAATACTTTCACATTATTTTGTGTTTCTAATTGTTCAGTCCACTTTTAATTGACCAGCAGAACACATATTTCAACGTAATATAATTGATACAGCTAAATTCATTGGGTGGGTTATTACCATTTTTTATTGTGACAAATGGGTCACATCAGGTTTTTCACTGTTTTTTAAGGCTGAAAGTCTGATGTAACATATATGTTACAGCAATATTTTTGTAACTAACTTTTCTTCAACAAATACAGTCAGACCACGTTGAAAGTAATATATAGACATGTTATCATCAGCACTGAACCTGTAAAATGCTTGAAATTACCTGCAATATAAAAATACAGCTTCTTGGAATTAGCTGCTTCATTGAAATTTGCGCCCAGGCCATACCACCATTTTAAAGAGGTCAGTTCCTGTCACAGTCACATGACTGTCACATGGTCATCACACCAGGATGTTACGTATATGTGACTTAGGGACTTAATGAGTTAATGAGACATAAAGCTTTATATGGAAGAGTCTGGGACATTCAATGTGCTTGTTACACTGGTGTCACCATGGGTTCTTATCGGTTATGATGTATTGATTACAAAATTGACCATGACATCTTTTTGGACCGTGTAGATTCCTGTGTATGTTATCAGTGACTTAGCTCTCAATTGGTTTAGGTCATATCTACAAGACAGGCATTTCTGTGTGGGAATCGATAATACCAGGCCCTTTACGAATGCTGTTCACTGTGGGGTACTTCAGGGCTCAGTGCAAGGTCCACTTCTTTTCTCTATCTATATACTCCCTCTAGATAACATTATATGGAAACCTTTCATTTTTTGTTCAGACAATAACCAGCTATATCTAAGCTGAGATCCATCTGAACAATTCGAAGTTGCACATGTCCTCCGGCTTAATGGAGATAAAACAGAGATTGTGGTCATCGGTCAAGACTATTAGTCATAGCCTAAAATTTACATGGATTTGTTGTTGCATTTTAATCTGTGATTAACATCCTTTTTGTAGTAGATAAGTTGGTTGTAATGTAAACAGTGAGTGAAAACATAAGTCAGTCAATCAAAGCCATAAGCCTTAGAGTGTGAAAATGTGTAACCATTACAACTCTTAAATTATTGTAACTTTCAAAAATGTACAAAAAAAAAAACTATACAGAGGTTGAAACTTAATTGTGTGGAAAAAGGAGGATGAGGCAGGAATGTTACAGGAGTCAGGACTTCTCCAGCCTCCTGATCCAGACTTCTGATACACAACAATTGTTTGTATGTAAATAATGGATAATGGAAACATAAGACTGTAATCACTCCCCCATAATATACTTGCCCTTGACTCCCTCTGCTTTATCTGCTGTAATAAGGTAATTCTGACAATGAGTACATTTAATTCACTTTTATTTACACGAGAGAGCACAGAAACTCCAGGGAAAAAGTTTCCATCCAACATCCATTAATGACACATGTATGTTTACAGATGGTGGTAGAGGGAGACAGAGAGAGAGAGAGAGAGAGTAAGGAGTCAAGGGTGTGTAAAGTACGGGAGTAAAATAAGAGGGTGGACCCAAGCTCATTGGTAGACGGTCATCCACCATGACCGGTTGAGTTAAAGAGAGAAAGGAGAAAGATAGAGAGAGGAGTAGTGGAGCGGGGCAGACGTCATGCAGGACCACAGCAGCAGCCACGATCCATGAGAACCTGCTGGACGAGAGAGCACAGAAACTCCAGGGAAGAAGTTTAGTTAGTAACATGCATTAACATGCATTAATGAGACATGTTTACAGATGGTGGTAGAGGGAGACAGAGACAGAGAGAGAAGAAGAGAAGAGTAAGGAGTCAAGGAGTCAAGGATAAAGAGTATGGAGTCCAGAACGTGATTACATCAGAACAACGAGAGAAGTGAGTAAATAATGTGAATACAGTGAAGTCTTCGACCCATGTACTTTACGTACAGTAGAGGGTCCCCACCATGGAGAGGTTACTAGCACATACGATGCATGGTGGTGTGGAGTCCATCTTCTCACAACAATCATCCATCATAGTCATATAAGAGGAGGGGGGTAAAGAGTAAGGAGTCAAGGGTGAGAGTAGTGAGGGAGTCAAAACTAAGGAAGGGGAGTGGAAAAGGATAGTAGTAGTAGTACGAGTATGGAGTCAAGGGTAACTAGAACATGTGATTACATCAGAACAATAAAAGAAGTGAGTAAATAATGTGGATATAGTGAAGTCTTCAACCCATGTACTTTACGTACAGTAGAGGGTCCCCGCCATGGAAAGGTTACAAGCACATACGATGCATGGTGGTGTGGAGTCCATCTTCTCACAACAATCATCCATCAGAGTCACATAAGAGGAGGAGATAGAGTAAGGAGTCAAGGGTGTGTAAAGTACGGGAGTAAAATAAGAGGGTGGACCCAAGCTCATTGGTAGACGGTCATCCACCACGACCGGTTGAGTTAAAGAGAGAAAGGAGAAAGATAGACAGAGGAGTAGTGGAGCGGGGCAGACGTCATGCAGGACCACAGCAGCAGCCACGATCCATGAGAACCTGCTGGACGAGAGAGCACAGAAAGTCCAGGGAAGAAGCTTAGTTAGTAACATGCATTAACATGCATTAATGAGACATGTTTACAGATGGTGGTAGAGGGAGACAGAGACAGAGAGAGAAGAAGAGAAGAGTAAGGAGTCAAGGATAAAGAGTATGGAGTCCAGAACATGTGATTACATCAGAACAATGAAAGAAGTGAGTAAATAATGTGAATATAGTGAAGTCTTCAACCCATGTACTTTATAAGAGGAGGAGATAAAGTAAGGAGTCAAGGTTTTGTAAAGTGCGGGAGTCAATGATAATCCACTTCCCCACCCCTCATTTTTTACTTCACCTCCTATCTTCAAACATTTTGGGTGTGGTCGAATTGTCAATTTTTCTTAGGAACCTTCCTCACTAAGTGAAATGACCTGGAAGTATTAACGTAGTGGCCATGATAAGAGATGTTCGAATCCTCTAACTGTTAAGTAAAGGAGCTTCACACTAGTACACTCCAGGGCAGACCTGCACTCACAGCCTTTTTTAAAGTACATGAACAGAAAGAGCATCAAGTTTGTCCTGGTGGTTTGTGGCTCCAGTTAGAACATTTCATCTTATTTACAATAAACAGACCTTCGCGCTGGAAACTGAGCCACATTCCTCCAGTGTGGCTGATTCACTGACTGATGGCATTAACCCTATTGAAGAGGAGACCAGGAAACCTTTCAGATCACTTGGACAAGAGGTGGAAGAAAGGCAGGCCTCTTTAAAACAAGTCCAGCCTTTGACTTTCTTCTGTAACAAATTTTAAACTTTATAGGGTCTAAGCTGTTCTACTCTAAGTAACTGGACTGTGAAATCTGAAATCTAGCTGGATCTGTTTAATCTAGCCTCTTTTTTCTTTCAGCATCTAACTGATCATCATATTCATATTCATATTCACACACTGTATCTGCCGCAGGCTACATCACACTGTTCAAATACACTGATGGATTTTGTATGACTGTGAATGACTGAACAGTGCTTTGTTTTTTGTTGCTGCTGCAAAGAATTGTGGGGCAGCATTACCTCCTTTCTTTCATAAAGTATGGTCTGGCGTATCCTATGCTAAAGGAGATATTAAAGGAAGCATTGAAGCTCCTTTCCTTAACAGTTAGAGGATTCGAACAGCCCTTATCATGGCGGCTATGTTAATACTTCCAGGTGATTTCACTCAGTGAGGAAGGTTCCTAAGGAAAAGTGACTATTTGACCACACCCAAAATGTTTGAAGACAAAAGAGGAGGGAGGGAGTTTTAAAGGTTCACTGAATTGCAGTTGGATCTCCTTGTGGTAAGGAGGGGAAATGCATCTGTAATCGTGCAGTTTGTAACAACCACCCCTAGATTTCTGCATAATATACGTCCAGTAACAACCTCACTACAACCACTCTGACAGGAGTTGCAACACTCCTACACCTAAGCAGTTTTCATATATATATATACATATTTAACCAATAATAACATTTAAGCTGAGCAGAAAGCATAAAGAGCAATGATTACACTGAGGAGAGAGAAAATAGAGTAATGGTAGGATGCACTTATCATCCCAGGAATGGCTTCTCACGCAGCAAAAAGACAGCTGGAGTTTCTTCAGCAGAGAAGGCCTTTTGTTCTGGACAGATTGACACTGAGTGGCCTGATCCTTCATCTGTTTCTTCCCCTTTTAGGATATTTGAAATAGAACAACAATGTAAGTAGAGATAAAACATAAACCTAAATTATGCACACAAAGACAACAGGAAACCTTTCAGATCACTTGGATAAGAGGTGGAAGAAAGGTAGGCCTCTTTAAAACAAGTCCAGTCGCCTTTGACTTTCTTCTTTTACAAATTTTAAACTTTATAGGGTCTAAGCTGTTAGCTGTCTAAGTAACTGGACTGTGAAATCTGAAATCTAACTGGATCTGTTTAATCTAGCCTCTTTTTTTCTTTCAGCGTCTAACTGATCAGATTTCATCAAGTGAAAGCATCCGTACCTTGCAGCAGATCTGGTAGATTCAGAGCCCCCATCGTCAAAGTTTCCAGACCGATGACAGATCCTGTCCTGTCCTGGCATGATGTCCGTCTGCCCTTCTTCAAGCACCACTAAAAGATGTTCACCCCTCTGCTGGTTGTACTGTGTGAAGGTCAGTGCAGCCTGCAGGGCTTTTATAGGGTTCTCTCGGAACATGTGAGTGTCTTTTAAGTCAAGAGTTCTAAATTCTGAGTTCTGAATTCCAAGTTCCACACCCTCAAACAAACAATACAAATCTATCCAAATATAATTAAATATTTTTTATCACTTCATTCAAGTCTTTTAACAAAAGATTATACAGGATGAGCAGTTAATATTACTTACTTATCCAGCAGTAATCAGCCCAGCTCTGCGTCTGTGATACTCACAAAATAAGTGATTTTGTTGAGGTATTATTGTTTTATTTCATTTATAGTCTTGGCCAACTCTGAATATAAAGTCACATTGGGAATCACACAATGACGTGCTGTTGCGTGTAATGGGCACTGGGTGGCAGCACTTGCCGGCAGCGTCACTGGGACTCTTGGACTTGTACCGCGAAAGTGGGGGCTCATAATCCTGGTGAATGGAGAAGGAGCAACACTTGTCCTGTTTTGCTGATTTTTTTAAATAATTTCAGGTTAGTCACTTACTTGTCCCATGACTGCATATGTTTATAAGTTGATTTTAATCCCCAGTGGTGTGTGGTTCATAAACTAAAACCTCGTTAAATGTGTAAATAAAGTAAAACGGCACAATACGTGATGAGGTAGCGGAGAAAATGGCGTCTAACGCCGTATTCATTCATTTGTTTCTTTTGGCTCCGGGACATTTGTGGGTCATTAGTGTATGTGTGAAAATCAGTTGTGTGTGTGTAGTACATCGTTCAAAATGTTCAAGTTAAAGCTAATGTGCAGTTAAGATCAGCTATGGCTTGGGTAAATATAAATTGTAAACACGGATTAGTTCAGGAGTTAAAGCGGCAAGCTATGGGCTAGCCATGTTTAGGTTTATTATTTCAGTTGGTATTGACATAGTGTAGCGTAAAATAGTTTAACTGCAAGATGGATTTATTCTGTTATATTAAGTGAACATTTACTACCTAAAGTACTTTATGTACAGTCATATGAAAGAAATAATTTTTCAGTGAGAAGATGAAGAGGACGTGTGTGTAAGGGCCAAACACATACATGATGGATGTTAGACAGGTGACATGATAAAAGGGGAAATGTTTATTTTTGGGTTAATACAAATGGTGATACATTTATTTGTTTGGAACTATGTAAAAAGAGACATTTAATGTAAATGTTACCTTAAAACGTGGAATACTTTGCTGAAATGCAGACAGAATAACAGATATAATGCATTATTGCAGTGAAATGGTTAAAATGAGAATAAATCATAATCCTGGTGAATGGAGAAGGAGCAACACTTGTCCTGCTTCGCTGATTTTTGTTTATAATTTCAGGATTATCTATAATCTGTCAGCGGGGTCCAAGCTGGGACACGCTACACGTCTGTTAGCATCACGTCCACAGAGGATACTGAGCCCATTTGCCCAGGCCCAGTTCTGACTGACTCGCACAAGCTCTGATCCCGTCAGTGTTTGTTTACTTGCCGAGGCTGACAACCACCTCTTCCTGGTGGTCCGAACACTGACATTCCTCCACCTCTCTGTGCTCACAGCTAAGCTAACAAAGTGAGCTAACATTAGATAGCATTAACTGACAGCAGGCAGTGTACTGTCCGTCACCAAACTCTGTATATGACTGAAAACATGATGCACAGGAGACGGAGAACAACATGGGGGGGAAGCAAGCTCCACCCTGTCCCCTGTGGATCTAGGTTACCCCTAGGTAATAGGTGGTCATTGAGTTTTATTCAGTTTAAATTGGTGGACAATACATTTTTACCGGTGACTCTTTTCCAACAGTGTTTGACAGTCACTCAGTACGTGTCTGTGATTGGCCGCTACTTGAGTTGGTTGGATTTAGACACGAGGACTGAGATTGAGGATCATGGTGAGGGCAAGAATGTCAGCCAATCACTGACAGGGTAGGGCGGGCCTACACTGAAAAGAGAGCAGTGACAAGTACTTGATGATGAGACGATACAATGTTCTAAAAACACTGACGAAAAATGTACCAATGTGCGTTTTTGTTGACAAATAAAAATATATATATATAATATATAAGAAAAAGCAAAATCCAGTCCTGCTGTCATGTTTGTTTCCACACACACACACACACACACACACACACACACACACAAAACTTTACCTCCAGTGGCTAAAAATCAAGGGGACTCGATCCTGCTATCCCCAAGTGTATGCAGGACAACACATGCAGGACAAAATATCTAAAGGTTGCTCAGAGCTGCTGAGAGAAGGAGAAGCTCTGAGCAGAACTCCCCCGGCTCCGGTGACTCAGTCCCAGCAGACACCTGCTGCTCCATCACATACATCCGTAGCTAAGCTAAGTAATTTCATGTTAGCCAGGTGTGCTACTAATCACAGCAATTAATTCTAAATAATGCCAATTATCATTATTAAGCAGTGTGTTCATACTGTGTCAGCTAATTTCTGTCATTTTCCATCACTGTGCAACTTTCCAATGCAAAGATCCAGATAGTGAGTGAGTGTGAGTGCCTTTTCATTGAAATCTGTTTTATTCTTCATGACGTGACGGAAACAAAAAATGAGAACAAATTAACAGCATGTATTGAAACACGGTACAGGTGAAAAAGATGCAATGCAAGCAATAAAAAATAAACAAAATCAATTAATCGTAGTTAAAATGTAGTAAAAATGTTATAAAAAATAAACTAAAATAGAATAAATAATAAATAGTGACACAGTCAGAAAATACAGGAGCCTGTCCTGCCATCAACTGGACAGGTAAAAATAAAGTGTGACAATGGCCACACCCCCTGTGCCAATTACCAGAATTAGAGGTGACCTACAAACATGTGATCTAAATTATTAAACAACATATGTACACACATTTCGGCTTCTACAGCAAATAATAAATACATAAATAAAACATATAGGCCAGGCTGAATAGATTGATTTTATGTTATTTTATTGGATATTAGAAATATCTTTATGTTTTCAGCTCCTTAGACCGTTGTTAAAGCTGTACCAGCAGCTTGGAGTATCATGACTGAATGCAGCAGCATCAATCAGTCCATTTATAATGTGAAATATTATAAGTCAGTGAAGGATTAACTTTCAGACTTAAGTGTGTTGACCCAGCTGGTTTGGTGTTGACAGATGTACAGTGTGCAGCAGGACTCCAGGTTTTGTCTGTGACTCACTATGCTCTGGTCATGCTTCTTTATTAGAATGAAGTCCTATTCTGATTCATATCCGGTTACAGTGAGAGGAGAATGATTGGTGGTCAATATATAATGAGGCTGAAGAGAAAGGAGGAGGAGGTGGACAGTGATATATGAAACTGGAAGGAAGAAATTAAAAAATAAATACAACTGCATGCATTTCACAGAATGCATTCTTGCCTCCTGTTCAGGGCTGTGATCAAATAGTCTATTTTGCTTAGGAACCTTCCTCACTGAGTGAAATGACCTGGAAATATTAACATAGCCGCCATGATAAGAGCTGTTCCAATTCTCTAACTGTTAAGGAAAGGAGCTTCAATGCTTCCTTTATTATCTCCTATAACATAGGATACACTGGACCATCCTTTAGGAAAGGAAAGGAGGTAATTCCCACAATTCCTAGGGGTAGTGACAGAAAATTGATGCACTATTCAGTCATTCACAACCAGACAAAATCCATCAGTGTATTGAACAGTGTGAATATGAACACACGTGTTGACATCTTCATGAAACTTCAAACTTCATGAAGTGTGTTCTATTGTTGACTGTGGAGCTGCGTTCACACACAGAGTAAGAACTGTTTGTAACTGAGACATCCAGAGTCCTGCAGATCATCCTGAAGTTACTGTTGCTGAATTATATATCTTTGCCATAACTTGCTAATGTGTTTCTGTATTAGTGGACAGGAGCGTGAGCGACCATACCAGTGTAACAAACACTTCATCTGACTTCTGTGACAGGTGGACATATTTATTTATTATTTGAATTCTGACATTGATGATGAAATCATATTTCACCGGGGTGTACACGTTTATATGTCATGCATGAAAATCTATTAAGTATCTCAGATAAGTGTTTTGTATCCATCTTCTGATCTTTGTAGTTCCTCACTCCTTATGAACTCTCCTTCACGTCTTTCCTCGTGATGTTTTCCATCGAGGTTGAGGAAAAATGGATAGGAAAGGACTTAGGAGCTGATTTTTCTGACTACACAATGAATCATCTGTTTCGCTGTAGTTCCTCTAATGCCCACTAGATGTTACACCAACAAATCTAACAATATATTTGTCAATATATTTGTGAAATCAATATATTTTTTGACATAGAATCATTGGAAATATGCTTAAATGTTCTCACAGTGGGTCCTTGCGGATTGACTCAGAGAGGTTGTTGTAAAAATAGCAGTGCAGCCACCTGGTCTACAGCTCGAGTTGACCTGCTGCAGTTTTCTGTCATCAGCAGCAGAATGACCTGAGGATCCTGTTACAGGTGAGGGGGTCTCCTGCTGCTCTGTGACCTCACAGAAAACTGACCTGTGAACAGCTCCTCTGCTTTAAGATGAATCAAGAACGTTCAGCAAGTAAACATTAGTCTGCGTTCACGTCAAGTGTAAAGCTGCTTCACTCACTGATTTGTTTGGCATACTGGATGTTGTCACCATGTGTTTTTTTGGAGCCAGAAGTGACCACATTTTGGATGAGGGGGTGGAACTGGTGGGTGACGTATCTGCGAGTTGGGCCGTGCTTGGTGTTGACTCTGTTTTAAAGCAGAAAAAGCAGAAAGCAGAGCAGAGCCTGGTCACAAACTGCACAACCTGCACAGATCTCCAGGTTATCACAGTGCTGACACACAGAGGCAAGTGTTCACATTCACACCTAGAGTCACCAATTAACCTGCATGTTTGTTGGAGGAAGCTGGAGCACCTGGAACCCACAGAGACATGGAGAGAACATGTCAACTCCTCACAGAAAGGTCCCAGTCAACTGGTGTGTTGGAAGCCAAAACCTTCTTGCACACTAAAATCTGTTTTTGAACAAAAAAAATGTGGAGCAGAAGTAGGAAATACAGTTGCTATCAGCACTGCCTAGTTTACAGTTTTCACAGGCATGTCAATCATAAGGTAAGAATGCACTAAAGCATACCCCGCTTTATCTTCTATTTTACACTATGTGTGACCATCATTTACAAAATGAACATTGTGTTGTATGGAAGAAGACTTGAAAATAACTGTGACTGTATGGAGACGCAAAAGGACAGCTCCAGCTTCAGTCAGGCCAGTGGATGGTCTACATCAACAAAATATCAAATGGCAGGGAAGGTTAGCTAACATTCTGTGCATGCGTGATAAGCTTTCTTTTCCTTTGGCAGTAGTAACTCAAAAAAAAAAAAATCCTACTTATATATAGTTCCATGACACTCAGTGAATGATGACACATTATGGCCTGTTTAACAGCAGCTGCACTTACTGGCGAAGTCACACTGGGCCTTCAGTCTTGAAGGAGCTAGGTGTATCCACAGCAGGAGTTGTAGCTAACCTTTCTCCTTCAGTTTTTACATCCCCAGTTTTGTACCAGTGACAGTGTAAAGAATGGACTGCGTATGTGTGACGTCACCCACAGGTTTCTGAAGAGCTGTTGTTGCTGTTGTTTTTAAGCTCAGTGTGTTGGCGCTGGCTGCCTCCATGTTGGCAGTCCTGCTTCTTCTGCCTCGCAACTAATCTAAAAATGAGCAGAGTGGGATCATCAGCTGAGACGAGATGAACGATGCTACTAATTAAGCAATATTATACAAGGCAGTGTTCTTTAACAGCATTATTGGCACACACTGAAGTGCCATTAATAAGTTAAAGCTCACCCTCAAGTGCAATGTTGTGATTATACAACAATTGTCAACTTAAATAAAACATATAATAAAAAGATATTCATGTTTTGAGGCAATTTGCTCTCAAAATAAATATCTCTTTGCTGTTTCGCTTCTGATCTCCGTTTCTATGGATACACCAGGTCTGACTAATACCTGGAAAACAATCAGTCACAGCAGTAGACTCCTATATGAAATGGAACACAGTTCACTAGTCCAGCAAGTAGCCTGAGCCTTAGCAAGGACCTAGCAATGGTATATAATTATGCATATTTTTAATCCTTAATATAATGTGAACAGGTGAGTTGTATATAAATTCACCCTCAGTACAGTTGTCATGAACGGGGAAATTAGCTATAGAGACCAAAACTGTTTTTTGTACCAGGCTGTAAACATCTTTATTTCTGCTGTGAAGTTGGACAATTTGAACATGGGGACTTATGGAGACTGACTCATTCTCACGTGGACATTCAAGGAAATGGAGTTTTTGGCACTTCTGCATCAGCTTCACTTCCCAGCCATAGAGGTTGTTTGGTTTGTACATGTTACTCTTCATGTTCTAACGCAGTTGTTCATCTCGATTCAACCAGGAGTGTTTCAGGAATGATTCAAACATTACGAGCTAAAACTGAAGTTGTCAATAAGAAAGAGAACTAAATGTTTACTGCGGGGACCCAAAACTCTAATACCCTAGACAATTATAACACTGACACAGAGGGAGAAAGCTGGCTTGGATTTTTGCCAAAGTATGACACTGCTGTGTCTAGCATGCAGAGTAACTCTGGTTAGGTCACGGCAATAGTTTCCGATTGGCTCAGACACGCTCACAGCTGCCCCGTTCATTTTTGTTGCACCTGTTGAATACAGATTACTTACACATACATGTTTTCATTCAATTCAAGCCACTTCTCTGCGTTTCCAGGCTGCCGGCTGCTCTCATGTTTGCCTCACCCTGACTCTAAATTTAGAGCCGCAACTCTGGATCTGTTTACGAATGGTGTAAAAATAGTGAGCAGAGGGAAGCCTGCTCGCCACAGAGCAGAGATATACAGTACAGACAAAGTGTAAGCTCATAAAAGTTAACCACAGAAGACGGCCAAAGAGCAATAGACAGACAGGCAGGCAGAGAGACAGACAGGTCCCTTTGTAGCTACTGTAAAGGTTAGAGACAGACAGGCAGAGGACGCAGACATTGTGCGGTTCATCTTAACTGTTATTGGTTGTAAAGCAGGGGATGTAAACAGACAGACAGACAACCTGTGAGAGACAGAATGTCATCAGGTAAGTCAGGACCCTTTTCTGGTTTCTCTGAACAATTTTATTTAAAACAGTATTTATTATTTTAAAAAAATCTATCATTAAATGAAAACATTCTGTTGGAATGAGTATTTGTTTTGGAGGAGCTAATAGCACCCTTTATGCTAGGTAGGTCCATGCTAAACACTGTAGGGCTGCTATACGGTGCAAGCTTAGGGTCACGTGACCGACTAAGGCAGCCCAAGACAATGTTGAAAGTGGGCTCCACTGATTTAGCACGAGAGTCAGTTTACAGGTGATGGCACTACTCTGTTTGGGACAATAGTTATTGTCTGATGAGTGCCTTTAGTGATGTCACTTAAGGCAGCTTGACTCCAGGCTACATTAGCCACAGTTAGCAACATAGTCAATTCCGATCACAAAACTCTGCTGTGAACGGGACAGTGTTGTTGGATTGCATGGGAATGAAGAATCTGGACTAGATTGCGTGTTAAATCACCTGCACCTTTTTTTCTCAGTAAACCTACACACACACATACACAGTCTTGGTATTGTTGAGAGTATGCCAATGTCACAATTCCCCAGAAAATCTCAAAACATACAGGTTACTGCGCTGGATTTGTTTTGTGTCTAATGAATCCTGTATTTCCATCAGCAGCCTTTGATGCAAATAAAGTTACACTTCATATACAGTGTTTACCTACTTGTAAAATCTTTTTATTTAATAAAGCTCTTTACAGTGACTAAAAGTCAGTCACAGATTTACTCTTGTCCAGCAGCTTCTTGCAGAGTCACTCTCTCATTTTCTCTTTTTGTCTTCTTCCATCATCCTCTTCTCATCACCTCTTATGCCATTATGTCCATTGGGATGGCAGAGGATGGTTGTGTTGCCTGCTGGCTTGCCATCTGCATTCCCCCATGAAACCCTCTTCTTCTCAGAGGTTCATAATGCCTGTGGTACAAATGCTACCACTCCTTTGGTGCTCTGACCTCACAGGCCAGGCTGTGGCTAACAAACTGAGCTAATATTAGCTAACAACAGTTAGAGTTTGCAGCAATTTACTTACTGACAATCAGGAAACTGTCAATCAGCGGCCAGAGGATGTCAGAGGGAAAAACAGAAGACATTCTCTAAATAAAATATTATCCAGTTTCACCAAAATCAGTCAAATAGTATATATAGATATAGAGCATAACAGTGACAGAGACAAAATTCACCTGCTGACACGTCAGTGAAACAAAAATGTATTTAAATCTACAACAGTTACACAACAGGACTTCTCTGTCTCTATCTCTGTGCAGCCAGCACAGAGGGAAGTCCAGAATATGTTTGGACTAGCTTCGTCCGGTTTAGAGGGAAACTTCCAGTCAGCTCCATCAAAAGGAAACAAATCTATCATCTAACAAGTGTTAAATTCTTGTTATTTGATTCTCAGCAGTTTTCACAGGGGCTTATTTAATGTCATCATGTGCAGGGGGTGATGGTGTGGTAGGCCTGAGCTCATTTCCTAATTTTAAATCATCGTTATTTGGATAAGTCAGCCTCATTTATCAACACAGACAGTGGTAAACCCCAGAGTCCATCTTCCAGACAGACAGGGATTAACGTCTGTGAACTTCTTTTACACAGAGAACTCTATAACACCTTTAACTCTATGGCTTGTCTATATTATAATTGTCATTGAAAGGACCATATAGATGTTTTTAGGAAATTTATCTCATATATCGGTGTAGTGGCTTAACTACAATAATAAAAGAAAGCAGCTGACAGAGGCTTATGAAATAATCCATCACTGTCAGTCTCAAGTCTCAGTCAAAGTAACGTTATCTTTGGGTAGAAATATGAGAGCAGGATGTGATTTGATAGTCTGTGAAAATTCTTTAAAATGACACATGAAATCAGGGCATCCATGTTTAATTTTTTTTCCAATTAAAAAAACCCATCTAAATGTTGACTAAATTATAATGTTTCACATTTACATGAAATAATACAGAACATTTTTATGGAATGTTTCTGTCTCTTTACTAAAAAAAAGTTAAAAACAATGTAGGATTTAATAATAATTAATCAATTTTAAATCTCAATCTTACCAATATCTCTTAAACGTGTATTTCCATCTTTACAGACTCAGAGCTGTGGTGTTTTCTTCTTGTTGTTGAAGCCCGTTGCTGAGTTGAGTTTAATTATAGAGTGACGCCTGTCGTCTTGTGTCCCAGTTTGACGAGTCATTCTTCACAGGAACTGAGAACCGGACCAAAACTAAACTAAAGTAATACATATTGTGTTGTTGGTATGTATGAACAGCAGACACGCTCACGTGAATTGTGTGTGTATGTATACTTAATGTTTCATATACCTGGAACGCAGATCATGATGATCATGATGGTAGTTTATGTCTGACATGAGATGGTATTGAGTAGGGATGTCACAATATCAAATTTTCACTACATGATTATCAAGGCCAAGATAATACATCATAACAATATTATCTCAATATGTATAGAACATTTGGAGGAGAGATGGAGAGAATCTGTAAGCATAAATGTTCAAAATTGTTTATATACAATCATAGTGTATGTGAGAGTGTGACCCACCAGGCGAGAATAAGAAGTGCATTGTAGAAATCCAATGATTGTTTCTGCTGTGTGTCTTTCAGGAAACACAATGTTGACAAAAAAGGGGGAGCAGAGATCGTTCGGCAACGGGCGGCTGAGAGACCAATGGGAGAAGATAGCTCAGAGCGAGGCGGACCAGTGCAAACAGGAGGCTGAAAGGAAGCAGAAAAGTACCTGCAAAATGTGAGATTATGTGATGCTATTACTGTTTTTTACAGTGAAGAAAGCTTGTGCATAAAAAATAACACTAAATCAATCATACCATACAGTAAACATATTGAAAATGTCGCTAAACCAAAGCTACAGTCATTTTCACGTAAAGTCTGTGCAGTCCTGAGAATCCAGATAGAATTTTTCAGTCCAGGATTTTGTGGGCGGTCCTTAAAGAGTGGTTTGTCTGAGTGGTTAATACAGTGTTTCTCAACTGCTAAAATTTATTTTTTTAAATTAAATTAAAATTTCTGAAACCTTGCTCCATTTTCTTAAAACATTAAACACAAAACCTCGTCTTCAAGCACTATTTACAAAACCTCTGACTCTGGCAAAATCAAACTTCTCAATCCTCAAAACAGTTTTACCTGTGCTCAAACACTTCTCTCAAATCACAGCCAAAAAGACACTGTCAAGCAGTCAGTAAACAATACACCCAAAGTAGAAAAACACATTGCTCAAAACATGTAGCTCTCAGGGAGAAGTACATTTTTAATCTCAAAATAAATTTCATATTTTGATGAATGAAAACATCATCAAACAACATCACAGTAGCTCAAAACTGATCAGAAATGACTCTCTGCTTTGCTTTTGGCAATTTTTTTTGTTCTTCCTCCTTGTATTTTTATAGTACTGTACCGTGCATCTCACAAACTTGTCCTTTGTCTCTGTGATAGTCAAAATCTATTGAGCAGTCAGTGCTGTAAACAATTGGAAAGCACAGTGTTCAGGGCCAGACAATGTGTTTATTGCAACTCTACAAGAAGTGCATGTGCAGTTACAAAACATATTCATGCAGTACAACACACACAGCGATGAACTTTACAAACTTTATTAAACAGCTGCATGTAGTGTAGTATAGTAAATCTACAATTACAAAAATACAGTAGTATACTGACCCTGTTCTGGACACAGAAAATCTCAAATTGGGTTACACTGTAAGTCCTGCTTCCCTCATTGTCAGTCCACAGACAAGAACATGGTCTATGATTGTTGCTTAAATTTCATCGGATATTTCCACTCTTTGTCTTCCTCTTTCTCTTCGTCCTCCTCTCCTTCTTTCTTGTCCTCCACCTCTTCCTCCTCGTTCCCACTTTGTATACGCACTCGTCCTCTCACATAGTTTCTTCTAGCCATTCTCAGACTTTCACATTCCACCTTCAACAACCTGTATGCTCTCTGAAATGGCTTATATTGGTTGTGTCACATCATTTGGAACAAGGGAAATCAATTTTGAGTGGTTGAGTGGTCTTAATCAATGACATGTCTGCTCTATTTGTATTTACACACGTGGATGACATGTGCATTAGAGTACATTATGTGTTTTGAGAATGAGGATGTGTTCAGAGTTTTGCTGAAAAGTGTAAGTGAGATCTGCAAATTGTGTTTTACCATGTGAAATGGTTTAAGGTGACAACAGACTGAACATTTAGCTAAAGTTCAGGCAACTGAGAACTTTGCAGCCAATGGGTTTTAGTGTTTTAGCAATTGAGAAAAACAAAAGCTTTACTTATAATAACCTCTTGTTCAGAAATCTCACACAACTTTTTTAAAGTTGTGCCTGAACTCAGCTGACCCTAACCTGATAACTCAAACTAACCAACTAATTTGTGGAGCTGGTTGAAAGGAAGCACTACCTGAATGATGATTTGAGGGCAGAAAAACACAAAGTTTTCTACAGAACAAATGTGGTTCCAGAAAAATGCATTGACAATTACAATTCAATGGAAACACTCTTTGGTCCGTGCCATGCTTGAGTTATATGTACATAGGATTAAAAAGCAAATGGGATGTGCAACAGAAGCACACTACATTCACAATATATGCATCATTTCTCCAAACATACACTTATTAATCACAATCATAATCTTTTACATCATCACCATTAACATTAAGATTGATGACACATCTCCACTTCCTTCCACTGTCCAGAAATTAGGCCAAAATATCCCGGTATTTTACCCAAAATATTAGAAACCATTGTTGAGACAAATTTATCTGACATGTCCATGATTGCTGTCTGATCTGCTATGAAGTAATGCCATGGAGTAAGCTGGGTTTATGACCGACAGTTTAGCCAGCCACTAAATGTTTTTATATCTCTGGAGCTGTCGTCCATCTTTTTAGGTGTCGATCATCATCACTGGCGAGGGTAGAGGTGCACAATGGAAAGTTTCACATTGATAAAATGCAACACATTGCATTAGGGGATTGTTCGTAGAAAGTAGTGTACATGCACACTACCGTTACTAGTGTTACTGCTACTAGTTCCATTGTGGCTTTTTTGTTTGCTTCCGGTTTCGGTTGCAGATGGGTGGGCAACTGGCCCAAGCAGTTGGAGAGTGGAGTTGATCGTTAGTCCTCTTGCCGTGCCTAGGTCTTCTGAGCAAAGGATTACAGCCCCACACCATACGGGCCCAAGCATTACAGCATTGGGTGATGTACAAACCCATCTGTCATGCGAAACCTGGCCGACTACTGTATGGTGAAAGCAGGTGCTGACGTCATCAGCAGCACAGGACGACAAGATGGCGAGCTCTGGTTGGCGTCCCGATATGGGGTAAAGAGGTTTAAGTCAAGTAAGTCATACGTTTCACAGAATTAAGAATAAAATAGCACAATGTAAATATTTAGTCATTTCCTAAAATTCCTTTTGTGTCATAGGCAATTGTCACTATATGAGTAGAGTTTCAGACACATTTGGTTTCTCCTAAAAGACATTTTTCACAGCAGATATGTTGATTTGTCATGTTAGGTGGAACTAACGATGGCTTCTGCTCCATTTAAGTATCCCAGTAAAGCATACCTAATCTGACCCTAACCCTGTCTTAAAGCTGCATTCACATGAATTCAGGCAGACGTCAAACAGCAGATGAACACCTTTTCATCAGCACATAGAAAAGGGAGTCTAATAGAATGCAAGGATGGCAAAATAAAACACACTTTATGATATATTGCTATGGGGACCTCTATTGTTTACAAAAAATGGAATAAAATATACAGATGATGAAATTGATGAAGTTGATAATGTTGATAAAATTCTGATGGCTGCGTGAGGGAACTACATCTGGTGGTAACAACCTTCCTGAAAGATGGTCAAAAATGACGATATTTGACTTTTGCTTCCATTCAAACCAAACATACAGTTTCTATCAACATACAAATTTAGCAAGAATGTACATGCTTAAACAGTTAGATCTCAGTTAATAAGCCTGGAGATTTGTGCTTTAGTAATATGTGTTTACACTTAAAATTGGGTTAACCACCATTTGAGCAGTTTTTAAGCACTTCTGGACCTGGTATAACCCTGTGGAAATAGAAAAGCTCATCAAAAGCCCATATATAACCCTAATGTATGCAGAGGATTTCACTTTTTAATAACTTCCACCTTCACACAGACTACCTTCATCTGTCATCGGAGGCGACTGAGGCTGTCCACAAATCATACATCTCTGTTTTAAGTTGAATCTTGCCACCACAGTTGGCAGCACTTCGGAGTGCAAAAGAGAGTCACCAGATTTGTCCATCCAGAGCTTCCTTTCCTCGATGTCCACTCATTCTGAACAGATTTTTATTTTGAATAGTTTTATTTTTGTGTTTTTTTTTCATCTGCAGAGCTGCATCAAAGTGGAATTATCACTGGACACTTATTGGCACCGGAGACTTCAAGAAGGTCACCAGCGGCACAAATGAACAAAACGAGCCCAAAATCAAATTCAAAATTGTCCCCCCTCCTCCCAAACCTAAAGCTGAGCCTCCTCCTCCGCCTCCTCCCAAGAAACAGGCTTCGCCCAAACTTTGCCGACCAAAGCGCAAAGTTGAGGTGGATGTTTTCCGGCTGTGTTGGAAAGACTCCTGGATGAGCTTGAAGCCTCCAAAGTATCTTTACCTAAAGGCCAAAGAGATGAAAAGCAGAATCCCAGGATTCACAACCATAGAGCTGAATGACAACAGGAAGTACAAACCAACAGGCTACGGATCAGAGGCTGAATGGGAATGTCTTGATGAATGGAGTCACTCCTGGAAACAGGTACTGAAACTGACACTGAAACTGATTGCATTAAGACGTTAAAACCCAGACCCATAGTCATTCTTCAGATATGGTTTCTGACTTGTTTGAGCAAAGTAAAGATGAAGATGTGTTTTGGCTAATACTAGAAGTTTGAGTTACATTGCATTGTGTACCTGAGTACAGACCCTGAAATACAGTATATAGAGTATTCTAAGTTGAACTGAGTGTTTGCTGTTGCATGCCTCTAACTCTTCAAGAGTGCAGGGAACACTAACAGAATATGTCTGGCTTGGGTGCATGGACAGCCTGGTGAGCCACAAACCTCCAGGTGGTTTTGTACTGATTGCAGTTTGGCATGTAAGTGAAGGGTTGAGTATCAGTTGCAGCCGAGTCAGGTTGAGTATAGTATACCTGTTTGTGATTTTTCTGAATGGTCTCAGCAGTCAGTACATACAGCTGTACAGTACATACAATGACAACATAAAGAATGGTCAGAGTGACCTCACCTGTAGGTTTCTGAAGTGTCGTTTACCTGCCTCCGTCAAATCTAAATATCAGCAAAGACGTACATCATTGGCAGACCTGAGGAGGGTAAAATTACACTGGGTGCACTATTAAGCCATCTGCAACAGCACATACCTGTCAATCAAGTGGTCATGCTGTTAATTATGTGCCTTGATATTATCTGAACTGGTGAATTTTAATTGTTTTTAACTCACCAGATAATATTCACCACCCTCACAGTTGTCATGAACAGGGAAATTAGCTATAGAGACCAAAAGTGTTTCCTGAACCAGGTTGTAAACATGTTTATTTCTGCTGTGAAATTGGGAATTTTAATACGGCCGCATTGACTCACTTCTGCAGTCTGTCACGACCTGCAGTCTGTCAAGCGACCGCTCAAGGAATTTTAGTTTTAACACTTCCGCATTGGCTTCGTTTCCCAGCACCGGAGGTTGCTTAAAGCATGTTTCAGTCACTACTTGCATTAGAACACTGTTTAAAGTTTTAATGACATTATGTAATTATGTATATGTAATGACATGTTACATGACTAGCAGTTAATTTAATAAAAATCAAGTAAGTTGGAGAATGTGAAAGCCTTTTTCAGTGTTGGACTTTAGAGTGCATGCATGTGACTATATGACTTCCCGAGATACTGCTTACCACTAATAAAACTTGCAAATGGACAAGAAAAAGTTGCAATAACAGCCAAGACACATCTGGTTTCAGGCTTCCAGACAGATTTCTGAACCTTAATACAGTAATTTGCTCCCCCTTATACCCGAAAGCATTATGGTCCAACACTGATGTTGGGTGATATGGCCTGGCTTGCAGCCGGCATTCCAGAGGTGTTGGACGGGGCCTGAGGTCAGAGCTCCATGCAGGCCAGTCAAGTTCTTCCATTCCAAACTTAGAAAACAATTTCTATATGGAGGTGATGTTGTGTGCAGAGGCATTATGTTGAAACAGGAAGGACAAACACAAAGAAGGAAGCACAGTTGGAAGTACAGTATTATATTTAATATTACTGGGTGCTGTAGACTGTCCTTCCTCCACCAAATGTTACAGTGTGCACAGTGTGTTCAGACAGGTAGTGTTTTGGCATTTTACCAAATCTAGATTATTTCATCCAATGGCTGTAAATATCTGTGCTCCCATATGGCATTACACATGATCTTGTCTTGCAGTGTCTGTCCACTAGCATGCATGCAAAACCAGCCCTCTTGAAACTGAAAACCAAACAAGAAATAAGGCCAGGACAATATGCTTCCAAAATGTTATTTTTGGTTTTAATCGTACGTCTGTCATTGAATACCTCAAGCTGATTCATTCAATGACAAAGTGGCTAATTAACACTTTGTAAATCATCTTTTGTCTTGTTTCTAGGTAAAGAGTCCTGTTCAGTTGGAGTGCTCTGATGAGAAACAACACCAATGGGAGATTTTGTTTGAAAGAAAACTGGATCGCAAAGTTGAGCTTGAAATATATACTCTTCCTCCCTGGGCTGGTACTTGGAAGTTCATAAACTTTCCCTTCAGACAACAGAAAAAAGATTGGGATAACATCTGGCCTGATTATGAACCAAACATCAGCAGGATTGACGAAATACAACAACTAAAGAAGCAGGTGGGGATCAACATCATTGCAATTCTATTTTTCTGGATGGTTTTTGCGGTTTCAACTTTGTCATTTAGAAACAAATTGAGACTGGACATACTGATACAAAGATAGATCAGGTCAGAGGCTACTGAACTACCTGAAGACTGAGCAACCACAACACACCTTTTTTAAAATTATTGTTATTAAAAATGTATGTTGTGACCATCAAACAGGACGAGCTCTGGGGCTGGGAGGATTCATGGAAACTGTCTGGGGCAGAGTTTGAACCAGAAGACACCACAAACGATGAGTTGCTATCTGCAAGCTCCTCCAGCACAGAAACCATGGTGATGATGAGGATAAACGATGTGTTCATGCCTGGGTGGAGTGACTCATGGCTGCTCTGTGCAGCTACTGTGGAGGAAGAAGAAGAATTTCACAAGAGCTGGAGCTGGGGATACAGGCAACATATTAGGTGGGTTGGATTTCAGTGTCCCATGCCTGATGTTAAGCAACTTTCACCCTTTATGTTAATCTTCCAGTTTTGAAAAATATGGTGGGTGTTGTGAAAGTGTGCAAAAGAAGCCTTAGTTATAGGTCAAGATATGATGCTGCATAAGCTTGAAGACATCAGTGCTAATCATGGAAATTTGTCAGTGATCATACTCCATGTAGCTGCATTAGTCTTGGGCAAAGATCCTTGGTGATGTTGCTTCTGGCAATTACCAAGTGACACCACCCAGTACATCTCATCCCAGGACCAGTGTTCTGTTGTTCTGAGAGAACTCATGTCTCTAAATCTCTTCCAAGGTCACTACAAAGGTGTTTCCATGTCCCATGTCAAAAAAATGCCCAGATCAAGGGCATGTATGCCCATGGGTTTAACATTGTGACATAACAAAACCAATCACTGAACATGGATAACTATTGGCACAACTGATTATTGCTGGTTTTCTTTGTGAGTGTGGAAAAGCCAAGAAAACCTTTGATTAAATTCAAACTGGCTTCCCTCAAAACTGAAACGGCACTGATTAAAGCAATAAATGATATATGTATGCATGCCAAGAAAGAAAAATGTTACTTTTTAGTTTTATGCGACTTATCTGCTGCTTTTTACACCACTTACACCGCCGCATCATGTAACCAAACTTTACTTTTACGTTACTGAACTGGGTTGATATCTTTGGTACTGCACTCAAATGGTTCTTCTCATAATTGTCTGAAAGACATGTTAGTGTCCACATTAAAAGCTATATGCCTTCTGCTTCCCCTCTCTTATGTGGAGTTCCACAAGGGTCCGTCTTTGGAACTATCCTGTTTTCATTGTATATGTAACTCTAGGTTATCTGCTTAACTCAGCATTTATACCTAATAACCTCAACAACTTTACCCCTTCATGACTGCCTAACTTCTGTTACAAATTGGATGTTTTAAAATGATCTCTGTTGGAGTGGAGTTGGAGTATTTTAATTTATTTCTAAACATATTTATGCATATTTGAATTTCATCCTCAAATTCATCACTGGTCAAACTAATGTATGACTGTATCCACAGGTGGTGCATGGCTTCACTGGAGGGCCATCATCGACACAGCAACATGCTGACTAGGAGACGTAAAACCATGAACCTCCTCCTCACTTCACAGCTGGACAATGAGATCACAGATAGCAGAGAATGGACAGAGGCCTGGAAGACTCCTAAACGATGGATCAGACCAGAGGAGTTTGAACTGGACCTGACACAGGATGAGGGTGAAGTAGAGGAGATGATGGATGACACAGAGGAGGAGGAGGAGCAGGAGGGGGATGAAGGAATGGACAATGAAGAAGATGCAGGAGTAGAGGAGGAGGAGGAGGAGGAGGAGGAGGAAGAGGAACAGGATGAGGAAGAGGAGGAGGAGGAGGAGGAGGAAGAGGAAGAAGAAGGAGGTGAGGAAGAGGAGGAGGAGAAGGAGGAGGAAGAAAAGGAGAGGGAGGAGGAAGTTGTTAACAAAAATGAGAAAAACAAAGAAATTACCAATAAGCACAAAGAGGTTCAAAAAGACGAGGAGGAGGATGAAGGAGTTGATGATGAGGAGGAGGAGGAAGAGGAGGAAGAGGAAGAAGAGGAAGAAGAGGTTGACAATGAGAAGGACAAAGAAGTACCTGTGATGGATGACAAGGCATTAAACAAGAAGGAAGTGGTGCACAAAGATGTGGATGAGGAGGAGGGAAATGATGAAGAAGAAGATGACGATGATGATGAGGAGGAGGAGGAAGAGGAGGAGGAGGAGGAGGAGGAGGAGGAGGATGTGGTCAAAGAAAAGGAAGAGAAAGAAAAGAGGGAAGACGAAACAGGCGATAAGGAAGACAAAGTAGACAAGGAGATGAAAATTGAAGCAGATGGAGAGAATGAGGATGAAGAGGTAGAAGAAGAGGAAGAGGATGATGAAGAGGAGAAGGAAGAAGATGTAAAGGAAAAGGATGACGACAATGACGTGCATAAAGAGGAGAATGTAGGTGAGGAGGAGAAGAACAAAGATGAGGAACATAAGAAAGAGGAAGAGGACAAAAATATAAACCAGAGTGAGGATGAGGAGGATGAAGATGAAGCAGAAGACGAATCAGACATGGGTGAGAAAGATGAAGAAAACATGGAAGATGAGGAAAATGAAGTAAATGAGGAGGCAAAGACAAAAGCAAAAGACAAGATGGATGAAGGAGATGATGGTGAGGAGGAGGACAAAGAAGTTCAGGAAGAAGAAGAGGAAGATGACAAGGAAGAGGAGAATGAAGTACATGAAGAGGACATATTAGCAAATAAAAAAGACCAGAAGGATGAATACAAGGAGAAAAGAGACAAAGACGAGAATGAGGACAAAAAAGTGGAGGAGGAGGAGGAGGAGGAGGAGGAGGAAGAGAAAGAGGAGGAGGAAGAGGAGGAGGACGATGACGACAATGACAAAAACGAAGACGAAGAAGTAGATAAGGAGGAAAAAGACAAGGATGGGGCCAGCCAGGAGGAGGATGAAGATGAAGAGGAAGAGTTTGTCAAAGAAAAGGGGGAAGAAGAAGCAGGCGAGAAGGAAGATAAAGTAGACAAGGAGGTGAAAATTGCAGAAGCAGATGGAGAGAAAGAGGATGAGGAGGGAGAAGAAGAGGAAGAGGAAGAAGAAGAGGAGGAAGCAGATGAAGAGAAGGATGACAAAGTAAATGAGAAGGATGACAAGGACAAAGATGTGAACAATGAGGAGGGAGAAGAAGAAGAGGAGGAAGAAGAGGAGGAAGCAGATGACAAAGTAAATGAGAAGGATGACAAGGACAAATATGTGAACAATGAGGAGGGGAAGGAGAATGAAGGGGAAGTAGATGAGGAGGAGGATGAAGAAGATGAGGAGGAGGATGAAAAAGAAGATGAGGAGGAGGATAAGAAAGTAGATGAGGACAAAGAGTATGAAAAGGACAAAGAAGAGGAGGAGGAAGATGACAATGAAGAAGTAGATGAGGATAAGGATGAGGAAGCAGACAAGAAGAAGACTAACAAAAAAGTCACTAAGGTAGAGGAGATGAACGTGAAAACAGAGAAGGTCCATAAGAAAGCAGACAAGAAAAAGGAGGACACCAAAGTAAAAGGAAGAAAGAAACGAATCAAACGCACCCCTGATGTCCCACTCCATCTGCAGTTCCATAAACTCAACTCACCCTTCTCTTCCTGGAAGCAGTCGTGGATGGTGGCAGTAGCTCATAGAGCAGGAGATGAAAATGAAGACGATGATGAGGGGGAGGAGGGAGAAGAGTGGAAAGCTTGGAAAGAGTCTTGGAAGATTTGTCGCTGGAAGAAGCCGGCCGAGGACGACGTGGTGTGTTTCTCCACTGAGCACCGGAGTCAGAGATACATGGGACTAATGCATGAAGAAGAAGGCATGCCAAAGAGTGAATGGACTCTCAGCTGGAAGATGAACAACAATGCAGAGAGGGATGTAGACACTGAAGAAGAAGAGGAGGAAGAAGAGGAGGAAGAGGAAGACGAAGAGGAGAGTTGAAATGTTCTGATATCTCTAAGATGATGAGCTGTGAAATCTACAGACGTGTTTAAAAATGTTGGAGTCAGGGAAGTAAGAGTGGTTACTTAACTGATTGTACTGCTTGTGTTAGAAAGTGTAGACGCAAACGGTGTCTTCTCAGAGTAGCAAAGTATGGTGCACATGCCCATGCACATGCACATGTGCAGAGCAAATCCCACTGAGTCTGAAAGCATCAATACACTTTGAGCAGACACTTCCTGACCTGTGTATAGACCAGTGTTGAAAAGAGTACTTGGAAATAATTACACAGGCAATTACACTCACTACTTTAGTTACCCAGCTTGGCTCTGTCAAATGTGCCTTTAGTGGTTGGACCATCCAGCAGATACAGCCTCAATGACCGCACAACTTCCAAGAAATATATTATGTGTGTCCTGAGATAAGCTCTGTTAGGATTCAGCTCTATTTAAATAGAAGTCCTCTGTGGTGCAAACTTGGTGACTCTGCCTTTACCAAACAAGTGGTACTGCCTAACATCGCCTGGTGAAAGAATAAAAACACCCTACCCTGCTTTTGTCTTCACTGGAATATGTTTCACCATTTTCACCATCTGAAGAGTTGTGTTATGAGCTTCCATACCCTTTGCCTTCTTCAGCAATACAAGATGTATTGAGATGGCCATGGCCATAAAAAGCCAACTTACGCTTGTGTCTGTGTTACTCAGACATGACCTTCAACTTGCAGGTGGTAGTGATCCATCGCAGTTTAGAGCCAGACTTCCTTCTTCAATTTTGACCCAGCATTACTGACACAATGTTCCATTCAGCTTGTTTTGTAAAATTTAAAGCAGGAACTATTTCTTAGAGTACCAACTAGGTTGGTTAGGGTTAGCCTTGTTGAAAGTACAACTTCAAGTTTAATGAAACAGAAGTTTAACTAAATTTGACACTTTAATGTGGGAAATGATGAGCTATGAGGGTAAGAAGTCTGTATGAAAGTATGAAGTATGAAAATATTAATTATATTGTTGTTTCTATGTGGACTACTCTGTTCTGTCTCTTATACCATTGTAGCTGATTCCCATGACTTCTGTTCTATCCTTAACTAACTATCCTTGATTGAGGAAAGACATGCTCTGCCGAAGTTCAACTCAACTCTAATATCAGTATAAATGAAGCCACTCACATGGTTGGCTGAGGTGAACAGTAATAAATAAATAACACTCTCCAAACGAAGCTGATTTTAAGAGAGTGTCCCAGATACAGATTGTAAGACTGATATTTCGGTGAAGGGTTGAACTTCAGTTGAACTTAATGACTCAGAACAACACCTGAAACTGAAAGATGTTGCCATGTAGTTTTAAATTTTTGTATTTAATGCAAAACCCTCATCCAAACAGTGATTAATAGATCTATGTAGCAAATGCTAAGACAAGGTAGTGACATGCTGGGAATATGACGCACTTTAAGAGAGATGACAGGCGATGAGGACGTCATCGTCAAAATATGTAGAAAGTGATAATATGTGAGCAAATGTCATGTTGAGTGGTGAGGATGAAGAGATCAGTCTTAACAGTTTGTATAATGGTGTGCACCTTCACTGCACTGTTGTAAAGAAAATGTATACATTTAAATTATTGAACTGCATTAATTAAACTGTTTACCAAACTGCCTCGTGTGTGATGTGTGTTACCCACGTTTTAAATGTATTTATAGCATTAAGCTGTCAAATGTTTCAAATGGGTCAACATTTTGCCTAAATCTATATAATTTCTGTAAGTATTTAGCTGGATTGAGTTAGCTTAGCATGAAGGCTGAAAGTACAGGGAAAGATCTTTCAAAAGCTCAAAAATACACCTACTACTGCCCACGTTCAGCTCATTAATTGACATGTACGTAAAAGTGACTCTGTGTGTGGTTTGATGGGGAGATACCTTGAGGAGAAAAACAGCTGAGTGCAGTGACAGTGTGCAGCTTCTTGAGTGTTTTATAATGTAGCAACCAGAGGAGGGAGACACAGTCACTGAATCTCTGTGCTCCATCTGAGCTCCACATCGTTAGTGACAGTGAAGTTTACAGCATGGGAAGGCTTCAGCTCTGTCACAATACACAGGCTATATTTGTAGCAGGATAAATCCATTGTTGCTTCACTGTTTTGGTCCATTTGGTTTAAAAGTTAATAAAAGACTGAAACTTTGAAACACATTGATCCCAATTTCTTTGTGGTTTGTTGTCTCACCACAAAACCAGAAAAAGAAATCTTGATATAAGCCCGATGGATAAAACATGATGCTCACACTGACTCTATCGGTGTAGGTTAGAAGATGCTTCTGGCCAGTTGTGGGGTGTTTTTAATCTAACATGGAACCCAACTGTTCAGATAAAAAAGAAGTCAGCGGTGAGTGAGCTCCACCAGTCAGGGGTAAGACTTTCACTGTGCCGTCACATAAATGATAAAGTTTTTCCTTCTTCCATGAACCTGCATTTTCCTCTCCCCCTCTGTGGCTTTACATTCAGACTTCCTGTTGTGTTCAGGTCAGGTTTCCCCTCCTGCTGCTGACTCTCCTGCTGTGTATTAGCATGAGATCAGACTGCATTGTGATGCTGCACAGATTACAATATACCCATTTCCACCTCTGATTGTCCCACTGTGGTCAAAGCAGAGACAGATTAACTCGGCCTGGGTGGAGGGGGAGGGCGCTTCAGTCTTGGTTTTACTCTAAAAACTCAAGAATGAGAAGAATGAGCTCACTTACCCACACTGATAAACCTGCTGACTCCACTCCAGATAAAACATCATGCTCTAAAAACTTCACTGACTTTTAGTGACATTTGAGAACAAATAAAACGGAAAAGTGCAAAAATGATTATTATAAAAATAACATGAATTTCAGGAATTCCAAACCACTGCTCAACCCTGTCACACAAAAAAGTGTACTGCATCACTCAAAGACAGATAAAAAAAAAGAATTAATACAGTCATTTGTTATACATTTAATTCAACTCTAACAGTCATGGATATATACACTATTATACTCCAGGAAGTTCCAGGGAAAATTCTACTTAATCACAGACCCCTTAAATAAAGCATTATTATTTTACATCTATTTCTATGATATGCTGGAAACATGAAGCTTGTTGTTGTTGTGGTCGGTGGAGGAGGAGACCAATCTGTTTTGAAGGTGGCTTTCCTCTTAGCAGCAGGGTCATTAACATGTGAAGGCAGCACTGGATGGGTGAGTGAGCTTACTATACATGTGTATGAAGAGAGCTGGGTGGGGGTCAGTGAGAAAGACACTGAGGGGGGAGGAGGTGAGAAAGAGGGTGAGGAGATAAGAAGAAGATTTACTGTATGAATCTCCAGTAGGGGAGGACTTCAAAATAAAACATTTGTTTTCAGGGTGAAATGAAAATCTCTCCAGTCGTTTTTCAACAGACATAAACAGCACTCAGAATATCCTGAGAGCTCTACTTGAAAACACGCATTGATCCCAAAATAAAGTTTTCAAGGTGCAGCTGTCAAACTGGAACACAGTCAGTTGTTCAATCAATGGAGGTTAGACTTCATGTTGGGAAATAAAATCTGAATGCTTCATTTCACAGGTTCATAATTTACTATTTTAACTTTTCTTTCTCATTTCTTTCTTTCTTTAATTTTCTTTTTTAAGAGGTTTCCTGAAATATAAATAATTACAAAGTTATTTTAGTTGAGAATTTCAACAGCATGTATCCATTTAAATTAAACTTTATTTGATCAGCCATCTCGATGAATACAATTAAAATAAGACAAATAATAACTCTTAATAAACAAGCGTCCTTCAGCTTAAAGTATTTAAATGTGAAACAGTTAATTATGGTGAATTGTGATTCTTTTTTTAAAGTCTGTTAAATGATAAATTACACCTCACATAGTTTTGTATGACATATTTGAGATTTTACATGCATTTTATAACAATGCAGTTTTTTTTTTTTAATAAAACATTGATCACAAACAGGTCATAATCAGGAAAGATGCAGCAGTTTAAGTATGTTTGTTGAGATATCTAGCTGTGGCAGCACTGATTCAGTGTTGATTCAATGTTAGTCTGAGCAAAACTTAAAAGGGAGCTCAGCTCTCTCATGAGAATGACTTGAATAATGTTCCAGTTTGAGGATGGTGTCAAAATGAGATGAAAGCAGACTATTATGACTTTGATTCAACATTACATCAGGAAATATTTGACAGCTACAAACTATCAGTCAGTTTATTTCTCCTCAGAACAGCAGAACACCTGTACACTTCATCACATACTTTCTTATATTTATTTTCAGTGTATATAAACCAGTATTCAGTCCACATTAGTCAGTCAGATGGCTGTGTGTTGTTAGATTTGTTTTTTCTACTTATTTTTATGAATGAATTAATACATATTTATTTATTAAAAAAAACGTTTTAATACATATTTATAAATAAACATTTTAATAAATATTTCTAAATACATATTTTAGAAGTGTCTGAATGGTTGAGCTTACTGTATATCTGCAGACAGTGCCAAGACATGAACTCTTTCATGTTTCACTGTTTGGTTCATTTCATTAAAAAGTTTCATCTTAACCTCTGTTTCAATGCAACATGTGCAGCATTTGTTTTCTGAGGACAGTTTCCGTTCTTGTTGATTCCACCTGACAGACAGACAGACAGACTGACTGACGGAAACAGAGAGCGATAGGGAGAGGGGCGGGACTTCCGGGTCCCTCCCCGCCTGTATGAGAGTCACCTGGAGAGCAGAAACGAGCTTCAGCCCGCAGATGAGAGAGGACAGACCGAATCACTGACTGAAACAGAGAGAGAAGCAGCGGACTTTATTTGTGGACACTTTGACCTTCTTCTGACAGGAATCTGCGTTTCTCTTCATCTGGAGATACTTTGTAGTTTTTTTGTTGTAACTTTTTTTTTCACTGTGAGAAAATTTCCAGTGATTTAGTTAAAATGAGCTGGACGCAGCTGTTGAGGTGAGTCTGTTCAGTCTGTGCAGAGAGGCTCTGGACGATGAATGTCAGGCTGTTCTTTATTTCTTTCTTTCTGTTTTCCCGTTAATGAAGGTCTTTGTTTGCAGGGTTACGCTCTGTGCACTGATCTGTCTTCACTGTGCTGATGCTCTGCCTGCCTCAGGTCTGTTCCACACACTCCTCACACACACACTCTTCTTTGCTTTCTGCTGATTTATTTTATGCATGCATTTTTTGTCATGTATTTTATTTGATTGATTCTGGACAGTGAAGTCTGTTTTTATAATTTATCACAACAAAAGAGAATTTTGCAAGATCAGTTTTTGAATTTGAATTAAACTTTATGTGAGTGCGCAGTTCAAACTGCTCACTGGTTCACATGCTGCACAAAAATGATGTGATATGCAAAACATGCGATGCAGTGGTTGAGGGGAGAGGGCGTTAGATGAACAGAGGCTGGAGGTTTGATTTTTGTTGTCTTTTTATTTTTCAGGTTGTGAAGGTGAGTGCAGCAGAGGCCAGAACTCCCCTTCCTCCTCCCCTTCCTCCTCCCCTTCCTCCTCCTCATCATCATCTCTGTCACCCTCTTTACCATCATCATCATCTTCTTCTTCTTCTGTGGTGAAATCCCCGCAGCCCTCTCAGGACTTCCTGGGTCAGTTTACCCAAGTGAGCTCATCAAACAGCGGTGACCGTAAACACCGCGACGCCAGCGCCGTCCTGCCCTTCATTGGCCTCACAGGCAGTAAGTTCACACTTAACCACCGTGTGCACAGACGGAGACGCAGAGAATGTATCACTTCACAAAGACAGACACACAACAAATCCAGCAGATTAAGAAATGAGCATCATCTGGTCAGGCCAAGAAAAATAGATTAGAAGCAACAAAATACATTTTCCATCAGAATTTATTTCTTGCAGAGTGGAAACTTGCATAGAGAAAGGTAGAAATGGTCAGATTTTCGGGGGCTTCCAGTTTTGGAGTCGTGACGAGCTGACGTCTGTTAGTTTTAGTGTTTTTCTGTTATTTTCACATGTTTGCTCTGACTCTCAGTGAGTGTTTGTCCGCTGATGAGAAGCAGAGGAGGTCAGGAATGTCCCAGATGGAGACTCTGGTTTATCTCACAGATACAGATAGAGACACACAGAGAGGTTCAACCCGAGGTCTAAGGGCCCTGCAGCAGCCTGCTGTTGGTTGTGTGGGGTCCTAAAACCTGCTGTGCAACAAAAGATTATAGTCATATCTGATGCAAGGTTAAAGCCCAGGATGCTTCATATTTGACGGATGGTTTGTGAATACATCTATGTGGTCTGCATGTAGACAGTTTGTTGGCGCTGACTCTGATGTCTGTCTGTTTTCTTGTAGGTGCTGAGCAGAGTCGTAGCTGCTGTAAGAACGGAGGAACCTGTATCCTGGGCAGCTTCTGCACCTGTCCTCCGTTCTTCACGGGAAGGAGCTGCGAGTACGACCAACGCATCAGGTAAAGAGCAAGAAAACAACACCGAGCTGCTCGGCGATAGCGGCATGTCTTCTTTAAATCATCACTTTAATGAAACACACTTTAAAACCAGCAGTTTGTCTTTCCATAGTCCAGTAATTCATGCTTTCTCCTGTCTGTCTGTAGGAGCTGTGGTTCGATTCCTCATGGTGAGTGGGTTCAGAAAGGATGCTCCTACTGTCGCTGTGGTTACGGCATCCTGCATTGCTTCCCTCACGTCTTCCATAAAGACTGTGGTAAGATATACACCAGACACACGTCAGACAGCACGGATTAGAAACTTTAGAGCAGATTTTGCTTTGCAAAACTCCCTGTCCCCCTGATTCAGCAGCTATGCTGGGTTTTCATTTGAATAAAGGTGTAGATGAGCTGTTGACGCCCAGCCATCAGACAGTCAAAAGCCGTCGTTCACAGTAAACTCCCCTCGAGTGTAAATGCACAATTGAATGCCCCACAAGCCCCGCCCACTCATTTACAGTTCAAGGCTTTATCTCAAAATGCAAAACCAACCCACACAGACACTCCACCACCACACAGTTTAAATATAAAGGCGCATTGGCCGGTGATCTGACTTTTTTCACCCAGTAACAGAACTTTTCTTTCAAAACTATGCAGACTAGGTGAGCTGTAGTAGACTAGAGAAGAAGTGGTTTGTACGAAGTGGCCACGCCTGAAGGCAGCAGTGGAAACCTGGCTGTGTCTGCCTGCCTGTACAGTGTTTGTCAAAGTGAAAATCACATATCTCTAAAACTAGAGTGTGCATGTTAAGATGTGATCAGACAAATTCTATTGGAAAGGGAATGCAGTGTTTCCCTGTGATGGGTGGGCTTTGGATCTTCTAGGAGAGGGCGTCGAGTGGCTCGCTTCCCAACTCGATGAAACATCGTTACATTCAATGAAGAACTTTGTGCTCTTGTAAACAATGAAATCATAACCGGTTGGAAAGTCCAGACACAGGGAAAAAAGCTGCCAGATTTAATACGTTTTCTACTTTCATACTGTGACTTGGCTGAATATTGATGATGGTTTAATTTTATTATTTAGAGTGCTCTGATCTGATCTGGGACTACATATTACTAGAAGCAGTATTGGCGACAGTGATTACAGACCTATTGAGGCCTTCTATTTATCATGTAACATAATTTATTTATTCTAAAAGAAGTTAAAGTTATTATTAAGTTATATTATTTATTGTCAGGCAACATGTGCAACTATAACTACAGCCAAAGGAAGTACAAGAACATATACAGTATGGAGATGTTAAAAACTTGACATCATGCATTTGTGCTACATCCAAAACGCAGCATTGGTAAGCACAAATAAAGGGTACTACTACACTACGAAACACATAGTGTGAGTATGATGAGTATGAGTTCTGGATGACTGTTCTCATCAGTTTTCTGTCTTTCTGTTCCTGCCAGACGACTCAGAGGAGGTGCGTTGGTATCGTTCCTCAGCTGAAAGGACAGTCCGGACCGACTGTTTCCTGCATCTGACGCTGCTGCTTCTTCTTCTGCGTCTCCTCTTCTGATGGCTTCGTACAAGAATGGCCACCGGGCAAAAACAGCAGGACTTGTGTGAAACTCTGAGCTGTGGACAAGCTAAGCACGACTTCTCAAGCTGCTTTTTCAGAACACCACTTTGTTTTACGCTTTTTAAAATATTTATTGTGTTTTTCGGAGAAATCTGGAGCTGTTCCTGCATTCCTCTGCACCCGCCCTCCCATTTTATAGACTGGGATCTTTTTGAGGATACCACTGGACCAACTGTAACATTTTCATGAAATTTAAACAGTTTGACAAAGCAATTTTTCTCAGACAAGAAGAACTGTCCAGCCAACCTCTTGGTTCAAGACATTTTATTTATAACTTGTGAGCATTACACATAAATCCACACTTTGTCTGTTAATCAGCAGTGACTGAAGTTCATCTCGTCCAAACTGTGAGTGTGTGTTTGTGTGTTTGTGATGTGTGAAATACAATATAGAAAATGTATGTGAAGAAAGCTGTACATAAGATTTTATGAAAAGTATGATTTTTTTTTTTCTGAGATTTTTTTTTCTCTGTAAAAGAAGACGCAGAGTTTCTTTGTCTTCTGTCTGTTTGCACACGCTGTGAGCTGATGTGACATTTTGTCCGTTGAATATAAACATGGATTATGTCTTCATGAAATTGTACTGATGAGTTTTCTTTGTTTGCTGTAAGAAACAAAAATTTACATCATTAAAACAAAAGTAAACTTCTGATGGGGAAAAAAACACTCCAAAGTTTCAAAGTAAATATTAAAAGAAGTGTTCTTTTCAGGCAGCACCTCTGTTAACTGGGTTATCTGCAGGCATTTTCAGTGGGAGCTCACCGTCTCTTATCTCCAGAGTGTATTGATGGGTTTGCATTGATTAGCTGCTCTCTTATCTTAAACAAACACATCAGCTGTTGTTCTGCAGTCTGTCGGCCTGCCAGCTGCCACAGCTCTAAGACCAACAGGCAGAATCAGAATAATGATAAATAACGTTATTAAAGTTCAAATAAATCATAGCACACAATGATCACCCGGCCTCAGGATCACCAGATCACAGATGCTCCAAACTGAATGGATGGGTTCAACCAGTGCATAAACATATTCTGAGAATATGTTTACCTTTTGTAAATGAATCAAATGTTTGTTGTGTCAGATGACTTCAAAAATCAGTCAAATACAAAAATATTCTCTGTCTTTATTTGATTTTCGATACTGATTCATCTTACTGTTGAATGCAGAGAGATTTTTTTTCAGTGGTTCTCAACCTAAGGTTCAGGTGCCTTTTAAAGGTTAATCTGAAGACTCAGGAGATGAGTAATAATTCAGGAAAAAAGGAAAAACAAACTTCTAATACACAAATGTGTTTTCATTTTTGGGCTTTCCTCTAATCTTTGCTTTTGTGTATGAACTATTTTGGATATGGATACGTTGGATTTGAGCGGTTCAATAACTACCTGAGAGGTTTGGTGCAGGAATGTCTACTGAAAACAGCTATATACACACACACACACACACACACACCATCATACTGAGGTAGCTTTAGCTTCAACTCTTAGCTAACACCAAACACATTTCTAGTACACAGTAATGTGTACAGCTTCATAAGCTGATCTCTGCTTATGAAGATGAAGAAACAAATTCAGAATTCCTGAATGTTTCTATTTGTGTAAAAGGAACAGGGGAAGATTTATGGATGAGGGTGGAGATGGAGGAGCTCCTTGAGAGTCTGAACGGAGGCCATTAGCAGAAGGTCAGAGCCGATTAAACAGGATTTAAACAGAAGTGAAGAATGAGGAGACGTGTTAAATGATTTTATCCCACACTGCCACATGCTCATGACTTCTTGATATGTTCACCTGCTCACAGTAAGTCCAGAGAGACAAAAAGCAGAGATCAAACCAGCAAAACACGCTACTGTCAGACACTTAAACTCCATCTGCTGCAGCTCAGCAAAGTAAAATAAATTTCAGTTTCAGTGTTGAGCAAAACAAACAAACTGGAAGAGAGAGAGTGCAGAGGTAAAGTGTGCGTGTGTTTCTTATCTCTTATCTCCCCACTTACTGATAGCAGCTCTCAGAGACAGAGAGAGTCTGACATTAACCCACACATGTTGGTTTTTTGGTACTTGTTAGGACCCTGACCTTTTCCTAGTTTAAGCTTAACCCTCTAATGTGTCTGTAACATGTCCCCTGATGCTCCTTACAAAGGCAATGAAATACACAAGCACAGTTACTGAGTGCAGTAGAACACAGCTCTGCACTGACATCTACAGGCTGCACACACTCCACACTCAAACACCGAACTCCTGGGACATCAAATTCTAAAATTTAGAATGTGCCATTTTTATTGAAAGCATTGTGCACTTCAAAACAAGGGCAGAATGATTTACTCACTAATCATTTCCTGGAAAGCAAGATGTTTGGTTTCTTATATTAATATTTGCTAGTCTTGTGACATTTACCACTGAGATCCTCCCACTCAGGTTTTCCTGCATGAAAATCTACTAAGTATCTCAGATGAGTGTTTTGTAGTCCATCCTCTGGACTTTGTAGTTTTAATACAAATCTTGTTGATAACATTCACCATCGCATGATGGTGTAGTCTAAGTGTAAGTGCAGTTGGATTCTCTGAACGCCGCGTCGTCGTCTCCTAACTCCTTATCAACTCCCCTTCACATCTTTCCTTGATCTTGTGACATTTTCTATCAAGGTCAAGGAGAAGTGGTTAGGAAAGGACTTAGGAGCTGATTTTTTTGACTATTCGACCGTACCCACTGTCTTTCTCTGCTCTGACTCCCCTCTCTTGGTTCAGCACGCTACTGTGTTAAAAAGGGAGATTTGTTAGCTAACTGGATGCAGGTGTACCTGAGCCCTCTCCAACCTTTCTCCCCCAGGTGATGCACCACGCCTCCTCCTGTGTACATCAGTATGCAAATGAGGTACTGTTGCAAACTTTTTTTTATAAAATCTACACAATATTTCCCATGAGCCTAAAGTAAAAACTGACCAGTGCAAGAATATGCAGTGTCTCACCATGACCTAACTCATTACATTACTTTGAGACTTGAAAACTTTAGAGGTGCTGATTTATGAATTTTGGATCATTGGGGTAGAAGTGAAACTAATAATGTAGACTTGTCAAGTCATCAAGTGATGTTATAATTCATATATTACAAATTATGATTTCTTCAGTTGCTAAAACTAACTTTAGAGTCAGAATGGATCACAGCTTTAACAGTTTCCAACACACTGATGCATGTAGAATGGTCATTTAATGACCCAACACACACACACACACACACACACACTTATACACTTATACCTCGTGTACAGGGGACTGTCACCTGGTAAGTGCTGACTGGTGTTTCTGGTCATTTTAAAAATACAAAACTAAAACGCTACACTTAGTTGTTATGGTCTTTTACCATAATATTACTTCAAATGTATATTTTTATTTTTAAGAAGAATCATGATCATGGCCAAGAAAAGAAGCTTTACCTGCATAACCTGGCTGCATGCACATGCACACACTTAGGCCATGTTCTCAAGGTTTGGGTGTGTTTATGTATGATGAACTGAATTACTATGAAACAAATAATGGAAAATAACTTTCTATTTCTCTTATTCACTGGCTTTATCTCTACTGGTGCTCTCTCACTCCCATTCACTGTCTAAGTCTCTTGACCATGTGTATTTTGGCTTTGTATTGTGGCTAAAGGGGTAAAAACCCTGTTCACATTAGGGCCACAACTTTATTTTACACTACATAAGGGCCACTCCAAGCGGCAAACTCTGTTTCTGGGAAATTAAGCAAATGTGGAAGTGCCAAAACTCGTAAATGCCACTTCATAAAACAGATTATTGGTAACGATAACACTTAGTGAAATGAAAACCCTGAGGCCTGAGGTCTGTCCCTGAATGGTGTAACAAATGAACAAATAGTAATAAATATTCTGTATCATCATCCAAGTACTGTTCAAACAGGGCCTCTCCTTCTGAGCCCTTCATAACCTGATGAATTTTCATAGATAAAATATATTCATTCATACATTGTATACATAGTGGACAAATAATTAAAATGTAGTCTAACATGTAAAGTTAGGAATGTAAGGGAATGTCAGGGAATGTATGGTCATGCAAACTTGAGTACATTGCAAACAGTTTCTTTTTGTCCAAATAGTAATCTTAAAAGATTTGAGAAATTGTAGATATTAATAGATATTCATTTGCATAGTTTTCTGATATATTTGGACTGACTTGAACAACAGGGCTGACTTTGAACAAAGGTAGAGGTTGGACCATAAAGGTACCAGTCCAACTCTGTATCCAGTTACTGCTCAGTCAATGTAGTTGCATATTTTACACTGGTAGTCCTTGCTAATAGTACAAACATGGACAAATAGATTTATCTTTTAAGAGTTAGGCTTGTGAGTAGCCACATAGTGGTATTATACACATTATGAAATAAATCAGACACTGGAATATTTGTTTTAAAATGGAAAAAATATGCATTTCAACATTCAAGTACTGACATTTTTTGTGTTTGTGTGTGTGAGGTGTGAAGCTGTGGCCACTTCACAACCCCTGCACTGAATTTACATCTACTTCTATACAAAGGGGCTTCAAGTGACAACAGTTTCACAGACAGCACATTTACATGCAGCAAGAAATTCGAATATCTGATCGTATCAGATAATGACATGCGTAAGACCGGATCACTTGTCTGAGTATACATGCCGTTCAGAGAATCGGATAAATGGCTGGAGCATGGCATGGCTGACTCTGTTACGCTAGGTGGCGCTGTAGCCCTCTCAACAAAGAGCCGATCGACCTCTACTTATCAGCAGCAACAAACTATCTGACGGCATTCAAACAGTGATGGCATACGAGGAAATGGCCGATGCTACAGTAGTTTACATTTTGTGCAATATTTTCCTCCTGTCAACCTTTTCTGATAACAACACCACTATTTATTACAACGTCTCCTTTCACTTCCGGGTGAAAGCCTCAGTGGAAATTCTCGAGCATGTGCAGAATGCAAAATTGGATTTCTTAAAATTTTTCATTGATGTTAAAGATGGACAGAGCCCCACTTTATTTGAACAGCCACAAGCATGATGAGGTCATTAAGACATACTTCTTAGTTTATTATTATACAACAGTTTTTTACCCTGTCCCTTTAGGCGCTTACCTTTGAAGAAGGCAAACTTCATCATTAATAACTTTTAAAGAATTCAGATTGAAATATTTTGGCTTTTGCATTAAGTTGTGAATGTGTTATTGTAAATTATTGTACATAATGTATGAGTAGTTCATGTACTACATGAATAAATTCATGCTGTGTGAGGCATGGAGGCATGCATGAATTCAGGATAATCCATGTAACCTTAAAAATACATACAACATATTTAGACATAAATACAACAGAAAATATCAGCAAAGTACAGTATCTTCTCATTCTCCTAGTTCAAGCCAGGACAGGGGAGTCTATCCGTCTTAAGTTTATTTATTTAGCTCCAAATCATAACAAGTTATCTCAGGACAGTTTTCATATAGGGCACCTCTAAAGATCCAACAAGCCCATCATGAGCAAACAACTGAGTGAAATAACTGAGAAGTTAAGTGGCGTTCAGACGGGCAAACTGGACCCCGGTGGCATTTTTCAATTCATTTCAGTGGGGGTTGTGTGCTTCCACACAGCCAGGCCTCACGTCATGCTCCGGCCATCAGACACTCAGATCGGTCAAACCTCCACAGACAGCCTGAAAAGTCTCTGAAGCAGAGACTATCCAGGTGGATTCACGGACCAAACTCTGATCATCTACCTGTGTGTGTGTTCTGACTTTGTTTCTTTCTTGTACCAGCAGGTACATGAATCTGTGAAGCACACAGGGCCTTAACACAGCGTGTTAGACATGATTTTAGGCTGATTTAAGCCATGACTGACAGGAGACCTAAAAAATGTCCCCAGTTAGTTTTCAAGTCCACTGTTGGTGAATGTGTAATGACGCCCAAACCCACACTTAGTAAGGCTGGTAAGCGTGCGCACAAACACACACACACACACACACACACACACACACACACACACACACACACACACACACACACACACACACAGACATGCTGCTGTCAGCTGTTTTAATCCCAGCATGGAAGTTTTCTGTGTGGTGCCGATCAGCTGTTTGGATGGATTTGAATAAAAGTCATTGTGTGTGTGTGACAGAGAGAGAGAGAGAGAGAGAGAGAGAGAGAGAGAGAGAGAAAGGGAGATGATATGAAAGTTTTGCAATGCCTTCTGCCTGACTCGCCTGTTGAGGGATTCTGTCAGCCGCCACAAGAAAACGCACACACATACACACACACACACACACACACACACACACACACACACACACACACTCACACACACACACACTAGAAAAAAAAATAATTAACAGATATGAATATTTTTCTTTTCTTTTGTGTTTTAGTCATACAGATGTAATAAATGGTGTCCATGTCTCTGTGTGTTTTTTTCATCATGATAAATATGTCTGTACATGTTACTGTATAGCCAAGTTATGGATTTATAAATTTATGACACACACACACACACACACACACACACCCATGGGCCATGTGTACATCATGTCATTACTATGGCATTAGATGATATTGCTATTAGAGTATACAGGAGCTCAGGGAACACAGACAGTTGACGGTGTGTGTCTACTGTGTCACTACTGTGACATTAACATTCAGCTTAACTCTAGCAGCTGTGGTGTTAATGAGACACACACACACACACACACACACAGAGTGTGAACTGAGCGACGTGAGAATAAAAGTAACACAATCAAACCCTGTCTGGGAGAAATCATGTTTCTGTACGACTAATTAGTTTTGCTGAATGATGTTTGAGGGAAACAAACCTGCTGCCTAGCTTCTGTTCAGTGTATTCTAATGAAGGTGGAGTTACGTTTTAGTTGCAGGGAAGAGGTGGGCATACATAGTGCAGCACTTTGACACCAGAGACCGGGGCTTTGCATCCTGAGTCCTGCTTGCTAATGGCAGATTCACTTAGCAGCAGTTAATTAGTGGTTAGATACTTTAGCAAGGCACTAGGCTGACGCTATCCGTCCATAAGTCACAGAGAGTTGAATCTGAGCCGCTGGAGGACATCAGAGGGAAAAGCAGCTAATACAGTGTGACTAAAATCTGATCTGATCTGATGTCAGCCATAGATGACTGTAGCAGCCCTCACAGTCACTCATTGACTGTATCGAACAGGAGGCACTCTGCTCCGGCAGTGTCAGAAGAGACAAAGTGATTCAATGGATTTTTCTTGTAAATTTAGTTAATTAGTTTAGTAAATTGTCTTTTTTTTGTTGTCACATATAATGCCAGACAAAAACACTTAACTTTGAATTCATGGGGACTTTTAGGACAGACCCCAACTATCACAGTGCTTGACAGTCACACTCCGACGACCACCAATGATCAAAAATCAACAAACCGAACCGAACAGAGCTATACTGCAAGGTTGGTGTCCCGTACCTCAGTGCTGATGGTGACAAATCACCACAGAGGAGATGGTATACATCACTGAGGATTGCTTGCTCCTCTCCTCACCACCATTAATAGAGTAAACACGTCCCATCTCATGCATCACGGCACTTTTGAAAAACACATCAACAGCAAATCATGCTTTAGTTGCAGATATTATAATGCAGGAGAAGATACCGTCGAGAAAACAAATGAAAAAACGACTTCTCAGAAGCGGGGCTGATTCCTGAGTCGACACTGTGCCGTGTTCATTTGAACCAATATGTTTCACTTCAGTGACTTTCTTCCGGCATTTTACATAACAAGAGACAGCAAGCCCATCTACACTGAATCCACCTCCTGCCAGACAGTGACAGTTCTGCAGAATCTGGAATATGTTCAGAGATTTAGTTTTTATATCCTCACCAACATGTTTCAAATTCTCACTTTCTACATTATCTGCAACCTAACCTAAGCTTACAGTAACCTTATGGTTAGGGGTGTGGGCAGATGGTGTTTATGCTTTATAAAAAGGCTAGCCTCACTTGGAGATCTGTATTTCTAGTCGTGTTTTGGTGACAAACAGAAACAGACGTGATTTTTTTATTTTATATTCATCATTCTGGATAATATTTCAGGGCCTCAAGTATATTGTGAACAGCACTTTGGGAAATTAATATGGTGTTTCTACAATGTCATTCACTGTGTGTGTGTGTTCATGCACTCTTTCACATTTATTGATTCAGTGCATGTTAATTGCGTATGTTTGCTGCTCTACTAATCTTCTATTACACACACACACACACTCTTGTATATACTAAAAGTGTAAAGATGACAAAGCTGTGGTTAAAATCCTGGTGCCGTTTGGTTAAGCCATGTGACATCTAAGTAATGTACTGTGTGTGTGTGTGTGTGTGTGTAGGTGCATGTGTAATAACACTACTGTGGACAGATGAATAGAAACAGTGAAAATCAAAATATCCTACATGTGGTGACATGTAGAGACATTCGATCCTCCCTGTGCTGACATATTAGAGGATCAGGCCACTCAGTAAATACCCTGAAGGGTAAACTAATGCTCAGAGGAGTAAAAATGACAAACGATAAGTCAGAAACAAGTCATGTGACAAACAACATATTGGTTGCTTATGATCCTTCTCTTATTCTGAACTCACTTCCAAACTGAAACACAGGGGCAAAACCAGAGAAGAAGAGAAACGAAGGATTAGCAGAGCAAAGGCAGAATAGTCTCAGTGTGTCAGAGAGGGAGAGAACAGAAAAGAAAAGGAGAGACAGAGAATACAAAATGAAATGAGAAAAAGAAAAAGACAATCTGCAAGAGGAGGAAGCAAGTGATAAAAAGAGAACAGAAACACATGGAAGGAAGGAAGGAGGGGAGATGCAGATCAATAGAAAAAAAAGAGGAGGAGAAGAAGAAGAAGAAGAAGAAGAAGAAGAAGAAGAAGAAGGGAGGACAGAGAAGAAAATAAAATGAGTGGAGCACAGGAGAGGAGAACAGGGAGATGATAGAACAGAAAGTTGGAGAGCAGGGGAGGAGTTAAACAGGGAGATAAAGGAGAAAGGAAAGGAGAGAGGACAGAAAGAGAGACAAGAGATGTAAAAAAAGAAAGAAAGAGGGGAAGAGAGGAGAAGAATAATGAAGAATTACTGATAAGTGAAATAGAAGAAAAAGGGAGAATCAGAAGACAAAAAAAGAAAAAGAAGAGGAGAGTAGCAGTAAGTTCACAGTGTTTATAGGACAATTTCTTCTGAAGAAGAACGTTCTTCAAACGTTCAGCGAGGAGTTTGTGTGATGGCACTTTGTTTCCTGTTGTCAGGTGATGAACGCAGCCCGGATCCATGACAAACACAAGCTGAAGTCATTCTGGGAGCAGAGGATTGTTCAGCACAGCGAGCAGATGGACGAGGAGGAGAACCGTGTGAGGAGCAGCTCTCTGAGACGGTCAGCAGCAAACACTATTCTACCACCTCAAACCTGTCATCTTAAATGCTGTCACCCTGGAAGGGGTCTGTTAGGAGTCGGTAGCTTTTCGCAGGTTAACAGCTGTGGTCAGCTCTTGTCTTGTTGGTTACAATCTCACTCACACACACTGCATGCCTCTTGGACGGACTGGAGAGCTATAGGATGTGGGGCTCAGGAAGTAGAGCAGGTCGTCCACTAATCAGATGATCGGTGGATCGATCCCCGGCTCCTCCAGCCTGCATGTTGAAGTGTCCTTGGGCAAGATACTGAACCCCAAATTGCTCCCTCTAAGTTGTTTTGGATAAAAGCGTCAGCTAAATGAAATGGATGTTATGAAAATGAAAATGACTCTGAGAAACAATCGAGATGGACTAAAATCTGAGTTGATTTGAGATGCATGATAGCCAGAAAGGTGAAAATGTATCCATCTCTCTAATGCTGAATACACACTAGAAAACCAAGACGAAGACTAAAATCTGACCTAAAGACAGATTGTAAGAAGTTTTTTATGAGACAAAGGATGTTACAGAGTCACTGTTTACAAGACTACATCTAGATTACTACATCTTAGAAAAATATTTAAATATTTTTACCTTCTTCATCATTGGTCATCATCATTGCTTGACTATTTTATTACTACCAGTGTGTGTGTGCTACTCTGACCATTGCCATTGAAGTGTGATAGTAGGAATAGCTTCGCTTGCTGTGATTCAAAGGGTTAAAAAGTTCCAGTTTGATTCGTGCCCCTCACATTTGATGTCTTAATTCTTCAGTTCTGGATGGAAACATTGAACACTGAATGTTGCAAAGGGCAGGAAATCATTACAAATACATTTTCCATGTATTGGGATGGTGGATGGATGGAGATGTGATCTAAACTCTATACTGGCGTGTGTTGAAAAAGGGGAAGCAAATGTTTCGAGCCGACGTTCACTGGCTGCACGATGGTAGGGCAGCTCTCGGATGTCAGACATGAGAAACACTCAACGCAAGCGTACATGCTGTCTGCATGAAGATACCCTAACAGTGCTATTTCCTCAATATGCACGTTAGCTGAAGAGTCAAATTATATTTCCACACAGGAGAAGTGAGGAAACTTTAAAATTCATGCAAATATATATGCAGGGTGGTCCATTGTATTTTATTAATTAAGTTAAGGCATTTATTTTTTACTGTTTGTAACAGACTGTTGCATCATGACAGACTGTCTGGAAAAGTTAAAATCTCTCCCTCAGAGTTTGACAAAATAGGGGCCCCCAAATAGCATCTCGCAGCTAGAAACGGCCCTGACTGATGATTTCAAAAGTGTTTCCATGTTTCATGTTCCTTCACTGCATCTGACAGTATCATATATATTCCACATCATGTCATCGTCATTAAAGCTCTGTGATGTTTACAGAGAGAAAATAGTCAGACTCGACCACAGACCTTCATGTTCTGTTTTGATTTTTGATTTTGATTCAGCCTGACATGCTCAGGATCTTTAGAGGCTTTGGAATCTCAGCTGACATTCAAAACAAAGTTCTGTCGGTTTGAACAAAAGTTTGGACAGACATGTTTATTAAGTTGGATGAAGTGCAGGGTGCAACAGGGTCAGAAAGGAAAATAAAAATAAACTTTATTACTATCCTTTGTGCCCATCTCTGCTTCATAACTCGATTAGTTAGGAAAATGCCTGGGTTGTGTTTGCAGCTCGTCTGTCTGTCATCACATAGTAGCCTGAGAATGTTGATTAGCGGCAGCTCGACTTCACGTTTGAATCCAGGAGATCAGCGTGAACGGCCGAGGACAGACGAACAGAACGCCGAAGATTAACCGACACATGACAAAGTGTGCTGACAGACAAACGCTCGCTAACACAGACACAACAATATTAATCCTGTCACAGCTAACACAGCCTCACACATACACACGCTGCTCCTTATTTTCCGTAACACAATTAGCCCTGACAGTGACTGACTGCAGATCAGGTTTCACTGGATGTCTGCACGATTAATTTAAACCCAGGAGTTATGTTGTCAGGGTAAATACCGGCCCCTGATGTTGTGACAAAACCTCTGCTCATCTCTGCCTCCCGATCACTGCAGTCAGTACACACAAAGCACAATATCACAATTTCAACTCATTCCTAAGAACCAATTTCTGCAAAAGGTTTAATGTTTTAGTGAGTTCTGTGTGAGTCTCAGAAAAACATATAAATGTCAGTATTTCAGTGTAAAGCAGGTTCTACAATGAAAAAAAAAACAGCTTTAAAGGTCCAGTGTGTCAACCTGAACCTGCAACACAATGTGGCATCATGCTGTGCCCCACAATATACGCTCTCAGCAGCATCAAGAACACAGGAAAGAAGACAAAAATAATGACGCAATTTTCTGCAATTTGACATGTATTGAAGATTTTTTATTTTTCATTCTCATGTCAGTTATTTGTGTTGCTATGGATACTGAACGCTATGGATACTCGATGACTCACTGGGGCCACTTTTCGCTCTCACTGTTCTCATACCATTAGCCGCACCTGCAATCTCCACCCGGTCATCTGTAGGCAGCAGGACGCAGCCTCGTACAGCTGTTCACTGTATTAACCTTCATTAAATCACACATCACAGTGGTTAAACACATTATTCAGCTCCTGATTCTTGGTCAACTGGTTACCGAGCCCCATCACAGCCTCTTGCAATTTTCTCTTTTAGCAGACCATCTCATCTTTTTTACTTGACATCTGAGTAATGATCTATATTCACCTTCACTCAGGCCTTTTGCATGTTGCTGCTGCTGCACATACATAAACCAGCCTCTCTGTGTCCCTCTCTCCAGGCTCAGGGAGCAGTGGTTGATCCGGTTGGATCAGAGGAATCAGCACCAACAGAGCTTCTTCGAGGAGAGAATCAGACGAGCTCAGAAAGCTCAGCAGAGCCTCAAGAAGCTCGACTCTCCTTAAAGATGGGAAATGAAGCTGGAGAAGGTCATAAAATACAAAATATATCTTTTTTTTGGTTGCTGTTAGAAAATGTAAAATAGGTCAGGTGGCTTCTTGAGGAATGTTTTATCCTCTACATTGAATTTCATTCCTGGTGCCATTGTTATGTCAGTATTTGGCTCAGTTTAGCCACGGCAAGCTGTGCCATCACGCGTTTCCGCTGCTGCTGGATAGCCTGCTTTCTAGGAGGACCAAGCAGAGCTGCAATCCACCCACAACAGATCCATCCTGTCAAATGTGTCATCACGACATCAGTACAACAACAGCTCCTTCATAGCAAGAATCTTACCACAATGGAAAATGTCTTTCCTGTATATATACTACGCTATGTGTTTGATGGTAAATAAAGTCTAATCTCTAAATATAAAAAATTTGTCTTCAGTCTCAGTGATTTTTATGCAAATAAAAAGAATACAAATGGAAACAATGAGCTGTCATCCAACTCAAACAAGGATTTTTTGACATTTTGAATTGGTGACAAGTCAAGTAGCGTGCTGCTAGCTGCATCTCATAATGTCAAACTGCTTGATGCCGCAAGACACCGTCATGAAAGCACATGTAGCTGAACTGCGTCGATCCATGGAGGGAATGGCTTCAAATTGCTGCTTTTCTGGGGAGATGAGGCGGGTCAATACTAGAAAATGTGACGGTGGCGTGTCCTCGATGTGCACCAGAACATTCTGACATTTCTTTTCACTGCATTTTGAAGATTCTTTGGCAGTGTAATTATGATCAATGTAATAACAGATCATTCATGGCTGCAGCAGAATGCATTTTTACACAGAATGAGGGCTGTGCCTGTACGAGCCCCAAACAAACACGGTCGTACGTGTCTGTCTGCTGCTGAAGCAGGTTCACTTCAGGGTGTCAGATCAAAACATGCCAATATCCTGTCCACTGACCGATCAGATCACTGATCAAACCTCATCAATCCTCCAGGAGCCTGATGAAACCTTCTGATTTTACAATCATGTGACAAGTAATGAGGAGACAACAGATATAATGATGTGCTTTTTATGTGCAGCACATTTTCAGGACAGTTTTTTCGTTATCAGGGTCATTTCTTGCTATATGTGGACTATGTGGATGTACAGTACAGGACCCCGCAGCCACCAGGAGGCCCCCACGCTGCAAGTTCAGCCTCAGTGTATTTTGGGAGAGTCAAAAGCAGCTGTCTTTATTTGTAGCCAGGCAAACCAACTCACTGGTTGTGCTTTTTTATAGGTTATGAGCAAAGCTAAGCAGCTATGACTGTGACTTTTGTTTGTGGGGTAATCGAGTCAAAATCATCTTTGGGCTACCATGCAGTAAGCAGCGTCTGATGACGGGTATGACAGGATGAATGATGAGTGAAGTGAGGAGAATAACAGTAGGCACCATTAACAATTGCATCATGGCATCAAAACAGTGACTGATTACCCCACAAACACAAACACAGGCAGTTCCGTTGCTTGTTACACGCTGTGTTGGAGGGGGCACCAAAATGCCCTTTGTGAATGCAGCTGCGCATAGCGTTTGTGCCCAAGGCGTGAGTGGACGAGTGAGTGAGTGTGTGTGGATGGAAGAGCTACAGGTTAACGGGAGGAGTTAGGTTCGGAGTAAATGCACAGAGGGTGATCAGAAGTCACCGCGGGAGCTCGTGTGTGTTACAACACTGCTGAAGAAAGTGACGGGGTTAACCTCGAAGCTGACCTGCAGTTCAGCCCCAGGAGATGGGGACATGGTTCACAATCATAATTATGATGATCAGAATGATGAATTATTTAACCTAAATCCTTTTTGTAATGTGCATCATCAGTCCACTATAGGCAACATTTTCTCAAAATAATAAATACATCATGCATCATACATACACTTTTACTGTTATTTATTTTATTGTTATTGAAATGATCTGTGTTATTTTAAAATGAGCTGTGAACAGCTTCCCTGTCATACTGGTGGGAAGAGCATTTTTATGTAATGACTACACAGCACAGAGGGAGGACTGAAATGCAGCACTTGGGATGCTGGTAAAAAAGGAGTAAACAGTCTTTAATGACAGGCAGAGGCTCGGTACACAAAATCCAGACAGGTAATCAGGCAAACAATCCAAAAGGGCTGAGGCAAAGACAGGGTCAAAAACAGGCAATCTACCAAAAACTCAGTACCCATGCATTCACTAGGAAAAACCACTGGAGAGTAGAACACAACAGACACTAACAATCCTGCACAGAGGGAAGAGAACAATGGGCTTCAATACACTGGCTGATGGCGAGATCACACACAGGTGTTGGTAATTAAGGACAGGTCAAACACAAGGCGGGAACTCGGGGTTGGAGTGGGTGGAGATGGGACCAACTGTGACACTCACCCTGTTTAGGATGAAGTTAACATGCTGCATCTGTTGCATTAATGTTCTCCAGCCTGTTTTCCTCTTAAAACGTAACCGACTGTTGCATTGCCACAGATCATCTGAAAAGATCAGGAATCTCTCCTTTAGAGTTTGACAACATAGCATCTTGCATAGGGCCCCCAAACATATATAATACATATCTTTCACTGCGTACTGTACATCATCATCTATGATGTGTGCTAACTTCATCCAATCAGATCAGCGGAGCCAGTTGGTAAATCAAAATCTTACTGAAGCCAGTCGAAGGAAGAGTAAATCAAATATCTCCTCCAATGCCATTCTTTACTCTTCCTTCAGTGAAGAAATACTCTCCAGCTCTGATCAAGCTGATGCTGTTGTTTTCAGTCACTTCTCATACTGTCACGCCCAGTGTTATACCACACCTGGAGAAGCCACCAGTTCCTCATAGGATGCAGACTGGTCCTAACTATTGTGGTTTGGATACAGATGCATAGCTTGAAGCTTGGAAGATGAATTCTAGCATGATCTCGCAAATCTGGCTACCTCTGAAAACAGCTGCGGCTAATGGTATGAGAACAGTGAGAGCGAACCAAAAGAAGCTGATGGCTAATAAGCTGAAACTCATAAAAACTCTGTAAAGTGTAGGGGGAAGCCGTTTTTCACGTTTTCATTTGATACATAATTTAAATGAAAATATCAATGCAAGAAATGCTCAAAATCTCAATGTCTGTCTTCATGCATTCAGGCCCACATGGCCTGTTGTTCTGAGGACACTGTCATCAAGGAGGGAAAGATGTAAATGACACACAGTCAGGATCGCGGTTCAATCACCTCAGTGTAGTTTATGTACGCAGTCTGTTAAAAGTCCATCATATGATTCTGCTCGTTCCTCTTCAGATCCATCATGTGTGGAGTCATCTGTTTGGAGGAAGCTTGAATCCAGCAGGTTTATTGTGTGTATCTGGAGGAACAGTGTGTGCTTCAGGGATATGTTGGCCTGTTCCTGATGAGAACTGCCCACACACTAAAAAAATCTGCTCGGCAACGATCCAAAACTGGAAACAACGTCCTATCAGCCAGCCACGCTTCACACACACACAAACAAACAAACACACACACACACACACACACACACACACACACTCACACACACACACACTCACACACACACAATCTCTGAAAGCAGAGCTTGTTTGACGGTCTTCAATGGACTAAAATACCAACCAAAATAGCCACTGTCAATTTAGAAAGCTGCTGCTGGATAATTACCAATTTAAATGACTCATGTTCAATGACAAACTGTTATACAAAGACCAGATCATGTTTCTTTAAAATGTCACACACTTTATTCAGTTTGTTTTTTAAAATATCACCTCAAAGTGGTAGAAATTACACCTAATTGCATTTTTTAAAACACAATTCTGGGCAATTTAATATAATCGCTCAACACTCAACATAAGTAATGGAGCTTGAATGAAATGGGGGGGGGGGGGATAAATACATCCACTGATAAACTTCAGGTAGAGCATTTTACTTGTTATTTTTTTCCAGAGGTGTCTACCCATACATGTGTTGCATCATCATTTTCTGTAGATCTGCGTCTTGTTATATGTCAAAATAAAGAGTATATCAGTGATTAGTGTGTACTATAATTATTATTATAATTATTATAATATTATAATTGTTAATTATTATAATTGTTATAATATTATAATTGTTAATTATTATAATTGTGGATGACAATGTGCAGTCTGTAAAAAGATGCTGCAGTTCTTCATCTGACCACCAGGAGGCAGCAGCACACAGTGATGCCCCAGTGGCTCCTACGTTCGTTGACTCTGAGCCGAGATCACTCAACATCAGTGCCGGACCTCTCTGAAGCTCTTGTGACTTGAAACCCTGCAGCCAGCTCACAACATCTAGTGGAAAACCCGAAAACTGATGAGTTGATCGATGATAATCAGGTGTCTACATCTGATCCTCCTGTCCACATGTGAAAGTGTCCTTGCGAGACATTGAACCCTGAATTGGGTGGTAGCTTGCTGCCATCGGTGTGTGAGTGTGAATGTATATCGACATATTCAACTCTCCTCTTCATCAGTCAGTGTCAAAGGCCCAGTCAATCATTTCTGGATCTCTTAAATCAAAGATATAATTCACAACAGTCACTATATAACTGTAGAGGTGACTGAATTATGAAGTGGAAATGGAAAGCAGCACTTTAGTTGTTCATCATTCTTTTCCCTGATAATGAAGAAGCATCATCAGGATGAATGAACAGGTCAGCTGATGGTCTCCATGTCCTTCATGCTGCTAAGGAAACATTATTGTCCCTTTGTGAGAAACCTGCAGGTTTTAAAGGACTCAGTGAATAGATGGGACCGGACGTATCTCGCTAAATATAACACTGACCTCGCTGCCGAGGCAGAGAACAACCTGAGTCACGGCGCCTGTTGCTGAGAACATGGACAGTGAAAAACAGGGAGAAATGTGATGGTAACAGATAATGATGACGACAGTGGTGATGATTTAATAAACTCTGAACTGACTGAACTCTGATTAGCTCGATCAGTCGCCTCTGGGTTATGTACCTGTATGTATAGTGCTTTGATATTATGATTCACAAAATCAGTCTCATGGTGGCACAAGAGAGAACGTCACAATAACACTTAAGTTAGTGGGATCCTTTATCTGTGGTTCATAAATGTACTAGATTTGATGTCAATCCAGCAGATATTTTACAGGATCAGTGAAAACTCTGACCCGCTGCTGTCTCTAGAGAGGAAGCTGAAGGATCACCAGAGGCATTGGGATTCGTTCTCCAGGTGCCGTGGATACCTGCGCTGAATTCAAGTCAAGCTGTTTCAATAAAAGCCATGTCTACATGTTGCAAGAGGAAAGCTCAATACTATCCCCAGAATAGTAAATCAATTGGATTCATCCTCAGGGAAACACGAATTTCATGCTAGTCCATCTAAATGATATTTCAGTGTAAGATCAAAGTGTTGGAACAACTGACAGACTGACTGACACTGCTGTCCACGTCCCACCAACGCCTTTAAATCCATTCAAGAGCGAGAGTGAAACAGTGTGGTATCGTCATGTGTACCGCTGACTCAGACAGCCTGGGACTCACCAGCGCATTCTAGGCGTCCTCCAATGGGTTCTGTGCATGTCCAACAGTTGGAACACCTCCAAGGAAGGTGCCATGAAGGAGCGGCAGCTGGATACTCTGCACCCACAGACTGTAATAGATTACAGGGAGTTCTAAAACTGATGACATGATCTGATTTCTTTGAACATCTTTAAAACATGTTTGAAACATGTGCATTCTTGGATATCATACTGGAAGATTGGATATTGAAGGCAGCTAATGAGATACTGCATGTCTGCAAACATTTTGCGGGTATGTTCACAATGAATGAAGTGATGTTTATGTAGCTACTAGTGTAACATAGTAAGTCTCGTATTCAGTACAGAGCAGAGCAGAAACAAAATAAAACTGTGCTTTTAATTTAGAGGTAATCATCTTTTTTTTTTTACTCCAATGAATGAGTTGGTAAAAGCTGTACAGAGTGAGAACATTGTCTCTACTGATCCTGTAATTACAAAAACAACATCCAAAGAAATTAATAAGTAATTGCATGACCTGTGAAATAAAACACTGCCATTTCTTCTGCCCTTTTATTTTTTCCCTCTCACTTCATCTTTTTAAGTGTCTGTGTTGATTTGCGGATGCTAATTGTCAGACCGGTGTGTCAGGTTTTTTTGTCCTGTCTCCGCGTTTGTCTTGTCATTTCCTGTTTTATTTTGTAAGTAACTCTCCTCTCGTTCCAGGTCCCTTGCCCTTCCTCATGTGCCTCAGTCTGATTGTCTTCCCTGATTCCTGATTGTGTCCACCTGTTTCCCTTTTCCCTCATGTGTTTATAGTCTGTCTCCCTTTGACCTGTGCCAGTGTGTCAAGAGACACCCGTCATTTTGTCTAGTCTCAGTCCGAGTATCCTTTTCACAGTTGTCTGCCCTGATTAGACAGATTTTTGTTGGCCTTTTGCTGTTTCATTTTCATAGCCAAGTCCCTTTTGTAGGTGTTTTGTTTTTTCGGGCTTCATAGATTAGTTTTAGGTCATTCAAGTCACTTCCCTCTTAGTAGGAGATTGTTTTTCTCCCTGATCATAGTTTTTCCCTCCCTGGATGAGTTTTTTCTTTCAAGCTGTTTTTATTTTCCCCCTTTAAGACGATAGGATTTTCAGTTGTAGTTTTCATAGCCATCTCTCTTTTCCAAGGCGCCTTCTGTTGAAAGTTCTCCTTTTGCAGCAAAATAAAGCTTTTTGTCAGGTTAACCCTAACTCTGCATCCGAGTACTTTCACTGGGCCTGATGGTTAATATGCTGCTGTTCTTCTTCTTTTTCTCTAAAAACAGGCATTTCTTGGTTAAACAGTACCCTAATTATTGTATTATCATTAAACAGTAGTCATCCTTTCCACTTGGACGCAGTCCTGGATAGAAAACAGTCAGTGTTGTTCTTCCTTCTGATCTCTTCTTTTCAGCTGGTATTTGCATTCAGATTTGTCTTGGGTAGCCAGCTTCTACACACCAGTGTTTCCAACTCAACTGACAGTAAGGCTGTCTAACTAACTTCTACTTCATTCAGTCTTTCAAAACAACAATCACATTTCATTGTGATCGTATGCAATTACACTGTCAACTCAAAAACTATGTCCTTATCACAAGCTAAAGTTTTTATGTTTCATACACTGACGTTCCAGACATCCCTCCCCATCAACGCTTTCTCGGCGTCTTCCAATGGGTTCTCTGCATGTCCAACACTTGGGACACCTCCAAGGAAGCTGCCATGAAGGAGCAGCAGCTCTTCTCTGACCTTCCTTCCAGATGTCTGAGGTCATTTTGACCGCACTACCCAGAGCTCATGACCATAGGTGGAGTGTGCAGTGGCTGTTCTCCATTCTCCCCTTCCACCTGAAGCAACTCACCACCAGCTCAGTTCAGCCACTCTCCAAGATGTGTAGAAGAAATATGCAAAACAAAACAACAAAGGGAGAGCTCACATACCTGTGTGTATATAACACAATCATTTCAGTACAGCAGCTTCACAAGACCATGTGGAGGTGTTTCCACATGCACACCTTTTAAAGGAGTAGTGAACAGCAGACTGCATGAGAAACCACCTACACACTGTACTAACCTTAAAATCAGCAAACCAGCACACCGTGGAAAAAATGCACAGACACTGAAATAAACAGTATGATAACAAAGATGTATGCTTGAGACCCAGACAAAGAGAGGTCAACACTTCTATTTTGTGTTTTTATTACTTTTTAATCCACGTCTTTCAAGAGCACTCAGGTTGCACTCAGGTTGTCTTACCTCTCCACGGTGCTGCCTGCCGCTGACTGAGCACATGTCAAAGGTGACACAGCAAAAATATAACTGCAAAAGGAAACGTGTTTATGCAAAGAAAATAATAACAAAATGTGACCCAAGATGGATTATTGGTGAAACATACATCAGCATGAAGATATCGTTTAGACTCTGGACTTTGCTGTTTGTCTCCAGCTATATATTATTTTGTTTTCTGAAGTAACTTCCTCCTTCAGAGGTGGTTGATGTCTGTTATTTTCTATTGGCAGTTCAGCAGAAGTTCAGAACCATCGTTTCTTTTCATAATTTGTTTTTATTTCAGCTCTTCATGCAGTAGATAATAGACAGATGGGGATGTGTTATGTTTGTGTTTGCTTGGTAAATAAGTCTGCATAATAGATGGAGAGGTAGACACAACGTCACTGTTCCATCATAATAAAAAGACTCTACTTTATGCTTTGATTGAAAAGGCTGCACATAGAGTGAACAGTAGTACCTCATTTGGTCCTACAGTGCAGTTATAGAACACATTTCTAATTATTACAGATACACAACAACAGCCTTCTCTGGGTGGTTGTTACATGTTGTTGCTGTTAACAGAGTATTGACTAAGCTATACTGAATAACATGGTCTAATTTGATCCTACAGTGCTGTTGCTTACTTTTTCATAGTGCAAAATGATCACAGTGATCTCAGAACATATACTGTCTCTCTATCCCTAAAATCATAAACAGATAAGTAAGATAGAAGAACATAGAACTTTGTTTTCTGTCTCGATCTCGATCTTGGTTAGCACTGCTGAAAAGTGTCTCAACTAGAAGTACTGTTACATTACTGGTATCTTGTTCAAATGCAATGTTAATACATACTTTAGGAGAAGTATTGTAAGGTAGTTGCTGCCAGCCTGTCAAAGGAGGCAGACTCAGGAGTTTGTGTTGAAGTCCCCTTAGGTGGATGAAGAAAATATATACACATATGAACTGACGACAAATCAACTTATACCAAGTGAAACTGATAGCACTAGCTCTTCCTCCTTGGCTTCCCCAAGACAACTGACCTATATACCCTTATTACCTGACTCTAGGCTAGCACTAGACCGACCATCCTCCTTTCAGGTGGTACACTCCCCAAATATCATTTATAAAGATGAAAGAATCACACAACATGTGACATTGAACATTGAAAAGAAGCACAGAATTCCCCATGGCACTTGAAAGCAGCACCACACTATGTACTCTCCACCATTTACAAAATAAGAGCAAAACTAAATAATTAATAGATTGCAACCGATGATGTCATTGAAACCATAATATGCAACACATTGTGGGCTAGCCCCTCCCCACACAATGACTTTGATTATTACTTATGACCTTATGATTAATATTTTAAATCTAATGAAATGTATAACAAAAGGAACAATAAGAGTAACTCGAAAAAAACAACCTTTGCTCATCATTACTGCATTAACCTTAGCTCACTGATGGTAGAGATTTAAAAATATATAACACTGAACATACACAGACCTGTTAATTGCACATGCGTTACCACATCAAATTCATTTGTGGTGATGTGAGCAGTAATGACTACAAATTAAATGACAAGAAACACAACGGCAAGGAGAATAGAGATTGATGTTTTATGCAGTTTCATTAGTTGATCCATTAAGAAAATATCTACTTCTAAAGCACAATTCTTTGATGTATAATAAAATGTATGAATGGATCATATATACAGACAAAACACAAATTTTGTCTTTTAAAAGCTACTAAACTACTTTTGAATCTGTGCAGATCACATGTAAATAGTACAGAGTCTAACCTGTCTCTATCTAGTTTGTGTTTCTCTTCAGTTCCTAAATTAGTCCCAGCTCCTGCTGTTCTGCTCAGTGTGGTCACCTCTCCAAACCTGTGCCGCTGCAGTGGTTTTCATTGGCCTGCGGTGTGTTTTCTTTCCAGATTTTCTCGTAGAATAAATAAAGCAAACTACTGCTGCAGATTGAGAGCCAGCAAACTGCAGTGCGCTTCTCTATGAACAGCCCAACTGGTGTTGCTTCCGCCTCCTCTGTGTTCCTGGTGTGATTACAAAAGTACAGATGAAAGGTTTGGATATAATTCAATTACAGGCTAACTCCAGCTGCAGTCTATGATTTTTGAAATTATGGAGTAGATCACACAGAGAAAAATTACTGGGTTGAAAAAAACCCTCATGAACGTGTAAGTCCCCCAAAAAAGTGAGTTAAGTACAGTAACGCTGAGGTGGGCTGCTGGATGTAACCATCAGAACATAACTTTTTATTCATCTGATTAACCAGCTTTAATTTCATGTAAATTGTCACCTAAAAAAAATCTGACCCCTCCTTTTTTCCTCTCTGTTAACACAAGTTACAAATAACTTACTATACATAGGTAGCAGAGGTCACAACATGCCAGCAGACTGAATATGCCTGAATATACATAAACCCAGAACATTTCATTCCCTGCCTGTCACAACACACGTAGGCTATCACTCGCACAGTGTATGCACTTTGCACGAAGGGGAGTCAGACTCTGACTGGTCGGAAGATCTGTCTGTCTGTCTGTCTGTCTGTCTGAACCCATCAGACACAAATCAAATTCATGGACTAATCTCTGATCATCTACCTGTGTGTGTGTTCTCACTTTGTTTATTTCATGTGCCAGCTTCTAAATCTGAGTCTGACTTACAATTTATGCCATAAAATAGAGCAATAATAACAGAGAGCGAGCGCTGGCCTCGATAAAGCTGTTCATCAGAGAAATAAAAAGTTATTTCCTTATTTTCCACAGAGGTTACATTCAGCACGTATAGACACACTCACAGCAACCCACCTCAGCTCTCCTCATTCTGTGCCATATTAGTTTTCACGTTTTGTCTGCTTTCTATCACGTACAATATTTGCATAACATAATCCAGATTGCATGTGTGTGTGTCTTCCAACATTTCAGTGCATCGATAATGTTTGTGCCAGTAACACTCATTTAGTGCAGTTTCTGTCTCTATGAGCTTTCAAACACATTCTCTATGGATGTATAAATATTGACTTAGATTTGACTGATGAAATATAGGGAAGTACAGCATTATCTGTATCTGTATATGTTAACCATGAATTATCCATATCTGTATCTGTACAAGAGTGGGCGGAGCAAAACCCGAAAGTGGGTGGGATTTAACCCAAAAGTTAAATCCCATCTGGGCTGGGCTATAACAGGTATGTTATTTTAAGCATGTAATTGATATGGGTTGATCAGAAATTGTTGTATTTATTGCTGATTAGAAAATTATTTACAGGACAGCATCAGCACTGAGCTTCAGATCAATGGTTTTTATCACAATAACAAACAAACTATTTACAGAACAAGTTTTGCAACAATGAATGCAACACATGCGGCTGAAATTATGAAATGAACAAGAGTTTTCATACTCAACATAACTTTCTTTTTTTTACTTTTATTTTTTTATGATCAGTGTGATTTTTTTGTGTGTGTGTGCAAAATAAATCTCCATCATAAATCATAATCTGCTGTAATTTATTATTGTTAAATAATCAGTGATGCTTGTAGAACTGTTAAAAAGTAATTCTCTTCAGCATGAGGCTGCACGACAATTTATTTAGATAAAAACAACTTAAATGTGAAAACGTGACCATTCAGACCTTCACCTGAACTTTGTTACATCACAATATTCTGTAACTGGAGGATTTGTGAATAAGTCTAAAGGATGCTGGCGATCAGAACCATCGCCTCAAAGTTACATCCTCAAAGTCATGTGTGGGAGTAAAGTAAGACAACAGTGAAAACAGAGTCCAGAGTTCCAGAGTTCACACAAGCAGCAGCTGTGTGAGTGCTGGCCAGCAGGGGGCAGTGATGAGTTGTCTGCCTGGCCAAGCAGTTCTGTATTCAGATTCAGCCGCCGAGACGCGAGCGGCTGCTTCTTCTACATTATCTGCTGTAATCTGTATCAGTGCAGAGTTTAACAGGCGGGCACCCCTCCACGGTGGCTCTGTTTGCTCTGTGATTTTCAGGACTGAAGCTCCCAGCAGCTCATTATGGAGCCTGTTCACACATCGAAGCTCTCACACAGTAAAGCTCATTTGGTTAAAGTGCTCAGCAGTGACCCCAAATCCCACAAATTTCCCCTCTAGTGCACAGTGGGTACTTAGGAACTCAGCGCGGTTCACAGATGAGCTACAAAGCATCAAAAGTCAGACATTTTCTGGGATCTTTTCTCTGTACAACATCGATATGACAACACCAGAAACGGCAAGAGCAGCAAAGAAAGACGGACAAAGAAAAAAGGACAAAAATGACAACAACAGAGACAAAAAAAAAAAAAAAACCAAAACACTGCAAACACAACACCAGTAGTAACACAAACCAAACAGAGTGAAGTGCATTTAGCTACTCTCAGCTCCTTCCCAAACCGTAGACTCTACAAAACCTGGACATAGTCTATTAAAAAAAAAAATTAACAAAGACGAATAAAATCTAATGCCTAAATTTCACCGCGCATGGACGCACAGCGCTGGGTGTGCGCTGTGGTCTCGGCTGCAATACGCAGCCGTTCTAGTCGATGTTTAAACTCCACCGGCTCCACCGCAGTCTGCTTCAGAAGCGTTCCAGAAGCGGGCCTCTGCTTGTTGGAAAGTTGAATTGGAAGATTGGAAAGTTGAACTCAACTGGAAAAGAAGAAAAACGCTGAATGAAGAAGAAAAAGCTCCAGCAGAAGCTAACCTGCTGAAAGATGACTAGAACTCAATCTGACATCTCAATACAGCTTCATCTCTTTGGCTTTCTGGTCCCTAATTAATGCCACACTCTTCTCAATACAGGGAAGACACACAATTTAACATGTACTTAATGTAGCCTTCCAGTCAACATGATCTGTTCTGTAAATGTTACATGAGAGCACATACTGAGCTACTGATTAGCTCTCTTTCCATTTAAGGGTGGCAGCACCATGTTTGTTGGTTTTTCTTGAAGTGATCTGCTGTGGTGCAGTTTTTGTGTGTATATGTATTATCCTTCTGTTCTTCCTCAGGGGGCTACTTTTAGACAATGAACCGCTCTAATATTGAGCTGCATTCCAACATCCCAGTTCTCCCTCACTACAAGGCAGTCAAAGAGAATGAGGTCTGGCTGGATGATGAGGCTATAGGAGGCTGAAGCTGTGCCTCACAAGGAACACAGGGAAAGTGAGAGGGAGGAAAAATTCCTGACCTCCCTCTTCTCCACTCCAGCAGGTCCCTCCACCGCACCATGGGATGCAGTGGCAACAAGAACATCCTGCTGTTCTCTGTTGTTATGGACCTCTTCCTTATCCCTATGCTTATCGTCAGGCTTTCCCCCATGCTGCTGTCTTCATCCTTTTTCTGAACCTCACGCTGCTTCCGATCCTGCTCCACATGCTTCTCCTGCCTTTCCCGTCCCTCTCCCTGCTATGACTTTCACCTTGATGAGGCGATTGGTTAGCTGATTCGTAGGGACCAGAATCAACACCCCGAAGAGGACGTCTTTTTGAAGAACAGACCACTCTCTCCAGAAGATAGTAGCCTGTCTTCCTCTAGCCCAGAGGACCAAGAACTTCCCTCACGTTCTGGCCTCAGCTCCTCTGAAAGGAGCCCCGGGGCCCCATTTGATCTTTCCTTTCTTCCTTTCTGTTTCTGATTCCGGTAGCTTCTTAACCTGGTACCATCATTTCCTCAATCAGATTCAGGAAAGGCGAGAACACAAGGGAGGGAGGTACATGGAGGATGATGTTAAAACATTCCCTTACCTGAGCAGCTCGGTGGAAACTAACATTGTCCCACACATTGTCCATCACATAGGAGGGAATGGGATTCTCATTTAGCTCTTGACCCTGCTGTTCTTGAACCTGTGTGTGGAAGTGTGTGTTGTCTTGTATCACTCGTTCCTGGATTTCTCTGAGTCTTATAGTATCATATTATCCTGAAGGACCATGCCCACTATGACGGCCTCTTGCTGCTGAGTGAATAAATGATGGTTCTGAGCTTCTCCTGGACTGCCAATAGAAAATGTGAAAACACTGTTTTGAAGGGGGAAGTTACTTCAGAAAACAAATCAATAGATTGCTGGAACATTTGGCGAGACTAAGACGACTCAGAAATGACAAAACAGTACAACACTGCATAGCCTGTAGCAGTTCTGTGCATCACCACAATTTCATGACAAAGAGTAGAAATACACAAGGATTTTTGCAGTTGATGGTTTGTAGCTGGCCAACAACATCCAACACTTAGACTGTATTATTTCCATTCATCAGTCAAAGAAACTTCACTCCAGTTGCTAAATCTTTTTTTAATTCTCAAACTGTCATCAACACATTTCTTAAATTTTTTTTTAAAAAGTTACCAGTCCACACATTTCCTGCATTCTGTGTCCATGTGACTGCTCTGTACTGCCCAAACATTAATAACCACAGACTGAGTTCTGATCATTCATCCGATGAATGGAAAAAATGATAAACATGATAAAAGTAATCTAACATAAGTATGTATTTCTTCATGTACAGAGTTCAGAATAGATAACTTTGCCTCTGTGGCCCTAACCTCTCATACACAGTGCGTAGAAGTTCAAGAACAGTTTCAGTCACATCCGCAACTTCCGATTAAAGAATTTCCTCCAGAGTTTTCATTAATAGTGAGGTTAACGCTGTCGACTGCAAGTCATTGAGGATCTTGGGTCGACTGATCTTTGGAAATTGGAATGACATTAGCTGTTCTTCCAGAGATCAGGAACAACCACAGAGTCTAAGGAGAGCTGAAATAGTCTTCGAAACACATCACTCGGTTCATCGGCACAGTCTCTTAATGTCCTTACTCATATTCCAACTCAAGCACAATTTCTGCTGCTGTGAATTTAAATGAATCCATTTATTATTGGATTGTAATTACTCACTGGATGGTCTCTGTGGAGTCTTTGTGACACATAGACCTAGAGAAGTCAACTCAAAGTCTACCTATTCTGACCGACCACACTCGAGGATGTCGTCAACGGTCTGTTGTCTTGTGATGAATGAAGATCAGATTCCAGCCAATCAAACCAGAAATTACTCTTGGTAAGTTATAATAACAGGAAGACACACTGTGACAGTGACAAAGCTAACAACCAGCAGCAGGCTGTTTGTCAGGCAGAGCAGATAACAACAGTAGAACCTGATAGATGGACCAACAGAATCTCACACATTCGGCTCCTCACTGCAGTTATGGATGTGTCTGCTGGACCTGTTTCCAGCTCTCAGTCAGTCAGAGGATTCCACCTTCATCACCTGCTGTCTGACTGTTACCTGCCCCACCAGCTGGGTAAAACAATGGACGTCCATGTTAAGGGACTGTCTCTAAATGTGTAGCATTCATCGAACACATTCAGACAAACAAAAAGAGATTCTTTAATATTCTGCAGCTGTGTTCCTGATACGCAGAACACACTCTGCTGTCTGTCTGGCAGCTAATTAGCATTTTTCTTTTATCAAGCAGGAAATTAATCTGACGTTCCGTCCAGATATCACATCATCACTGACATACTTCATTGGTGGATTTCATTCAGACCATTTTTAATGAATACTGAGCACTGAGACAGAACAGAGCAGCTGTTCACTTTCTGTCCGCACAGCCAATAAAGTCACAAATAAACCTTCAAATCAACTTTCAGGATCCAAGTTTACTTCCTGTTTGCTAGCAGCTGACAGGACTGTCTGTAATTTGTCATAGACTCAAACAGTTGTGAGATATATATATTACTGTTTTATGTGTGGTATTGTGTCTTCCTTCAATGTACTGAATTTGAAAAAAAGTTCTGAAGAGTTTCATAGTTTCGAGTGTCTTTCCAGTATAATGTACAAACTATCCGTCTGTCTTTTTTCAAATTACACACTGAAAGAAATCTTTCTCTGCTCAGATGAGGAACATTTTATACATATATATATATTTTTTCACACACACACACACACACACACACACACACACACACACACACACACACACACACACATATATGTGTGTGTGTGTGTGTGTGTGTGTGTGTATATATATATATATATATATATATATATATATATATATATATTATACACACACACACACACACAAAGTCATTTTTAAGATTGCATTTCCTTTTACCTCACTGAAAAATACAGAATCTATGAATATGCAGATATGTTCAATTTCTAAAGTTATACTAGACACAAGAAGGCCTCAGTTTACTGAAAATCTTCTCAGTGTTTGTGACTTGGAGGTTTCAAGTTTGTGTAAGTTCCATAGCAGACTGTGATTGGCTCTAAACAATGTCACAGAATCAGGCTGATATGTGGATGAGTAAAGTGACATTTCAGGTAGGCTGAATGTAAAAACAAACTCAGCAAATACTGTACATCATTCTTCACGGTGAAGCTCTACCTGAGCAGCACAAACTAGACTGATTCGTTACTTGAATAATAATATATAATATATCAATATATAATATTTGTATTTAAAATCATTAGAGTTAGCTGCTTCATTAGCTGCTTGCTCAGTGGCTGTCTCACACGTAAACTACTAAAAGTGCACATCACAGAAATAAAAAAACAAAAGATTGTGAATGTAATAAAGTTGGAAACAGGAAGCTACTTTGTCCAAAAAAAAGGGTTTGACTAACCAAAAGTGACAACATATGTGTAGGTTTCCTAAAAGGACCAGTGTGTAGGATTACGTGTCATCTTGTGTAGTTGTGGAAGGAATCAGACTGTACTTGGGGATGCTTCAGTCTCCCTTCTGTCCCTGGCACGACTATAAGAAGGTCTTTAAACTGTAGACAAATCATGATTTTAAAAGGACTGGGATAGTTTAATAAATATTGAAGTAAGAGTAAAGCTGCATGTCTGAAAAAACATAAAAATTGTTGTTTAAGTACGAGTGTAGTAGTGTTAGTAGTAATACAAATACTGGTTGACCTTCAGGTTTAGGTCAGCTTCAAACTTCAGTATTGGGTAGAATTTTTGGGGCTTTGGTCGGTTCCATTTGTAGCATATTCTGTAAATAGAGCCTGCTAAATCTGAAACACTGGACCTTTAATGTTATTTATTTATGTATTTATTTCTGGTATTTTTGCATTTATTTCATAGCACAGAGAATAGATGCTGGCGAATGAGTGGAGGAGAGTGGTACGTGTATGACATGCAACAATGGCTAAAATTGAATCAGGGACATGGTGGCGATTGAGGATGCTCACTGATCATTAGGATGCTACAATGCATGAACAAATCTTAAATCCCAAAATCCTCAAGCTTAACTGACGTACTCAAGACTTTCTGTCTAAGAAGACGGACAGCAGTTTTCACTCAGTCATTCAACAAACACAGCTCTCAAGCAGCCAGAGGAATAATGATGGGAGCAAAGGAGGAAGTAAGATGATACATGGAGAGGAGGTCAGCCTGGATGGATGGGTGGAGAAATCACTATGGTTAGCATCCCTTTCACCTATGTGAGCAGTTTCCAACTGGGTTAGGACCTGTGTGGAGGTCCAAACCTCTTTTAAACAGCTGATTGGCTTGAATGTGAGTGTGAACGCTATGTGTACCTGTCCACAGTGTATCCCGCCTCTTGCCCACATTACCACCCATAACACTAAACCTAAACATTAAGCATAACCTTGTTACATCATAAATCACGCATCACTGATTTATAACTGCTGCTGCTGTTGTCTGCATCAGATCAGAAAACAGTTCTGTTAAAGAGGCTACAGACAGGCATACAGTGAGTTTTGTCATTCCTGACACTGACACAGCAGCTTTTTACATCAACGCTCTCTGAACTGGTGACTGAACGACCACAAAAAACAAGAAACCCAAGAAACAATCATTCAAAGATTTCAGGTTTTCATTGAACTGCTGAAGTCAATCTCATCTCATAACTCAACCTTTGGGATGTGAGCTGCTTCGATTGTGTAAAATGAGATTTATTTTTGAAATTTAAAGTTATTAGAGAATTAGTATAATTTAATCATAAGTATCTACATAAGTAATTATGTTTCATGATGCACCTAGCATTAAATAGGTGACTGTTAATATTGGTGGAGTGATATAATGGATGACATGTTGGTGAGTCTTCAGTTGTCCTATTGCTGAGACAGACTTTAAAGTATTACACAGAACAAACAGTTCCAGTATGTTTGCTTGAGCCACGGCCTGTTACTAATTCAGTTTAGTCAGAGTCAAGTTTAAAGTTAATGCTTAGAGTAACCAGCATTAAAATTATTACACTTTCTCTCTAGCAATATGTGTAAATGGACTGTAGTTATATAGAGCCTTTCTAGTCTTCCAATCACTCAAAGCACTTTTTACAGCGCTTTTACTCATTCACCCCTTCAGAACCAATTTGGGGCTCGGTATCTTGCCCAAGGACACCTCAACATGCAGACTGGAGGGGATCGAACCAGAGGTCGAACTGCCGATCATCTGATTAGTGGACGACCTGCTCTACCTCCGATTGTGTTGGTGTAGCTTTGCAGATCTTGTTTTTTTGTTATTTTGTGGGCAAGCAAACTTGTTTCCCCTAGGTATTATCCATTGATTGATCAAAGCTATCTGTCCTCTGACTTCACCTTGCTGTTATTTCGATGAAATTTCACTATTTTTGTTGTAATGTGTATGATGGCGCTCCCTGTCCTTGGTTCCTTGTACCACAATATAAATATAAATACAATGCAAAAACTACAGATGCTATTCAAAACAATACATGGGCTATTCATAAAAGTGAATGCCACATCTTGCTTGTATCGTTTCCCCATTTATAAAAACTTCTTTCAGGGATGTTAATGTTGAAACCTGTTTTATTGGCAAACAGTATGCCTTTTCTTGCACATTACAATACTTCTTGACAACCTTGAACCTGAACACGGTCCACTGAAGGCCACTGGGTAATCTGCTGCAGCATGATCCAATCATTTTGTTTCAGCTCAGACTTTAGCCATGATAACACTGCAAGATATTTGTAGACGATGACAGAAACAAAACTTTATAAATTTGCTGGATACCCATTAATTTATTTATAGTAAATTATTATTATTATTATTATTATTATTATTCTTATTGTCATTATTATTATTATTATTATTATTATTATTATTATTAATTTATTTATAGTAAATTTATTTATGTGCAGGAAATACTACTCACATATTTTAATAGTTTCTTTATTGTCTACATTTTTTCATGGGCATGGCCCTTTAAATCTCTCTGTACCTGTAACTGCCTTTTTCTTTTTAAATTTACAATGATTTTTAAAATCTAATTTTCTCAGCATTTCCCTGAATCACTGCAGGTCATTGTGGATTAGAGCATCAGCTGCGTGTATTGTTTTGTCGCCTGCTTGCAGTATGAACATGCTGTTTGCTAATCTCTCTAAAATGAGCAGGGAGTGGATCTGACAGCTTTCTGTTTGCTAACTGACAGCCAATTAGCCCAGTTTCCACATGGAAATTAAACAGACGCTATTCTTGGACTGTGAATCGACGTGACATGTTTCTCTGTTGCACTGCTTAGAAAAGCTCTCTGTTTTAGTTTAATTGCACTGCAACAAGAAGCAGATTTCTAATTAAAGTCTCTGGGAGAGAGACTTTCTGCTGAAATATTTGCAACTAGAATTTTTTTTTGTTAAGAAAGTAGCATGAAAGGTGATGGTTATACTTTGGATCTATCTACTGTCAGACATAATGATTTCTAACTTCATCAGACAGAAGTTAACTTTGTTATCGAAGTTAACTTATTTATGATTCTGCAACATTTTTTATGGTTGTCCAGACTCAAAACCGCTTTCTATTATAACAACTTGGAGAGCTGTTGTTGCGGGCATGTTGCTTCAGGTACCAGTGAGAAAGAGAAATCTGATCCAGGAGTCTAATTGGAGTAACTGATTAATGAAACAGAAGGCAAAACAGGACTTTATAACTGGAAAGTTATAATGTGTTATGTTTTGTGACAACTATTGTAAGGTAAGCTGTAGAAATATGTTCTTCACATCACAGAATAATATGTCTGACCTCAACTGCTACACCAAACTGGCTTCATTACCGGACATACTTCATGTAGGGCTAACATCGTCCTGGCTGCAGCCTTACAGAATGATGCTCCTCTGCACAGCTGGACAACATTATTGTTTTGCTGTTGACAATCCTCTGGTCTTGGCAAAAGTCTCCAGTCTTGGCAAGTTCCAAGTCAAGTCCAAGCAAGACCAAGAAGTCCTATGCCAAGTTTTAAGTTGAGATGGGCTAACCTTGTGAAGCAGCTCGCTCACCAAATTGCAAACTCACACACGAATCCATTTTGCCAGGCTTCAACATAAGCTTCCATGTTCAGAAACAGTTGGTTACAGACCAGTTAGCATCATATGAGGAATTACTAGCACTGATGCTGCTAGCAACAATTATATCAGATATTTTTGAATTTAAAGAAAAGCAAAGAACAGCACTGAAGGCTTGATGGAAATGTGTTTTTACTCCTCTCCCAACTGACTTCAGTGGGAGTGACTACATTATGTGGTTCATGGATCTGGTTGGTTGAAGTTCACCCATGATAGGCAGTGATAGACAAATGGTTCATCCGGTCACCTGGCCTGAATCTTTTCCAAAATGAATCTTTCCAAATGAACAACTTCCCAGAGAGGTTCTGACTGGTCTGGAGCAGGCAAACCCCCAGGCAAATTGAAAATTAAGATCCTAAATCACGTCAAGACCAGCAAGTTGTGAATCAAGTTTGAGTTGAGGACTAACAAATCAAGTCAAGACAAGGGAATCCCCAGTCAAGTCTCAAGTCAAGATCAACAAGTCCCAAGTAAGTCCCAATTCAAGTCCCCAGTCAAGACCATAGAAAGGCTCATCCATCCATCCATCCATCCATCCATTTTCCATAACCACTTATCCTAATCAGGATCACAGGAGGCTGGAGCAAATGCGGAGACCAATAAGTCCTATGGAAGACCAATAAGTCCTATTGGCACTGACCAATGACATGAAACAGTTCCCCATGATGATGAAGGAGCAGTTTATCCCAAACACGGTGCAGTGTGAGCTGGGCGATACTGCCAGCCTATAACGGTACGACTACACCACTCTATCTCACTTTAGACATGCGGTGTGTTCAGGTGTGCTTAGGACGAACCATTGCTATCCAGAGTGATAGACTTAGAGCGGATCCTCTCTGCATTGACCAAGGTTGAAGGAAAGAGAAAGCAAGGGTAGAAGATGGAGGCGAAGCAAGGTGAGGAGGAAGTCTGCTTATTCCATCTTTGGTGTTATTCAGCTGTTGCAATGGAGATGCTGCTTTGTATGTTGGCATGGCAAATAAATGAATGTCCTCCAATAAAAAGTCATTTCACAGCTCAATACACTGATCTAAATAAGGCAACGCAGTGTGTGTTTGTTTGTGTCCACATCTCGCAGAGCTGATAGCACAAGTACAAACAGCTTGCAGCTAGAAATGTGTCAAAGTGTATGCAGCAAGTCTGAGGAGCTGAGCATGTGTTATTATGAACTTAAGGGATCTGTGATGATGTCCAGGGTCCAACACATCTCCAGTGTCATACAAAAAGTGGAATCACTCCCAATTACAGTTTGACTGCATTTCACAGAAACAGTGGGAAACATTTCAGTGCCAATGAAAAACAGCAAGGACAAATTCCTGCACCTGTCTCCACCCTGAACGTAACATCAGCAGCACTTAAAATGAAATCATCCGAATGTTTCAGGGTTATAAACCTTCATTCAGTCTGTTGGTCAAATAATAAAGCTAATGAGCAGAAGAAAAGGAGACGTAAGGAAGAGAAAGAAAAACAGAAAAGAGGAAAGCTGGGAGAAAAGGCAGAAAGGAGATGAAGCAGAGAACTGATGATGAGGAGGAAGCTGATATAATTTGCCTGTCAGAATTCATTAGGGCTAAACTAGTCACACACACACACACACACACTTGATAGTTTTAATTCCAGAATCTCATTTCAGATCTGATTAATTACTCTCTCACGCTTGACGAAGGAAATCAGCAGCAAAACTGAAGGGATTAACGCACACACCACACCAGACACACACACACACACACACACACATACAGATGGTAAATGAATTATTCATCCAGCTCGCCTGTTTTTGTTTTTGTTTTAAATTGAAAATGCAACACAACAGCAACACAATTATATCAGGAAAACAATAGGACATAAACTGTGTGTGTGTGTGTGTGTGTGTGTGTGTTACACTGAGCAAAAGAGATAGATCTCCAGAGTCAAATGAAAACAAAAACAGCACATTTTGGTGATACTGACAAAAACAACAATGACTATTAATGGCACTGTTTCTCTGGCATTACCATCACTGTGTCCTCTAAACAGTTTACACTCCACCTGCACTATCCAAAGAGGCCTTGTTTGTGCTGCCATATTTTCTCTATTATATTAGAAAAGAGGATGAAACGAGAGGGTTGCATCTACACTGTTAAATGCCACTAAATCTTACACTCTGTTGCAGCAAATATTCTTTATCAGTGAATGATTTTTTTTAAACAGAGGATCTGAAGGACATTAACATTGAGAGCAGTCTACCATAACATTAAGTACCTCACATCGAACACCTCAATAACCAGGCCACCAGACCACCAGTAGTCCCGCCCTCCTCCAGTTGATAGCCTCTGTGCATATTAAATATCTCACATGCATGACCTCATTGGCTATATTGCCACATAGTCTAGCTATCATGAAATGTTCTGGTTCATCTGAGTGTTCTAGACAGTCCAGTAATTGTGATGCGCTTGATAAACGATGATGCGGTGGAGGATGAAGGACAAGCGAGTAATACTGACGAGATCTGTCAGCCACCGACAGATAATGTTACGTGGGAGGCAAGTGGTAAGCGGAGGTAAAAATTATTCATCTGCTTCATGAAAAGTGGCCGCACGGTCAGTGTCTCTTCATCATTTCCCATCATAATCTGTGAGTTGTGAATTTAATGCTCCTGTGATTGAGTTGTTTTTGAAACTTAAATGCTATTAAATAGACTATATATATGTCGCCTAAGTCTCCTGAAAGTACACCTCGACCTCCACACATTGTAAGGTGTGAAATTGTCTAATATGGATATAATTCAAATCAATATTGGGATGAGTATAACTGAGGCTTACATTCATTTGGAAGATGACTCTTCAAAAGGAATATAATAAGTGCATTCAAATGTCTGGTCACATTATACTATGTGCTAGTTGTACCCTTCCAAACATGTCGACAATGCTGTAGAAGAACTATGTGTTTTTCTTTCTTGAGATTTTGAAGGAATGAGATGTTAGTAATTGCTAGCATGTAATATTGCCATATTCCTGCAGTGGAAGATAACGCCACCACAACAGAGAACAGCTTCCACTGAGATGAGCACAAGGGACAGCCAGTTGTCCAGTGGTAAATAAGCACAATGGCTGAGCTGGCGTGTTGTCTTGTTTTAAGTCATATTTGCCTGTAATACCCAGTTAAAGAGAGAGCGAGAACTTAATGAGTTAACTTAAACCACAACTTAACCACACCTCTAAGCACCTGTCAAGCTACTTCTACTTGTTTAAACCCTTCCTGCCCTGTTTCTCAGTTTCTTGCCCTGGTTTTCTCTTCCCCTCATCCCAAACCACACTCCTTCACCTTCTCTTACCTCTTCTCCTTATACATTTATATATTCTCCTATACAATTTATCTCATGCTAAGTGCAGTCTGGGACCTTGAAACAGCTGAAACCCGCTGAGATGGAACCCCAACAGAGGACGGAGCACATATTTCCAGACCCACATTCAAATCTTAACATCAAAATCTCCCGACTTTCCAGTAAACCTTTAAATAAAATGTTGTTCTGATGTGGTCCTTGCTAGTGAAACCCTAAGTCTCAAGGGTGCCCCTAGATTGAAGGTTTGACAATGACCTGGGGATAGAAGAAGTAGTGCCTTTAATGGCCCTGTAGGCTAGCACCACAGTCTTGAACAGGATGCTAACTGCAACAGGGAGCAAGTAAATTGGAGTGGTGTGGAAAAAACAGATACTTAAAAACAGATAGTTAGATATCCATACTGGACATATGCACAACCCATTATCTCTAGTGCCAATACAGGAGGTGGCATGCATTGGGTTAGACTTTCTTGCTGGAGTCCATATCCTGTTACTGACTTTTAATTTGACTTTGTATTAATCAGAATTTTTTTTCCCTAACCATAATCAAGTGTTTTAGTTCCCTTGCCTAACCAACCATAGTTTATCTGCCATGAATTTAACTCAAGCAAGAATTTTTAAAAATCATTGTCAGCGAGCTGAGGCTGGACTGGAGCCAGTCATCCACTAATTAGAAGATCGCAGGTCGATCCCTCCAGGTGGTTCGACCTCCTCCAGTCTGCATATCTAAGTGTCCTTGGGCAGGATACTACACCAAATTGCTTCCAAAAGCTGTGCCATTGGTGTGTTTTTTGATGTGACTAGTTTCCCTTCTTATGAACAGTTTCACCTTGCATGTCAGCCAATGCCTTCAGTGTGTGAATGTTTGAAAGTGCCTTGAGTGCTCAGAAGACAGAAGATAACTGTCTTGTTTTGCAGAATTGCTCAATATTGACCTTCTTGTCTGGTGCTACGGTAAGCCTCACCATGAGGAAGGAGGGATTCCCCTGATGTTCTACAGGAGGAAGATATTATTGGTGATCCACAGGTTTTGGTGTGGGAATCCTCTATTCAGTTTGATCTGACAATCAGTGGTTTATGAGTGAATTTTCCTTGTCAAGCTTGGGGAGAGGAGATAGAGTACCTTGTTTTAGGCCAAACTATAAAATAAAATGTAATTTTACGATGAAAAACTGTGCAACTGTAACTGTGCTTTAGGTGTCTTAAAATCCATGGGGGTTGGTCACTTTGCACACATGACACATAAAATCAGATCAATCAATCATTAAAAGGGTTAATTCAAGACTTGATAAACCAGTGAAGAGATGTTTGGCTCTTTGACAGATCCTTCAGTGTTTGTTTGCTGTTCCATGGTGAAAGTTCAGTCTCCCTGTCACTCTTTTTAAACACTCAGTTACAGTTGTGACTTTTACGTGTTAGTCTGAGAGCATCTGTAGGACTAATCATAATCCACCATTACAACGGTACCCGTCACTAACGCACCATGGAAATTCATTCAAACTGGTTTCATGCCTCATTATGAACCTGTGACCTCCAGTAAAACAACTTTCATAATTTTCTGCTTGGTCCTGTAGATGAAAAACTGCATGTTTAATGTTAATGCATTTGTATCATCATTTGTATCAAAAAGAAAGGTAACTTCTTTAAAATGATACGTAAACATTCAAACCGTTGACATATCATCATAATCCAAATAAAAATAAGTTACTGGGTCTCACCACATGGTGGGTGGTGTGTCTTCCTCAAGCTCAGGTCCTCTACCAAATGCCAGACAGAGACCTCAGACCTCAGATACCTGGGATTTGCTGTAGCCACTCATCCAGTTTGTGAAAGCTCCTAGTGCTCCAATGTACTCCCCACATCTTCTCTAGTTCATCTTCTAGCCCTTGGTATTTCTTGAGTTTCTCCTGCACCTTCTTCCTGATATTGCTGCCATTTGCTTCATCTATCACCACAGCCTTCTTCTGTTGTTATAGTAATAGTCATTCTAGTCTGGAGCCACTGTCTGTTCATGTTGATGGAACATCAACAGTTAGCTATCTGTTATATCTGGGAGACCAACATTCAGTTTCCTCGACCCTGGTCACCTGGCAACTCTGAGATAGGCTGCAGCAATCCAAACATGCCAGCAGTGCCAAAGAGAGAGCATCTTCTCTGATATGATTTATTTCTGTCACTGTCTGTGACCTTAAGGCCCATGTGCAGCCCTGTGTAACCAAAGGACAGAAAATTGTATAACAGTTATAGCAATAGTTATGTACCATTATAAAAGAGCAGATTTGGAGAAAAAGACAATATAGAAAAATACTGTATGTCATTATGTTGTATCCTGCAATGTCTCCAGTTATTACCCCAAATACTTAGACACACCTCATTCCTGTCCAAGGTCACTTTAATTGTCTTCACATGTATGTGTTCCTGCAGCCAAACACAATCAGTCAATCAATTAATGTTTTACTCCCACACGGCATTCTCTCTCTAAAACCTTCATCAACATCAACAGTAGGAATAAATGTTGCTTCCGTATTGTTCAGCTGTGAGAAAATCTCCACTGACACATGGATTTGTAATGAATAATGGAATGAATGGATCATCCGACAGCCTGTGTCAGCCTAATGACTAAAATGTGATGAGAATGTTGTCACTACTGTAATGTCAGTGTTGCAGGACATGAGGCTCATTTTCATCTTGTGAGTCATTGGGATTCAGAGAGAACATAAAAATGACACAAGATAAAGCTGCATATAATGTTTAGTGCAGTCTCAGTGTAAAGGACAATGAGACGAAAAGGTTAATTTCTCAGTTTAGAGTCTCACATCGATGCTGATCTGTCTGTCTGCTGGTTGGTTCTTTGAGTTACTGATAATGCTATTGCTATGTTGAACTCATTAGATTTGAATAACCTTATTAGTGGTATAGATTGGTGGTATTCATAATAACCTACTGCCATGTGCCACTGGCAGGTAAAACCAACATATGCACATATGCAAAACCAAGTGGTCACCTCTGTGAAGCCAACACAGAAGTGCGATGACTGCAGTTACTTGAACGTCCACTTGAGGCTGGCACCATAGTGAATCATTCTCCATAACTCCCCATATTAAAATGCCCAACAAAAATAAATAAGTTTTGGTCCCTGGAGCTAATTTCCCCATTCATGACAACTGAATGGAGAGGGATTTTTATAGAACTCACTCAAGTAAATTATATTAAGGCTTAAATGTATGCGTAATTAAGAGTACGGCTGCTTTGAATGACCGTCACAAGTGACTGGTTTCAGCAACCAACTCAAATTCAGTTTATTTACATATAAAATAAGACACACATATAAGCATTTTTTTCAGCACCAGATCTCCCTGATGTATACATTATTGCAGAGAAGTGAGGTTTGGTGGGCAATATCAGTGTTTGCATGATCTGGTGGCTGGTGCAGAGACGTCAGTCCTGGTGTGATGGGATCAAACTTCCTGGATGCCTTGAGGACTCCAGCAGCTGTGTTTTGTTGTTGTTGTAGGCAGGCCAGAGAGAAGTGCATTACATTTGTCTCTTCTGGATGTAATTGTCACAAACTGGCGACATGTGACGAGGAGAGGGCAGGCAAGTCAGGTAAAATGCCAATTAAGTGTTTTATTTAAAATAAACTATTTACACAAAAAGAAAAAAGAAAAACAAACATGAGGTGTGAATGGTAATTGCGTGAGTGGTGAGTAGAATGTTGTTAGTGCTGAAAGCAGCAAAAATGTCAAACCAAAATCACCAGTTGGAGTGCTGACATTTACAGGTGGCACTACATTACCTTAACAACCCCCCCTGATTGCAAGCTCCTGTAGGAAGTGGTCCACCTAACCAGCACAGGCAAAAAGACCTTTCAACACATCCCCATAAAAACAGGCTTCTAGAATTTCAACCTAGCTATAATAAAAGTTAGCAATGGCACATAATTCAATACAGGATTAGCAACACAATAGCTTATTATTTAATTTTATGTAACAACTGACATTGAGTAAGGGGCGGGGTACACCCTGTACAGGTCATCAGTTTGCCTCCACATTCACTCCTATGGTGGTAGAGAATGACCAATTAACATGTCTTTGGACTGTGGGAGGAAGCTTTCTGCAAGAGTAAGCTTCAGACATTCCTTTTTGATAACACTTAATTAGGCCTGGCCCAGGTGAGTCCTGAACCATCCCGTAGTCAGGTGGTGTCAGGGGACAAAGGTTTCTGCCTCTTAAAGGAAGATTTTCCTTGACTCACCAAGTGGGAGATTGCTCTATATGGAAAGTGTCATGAGATCATTGTTTTGATGATTTGGCACTACATAAATAAAATTGAATTGAATTGTTTGTCAAATTGTTAATACATTAATTGTTAATACATTACCATGCATTCTCATGGAGTGCTTCTCACTCACACATGAAGAGCAGATGAGTTGAGAAGAGCATGAAACGATGTATATTGGTTGTACATTGGTTTATGTGAGCTGTGTTGCGATGGTTTGCAAAGTGATCTTTAGACCTTGGACCTTTGGTACTGTATAATTACAATGATTCCATCTCTCCTCAAGCTGGTAATGGTCTCATTTTCCAAAGCACATTGAAAACACTGATACTTTTATTTTTTATAGATTTTGTTTATAAAACTATCTGGACCTGGGCTTCTCCTCCCTGTAGAAATGTTTTATTTTATCTTCATTAGAGCATATAGTAGAAACAGCCAAAGCCTCTTTGATATGTTGTTTTAAGTGTTGTTTTGGTGACTTAATTCACCAAAAAAAATCATTTAGATTACAGTAGACACTTGTTGCTCTCAACTGGAGAACTAGTTGGTTACTTGCCTTTGAGCCATGATCACATCTTTGTTTCTGGAGCCTTAGTTGTCACTCGATGCTTTCAGACAGCACAGAATCTATTGCCCCGAATGCTTCCCACAAAGGTGTAAATAACAGCTGCTAGGCTTTATCTAGGCTGTGCTTTATGCAGCTTTTCTAATAGCTTTATTTTATCTTCCAACTCTAACCTCATTTGGCTGCCTCTCTTCTTTTTTTGCATCAGTGTGAGAAATAATGCCACCCTTGAGAAAAGCCTTTTCACAGTCCCACACTATCACCAGAGACATGTCTGGATGTGTGTTGACATCCACATAAAGTTGGAGCTCAGCTTTTACAAACTCTACAAAAGCTTCATCGTTGAGAAGCGATGCATTAAGTCTCAATCTCTTAGAAGTAGTATTGTGGCCTAAATCCCATATGAGTCAGTGAAGCATGATCTGAGAGTTATATTTGGAGAATTTCACTGTCTACCATTGTGTGACCTTCAGACCAAGGGGTGAAAAAGTAATCTCTCTCAGAATAAGACGAATGTCTATCAGAGTAGAATGTATAAACTGTGACATTGATCAGACCCAATTTCAATGCAGTAGCCCTTCAGTGCTTATTCTGGTTAGTGGGTGGTAGCAACTGGAAGCTTATCCTCAGATTGTCAAGTACCTCACTCTTATCTGAGGCTGAAACTCTTAATAAAGTCTCCATTTTCAGACACACCCATTTACTACTCAGGTGAATGTGAAAATCTCTTTTCTATTGATTAAAGTGATCCGCCCTCTTCTCCTTCCTGATGTCTGTGGCTGGGTGCTTTTGACTTTACTTCATGATTCGTCCAATCCTGTTATTAAATCAATTAAAAGGGGAAGAGAGCTCAGAGCATCTCATATTGAGATGAATTATGAATAGGTCTCATGTTATTCCAGTCTATTAATGTTGACATTTCATGTCAATGTTGACGATTGTTTGTTTGAATCTTGTTTTTCATAATATCATAAATTAACAAACTAGCCGGATATGATAGCAGCACTGGGCTAATCTGGTCAGTTACCAAGACGCTCGTCTGGTGTCCCCTGGTTCATTCATGCCCCGTATCATGTGTCTGGTTACTTCCTGTCCAGGGGCTCCTCTTTGGACAGGCTGGTTGTCTCTGCAAACCCAGGTAAAAGTTGCGTATTCCACCATCTTGCCAGTGAACCTTCATGAGCACTGGATATAAGAGAAATTCTCCTCCTGTAGCCGGGGAGTCGACATAATAGTTTGAAAGCCACAGCAGAATCATTGAGTTGGATGAGGAACATTATCTAACATGAAGAGGGGCTACAGAGTCGAGGGCACCTAGCGAGTTTGCTATTGAGTTTATTTGTTAAATTATCCAGAGTGCCAGGGTTTTGTGAGGGCATCAGGAATGAATGAATCTAAGGGAGTTCTGCCTGAAGTATTAGTAATGCAGCTCTCTTTGGGAGGGCTGCAATTTTGAGGATTGAGGAGGCATATATGAACATTAAATTGAATGATAGTGATCAGATAATGATGGAGCGGAGGAGGAGACTGACAGATCAGCGACAGAATGACTAAAAATAAATTGATGGTGTGCCCGCTGTGGTGTGTGGGCTCAGAGACAGCCTGAGGAAAACCAAATGTGTTGTCCTGATTTTTGTGAAGGCTTATTGGATGAGCTGTTAAAATGAATATTGAAATTGCCAATTATGATGATACTGTCGATACAGGTCACAAGAATTGACAAAGTCTGAAATTTCGTCCACAAATTGGGATTGGCCTTAGGTGTACGATTAAGGACAGCAATGGAGAAAGAAGGGAAGGTTGTGTTAGGTGAGGGCAGAGAGGATGTTAAAAGCACCTCAAATGATGACAAGTGAATGTTAGGTCTGTGATGAAAATAATAATTGGAATCACGGATTAGTGCAGCAGAGGCAGTGTGTTATCTACGGTTAACCATGTTTCACAGGGTCAGGAAATATTAAAACCATGTTCAAGGATTATTATTAAGAAGGCCAATTAAATAGACCTGCAGCAAGAGGTAACCACTCCTGTGTAGCAATATAATTTTGGGAGGGGCAGTAGATGCAGAGAATGGTTGGGTTTGGAATATGGATACATTAGGAGTTACTTATATCAGGGCATGGACTGTCTGTTGCAGGACGTTGGCATGTAGATTTGTGTCATCAGTTCTAAAAGGCTTGCATCAGTACGAGAAAAGATCAAACTTGTACACGTAGCTAAACTTGTACAGATTTGAGATGAAGCCAAAAAAAAACTTGGTATTTTGTGGGAACTGTCAGAAGTTTAAAATCTGATTGTAGGGTCCGAGAAGCACCACTGCAGGGGGGGGGGGGCAGACACATGAGCTTGAAATTACTTGACTGAAAGATGGAAGAGGATGAGAATGGAGAGGAACTGATCTTGAGGGATTTCTCAAAGTTGAGTTATTGAGTTTTCAGTTAACCTTTTTGCCCAAGTCTAGCTTTTTATTATTATGTGGAGCAGTTTATTTTAATGTGCTTTTGACACTGTAAAGGCAGAGATCACAGCTCTTTGACAGATGTGTTTGACATTTGCAGCCTGCCTATTTGTTTGATCATCTAACATAGCACTGACTTAGAATGAAGTTCATTCAATGTAAAAACGAAATAAATAATTAGTATTTAGCATGGTGATGTTGCTATGGCTTAGCTTGCTACATTTCTCTGGGAGTTAGCTTCAGTTTATTAAACTTATGTATAATAACCATAGAAAACAAACACAGACTTCTCTGTGACATCACCCACAGATTTCTGAAGAGCCATTGTTAAGCTCAGTGTGTGTGCTCTGGACACCACACTGAAAACAAAACAACAGAAATGTGTGGTAATGTCAGAATTTTGAACCACACTGTCTTCACACCAAAGTATTCAATTAGATATGTTGTAGCAGACAGTACAATAGAAAAAAAAATCACTCTTTTGACAGCTATAGATTGTTCTTATGTGGGTCAAATGAGTGCAACTGGAGTAAATGCATCACTGCTCTTTCACTGACAGACACTTCTTACAAATGAAAATGACCACTGGTATGTGTGTGTACTATTATTACTATTGAATGCTTCTGATAAATGAATGTGTCAAACTATAAAAAGTTAACATAAAGGATAGTTCAACATGTTGTCATCATTCCAACTGTCCATTGGACTACATACATGTCTTATACTGTATATACTGCTATCCCTGCTAGCTCAAACAAGAGTATGAGCATTTATAGGTGACGGCAGCCTTCAATTAAGCTTGTGGTGTAGTCTGACGCCACTGTGGGTTCTTCAGCAGAGAATACTCAGAGAGCGGTGACCTTTTAATTGTTTTTATTTTGGATCACAAACACACCTCAGTCGGTGTCATGCTCACCGACACTTATCTCATTGTGTAACTCATGAACAATATGGGAAGGTTATGGCAAATTAAGGTAATGAACATTAAAAACATTGTTTGTTGGCCCAGACTGGATAATCAAACTTTGACTGATTGCTCCTTAACTGTTCACAGAGGTTTGAGAAATGTTCCATTTATTCAGGGAACTTGGGTATCAATACAATTAGTTCCTACATTGTTTTCACAAGTGTGGTTTCTCTGGTTGCCATGGTGACATATTGCACAAAGTAAAAAAGGTCAACCATCAACACAGCAGCAGAGGAAAATAATGGTTCATGTAAGGCTCACAGGTCTACAATGGATACAACAAAGGTTGTGGAGGTCGCAGCTCGCTGTTGCACTCTGCCACAACGAAGAGTGACACACCATTAGTGAGTTTTCGATCTTGGCATCTCTCCCGCGGCTGGCGAGGCGCTAAGAATAGCTAAATCATCAGAATGTTGTTTGTTCCGTCCTGTACCTTCATATTGTGGCTGTAATGGACACTGCGGGGTCTTGGGGACACAAGCAGTTCTTTATAAGCTCCTCAGGTCAGTTGGTGGAGGTTGAACAAGGGATCAAAAAACAAGGATATGTCAGACAATCTGAAGGAAACCTAAGAAACAAGCTTACATGGCCTTGATTCTTGTTTTCTTCCAACTTTTTAATACTTTTTTGTAACCTTACCTTGTCTGACCTGAGCTATACTTTCATCACCAGTGCTGTAAAAAAAAAAAAAAGATTCTCCTGAATCACCCACGCACACACGCAAACATTCAGCAACATGGCTTTAAAAAGCAGGATGTAAATGAAATGATTCCATTATTGATCAGGGGATGGCAGCCTGCTGCTGTCAGTCTGACACAGAAAGTGATGAATCATCCATTTGCGAGAGGGCGGAACACAGTCACGCAAGGACACACACTGCATAATTACATACCGATACAGAAAGTACAGAAATTTACAGTACAATACAGAAAGTAGTGATGAAACACTTTGCTGACTTGTGACAGTCTTATCACTTCATCTGTTCTCTTACTTGTTTGATTTATTTAAAGAGCACTTCCATCATGCTGAGAGGACAGGTTATGGAATGGAAATGGAAAGAATGGCTCAAACTGAGGCAGCAGACACAGAGAGGTCCTGGATTTTAGTCCATAGTATAGGACAAATGTGCCACGGCTGGCTAAACCAATGTGAAACTATGAATAAATAACCTGGATTAAAATGGTCTACCAATACATCAAGTTAAAATGTTGCTGACAACACCACCTAGGTTAAACTCGGGTTTGGGTTCAGGCCCACACACCCCTCCGTCTCCTTTGTTTCCTTCCCCTTGTTCGTTGCCGCCTCTCTTTGTAAAACATGGAGGTGCTCCTACACACCTAAAGCTTGTTGTCCAAATCAGCCTGTGGTGTGTTCAGGGACAGTTGGAAAATAAACACTGCATGCAAAAAAAAAAAAAATACGATTCTTGCCTGACGATTTTGTACCTTCACCTACTACTACCTACTACCATATACTTGTCTAATAAACCTTTGAACCTCTACCATTGTCTCCAACTGTGCGTCTGTGTTAAAGCCCAAAAAGGTGTGTGTGTGAGATGTGTGCAGGATAACGGCGTGAGTTAGTTTGCATCCAAAATCTTTGTGATGCCTTAGCTGTGTGTAAGAGAGCCCCAAGGTAACCACAGAAACCATCTTGACAACAATAAGCCTCCGTGTGAAACACAGTAGTAGCTAAACATACACATTAACCCTCCTGTTGTCCTCATTTTCTGTATACACCCTGTGTCCTCCGGGTCAAAATGACCCGTCTTCACTAAACCCCCAATATAAGCAGCTTAATTGAATTTTAAACACCAAATTTCATATTGCTTGAAGAAACAACTTGTCCTTCACCACAATATTTGTAATATAGTTCTCCCTCTTCACTTGTATTTCTATAGCTTAAGAAAAGGAAAAAAATGTGCGAAAAGGAGTTTTGGATGCATTTTGATTCATTCCAATTACTAAAGTTTCTTTCTTTTTTTTTCCTCCAGTGAACAATTTAAGACAATACAAAACAATACAATACAATACCAAAATATGAAAAATAACATAACCCATTCAACTAATTAGCACATGTAGCGCAGCATGCAAGTGCACAGCCTTTGCAGATATATTTTTTACACCTGCAGCACACAGTATGTGTTTTACAGTCCTTCTTTTGAGGGCAGAACTGACATCTCTTCCTCTTACTTGCCCTAGCTGGGGAAGTGGCTGTGGTAGCTGGATCCTCAGGTTTATCAGGAGCTCCTGCACTGACATCAGAAAAAATCAGCTCTAGAGCCTCTTCAATGTCATAACGCACACTCATGGCGTCAGCAGAGAGAGAATTCGGGGTCCTGTCATCTGCAGCACCTTTATAACCCCTTGAAATCCACAAAAAAGAGCTCTGCCGTCTGCGAGAACGCCACCTATCTTGTCTTGTTTATGTCTGCTACTGTCTTGTTCACGTTTACTACTAATTGATCTGAGACTGATCAAAGGCACAGCAATCCACGAGAAGACCACCTGATTTGTCTTGTTTACTTCTGCTACTGACTGATCTGAGACACAACTAAAACATTGTAACACTCTGTGGTGTATAATAACTCTGTGACCTTGATTTCAACTCTATTTGCCTCACGGGTCATTTTGACCCGAAGACCACCTTTGTACTTTTTTTTGTACAGCTTACATGGAAATGTGAATAAAAACAACATTTCATTTTTTCTACTGTTGGGGCCAATCTAGGAAAAGTCATAAAATTTAAAGTTAAAAAAATATCATTTAGTTGATTTTTTTTTGGTTTTTAACACAGTGGCGGGTCATTTTGACCCGAGGACAACAGGAGGGTTAACAAAACTTGAGAAGACGTGTGTTGGTTTGCTGTCCCTGAGTGCAGGATGAGTCATCAACAAATCTTTGTTTACTATGACAAACTCATGAAAGAAACAAATGAAAAATATTATGAGAATGATATTTTTTGTCCTCTTTGCTCAAGATACCGGGCTATAGGTACTGGACTCCATGGGGGCTTTGAGACATGTGTAATCCTTTCTTAGGGGCTGCTCCGAGAAGACCATATAGAGCACAGGTCACTAATAGGCAGACTGGGTCCAGGCCTGGACTAACATTCTGTCCTGTTCGGACCCAGAGCCAGAAACACATATCATTCGAGTTTTATTAATCATTAATTTGACCGGCAACTCTTTTTTTTATGTCTTTCTACACAGCTACCCAGCGAAAGTACTGATTGGCCAGTGCTCGTTGCCTTTGTGGGTTCGAGTTGGTTGGGTTTAGACATGAGGAATGAGATTTGTCAGGGTGAGGGCAAAAATGTCAACCAATCACAGGCAGGGTAGGGTGGGCCATCACTGAATAGAGCAGGAGTGTGTGACAGTGAGGAGATGGGAGAGAAATATAAAGGAGTGAGGAGACGAGAGAGACATGTAATCCAGAAGATTGCAGCTAATAACCTGTTATTATGAAAGTACTTTTTATTTAGAATTCTGTCCTGAGTTCTGAGTTGATGTCAAATTGTCTTTTCATATTTATTTGATTTAGTATTTATTACTGTATGTATCTCTGAAAATAAACATTGTTGCCATGACACCACATTATAGCCTTCTTCGTTTGATTTGAGTCATTGACTGCACACAGTGTAGATGGTGATACAATGATGATGCTGCTTCAATATTGTTATGTATATATTGTTATATAAAATAATTGTAATGTATAACCAAACTATAATGCAGGTTCAATATATATAAAATAACTGTAATGTATAACCAAACTATAATGCAGGTTCAATATATATAAAATAACTGTAATGTATAACCAAACTATAATGCAGGTTCAATATATATAAAATAACTGTAATGTATAACCAAACTATAATGCAGGTTCAATATATATAAAATAACTGTAATGTATAACCAAACTATAATGCAGCTTAAACATGATGCTGGTTCAGTATATATAAAATAATCGTAATGTATAACCAAACTATAATGCAGCTGAAACATGAGGATGCTGCAGACCTGAACATGAGCAAATGGGTGTTATGCTTATTTGATGCTTTTATCTTTGTCAAGGTTGGTCAATTGTTTTTCAACATAAAATTTTATATATATATATATATATATATATATATATATATATATATATATATATATTAGGCTTTTTGATCAGGAGGTCAAAAAATACATGTTTTGATACAGGCCACTGCTCACCAACCAGTAAGGTGTTTGATGGTACTGACCCAATGACGTATATCATCCATTTTCTCTACAATATCTGCTTGTATCAGCTTAGGCAACTTTGGTAATGGATAGTGGTCTTGTTAACTTTTCTAATTTAAATCCAAAACCACCATTTTTCCTGAAGCTTAAGCAAAGTGAGTTATTAGTCTAAGCATGGGCTGGCATAAATCCTGGTCAGTTTCAAAGACACAAAAAAAAGATATGGTACTACAAAGATGGTACATGGTATACGGTACATGGTATATAGTACTGCCATCTACATGACATCTAGCCAAGTATCTCTAGAAATTAGTTGTGTCTTTCTTATGCACCTGACGATTTACATCTGGTACTAGCATTCAGTGCCAATGTAGGAAGTAATGTGCCCTTTAAGCATTGACGTAGAAAGTAAAGGGCTGGAGGTAGGGGGGTACCCATTTAAACAATATTTCCTTAAACCTGCAATAACTTTTTGGCCACTTGGTGGCAGTAGAAACAACTCATTCACATATCCTTTAGCAGAGGTGAATGGCTCAACGATACTAGCGTGCATACCCAGTGCTAGACCATAAATGAATCCCGGACAAATAAAAACACAGTGGGGCATCGGTACTGCTGACTGGAAGTCTGCTGACTCGAGCTGCTAGCTGTTAGTGCTCACTGACATTAGGTCAACCCTAATGTCAGTGAGCACTGTCAGCTCATCTCATTTTGCTGTTATCACTGTAAGCACATTGCATTTGACTCTATGACAAAACAAAGATATTTCCACAAAACTGAGAGCATATTTCTCATATGTTAACAAAATCATCAATTGTTAAGTTTAAATTGGGGACTTTGTTAGCAAACGGTTAGCCTCTAACTCCTGAGACACACTGGTCTCTTTACATTCTAAATACTCCATATGGTCAGCAGCTTGTTTCTAATTGTGTCGGTCTGCTGTTTGGTGCTGATCAGGTCATGTATGGTGGATTTACAGAGCTGTTTTCTCTCAGACAATGCACTGAAATTCAGTCTGGTGTACTAAGCTCTGTAAGGCTCGAGTAGAGCTGCAGAATCAGGTGATAATTCTGTGTAGGTTCATCTGCCAGAAAGCCCTTTCACACATTGTCACTTGGTACACTTATTGTGAAAATAAATAATTAAAACAATTCTAATATTATAATAATATATTCTAATATAATAACTACACACAGTTGCTATGCTGTAGAACAGGGGTCTTCAAACAGGGGTTTGTGACCCCTCAGGGGTCTGCAGGGGGACTGCAGGGGGTCCACCAATTAACAAGTGACAATTTTCACTAAAATAATTTGTGAGAATTGCAAAAAATACTGAGTTTGTTATGAGGCACAAAGGAGCTTCACGTTTATGCACTGAGTCTTAAAAGATGCCTATCATTCTGTGGCTGTTATATGCCGTTTGTTAGCAGTGCTGTTGATGCTGGCAGCTATTGTAGTGGGATAATCTGTTTCCTTTGCTTTAGACTGAGCAGGAGGAGAAAACCCACTTATGAGTAGACTCCTCACATCAGATTAGGGTTCATTAAAAGTAAATCATCTATAGGGACTGGGCTGGCAATATTCTATATTCTGAGCCTCACTGGCATCATTGCTCTGTGGAGGACAATGTTAGTTTCTCAGTCTCAGTCGTCTCAAAACCGAAATTACTCAACAACTGCTGAATGGATTTCCATAAAATAATTACAATATCTTCACAACTATTTTTGAAGGTCAGGAGCAGAACCACACTGCAACCCTGCCACTTCTGACATTCACCATTTCTGCACCTCCAGCGGTGTGTCAGTCGTGAACATATCGTTCAATATGAACTAATCTTGTACATGACTCAGGAGTAATGAGTAAGCTCAGTGAGTGATTTGTTCATTTTGATGCAGTACATTCAGGCTGTGTGATGAGCAGTAAGCACAAACAGTTTGTTCATATGGATCGTTCATTTGTCACGTGACAGAGTGCTCAGACTGTGTGAGGAGCCATTAGCATAACAGTACGTTCATACAGATTGGTCTTGTTCATTTGTCACGTCATCAGCCACGAGGGGGCTACAGCATTAGTTCAATTTGCTATCCGAGGGAAAGTGATCTAAGTCAGTTAAATGATTTGAACTTCCCAACACTATACTTTTCGCTTCATCTCACTTGGTTACACCAAAAATCCACCAGAGATGTCTCACATCACGGACGCAACGCTGTTTTGGTCTGTCCTGCACATGACTTCAAACCCCACTGGGAGTTGTTCAGAAGCGTTTAGCCCGCCAGACTTTGTTTCCTTGCTCAGATTTTCCTGGTGTATGTTCTTCTAAACATGCTTCTACATGTGTAAATATGCTACAAAATTAATTGGTCTGCTTTTGTCTGTTTTTACACCCGGCAGGTAGCACAGGGTATTTTATTTTGAAAGTCCTACGGATCTCAGCTGTTTCTGTGTCTGGCTTACTGTCAGCTTGAGGTGCTCTGTGTAAATTGACGCGGGCTGCTCACGTTGTCCGTCAAAAATAGAACATCTTCTTATTTCACGCTGAACCGGACCACAGCAGAGCCAGAACGGCCGTGTATCACTGTGGCGCACATGTAACGCTGCGCGCCTGCGTCCAGTGGAATTTGGGGGTCGTCCCTCGACAACCACAGATAGGCTCTTTTCTGTGTGTTATATTGTATTGAAACAAATATAAAAATAACGAAAATAGAAAAAACAATATTTCATACACAAGGAGATGTGAATCACAAGAAAACAAACAAAAAAAAAAAAACAACAAAAAAACTGGCTCACCACAAACACTGCGGCTCCCCTCTGCCTTATATAGATGGAGGAAACCCAGCAGAAGAAGTCGATCCTATCACAGGATTTCCATCCAAGAAAAAGACCCGGCCTACAAAGGCCAAACGAAAGGAGTTACTGTGACATTCAAATAAACAATACATACACCATGTCTAAATACATACATACTAATTGTAACATTGTTCGTAATAACCTTTAAATTATTACTCCCTGTCAATTGAACGAATTAAACATATTTCTAATAATGACAAAATAGTGGAACATTCCTTTACATTTGTTTCTTCTTTTTTTTTTACCGCCACTCGCTCTAAAAAAAAAAAAAAAAAAAAAACACCGAGCGAAGGTGACGCAATTAACATATAAAACACTTCTTACGCTATGTACATGAACAATAAAGCCATAAACCATAATAACAGTAGCATCAGACTTTTAACATTAAAGCTACTCACCAGAGGTTCAAGTATCAACACACACATACACACTCCAGGCAAAGAATACACGGCTCAGTCCAGGTTTCCGTCCTGGAAGAAACAGAAACAGAGAGCTCAGTTACGTGTAGCGGTGAAAATGTGGCTAATAGCGGAAGCTAAACCCGGCCCGCTTGGCAACTCACAAAAGGAAAAAATAATGGTGCTCGCTCTCAGCCCTTCTGATAAAAAAAAAAAAAAAAAAAACTTCTGTGGTGAAATATCTCGTCTTCTTGTACAAAATTAATCACTAAAGTCCGCAGCAGAAGCTACGCATGCAGCCACCTCTACGAGGATCCGAGAGAGAGCGAAAAAAAAAAAAAACACACCTGCACGTAGCCTTCATGGCGTCTGATTGGCCTAGCCACGCCACTTCACGTGACCTCCTCATGTCACCTGAATCTTGTACACTTCGAGAAACGCACTTTCATCACACATTGAAAATTAAATAAATGAAGAACTCTTTTTAAACACATCAATTTTCCATGTCAACCTATTTATGATTTTAATCATAGATTATATTTATTCATGCGAGATTGTTCCAACCCAAACTATTTATTCATCTGTTTATCTATTTATGTGACACAACACGTGAGCTTATTAACTTATTGTTCCAATTAATCAAATGATGACTGGACTATTAAGAGCCTAGTAACCTGGGTTACAATCACTTGCAATAAACCTGTTAGTGAAAATGTAAAGGGCATTGTTGGCAAGTGAGGCCTGTCCTCACTAGCATGTAGGTTCAGGGAACTCTTTCACACCTTTTTTATTCTCCAGTGCTGGATTTATATGAACAATATGCCAAGATAATTGTGCCTTGGATCTTGACTGAACACAGCAAACAGCTCTGTTTTCTGTGTCTTTTGGCTCAGTAGTAGCTCAGTTTTACAAGACTAACAGTCTCATCCAATTAATTTCTGTTTGGTAAAAGAACCTAACACTTCCTGGACTGTAAAAAAAAGTTACTGCATTACAGTTCCTCTAAAACAGATTAGTAGTAATTAGTAAGTTTGTTTTCTATGTTACATTCAAAGTGTAGGCTTTAAGCATTCATCTCATTAAAGTGTTAAACTGTGAAACTTCTCCTGCGTGTTGAAGTTCTGATGGCACAAAGCGACCGCATCGACCCTTCTCTCCCAGCGCTTCCTGTCTGCCCCCCCGCTGCTCTGACCGCCTGCTCATTTTCTGTTCAGAGATGGCACCCTGCAGGGCATCATGGGAAGCGGCTGTGTGTGTGTGTGTGTGTGTGTGTGTTGTTTAATAACTTCAGGGATGGACTGAAGCGATTTGCACCAGTTCATATCACAGCATGAGACCCAGACACACAAAAACAGACAGACACACACACACACACACACGCACTCTCTCTCAGAGTCAGAGTTTTAAGCTCTCTCTCTAGGTCGTCATGTCAGAGGACATGTTCTGTGTCCCGGACCTCAGCGCTCCTCTCAAGCACAGAGAAACGAACATTTTTGCGTCAGGCTGGATGGCTGACAAACTCATAATGTCAAAGGTGTGACTAGAATTGTGTGATGCTAATGTACTGCGACAATTAGTCAGTCTGAGTTAAAATAATGTTCCGGCCAACAATATTTGATTGATTTTAAGTGTGTCACACTGATAGATATTTCTGTTAATTAGCCACTTCTTCCATTCTGGCTCATTTTCATCTGCAGTCCCCCAGGCAGATGAAATTGGCGGTGGAGCGTGGACGGAGCTGAAGCAGACCGAATGACGCCTGGGTGCTCAAACAAGCCACCTATAACAACACCCACCTGTCAATCAAAGCAGCAATCTAAATTCTTCATAACTTTCACGTCACCAGGTCACGTGACCATCTGTTCACAGAAGTTGGAAAGCACTGCTGTTTGTGGGGTGTGTGCGGTCGGTCGGTGGGCTCCTTGTCTCTTGCCCACTGCTCGGCTAACCGGCTGCTCCCTCTGGTTGCCTCCTTTTATAACCTAGCCTAGCTCAACTGGAGCCAATCAGTTTCAGTTGAGCTAAAACGCTAACTGGGTGCCGGCTGTGTGAGGCAGTTTAACCGTCGTCTTGCTCTAGCTGGCTGTGCATACTGGAGGGAGCTAGCCGCACAGGCTGGGTAAGCGGGCAGGAGCAGGGTGAGTCCTCTCAGCTGCTCCACACTGGTTTTAGCTGCTTTTACTGCCTTTATCCAGTGGATTTAAAACTTTTCCGAGTCACTCATGACTATGTCACTGCAAAGCCCTCCGGCTGGCCTGGAGAACGAACACCCAAAAGTCTAACCTAAAAAATGAAGGCACCAGTTTAATACAATATGGAGATGGCTATTAGTCAGCTTTCTAAGAATTTGATATATAAAAACTATTGACTATGTGTTCATATAATAGAGCAATGCAAATGAACATAGCACCTCTATAAAAGTAAATATTATATAGGGCCTGTTCTAAGGTGTGTTCCCCACCTTTTTACAATATAGCACTACTATGATTAAAAACATTGTAAAAGACATACACCACACATTTAGCTTCGATCTCACCTGTGGCTGCTCGCTGAAGATCACCTGGGTGTGGCATTTCCTGGCCAGCTGAGATACACTGCCAGTGTGTTCTCCACAGAGTAGGGAGGGAATCTCTGAACAGAACCAGAAAAGAAAAGTTAATCTTTGGTCGCCAGGTAAGATAATGAGAAATGTGAAGTGGTTCAAGCATAATAGAGATTAACAAAATGTCAGTAATTGTCACAGGGGGAGTGGGGAGGAACAGGAGAAGGCAGGTGTGGGTAACAAAAACTAAATCTAATAACAAAAAGCAGCTGTGCTAAACCAGGCAAGAATCACAAACAAAGGGTTCAAAGAAACAGCCAACAAATCCAGGGTCAAAAATAGAAAAGATGCAAATACCATGAAATAAGAGGGCGACACTCTGAGAAACACACAGGCACAAAACACAAGGAACCAAGAACAGACAGACAAGGAAACAAAGGAGACACAGAAACTAAATAGACCAGACTAATGAGAGAAACACATCAGGAGCAGTTGCACAATCAAAAAAGGTGGGACCCAAGACAGGAAGTAGGGCAGATAGGGTAGAACTACAAAATAAAACAGGAAACACAGGAACAAACTCAAAACTATTATGACAAGTAATATTTAAAAGCACAGCATACACATTAATTTACCTGATCTTTTGTATGTTGTCTGTGAAATGCTGCATGATCCCTTGAGCAAAGACTGATCTGATCTGATCTGCTTCTGGAGCTGGCTGTAGAGACTGTCCAAATGAGGCATGATGAGATGGAACAGTTTCAGGAAGAAGCTGAAACTATCAGGGCCGGTTTTTGCTATGGGCAATGTGGGCGACCGCCCAGGGCGCAATCTATGTGAGGGTATACACAGGCACCCCCCCAAAAAAAAAAAAAAATTTCTGCAGTTTTCTATACTGCTCATTTCCATGTCAAGTTAGTGGAGTGGGCGCCCTCATTGTCATTTCAACTTACTTACTGCTGAGCGTCATACAGGTTGTGTGTGTGTCAGAAGAGGCAAGGTGGAGGGGAGTGAGGGATAGACTGATCCCAGGCCACACAACACAAACTGCTTCCAAATAAATTCTATTTCATTCCTTGAATTAACACAGACCCATGTACCTACATCTAATTAAGTGGGTTATGTGAAAAATGAAAAAAAAAAAAAATTATAATCTGTTCCAGTTGATTGACGAGTGAACCGACAGTGTTGGCAAAGGTATAGTGGTTAATGATGTGGAGTCTTCATCTTCATCACGGACCAAGAGAAGAAAGTACTCACTTTTGGGATATGGAAAGTCAGCTGCTGCATGATAGGCAAGGCAAGGCATGTTTATTTGTATAGCGCCTTAAAAACAAGGCAATTCATAGTGCTTTACAAAGGCAAGAAAATACAATAAAAGAGAATCAATTAAACAATTTAAAATCAAACAGAAGTTAAAATTAATAACACATTGGAATGTAATTTAAAATCATAAAAACCAGATGCAGAAGATGAAGTGATAAAAATAGGCACTATGAGAAGGCTGCAGTGAACCCTGATTTAAACGAGCTGACAGTTTGTGCACTCCTCAGGTGTTCAGGGAGCTTGTTCCACAGGTGAGGACCATAGAAGTTAAATGCAGCCTCACCCTGCTCGGTTCTGACCCTGAGGACACTGAGTAAACCTGTCCCAGACGACCTGAGGGGTTTGGGTGCCTCATACCCAACAAGCAGCTCTGACATAAATTCAGGCCTAAGACATTCAGTGACTTATAGACCAGTAACAGGATTTTAAACTCTGTCCTTTGACACACGGAGAGCCAGTGCAGAGATTTAAGCACAGGTGTGACATGGTCCATTTTCTTGCTGTTGGTCAGGCAGCAGCATTCTGGATGAGCTGCAGCTGATGTTTTACTGAGACCTGTAAAGACACCATTACAATAATCTAACCTACTAAGAATAAATGCATGAACACGTTTTTCCATGTCTGGTCTGGACAGAAATCCTTTGATTCGGGGAAGGTTTTTCAGATGATAATAGGCTGATTTAGTGATGGTCTATATGTGGTTGTTAAAATTAAGGTCCAAGATTTCAGGCTTGATTTTTGTGTCATTGAGTCAAGTTGGTCGCTGACCTCAGGCCTTGTGCTCTTGGAACCGAAAACAATGACTTCTGTCTTTTCTGCATTGATGATAAGGTTAAAGTAGGTGAGCATAGAAGTGGACATAGTGTGCATTTACATCTTGGATCTTTTTTGTACACCACCTGTGGCTCCTCTCATGACACTTGCACGATCGTATGCTTGGGAAATGAGCCTGCTCTTCTGGTCATCAAGGAGAATGAAGCTCAACCTAACCTAGAAGTGCTGTGGCGATGGAATCAGCTGTGGCACTTTGGAGAGGTATGAACTCAAAAAACCTCTCTTGGACATGATGGGCTTTGTCAATGTAGCGAATCATAAGCACCAGCTGACACTGAGTGGAAATGTCCATTGTTTCATCAGCCTGGATGGAGACAGTCTGCACTCCTGATTTCTCCAATGATGCACTCTCTCAAAACTGACAGCATGCAGTGAACGAGTTCATTCTGTGCAGTCTTAGATGCTCCTTTACACACAGTGGCAGTCTGCAGGTGCTCATGTAGAACTGCATCCAGTGACGCTACAAAATCCACCAATCCTCTAAAAACACCAGGATTTTCTGAGCTTTCACTTTCCTCATGGCCACGTAAGGCAAGTTCAAATGCACCACAGAACTTGACACAGTCTATTATTTTTGATAGAATGTGCCTGTTTTTGTCAACCTCCTCATTGTGCTTATGGAAACCTCTTGCAGCCTTCATCAACCTGGGATGAAATGTTTATTTTCCCAAACATGGCTATAGTCACAGTGCATTTTCCATGTGGTGCATGGTGCATGCTCCTTTGCCCTTTCTGAAAAGTGCTTTAAATCAATCATGCCTGTCTTAATCCATGCTGGGTCATATCCTGACTTCTGAAAAAGGAGGCAGGGAACGCAGAATAAAGCATTAACCTTGCTACGTGCAGTTAGCCAAGCCTTGTTGATAAACCAGGTCCTGGAAAAAGCCCAAGTGTTCTGTCTCCCTCTGACTCTGAGCTCTTTCACGTTGAGCTTCTTCTGGGCGCAGGAGAGGTGCGCCCCAGCATGGTCCTATCTCTTCTATTGAAGAGGAGCTACTAAGCATGAACAACTTTTTTTTTAAAAGTCTAGTCTATCTTGCACATCTAAACACATACATGTATTTCAAAATTATTATTATTATTTGATTTAATTTTTATTTATATTTTTCTATTTCTTGGCTATTTTCTTTGTATTGGAACAGAGCTTTGGGCTGCAACTGCAGCTGAAAACATTTCTCAATCCAGACTAGAACATTGACTGAGAGAGACTTCTCGTCACGCCTCTTGCTGCCATCTAGCTTTCAACCTCGTCTGAATGTTTAAAGCTAACATGCACAACAGTTTTTACAGGAATACTGTTATATATTGGGAGCCTATTTCCATTCTTTCAGAGCGACATGGGAATATCAATATGAATCTGGAGTCTGCGTGCTTCCGCAAGCAGCATATAGATGAGAAGCAGTGCACTTAGTCTGCCTAAGTTCAAAGTTCACAAATGCTCCCATTAAGACCTCGAACTACCCCGAGTCTCGTTTGTTCGGTCTGTGCACAGACACAGATGTAAGAACTACAGTTTGTGGTTTCAGGAGAAGAGTGCTCGAGCATTTCTTGACAAGTGACATGCTACCATTGCCCCCAGCTGTTGTTGTTGTACTTGTTGTTGATGTAGAGCACTATTGCCACTGTGAGGTTGCCAGGCAACCAACGAGCAATGCTACACATAAATGCGTGCAAGATGCAATTATATTCTAAATGGTATTATGATAATCTACAAAATTTTAAATAGCCAAAAGTCCTCATATATGTGTATGAGACTCTGTGAACCCTCACAGGTAGAAATACACACACATACACACATTCTCATACATGTTTTGAATTCCACCTCCACGCACCCAAAACATTCACAAACACCTACACACACTCAGCTCTCTCTCTCACACACACCATGTTTCTCTGAAGAGACTCTTCGCTGTGTGCAGCTGCTTCGCTGCAGCTCGTTAGCGGCGGCTTGCCTCGTTGGTTGCCTGGAGATGGTGACTCATGTAAACACAGTCACTCTGTATATGTGCGAGGAGTTAATTGATTCTGTTTCGATATACAAACCTGCCCTGGAATGAGATTTTTGACAGGGTCTCCTTGTCATCTCTGGATGTTTTCCCATCAATCAGTTTGTATTACAGTCTTCTTTCCTCCTGGTTTTTCTCTCTCTTTTCTTATCTTTAATGACTCATAGATCTTATTAATTTTATAACAGTTAGTTTTGATCGAGCAATGAGGGTAATAAGGATAAGTAAGTAAGGACAAGAGTCATTCCATGAGTGCTGATACAGAGCACAACCGGGACTTTTATCTACATGTATCACTCTGCTTTTCAGGAATTCAGTTGTTACATTAACATTACATTAGCATTACATTAACAGACATCATCTATCATCATCGTCTATATTGGATTGTAACAAACTTTGGACCATATTTCTACCAGTGGTTTAAAAAAAAACACGAGACTCAACCATTTACTGCAAACTGCTGTTAGAAACTGATAATAAACCTTGTCAGCCACTGTCAGTAATCAATACACAACAATTAATCAAACCTTATTACTTAACAGTTACCTAATGTAGAGTCCCTGCGCTGTCCAGGAACAGTATTACACCAAACTCCCTTTGACTAAACAGGCAGAATAAACAGATAAAACAATTACAAGCAGGACTTAGTGGCATAGAAAATACAGTGCCAATGGAATGCACAAAACAATGCCATGTGCTATAGTTTGTTTCAGTCTGTTCTGGGCTACAGTGGAAACATGGTGGTTCAACATGGCATGTGTAGATATAGTGATTCTTATTCTGAGGTGATTATACTTGATGGAAAACACAGTTATAAATATTATATTCTTTAAAGGTGGTGCCTCTTTGAGGCATATTAATTATCATGACATAGGTTCTCATGGATCGTGGCTACTGCTGTGGTCTGTTGCTGACGTCCACCATATATAGCATTACTGTCATTACTGATACCATACCTCCACTACAGCTTAGTTAGTTAATGATTTACTGCTGCTGTGCATCTGTGTCTCTCTATCTCTATCACATGTTCCACTGCTACTGTAATCATTCTACCATTTACCGTAATTCATTGTCATTTTATCATTCATTGTAATTGTACGACATGTTTGTGTTGATTGTTCTGTACATGTGACATCCATTGCACGTCTGTCCGTCCTGGGAGAGGGATCCCTCCTCTGTGGCTCTTCCTGAGGTTTCTTCCACATTTTTTCCCTGTTAAAGTTTTTTTGTGGGCAAGTTTTTCCTCACTCGAACCAAGGGTCTAAGGACAGAGGGTGTCACTCCCTGTACAGATTGTAAAGCCCTCTGAGGCTAAATGTGTTTTGTGACTTTGGGCTATACAAATAAAATTTGATTTGATTTTGATATTTTGGTATAATTTTGTGCAAGGTTCCCTAGATGGATGTAAGTGTGTGTAGACTGCTGCCAACTTTTCATTATACCCTCTGTTTCTTGGACAAGCTCCTGTTTTGGACCCATCGAGTGTAAAAGAAGTTCAGCAGGGGTCATATCTGATCACACTGGCAGAGTCCTTTCAATGAGTTTATTCCCATTGAGGCACGCAGCAGTATGCATTGGATCATGTCCATGTCCTGGAAGAAGCAATGATTCAGCCCAATGTTTCCTGTCCACACTTTAGGGGATCTTTGGTTTGGCTATAGCATCTATAGCTATAGTCCTTTCTGTGGGGGCCTGGCACAGAGCTCCAGATTGACTGCTCCATTAGAAGCACAGGGGGTAACACACTGTGTGGGTAAAATCTATTTATTTTGGCTATCAAAATTATTAAACATAATAAATAATGACTTTAGTCAATATTACAGTTCCTTGGGGCACCACCCGTACAGAAGGAAAATTATAATGATTGATTTTCAGTCTCAACAAAACAACACACTAAACTAATAATATAGAACTCTGAATAATAACTAATTTAAAAACTATAACCAAGATTACCACATCAACAGCTAGTAGGATGAAGGATTTGAAGAGCAGTCTAGTAAAGGATGGCAGCATTAAACATCAATAGACAAGCATTTATTAAGCGATAATATAAGCTGAAACACACGATATGATCTAAGGACATGAATTAAAGATCAAAAACTCTGTGAGTGTGTGTGCGTGTCAGAGTGCATACCAGAAGGATAGTGTGTGTGTGTGTCTTTGATCAGACATCAGACAGCTCTGTCCAGTGATGCTTCTCTGTCTTAATCATTGAATTTCCGTTTTCCTGCGTCTAAGCCCAGCTGTGCATTACGCTGCGGGTCTGACGTCAAAGTAAAGTGGTTGTCGTCAGCAGTTAAACAGATATTGATTTTTAGGTGGGCCTTTTTTAATGGGGCTAAAATGTTTCATTTCAGCTGGCTCTGTCCACAGCACTGGATACAATGAATAGGTGCCATATCAAACCCAGAGAAGGGAGCTATGCTTTTATGATGCTCATACAACATCATTTATAATCTCAAGAAAGAAGTATGGACATGCTTTTATGTAGTGCTGATATATTATATATATATATATATATATATGTTATATATATTATAGGTTAGAGTGCACAGCCTATGTCATCGTAATACATAATAACAAAAATAATGGTAAATCATGTTCTCAAAAACATTCAGAGGCAGAAGCTCATATTCATGTTAGATACTTTTGTTCAGAAGTGGATGATTAGTCTTCTTTTTCTTTGATTTGTAGGTCATCTCTATGATGAAGAGGTCTGTGCTGGATCAAACTGAGTCATCCTATTCAAAACAACATGATACAAACATTGACTCATGGCTCTGTGAGGTTGTCATTTGGGGCTGTTTTGATCTGTTCTTCCATCAGGCTTTGGGACGGCTGTGGCTTGGTGGTAGAACAGGTCGTCCACTAATAAGATGATCGGGGTTCAATCCCTTCTGCCTGTTGAAGTCGCCTTGGGCAAAATACTGAACTCCATTGGTGTATGAATGTGTATGAATGGTTAGCTCTTCAAACTGATGAGCAGCTGGCATTTGCATGGCAGCTAATGCCAGTGTATGAATATGTGTGAAGACTAGAAAGGTGCTATATAAGTACAGTCTATTTACCATAACAGATTTGTTTCTCAAACTTTGGTGAGCGTGAGCTAGGCTGGAGGAAAAACCAAAAGGTGGACGTCAGGGCAGGTATGCAAAAGTCAATGCAAAAGATGAAGAAGGAGCTCACGTACCACCAGTACTTGTACCACCAGGGGCAGGTCCAGAGAATTTTCTGGTGGGGGAACAGGGGGTAACAACAATTAATCTGGGGGGGGCACCCAAAAATAATGAAAAAGAAGGCTGCCACTGACTGCCCTCTTCAATATTTATATTATACACGCTGTTTATGTTTTCATCTTACTTTTCCTGTCCACCTTAAATCTTCTGGGTGTACCCTTACCATTTTTTAATAAAGCGTAGGTTTTCATAATATATAGCATGAATTGCAGATATTTAACAAATATACAATTTCAAGTGCATAGTGCCAGTTATATACTGTGATTTAAAAGGAGGTATTTAAATTCCTTCATTCACTGAATAACTGTAAAATTGTGGAGAACACCACGTTCAGGTCATGAGTGCTGGTCTGGCCCTGGAAATTTTGCTCTATGTTCTCTGCCTGGCTGATTTCAGCTTGACTGACTCACACTCCTGCTGGTCACCTGCACTCTCCCTGCCAATTTTCATCCTAGTAAAGAAACTGGAGATATCACCCTGCCTTCGTTTCATACTGTAGTCTACATTGAAAACATGTCCACAAACACAATGAGAAGCAACATGTTATTTGTGCTGTACCAACAGCACAGTAGCAACAATATGATACTCTGTTGTTGACCGTTAATTCATGTTGCAAAACGCAAAACACACAACAGATGCTAACATTACTGAAATAGTGGAGAGACATTTCCGTTTATCCAGATGGAGAGCTAACTAAAGTAAAAGAGTTAGAATACAAATTGAACCACATTTGCCCCAAATGGAACAGAAGTTGGCAAAACATTGTGACAGTCTTAAAAAACCTGTAGTGTTAGTAGTGTTATGTTCTTACCTTAACTCGGTGCAGTGCCCCCCCCCCCCCGGGCCACCATGGAAGCCCCGCCTCTGTGTACCATAGTTTGAGAACCAGTGGTTTATTTACTTGTGGTGCTTCTACGTTTTTAGGATCTGCATTTTGCACAGGGTGTTTTATTTTGAAAATTGACCAGATTCTCTCTCCCTCACTGGTTGCAGTGTCTGTCTTAAATAGAAAAGCAGTGTATTCTCCATACAGCAGAGCGGAGAGCCACTTCTAGGATGCTTCTGAAACAGGCAGTCGGAACATGTCACAGCTGTGCCTGCTGGGACTGAGCTGTAGTAAGTGCCTTGGAAGCCTGACAGATAACAGAGTTGTGTGGGAATGTTCGCTCTCACTATCTAAGGCTAACGTAAGAGGTTAATGCTCTCCTGTGGTTAGTGCCAATAATACCTTTATACCTCTTCTCCAGACAGACAATTTCTTCTTTGTCAGATATTTTATTGTTACACTTGCAAGTCCCATGTCCCTTTCCAGACATCTCTCAGAGCCTAGGGTTAGGGTTATCCTCAAGCATTTTACAGAGACCGTTTGGTCTGGAGAGATCATCGGTCAGAACTCCAAATGTCTTAATGGCTCTTGCAGGCCTATCATAGCTGGGAAAGAGGGTAAAAGGGTGGAAAGGGACACGCAAAATTGCAGCTGCTAGAAAGCATAAAAAAGGAGGTCCATTTTATGTGACTCAAAGATTCCCAAACTTGCCAGGCGACTAGATTAGAGTAGCAGGAACAGAATCAATGAGACAATGAAGAGACTGAGCCTCAGACTGAATATTGTAGCTGCTGATTTGCACTTCCCAAGATTTTTTAGATAACATGGCTCTGTTTAGAGTTCTCTTTTTGTTATATTTGATTTTTTGAACAGCACCTGCTTGCCCTTTGTTCCTTTAACAGCTCACCTCCTTTTGTTAAAACAATTTGAGTTTTCTATTTAATAAATACCTTTGTTTTTTACATAAATGGGGGCTCAGTCCTTTTAAAAACCTGGAACAATCAGTTCCAGATTGTTTTTCTCTTATAAAAGCTCTTATAATTGTTGCTTTGTTGAAGAAAAAAAAGGAAATGGCATCCTTTGATTTGGAAACTTTTTATGACCAATCCATTGCTCAGCCAGATTGAGCATAGCCAAAATGATTTGGCACAAATTGCAAGCAACTTTGGTCTCACATAGCCAAGGCAATTAGTTAAGAAGGAGCTAAAAGTTCTTATAATTGGTAAATTAGTGGAGATGGGAGTCCTGGTGGCAACAGCGCTGGTAGAGCACTCGTCCGACAGTGCTGGGTCCAGAGATGAGGCAAGGGTAAAAGTCTGCATTGCCCATCTCCAGTTTGAGGCCCAGGAGAGGCAGGCCCAGGCAGAGTTGTAGTACCAGCTGGAGATTAAAAAGATGGAAATCAAGGCTGACAAAGCCGTGAGGCTGCATCTATTAGAGCTCAAGACGCAGGCGCAGTGTGACTCATCAGCCATAGGCCTAGCCATGTCATAGTGAATTGCTTAACGTTAAAAGGAAAGGAGCACTGATGGCTCTCAGTTGGTCATCCTCGCCTTCGCCCTGCCTTTCTCAAGTGTCTACTTTAGTGGTACCTTCAGCATATCGCCAGCACGTCTTGTCTGTGGCCCATGTGAAACATTTCTTCTGGCCAGGGTTAAAGACTGACGTTGCTGGATATTGCTGCGGTTACCATGTTTGTCAAATTGCCAAATCAAGCTATCCCTCCAGTCCCACTGTATCCAATTCCTGCAATAGGAGAGCCCTTTGAGCGAGTATTTTTTTTTTTTTTTTTATTAACAACAAAGTATCTTTATCCTGGGGAAATCAATAAGTCATTGAGATGTAGTTTGGAAAGTTTGTGTGTGTGTGTGTGTGTGTGTGTGTGTGTGTGTGTGGCAGCCTCTGATATTCAAATATCTGCCGATTTCTGATTCAGCCACTTTCACAAACATATTTTTTTCTCAAAACTTATCTCATCTTGTGTTTGACAGAGATAAAGGTTAAAGATAAAATCGCTCAATTTGTCTAAATAAATCTGAACTGCAGCGTTTCACCAGATAACAAATAATCACTCAGATGTTTCATTTATTTGGAGGCGTCACGTCCTCACCTGTTCTTCTTCCTCCAGTCAGCAGATGGAAGCTGACAAACGATTAGCAGACACTTCACTGTTCTGCCCTTCCTGCTTCAGTGGGCATTTTTGTGGGTGTTGATGAGTTTGATAAGATTAATTATCTTCTTTTAAACTGATAACAATCTCAGAGTTGTCGCTGTCAGTGAGAAACTCTCTTTAGTCTTTATTTTTTCCTTTTGAAACACTGACATTTGTTTCATGCCTTAAATGTGGGATTTTTTTCCTCCCCACCGGTCAAGGTGGTGCCGTTGGAGCCATATTTGGCTCAAGTCTATTAATAAATCCTAAACCTAAACTAAATTATAATTCATTTGAAAGTCTCAGCCTCACTCACCTTGAAAACATTACGGCCAATTCTATTTGTTACAGTATATTGTGCTCCTGGCCCTCCTGAATTTGCATCAGGCTTGATCCTTAAAACAGATAAAGTAATTATTGTAGGTGATTTTAATATTCATGTGGACAACCACAGTGATAACCTTAGTACTGCATTTATCTCTTTATTAGATTCAATTGGCTTCTGTCAGAGTGTAAATAAACCGACTCATTGTCTGAACCACACCCTTGATCTTGTTCTCTCATATGGCATTGAAATTGATCATCTAATCATTTGTCGTTCGATCGTCTTCCCACATAATCTTCTTCTATCTGACCATTTTTAATAACCTTCGAGTTCATATTACTGGACTATAAGCCTTTTGGCACAAACTCCTACAGCAGATGTTTATCTGACAGTGCTGTAGCCAAATTGTGATTCCTTCAGTATTGAATTCAATGCCATGTCTCAATGTAGCAGAGGACTGTCTGCTTCCTTTAGCCCCTCACATATAGATCATCTTGTTGATAGTACTACAGGCTCATTACGAACAACTTGCGACTCTATTGCACCTCTGAAAAAGAAGATAATTAAACAGAGGAGAGGAGGTTAGCACCTGTCAGGCCCAGAACAAAGCGGCAGACTCAGATGCGGATTAGGCAGGTTTGGGAAGATACTTTTATTGCTTCCAAGCTGCTGATACAGCCTACAAAAGGTACAACAAAAATGGCTACACTTCCTGGCACTCTAACGCTAAACTCAAACTTCGCTACTCTTCGCTGAAAATCAAAAACACTAATCTAGAAAGAAAAACGCTTCACCAAAATGGGAAGGAATACCCTGACAAAATTTACCAAAACAAAACACTCACTCAAAATGAGGAGGAAACAGTACTATCTGAATCTTGGACCTAATCTTCCTATACTGACTAAGAAACAAAAATCAATCCCGAAGGATGACAAAACTTTATCCAAAGGAAAGAGACTAACAAACAAAAAACAATCCCATAGGATGAATACAAGCTACAAAAAACTCTCTAATCTTAAACTAAGGCTATGAAACTTACAAAACAATGATACTTGGAACAGACTTGGAACAGACTTGGAACAGACTTGGAACAGACTTGGAACAGACTTGGAACAGACTTGGGTGCGACGACAGGACGTACGAAGACACTTTGGCACAGGACAAGGGAGACGCAGACAATATATACACCAGGTAATGGGGAACAGGTGGAAACAATCAGGGCGGGGAAGACAATCAGACCGGTGACACATGAGGAAGGGCAAGTGACCTGAAACGAGAGGAGAGTTAACTTTCAAAATAAAACAGGAAATGACAAGACACAACAAAAACCCAGCTTGACCTCACCACGGTGTGACAGCACCATGGTATAGCCAGAAGACTCTATGGCGTGCCACTAAAGTGGAAGAATCTCGTTTGTTGGCCTCAGAGTGCTCTGACTCATGACTGACTCGTGAAGTTACAAATGACCTTCTAATGGCATCAAACAAAGGACTTATCTCTGCCACATTTGACACCACTGACCATCAAATTTGAGACTGGAGCATCAAATTGGCATCAAAGGAACGGCCCTAAGCTGGTTTAAGGCGTATTTCTTAGATTGAGCTGAGTTTGTTCACAAATTTGTTTGTTCATGAATCCTTCATGCATACCAAAGTTTGTCTTGGAGTTCCACAAGGTTCTGTACTAGGACCACTTCTATTCAGTTTATGCTTCCTCTAGCGAACATTATTAGGAATCACTCCTCATTGTTATGCTGACGACACCCAATTATATTTATCGATCAAGCCTGATGAAACCAATCAGTTAACTAAACTCCAAGCATGCCTTAAGGATATAAAAAGTTGGATGACCTACAATTTTCTGATGCTAACTTCAGATAAAACTGAAGTTCTTGGACCTAAGCACCCCAGAACCTTTTTTTCTAGAGACTTAGTTACTTTAGATGGGGTCACCCTGGCCTCCAGGCTCCACCGTAAAAAATCTTGCTGTATCAAAAGTTGTTTTTGATCAGGATTTGTCCTTTAATGTCCACATAAAACACATTTCGAGGACTACATTCTTCCACTTACTTAACAGTGCCAAAATCAGACGCATTGTGTCTCAAGCGGATGCACAAAAACTAGTCCACGCATTTGTTACTTCTAGGCTGGACTATTGTAACTCTTTGTTATCTGTGTCCACAATTACACATGCATTGTGTGGCTTACACCACTCACAGCTCCTTACTCCAGTTTCCTCAAATACTGGTAGGGACATGTCCATAGCAAACCCTTGCTGTTGCATAATCCATCATGTTCTGCTGATATTCTGTGACTCATGTCTAATTGTGCCAACATTTGACAAACCTTCTGTTTGAAAGTTTTAAGAATAGCTTTGCTTAAAGCAGCACGTCTGTTAACTTCAGCTTATTAGAGGCGTTGTGCATTTAATGATACAGTGACACTTGACACAGAAACCTGTTCCTGGTGCTAAATTGTGCCGTTCCACTCATTAAAAAAGTGATTATTTAAAGGTCTATTTACAGGATATGTCAGAAATATATAACATGCATAACTATGTTTTAAAATAAAGATCATCAGTAATCATGATGTTTTACCTTTTTCTTAGTTCTTGTCTTTGTCTTTTATATCTACTGATTTCTACAGTAGCCCACAATGGACAAACTAAATTCTTACAAAATATATTTTTTGCTGCCATTGCAGTTTCTCCTCACTTGGAAATGGAGGGTGAGAGAAGGGGGCTACAATTAAAGAGATGCCACAAAATTATACACACTCCTTTTTGGTTTCCAATTTGCTTCACTGAGTTTAGGATCGCCTTTGATTAATTCACCTTTTAGACTTTAAGTTTAAATAACTAATTTAAATAATAATATTTTTAACCAAAAGTTAAGTTTAAAAAATATATAAAAAACAAATGCATTTTTAACAAACACAAAACACATCCTGCATTTTAACCTTTTATAATACTTTTTAATAGTTTTTAACCTTTTTTTAAACTAAATTGTATTTAAAAGATTTGAATGCTCGTTGTACTACTATTTATACCATAGCTTCAACAACCTTTTTACCCACTTTTTTTTTTTTTACCTGGGTTACACAACTCTTAAGAGTAGCTGCACAAAATGCAGCAGCCATCCTATGTTACCCTATGGCAGGGATCAGGGACCTTTGTGGCTGAGAGAGCCATGAAAGCCACATACATTTAAAATTTTTTTAACACCTGAAATGCGTGCATTTTTAGGTAAGACCAACAATTTTAGAGTATAATGAGTCTCAGAATTTATTCTTTTTAATAACAGTGTTGTACTAAAGCTAACCAATGATAAATAAAATACTTATCAACATTGATGCGACTTCTGGTGCTGCATGGTCCCGATCATGCACCAATCTGCTGTGTTTCGGATGTAGACATGCATGCTGAGTGAACTCTCCGGTCGTTAGCTCAAAAGCACTTTCTTCTCCGAGCTGTTCTGTATCGTTAAAATTGAACAACATACCATGAAACTCAACTACTTACTCTCTTGCTGATTTTAATTGGGACATTTTGCCACAAACGTAAAGACATGAAACGTGTGGTACACGTTCGGAAGGCTGGGTGCAGAGGAGACAACCGGGCTCTTTCCGAGGGGAGGTAGAGAGGGAGATGCCCAGCCAAGGCTCTGTCCAGACTAAAACACAGCACATAGAAAGTAGTTTTCAAGACTGCATATTGCTTGCAGATCTATTTTCTGACCCAGAGTGTGACTGTGACTAGTTCTGAATGAGGCTTTATGACAGGCAGCCACTCTTCCATCTTCCTGGTACTGCATACTGCCACTGAGTGTTCTAGTGGTACGCAGTACTGGACCGTACTGGCTTACTTTCTCCCGTCTGTGAGCCAGATGTAGTCATCAAAAGAGATTATTGATTATAAATATAGTATATTATTAATAAACATGTCACCTTTAAATATGGCTATAAAAAAAACTTGTTGCATTTTTTTGAAGGTGTGGGCGATTGGGGGTGCATCAACCTGGTTGGAACATAGAACATACTCATCAACAACAAGACAGCTCATCATTAAAAACCACATAGCATGCTGCTGTGTATGATAACAGTTAGTTGAGGTTGAGTTCACTTAATATGCCTATATTGTGATTTTTTCTAGTTTTCGCTCTGATGTCAGCTCAGCCAACTGTCTCAACTGTGAACTGCTCACAGCTCTAGCTGTTAGCTAATGCTAGCTCAGTTTGCTCCTAATTTGTCAAGTTATAGCTCAAGTTATACATCAGAGTTCAACTCTGGCAAGGTCAAACGATGCTCTGCAGCTCTGATCCAGGCTCCTGAGCCTTGCTTCAGGCAACAGAAGTCTTGCATGATCTTCAAATCGATTCCTGATTTGCCTGAGGGTGCTGCTGATTACACCAGTGCGTAGCTCTCTGTGTGTGCAAGTGTCTGGTCTTCCTCTTGGATTCTGCTGTCTTCTCAAAGATGTCACCAGATTTCCCTTCAAGGCTCTGGAACACAAGGATGTGTTGGAAGAGTTCAACCAGCCCAAATATGTTTTCATAGACCACACATAACCTGAAGATGGAGTTTGATCTCACTTGAATGACTCAAGGAAGATTCTCTCACAAACTCTATCCAGTTATTTAGAATGTTTGAGACTGTGTAAAAAAGAGAGCCTGGGGGATTGATTACTTTACCTGAGTCTGTATCCCATTAAGCCCTGATGCCATTATGGCAGATCCTAACTTTGTTTTGCAGTCATACCTGTCCCAACACTTTTAAAGCAGATCACAGCCTTGTTTCTTCTGCGTCCAAAGAGAAAGAGAGAAAACAGTGAGGTTGTGCCTGTACGAGCTCCTATGTGTATCTAAATTTCTATGTATGTGAGCATGTTTGCATGGCCTTCTGGAGAAGATTCACTTCATTATATCAAAACGTGTCAATAGTCCAGCCGCTGGCCATCTGTCCTACAGGATTCTGAAAACGTTGTCCTGAGTGAGCACCAACAGATGTACTACACCATGTCCCAAAAGTTCATGCACCCCAATGGGCAACATTTTTGTCTGTCTCCAAAATGGGTTGCACCTGGTCAGCCGCGTGTTGTGAGGTTGTTTAATTAGTTCATCTGTTTGTGATAGGCCTATAAATTTCTTGGTTGACCCTGAAGCATGTCACAGAGAGAACCTTTTTGGTAGCGTTACCACAATGGCCAAACAAAAATCTGGAAAAGCTGCACTTTCACACAGGAAAACAAGAAACTAGAGATAGACAAATCTGAGCAAGTAAGCAAAGTCTGGTGGGCAAACTGCTCCATCTGAAATACTCCTGGTGGGGTTTGGGCGCAAGTGAAAATACCTGTTTGATTGTTTTTTCATTTTTATTCCTTGAATATTCACATTTTATCTTATCCTCAACCAGCCAAATTTGTGTATTTTTCATACTTTTTTATTATCACTTTGTCTGGTTGGCGGCGTGTGTCAGGCTGGCAGGCAGCAGATGGAGGCTGACGTCTCAGCATGGAGGAAGGAGACGAGCTGTCAGATAGTTTATCCTGCAGCCTCGTCCTCCGCTAACAACCGGCTCACCACAGGCCTCATTCATCCGCCCAGTCAGCCTGTAGACAGCAGCTGGCAGCTCGTCAGTCTCCATTCAGAGGAGACAGTAGAACCCAACAACAGAGACAGTAGAAACCATAGAACTCCTCAAAGACTCCTCACTCTGTGCTGTCCTAAAGTTCAGCATGTCCACAAAGAGACGAATCCTTTTCAACGGCTCCGCTGTTTGAAAGCCTCACAACTGTTGGACACCAGAGGCCGGTACAGTACAGAACAATATACTCATGTAAATGTAAGTGGAAGCCAAGTCTAGTAGAAGTTTAAGTATTCATGATTCATTCATTTACATTAATAAACTTCAACTAAACCCTATTAGCAGCTGTTCATATTATCTTGGGCGGAATGCAGTGGGTAGCATTGTTGAATCACAGCAAGAAGGTTCCTGGTTCGAAACTCAGCTGGTTCCTTTCTGTGTGGAGTTTGCATGTTCTCCATGTGTCTGCATGGCTTCGTTCTGGGTATTCAATGCACACGTGAGTGTGAGTGGTGTTTGTCTGTCAGTGCCCTGTGATGAGCTGGTGACTTGTCCAGGGTGTATCTCACCACTTGCCATAAGTCAGCTGGTATAGTCGGGATTGGCACGCCATGATAGGCCCCATGGATGGATGGATGGATGAAGTGGGGTTGGTGCAAGGCACATGTCCACAGTCAGTGTGTTACCTACAGTAGACAGTGTTTGGCAGGATCCCAGTTTGAAGACCAGTATGGAAACCCAGTAGGTTCTGTTCTGAATGGGGTTGGCAACAAAACATATTAAGTGTACACTAGAAACATCATTTTGATGCTACATTGGTGTGTAATCAGGTGAACAGTGTGTCTGTGGATCGCGTGTCTGTTCTTGCACTATTTTGTCCTCCAGGTCACCAGCGATGGTTTACAGCACTGAGTCACACACTCACTGAAACCAACTTTTCCACAGATTTTTGGGTGCAATTTTGGAAAAGAAAACTGTACATAACACTGCTTTAGAAATATTTTCACCACTTTACCTTGCCATCACAGCCCTTTTCCTTGGCACTAAACTGTAGAACTTTCATTTTCCTATGAGAGGTGCAACCCTGTAGTCTTTTAGCGAAAATCACCACTTTGAATCCAAAATAGGTCATTTGTGTGATTCATGTAGATCCAAAGAGTTTTTGAAGTTGGGGGTGAGGGTGAGTCTGGGTCTGCGAGGACAGAGTCATGAGGAATCTGTAGTCAAAGTTGTCTGGTTGTCAAAGAGGAGCAAAGTGTCTCTTGGAGTAAGATACGCACATTTGACAGCATCACCCAGATGAAAAGAAATGTATGCTTATGCATTCAGGTTTGTCTCGCAACTCTGTCAAACTAACACAGAACTGACTCCCAAACTGGGGTATGAACTGTTACACAACAACACTTCACAGATCGATTTAAGCTCCTCCAGGTCAATCTGAGGATAAACTGAGGTCTCTCCTCTTCATCCAAAAACCTTCCTTAACGTAATGCTCACCTTTGTGCCTGGCTTCGACTCCAAAAACCTCTTCAGCAGCCTGATTTTGGATAGAGCCATGAATCTTTCACAGGCAGTCTCCACTGGCAGAATGTGTACTTTCCACCCACATTGTTTAGCGTCTGTGGCCAGCTTGGTGTATGTTTTTACACTCCTATGCTTTATGGCATGATAAGGGTTTATTAACACCTGTAGTTTGATTCATTTGGTAGGATGAAGAGAGAAAAATCATGCATTTTGGTTTTGGTCTGGTTTCTGTTCACAACGACTTTTTACATTTTTTTTTTAATATCATCAGGACCTGCATGGAGAAATCAAATTCATGTCACTGATGTGTGTTGAGGTGTTTGTGTAGCACTTAAATGCTTCTGATGTGTATATTTATGTTACTGTATATGGTGTCACAAAGAGCTCCAAGCTCTTAGCTTTTGATCTATTCATTCCCTAGTCTGGGAAAATATCCATACTAATCTGCATCTATATTACCATGGTCACCAAATGATTTGCACAAACATACATAGGAATGGATTATACCTAAAACACTTCTAAGATCACTTCCTGAACAGATGCCCTGATCAGCAGATGGATGTTTAAGTAGTTTAGCTTTTGAAATCGTCACATCACAAAATACTGATGGTTGGTTCATCTGCTTTCTCACCTCAAACAAATCACCCCTGAGGTAAATAGAAGCCAGTCTGGACCATCCTTTCTCATCTCAGCCCACTTGTTTTGTCCTATCCGAGTGCAATTGCTTGGATTCATTCCATTAAAAAACAAAAGAGGCCATGTTTGAATACACCCAAAGTCTGCTCTGAGATTTGTGGTGACCATTTCAGGTAGAATTATTAGCCTTTTGTCGACCGCCTTTCAATCTCCAGCTGAATGCTTGACTCTGACCGTGATGCTGTCTGGTCCCACGTGAAGGGAATAACAGTTTCTCCAGTTGAGAGACAAAGAGTTGTTTCAGCATCTGCTTCTTCTCAGAGGCTGCTAAACCTTTCATGACTTGGCTGTGCCCAGAGGAAAAGAAAATCAGGGAAGAGATCTCAATAGTGTTCCATTTATTTTTCAGAGACAACTATGAGAGCTATGTGAAACCAAAATGAGACTGGCTTATTTCTCCTCTTTCTCACTTTCTTCTAAGGAGCAATAAGATGCACAAAATCTCAACTTAGACTCGTCAAGCTTTAAATGAATTCTCAGATTTTTTTCAACATTTGTGTCTCTTGTTGATCTCAGAGGTATGAGAGATCTCTCTGTGAACTCAGTCTACTCTCCTCCAGCCTCCTCAGTTCTCTCTGCAGGTGCTCACTGATTTCTCATCCAGACTTAAAGTAATGTTAGAAAAAAACATGGCTCATCTGACCAAATCAGTTTTTTCACTGCAGATCAGTACCCACACAAATATTTCATAATTAATATTGTATCATTACTGACTGACTGACAACTGAATGCAAATAAATAGTTGAAGGTTGCCAGTCATTATAGTCGTCCATACTGTAATTACCCAAACCATATTTTTATATGAAAAATATAATAAATATAATATACTTTCTTTCATAGATCATTTAATAAAACAAAACATATAAAACTGATCTGTCATTTATTACAGTTACTCATTTTACATTATCAAATGAAAACAAATTATTGGTAGCTGGAGGGTAATTAAAGACATTTTGAAATTGCTAGCGTCTGACTACAACTTCTGATAACAAGGAGAAGCTACAACATTGTACTTTTATAATAATTCTACTTTGAGGGAATTTTCATAACGTTCATATGGCTGGTGTTTCTGTTAGGTCTGATACACATTCGGAAGAATGTGGTCTGCTTATAGTAAAGTTAGCTAATGTAGCTATATATTATCCTCAGCTAACTTTCCTGTCATTCAGCAGGCTTACAGTGAACACTCTGCCATCATATTGATGAGATAGCTTTGATACAGAGCATGCCTTCCTAGGACGGAGGCAGGGGGTCAAATAATGCTGTGAAATGAAGCTAAAACAGACATGGCCCTTCTCAAACATTACATATCTGTGACAATTCAATGAGCAACATGTAGTCCTGCTCAGTGCTCAGTGCAAACACTGTAAATGCCAATAATGTGGACAGCAATGAACTTACTTTAATTGTAGAACATTTAATTGCCTTAAATAATATCAACATTATATTAGTCCTGTTAATTTTTCTACATAAATGAGTTCTAGACATTTGGATATTATTCCTGCAGGTGCTTTGTCTAAAATCCATAAACACTTTATGCCCATGAAATTATGAAATCTTTTCTTTTTCTATTCTTAAACACGTTTCTTCTTCTGCTAAAACAATATTTCATCTTCTGTGTTACAGGCGGTGAAGAGTTCTCTGGATGAGGTGGAGTGGATACATCCTCGAGATGGAAATCCTCAGTACATCAACATTCACTTAGTAACGGGTTTGCATTTAGCAGTTTGCTATGGGGAGTTGAATTGATTTGTAATCTGTGCTTTCCTTCATTCTTGCAGCTTCCATCATGCACTGTAGCACACTGCATGGATGGACGGGTGGCAAAACGAAGATGAAAAAAAAGATCAACAAATGCTGTTTTAGACCTGCAAAGACTCTTGATTCATGAATGTGGCACAGGAGGGGAAAAGACATTTGTTGAGGTGACTGTGGTCAAAAAAGCCTCATACACAAATGCTGCTCAAAGACTGTAGTAGTTGAATGCTTTGGTTGTTGTGCTCCTGGACACTTTTACAGACAGTTAGAAAAATAAAGTTCTTTCTGAGGAGAGGCAAATGCATAGCTGTGATTTTCTAAATGATGAGCACATGGGACTAGCTGTTGTATTACAAGTTGTAGCCTTATTAAGTCATCTGAAATACTTGTTGGGAAATCTGTAGTCATTTATTTGTGAAAAGATTGCTAATTATTGTTGTCAATTTGAAAGATGAAAGTTTTTGGATCTTGTGTATTATCAACTGTGTGAAAAACTGCCCACTTTAATAAATAGATTTTTTTTTCGAGCAAAGTTTCGATGATCGGTGTGTGCGTGTGCGCGCGTGCACATACGCGTGTTTGTTTGTGTCTCCATAGTTGTTCTCGTATTGCTCATTTTTGTTTCCAAATGAGAAATAAATGAGCTGTAGAAGAGCAACCTTTGAGCGGCAGAATTCTCCTCTGGGTGCCTCCATGTGTATCCTCCCTGACTCTGGCTTTTTTGCAGGATGGGAGGTTGGACAAACTGAAGCTTCACCAAGCCACTGGTTCAGGTTTTGGGGAGTTGGTCAAATATACAACATCATAGATAAATATCAAAAACACATAATGATTTTCTGTTTGCACATTTGGTTAAAACGCTGCTGTGTGCTGGTTAGCCTCTTTGATTCATTCTGCAGCAGAGAACTCCTCAGGAAAGGGAACTTTAACCCAGGTAGGAGGCTGTAAAGATATAAGACTAAAAACCAACCTTAATCTCTGCTAACATAAACTTGTATATATATTAATAACTAACAGGCAATATACCATTACATAAATCACAGATCCAGCAACACTCCCGCCCTCAGACGTACCAATCGTAAAGTCCTAGCTAAAATTTAATACCAGCTTAATTTAGCAGCACTCTCTCCTCTTTGCCCATCAACTTCATCGTCCTTAATGTATAGTCATTAAGGACCCAAACTTTTATTTTAAGATTTTATTACTTTTTTTATGATTACGGACTCTTGGTTGGCAATAGATAATACTGTGTCAGAGTCTGAACTGACACCTCTTTGCTCTTATTTAAACAGGCCCAGAGACTGAGGCGGGGAAGCATGTGGAGTGTTAAAAACTGCTTTAAATGCTCGGCGGTCGACCTTGGTAAAGTTTTTGTCTTCAGAGTGTCTGTGCTTTCTCTTAAGAGGCTCACGGGAAACTTTTGGGCATACACAACATCAAACTTTTTAAAGCTTGCTGATACTTTTTCATGGTCTAGCAGGCCTACAAACAAGAAGTGTGAAAACATTATTCCAATCATAACAGCAACTTTACCCCTCAATAGACTGCATGAGCCTGTTCTTATCACAAGCACAAGAAAACAAGACAAAACTCAAATTTAAGGATTTTCAATTGCCAGTTTTTAGATGAACTATAATCAACATAGCAAAGGCAGCCTAACTGTATCGACATATTGGGTATGATAACCACTGACAGACAATATAAATCAACAAGGCCGCACGCTATTTTTCTATTGTGCAATCTATAACTAATGCTAATCTTAAGGTTTGTTTAACACAAGGTCCAGTCTGGCTGTTAAGAGTGAAAAGTGTGAAATGTGGCAAATATAATGTATATAAATATGATCCAGTTTCACCAAAATGACTGAATAAAGTTACAAAGTTGCACTTTTGTACTTCCTGCGTGAAGAAAGTTCCGCAGTTTAAGCATGACACTGTCAAGATGGCTTTCTTTCCACAGGCAGACTGTTAAAGAAGAGTAGAATGTAAAAAAATAACAGTCAGTTACCTCTGCTGCTATTTCATTTTATTCAATATTCACTGCTAACTGTATGTACCTACTATAATCACACTATACATATTTTGTATTTTGTGTTGTAATGTGTGTGCACTGTGTTGTAAGAATTTTCAAATGACCCTTTAATAAGGAGGACTGGATTCGGAGTATCAAAGTTAAGTTGAATTCATTCTTGCACAAGAAGGAGCGTTTAACGGTGCAACACACTAAATGGCTCACAGAGAAAAAGGATCCCTGTGGAGCTCTAACAGTTGTTTCTTACACACTCTCTCTAATGGGCTGTCTCGGACCCCTCCCCATAGATACAGATGGCATCATAAGTTTTTAGTTTATTTCCTTTAATAGTTAGCATTTCCCCAATCTAAATATCGCCTCTCTGACCTGTCCCCGAGCCTTCTTCTAGACTTCCTCTATTTAGACATTAACCCGGACTTCACCTTACCTGACCTTAGCAACATAGTCACATTAGAGAAGTGACAAACAGAACATGTGAGGAGAAGAAACTCACATACACATCTCATGATTTAAGACATTTGAAACAGAGTAAAACTAATGTTTATACCACACTGTAATGTAGTCCTGTCTGCACGATGTTTTATGTTTCATGTAGCACCACGTTTCATTGTGTACTGTGTAAATAAAACACACTTGACGTGACAGACGTGTGATAGAAATACTTCAACCCTCCTCCTCCTCACATAGTGACATATAAACTCATATTTTAGACAGTGATTTTACTGTTTTATTATTTTTCATTGCATTTTCAATTGGCTGTTGTCTCATTGTCTTGTATTGAAAATGTGTTTTGTAACTTGTTTTAAAAAGTGCTATACAAAGAATTATTTTTATTATTGTAGACACTCAAATCTAAAAGTCTCCATTCTTCCTTTGTTAGAGCCTTTTCTTTGCTTCTTATTTGTCCACCTGGTTCTCGTTGACTGAGTTAGTGCTTTGGCTTTACTCACCATCTCCTCGTGTTGCTGCATTCCTCCACTACTAATAGCTGTTGCTGGCAGAATTGTCGCTTTGTGCCCAAAGGACCTGTTCTGAATCTCTTGTTGTAGCTCAAGCTATTATTCTGCTATAAACACAGCCACAGCGCTCCCACATTCATCCTGTTGCTTTGCTGTGTCTCTGCTCTGAATCACGTGTCATTCTGGATCTAGTCCCCTTTCCTGTCATTTATACCACCTGACTCTAACTTCTAAATATCTTTTGGACTTTTTTACAGATGAACACATTTCTTATTAAATAATAAAAAAAACATCTATAATTAAAAGTGTTTGTGTGTCCCACTATTCCTTCTAGTCCCTCCAAACTTGCCCCAGAAAAGGTTCAGCTCTTCTTTCCATATGGTGTTTGTTGTCTGTCTGCTTTATCATTGGATTACCCACACCTGCTAATCAATCAGAAATATAACAGAAGAAGCAAGATAAGAATGCTTTGAGTTATGTTCAAAGACAGTATAAAGAATGACGTCAGCCACAGCTTTCCGGAGTGCCGCTTTGAAGCCAGCGCCATGTTGGCTGTACTGCTGCTTCTGCGTCCAAATTAGATTCAGTTCAGTTTTATAGTGCCAGACTGGACCGCTCTCTTTATAATATAATTTGATTACACCACGAGCAGAACCCGGATCACTGGCGGGTGGCCAGCTGTGATAAAATATGACACATAAATAAAGATCGTTTCTGTTTTTGTATCAAAACTTTATTTATCAAACAAAAAGAATGCACCATTGAAATAACATTTCTATAAAAAAGGACCATGGGACTGTTCTACAGTGCATTACAAAACCAGCAATTGTATACAACATTGTGGGTAGAAACTTCGCTTTACTTCATCTGAGATACATCATCATCTTCATCATCACTACCATCATCATCATCATCATCATCATCATCATCTTTTCTCTCCTTCACTCAAATGAACAAAATGTACACTCTTAAATATTGCAGTCACTAAGCTAATTTGGTTATAATGACTCTAGGATTGGACTTTTTTTTTTAAGGATGGAGTCAAACTGTATTTACTCGGAGCTGTCCATCTGTCGGCTCCTCTGTCGAACAATGGTGTTCTGGAAATGAAGTAATTGTCTGTGTGAGAGGAGATAAGGGCAGTTTTAATTTGGCCCCTTTCACCCCGATGAGATGAGGTCCAAATCATTTTTTAAGCTTTTTTTTTTCTAACCCATTATTTTCTTTTTTGTAAGCCGTCGGCCTGAAACTGTCGGCCTCGCAGCTGACAGAGTCGATTTCACACCAACACCAGGCCACTTTCAAAGTGAGCACATCCCTGACCAACTTCGCTTCGTCTTTTTTGACCGTGTAATTTGTCCCTTTTTTGATCCTCAATGGTTCCCACACAGGAGTGAAGCACCCAAAGAAAGAAGTTAATGAAGTCGAGCTTCTCTTTGAAATGCAGGAGCCGAGGCTCCCTGCTTTCCACCTTATCAGGTCTGGCTGCTTGTTTCTGAGTTTCACACAGTCACTACACCACAGATAGAGGACGGAGTGTTTCTGCAAGTTTTAGTCCATTAACTACAAATCACGTTCACTTCACTTTCCTGCAGAGCATTTTCTAAAGAGAGCCATCAGTTTGGACATTGATTTTTACTTCCCAGGCAGCCGTTTTACTTAAGTTTTTGACATATTTGACATATTGTGGTGAGTCAAGTGAGAGCAGGGTGGTGTAAAGAAACAGTGCGCTTAAAAGAATGCTCAGACAGCTGAGATCATCTACCCCTTATTAATGAAAAAAGAAAAAACACGTGCCAATTAAAACTTGACTAGAAATGACATGATGTGTTATCCAAATTATATGTTTTATTAAGTTTGTTTTTTGAATTGTAAAATGTCTAACCAGTTCATATATTGTAAACATTTTTTTCAAGAATTCTAACAATATTGTGGCCAATATTTTATCAGATTTTTAAACATCTACTGGTACTGTAATCAAAAATGTAGATTTTTGCACATATTGATATCGACGATGCACATATTAAAATTTCTTTTAGATGTGGCAAATTTACTGGACGTTGCCCAGTACACAGTGCCATGGAACTGGCTCTGTGTTCCAGTTCAGGGTTCAGGGTTGCTGAGCTCTAAAGGTAAGTGCATAGGTGTGATCAATCTACACATTTTAGACTGAAAACAAATGAAGCGGTGGTGTGACTGTGTGCCCTCAGAGCAAGCCAGTTTGGTGATGAACCATTTCAATGTTTCATTAAGAAATGTAAATAACTTTTCTACAATATTATTTAAAAAAATAATGAAACCTTTTAAGGCAATAAATGAAAAAAACAAAAACTAAACAAACTTCAGTCCTCTTTTTCATTTTGTTCTTTGCTAAACTAAATGTACATTTGCAGAAATATCACATGGTTATAAATAATAGTTTATATAAGAGCACTCGAAATGAAGTAATAATAATAATAATAATAATAACAATAATAATATATTAAATTTGATTATAAAAAGTTACTACTACTCTAGTGGAACTGTACACTGTAAAAAAGCAGCGTTCTGTAATGTAGTTCTGCTGCAGCAACGCTTTTCTCCACAGTAAAATACACATGTAGAGCCGACGAGAGAAAGAAACAACAACAACACCCCGAACATCTGGCTGATGGAGGCCGGGGTCAGACCGGTGAAGGGAAGCCTTTGTGTCGAGATGGAAGTGAAAAGTTTGGTTCGAGATTCTGTGAGTAAAGTTGACCAAAAAAAAAAATCAGAATGTTTAGTCTCGTCTGGTTCCCTTTTAGTTCCCAAACTTTTCCTTCAGAGTTGAAAAAATGAAAGTAGAATTTTGCTTGCAGTGAACGATGAAGCCGATGAAGCCATTCAATAAAATTATATTTTAGGTGTACTGTATCATTTTCGGGGCTCGTTCTCTCTGTTCTGTTCTGAAACTGGAGTTTCAGTCCATTAACTTCAAATCACCTACTTGTACTTCAGTTTTCAGAATTCACTTTTCTTTGAGCAGCCATTTATTTCATTTCTATTAAAATTAAGAGTTGAACAGAGCTCATCCATCGCTGAAGTCTGCATTTATTCTGGTGAGACAGCAGTAAGTTCAAACTGATTTTGACACAACCATGTAAGGCTCCAGGTAAAGATCTAAGAGTTATTGTATTGATAATCATTGTCGATACATGCATAAAATCTGATGCCAACCAACAGTTCAAAACCCAAAGATGTGCAGAAAGGCAGCAAATGTTTTTGACTGATTAATTAAATGTGGAAGAAACAGGATTTGATATTCATAAAAATAAGAATCTTTATGTTTTTGTTACGTCAAAATCAGACTTTTATATCTTACAGTACATCATGCTGAAGCACCATTTCTACAGTAGCCTGAAGCTTCAGATAGGGCCTTACACAGTCACCGTAGTCTGTCCTCCACGCTAGGAAGGTGAGGCGAGGAGGCTGCAATCAGACACCACCCTTCTAGATGTCACTAAATCTTACACACTGCTCCTTTAAGTTCTCAAAACGAGTCAAAGTTGATGTAGAAACGAGTGTCTGCATGAAAAGGAAAAACTGAACTTTGGTATGACTCATAATGATTTTCAGTTAACAAGAGTTATGAGTCATTTCTTCATGAATGGCCTAAAATATGCAAAAGCACTTTTACTATCTTCCAAAGGGTAAATGAGTCTGACATTTTAGTGATGTACGGGAACTGCTACAGGCTCATGTTGACCTGTGTTCAGCGGTTTGAATACAGACATAGATGAGACAGATTAGTGACACGTCCCTAAGAAGAAGAAATATCATAATCAATTTTTAAAAATTATGCCAAAGTGTTCATTTAAAGATCCGCTAAGAAATCTGATCAGCGGCACCAATACAACATGTTTCAGTTCATAACTCAGATTTTTAGTCACTCAGCTGACAGAAAATCTGTCTTTTAAGTTGAATCTGAAAATTTGCAGCTCGTTTAAAGACATTTTGTTGAAAGCACTGGCAGTTTTGTGGAACTGCTCTGTGATATTTCAGGTACAGAACGGTCCTTGTCATCACTAGATTTAGCAGATCTGATGTGTGTCTGTTTCCTGACAGCTGCTGGAATGTAGCATCTGCACCACTGAAGAAGAAGAAGAAGAAGAAGAAGAAGAAGAACTAGTTATCTTTTTGGTCTCTGTTTAAAAGGGACACAGTTCTTTTGGGAAAAATACTGAGCAGGGCAGAGCGTCTCATCTGTGCGCTGGCTGTGCAGGAGGAACAGTTTAACATAAGAGAGCACATTTACACACAACTCAAACCTTGGAATAAAGTCGCTCAGCAGAGAAAAAGACAAATAATGTTAAGGTGAAACATAAAGGCATGTTTCTTTTATCTCAACGGCAACTAAAATTCCTAAAGAAATCGTGATAAAACGCTCCACACTGAGAATCTTTCTCCTTCACCCGAGTGCAGAGAGGGTGAGGTGAGGGGGTTACATTCAGCAACTCCACAGTTACAGACCCCTGAATCCTACACACTGCTCTGTTCAAATCATGGCATCCAATGACTGGTCAGCTCCGTCTTAACATGTTTTAGATACTAATAACTGCACCGCTTGGTGACGCAACTCCACCCAACCTCCACTTCCTGTTTTAGCCTTTGAACTTTCTGTGAGTGTTCTCCTCCACCAGGTTTTAGATGAATGTTAAGCCTTCCAGGCAGTCATTATTTTCAGTTCATTTAAATTAGAGACATGGACACTGTGCATCCATTCATTTCAATGCTGCCAGAGACACAATACATATACTGACACACACCGAAGCCTTTCCAACAGAAATATGACTAAAAGTTGGAGCCAGTCTGGCTTGGCTCAGTTATGAACCACAGAGTGGATTGTACTCACAAACAATAACTCTCAGCAATCACTGCAGTCAACTATCATCAGGTTTCCCACCAAATGTAGCAAACGCATTTAAACAAAATTTTCCATAAAATATCCTCACTGCTCTACACTGATCTGATGTTCTGGAGGTTTGGGTGGAGATTAAAGTCACGTCATACATCAAGATTTATTCAATAAATCTGTTTCCACTTTGTCGCAGTTTTCTTGTACCAACTTTTCCAGCCCTCCTTTTGGCATGTATTTCCACTTTCAAGTGCCAAAAAATGTTAAAAGAAACAAACATGAATGCCTGATGAATTTGGCCATTTCTTGGACTGCTAAGTTATCAATTCTAAGACGTCCTCGGACTCGAGCCTCACTGCCTGCTGTCAGCTGCACAACGCGATCATGTGAAGTATCTTTAACTCTGCGATTCAGGCAGTTGATAGAGCGTTTGGTAGTGCGGCGGACATCGTGTTAAAGTTTGTTCCAAGAGCTTTTTTTTTCAAATCCTTTAATCTTTGAAGTCTCTGCAAGTTAATTTTCAAATAACAAATGGCTGCCAGGAAAGAAGAACTCAATCAAAGAGCTGATGGATTATTACATACCACCAGGCTGATTATTTAACTATGATAATTTCCTCCGCTTTCATATTTCTTTCTTCTTTTGACACTTTAATAAAAAAAAGAATGTCTTGTGTCAACATGCCATTTAATTTAGCATTTACTGTTGAAGTCAGATTTCAGTGCTGGATGAATTCATCTCTCTGCAGCTCTGCTTTCTGACGCAGCGACTCGCAGCAGAATGAAAGCGCTGGGCTCAGGCTGGATGTATCTCCCCGAACACGCTGATGAGTTTGATCCCCACACCGCCTGCCTGCCTGCGCTCGCTCACCTTTCATCCCCGCTCTCGTTCTGCAGAGACGTTACCTTTCCATCCCCTCCGTCCCCGGGACTTTTCTCCCCACCGTCGTAACGACCCAGCGAGCGTGAGCTTGAATCATAATATTTGAAACGCTGTTATAATGAATTCCCGGCCTCATTCCTCCGTGCCCTAGCGCGCACATACAAACCACCTCTGAATATCAATTCACCTCCTCTGCCTCCACGCTCTCTGTCTCCCTCAGGCTTTTTTCTTTCATCACAGAAAGATAAAGGTCTGAAAATTACAATGTGGTGACTGGGGTGACACAGTTAAATATGGAGCATACTGACTGATTAATGAATCATTCATCATTTTAAGTTCCTGCCTTTCTGCACACTCCAAAAAATATCTTCACCGCATCGTTTACTCCCATACACGAGCTTTCAAGTCAAGTTTTTTTTTTTTGTTAAAGTGAAGGCGGTAACTCAATTTATTCCCAGTTATGTCTCTCTTGATTCAGGTCTGTTGGTATGAAAAAGGGTTTTTTGTGGTTGTATAAAAAAAAAGAGCTCTTCTCCTAATTAGCAAGTCACTTAAATTGCTTTCACTTTCACACAGGTGTAACCTCGGCTAAGAACCCATTAATTCTGACACTAATTCTCCAAATTTTCTTTTTCTTGATTTTGAAGAGGATGGAGGATGCTCTCTGTGATGACCTCATGTTACAGAGGTCATCCTTCCACTGCAAACAGTTTCCCTGTTCCACTTTTTAAATAAAACAACTGAACAAAAAAATGTGCATGACAGTTAATATTTCTGCATAAAATGTGACTTTTTGATGCGTTCAAAGGCTGTAGATTATCAGTTTTCATGGTGGCTCATGGCGTCAGTCTGAAAGTGTGTCAAAGAAAACAACAAAAACCCTGATTTAAAACAAACACACAGCTCTGATAGGACGCTGAATGTAAAAATATACTTTGTGGAATATGCATTATTTGTGTTCATGTTTTTGTTACTTTTTCTTCTTGTTTTTGTATAAAAAACGGAACGCCCTGAAGTAAACTCAAAGTGAAGCTGGCGGTTTTGCAATTTTCCCATGTGGGCGATCAAGGTCGACAGAGGTACATGTGTGTTTATCTCATGAAAAATAAATGTGGACTCGACAAACACAGGCCTGAAGACAACACACTCACCTCCAGTCAAACACACACTGAAACAACGGTGTGGAAAAAAACAAAACAAAAAAATAATAATGGTAGGCATTGTTCTCATTATCATCATCAACGGCTACCATCTCTAATCTCAATAATATCCTGTTGCTGTAACACTGCCTTAACAACTGACTCTTCATCACACTGATGCCAAACTCCCATTCCTTCTCCAGACACTAATTATTATTAGACCCATTTTTCTCAAGATCCTGACTTCATGATCTTAATACCTCAAGATAATAAACTGTTTTTGTTTCTCAAGAAAACAAAATGTTTCCGTGATTATAGAATCTTGTGACTCGCGTTCTGTTCTATATTTTGAACACATGAGCTGGTATCCCAAAGCCCAACACAGTCCTCCCTCAACTTTTCAACTGTGACTATTCTTCATGTGGGCCATCATTCACGCCCAATGCTGGGCAACATACATACTGCGGCACATGACAAATTGTGCACAAGGAGTTTGCACGTTAAAATCCAATTCTCAAGAGGACCAATTAGCACATGCCATCCAGTCAACCTTTGTTTGTTCAGGATTGGTTCTGCCAATCCAAACCAGATTTCATTGGTTCCATACAGATCATCTCAATGCTTTGTACTGACTTCCAGTCCAGGTTTGGGACCGAGACAAACTTGAACAAGGAGCAAAAACAAAGGAGGCTACAGAAAGCTTTTAAAGATGAGAATTTGGCAACGACACGAGTCCTTGTAGGTAAATATTTTGTCTGGGTTAGGGAGAGTAAAGGCTTGGTCAAGAGCAGCAACAGACTGTGGGAGTCTATAAAGATTTCTATACAGTCCTGTAAGAGTAGAGTCTGCTGGATCCAGACCCAGATGATCCGACTGATCTAGTAAGTTCTCTCGTGTTTTTTTCATCCCTTTATTTTTTAAACCTCAGGATCCAGAGGTGGAAGGGCTGCATGGGTTATGGGCGATGGTTGCTTCAATGAAATCACACCATTTTGTTCAAGAGTGGAATAAAAAGAAAGACAGTGAGGAAAAATAGAAGGAGAATAAAAGAAATGCGCAAAGCATCACACTGTGTCGCCACAACAGGCAACCTTAAATCCAGGGACAGAACAGAACATTTTGGTGGAACTTTGGTGGCTGAGGATGTGTTTTCTATTTGTTACTGTATGTTCTGGTAGCATTTTCAAACCACATACACATCCTGTGACTGCACAAAGGTGGAATACCGAAACGAAAACTGAAAGACAAAAGGAATACTTCCAACAGCGATCATGAAAAATAAGTGAGGTACAGTCACAGTAACTGAGTTGTAGAGAACTCAGCGGAAGAGGATGCTAATAAATACCACAAAGAGAAACAGGAGGGATTTTAGAACTTTTTTTTGTGATAATCCCATCTTCCTGTGTCATTAAGTCAAGGCGCTAGGCATTGGGTTTTCTAGTTTTGTGTTTGAGGTTGAAGAATCTAGAGGGGTTTCAGTCTGAACTCCTAAAGTAGCCCCTCCACCCTTGTCCTGTTCTTGGAGTTGATGATGTGCTGCTGTAGTGTTTATCCTTAATTCCCTTCTATCCAGTCCCGGTCCCACCACAGTAGACATTGGCCGAGACCAGTAGAAACCAAACAAACTCAACCCAGCACAGATGGAGGTCTGATTCCACACAGGCATCTTCAAACCCAGATTGACCTGTTGCCGCCCTTTGCGAATGGACAGCAGGTGACATCAAGGCATGAAGAAGGGTTCCATACTGGACCATGGCTGAGGGCTGGGCTGGGCCGGGGTCAGAGGTTAGAAGGCGGAGCCGGTAATGGCGTTGAGCTGCTTCATCAGCCCTTCTAGACTGGCCATCTGCTCCGAAAGGTCGTCCTGCTCGTAAACCTGAAAGATTCAAATAAAGCAGATCAGCTTACATGACTATGAGCTTATCGTGGTTTATGGTATCAGCAGCTGTGGTCAGTGCCCATAATGTGATGACACAAGTGCTTTTCTTGCAACAGGAAGTTTTGCAGGTTTACTTCCTTTGAGTTCAAAGTCCAAACTGCAGTTCACAGCGCCTGTGTTTTAAATTAAATGGACTATTTATATAGCACTTTTCTGGTCTACCAACCACTGAAAGCACTTTTGACATGCACCCATTCACACACAGATTTATAAATTGACGGCATAAGCTGCCAGGCAAGGTGCTCATAGGTTTACCCATGCACACACATACACACAATCACCATCGACAGCACAATTTGGAAGCAATTTGGGGTTCAGCATCGTGCCCAAGGACATTTTGACACTGATTGCTAGTCGACCTGCTTCACCACCTGAGCCACAGTTTCCCCAATTCTTGATCCACAAACTGATCCACTGACACAAACGTCAGAGAAAAAAAAATCCACAAAACTGACCATAGACCAGAAGAAAAAAGATTCTTTACTGATTACTTAATCATTAGTAACTGTTTTATGAACACCCGAGTGACATGATGCATCATGTTGAGTAGTTACTAAAGGGTCCTTTGGTACCGGTGCAGCAGGTGGTTACACCCACCCAGGGCAGTGAATATATGACTCTGCCATAGCTACAAGGAAACTACTGCTGCTACGTTAGCATGCTTCATGGAGCAAATAAAGCTGATACAAGACACTAAATTGCTGTTAGTGCTGATTAGCACAAGCTAGTGCTAACTAGCTGTTAACGTCTAACGGCTAACCAGCCATTAGTGTTAGCTCATGGTAGTCTTTTATAATCTTTAAGTGTAAACGATAAACGAATGACAAATGATGTTCCAGGCCATTGCCAGTGTATTTTACTCTGGTCTTTGCTCAGGAAACAAGAGTCTGAGGTTATATGCACTGACATTAGAATTACAAAATGCAGACGCAGACACAGGCAGAGCTAGCTAGCAACTGAGTGTAAAAAAGAATAATAGCTAGGAATGGGAGACACACAGATGCTAACATGCTAAAACCTCTTATACCAATACAGTGCTACAGGGGTGCAGGGGTACGCTCAGTGTGGCGAGCCACCCTTTAAGGACTGCCCATAAAATCCTGGACTGAAAACTGGTGAAAAACTGCATTTTCAGCAACTATTTTCAAACATATTTCATGTATTTTGAAAGAAATCTTAGAATTGATGGTCGGTCTCTAACTACCTCTTTTGTCCCCCCTGAAGTAAACTGGTCTGTTATACTAAGGTTATCTATTACTTCAAGATTTTCTGACCATTACTTACTTGGAGATACCTGCAGATACCCAATCCGTCATAATGAACGTCGTGACTGGTCTTATTTCTGTCGAGTTCAGTCATTGTTGCCTGGCAGTGCAATGCAGACTTTTCTATCTGCACTTTTAAGTGAATAAAATAAAAGGTGACTTTATGTTGACTGTGATGGATTATCTATCAGGAGCAAATTTAAAGTCTCTGCAGCAAGTTCGTTGACAAAACAGATAAAAATGATCAACAGGAACAGCAAAGTTGAGGATTTATGGTGCTAAATCACATGAAGAAGCCAGTAATCATATCCACGTTCTCAAACTGTGTCACATCAGGTTAGAGAACAGCTTGCCTCCAAGTTGACCACATGAAGCATGTTGAAATTGTTGCTGTCACTTGTCTGCGTAAAGGACAGGACACACTCGCAGTGTGAAGGGCTGCACGTTAATCCTGCAGAGACTCTGTGATCGCCATGTAATGGCGTGCTTAGTCCAGCTGTACAAACTGTCACCTCTGAGCGGGCTGGCTTTAAGTGCCTCCATCTCTGTGTATGGCTGTGCGTGACAGTCAAGTGCACATCTCTCGCGTACACACACACTCAGTGTGTTATATTGAGCGTGGCCTTCATGCGGAGTTTGTCTTTGCCGTTGGAAAAAAAAAATAATTCAACATACTGTGGAAAAACGATACAGGCTCAGCAGAAATATTTCTTACACTCAAATTGCAAGTTTGTGTTTGTGCACAACATCTGCATATATTTGTACTGCATTAGCACTATATACAATCTACAAGTCCTTCAATGTCCTGACCCTGTAAAAAGTCACTAAAGCACTGTTGGTAAATGCAAGTACTGTAAACATGCTAAAGGAAAACTGCACACACAAATCGATACAAACTAAAAAATCTATTATGTCCAGCAGCTGGAGCTGGAGAATATCTAGAGATTAGTTTGGTCCAGTTAAAGCTTTTAACCTGACCAGACAGAGCCAGAGTTGGATCAGCTTTTCGACTACTTTCTACCTCAGGACAACTCCCCCTCCAGTCATATATGGATTTTTAGATTGCCTCCATTTAAAAACATCAGCGAGGCTCAGTTTACCGGCCAGTTTACCAGCTAACAACAGTCAGTGAGAAGATTATCTCACAGTCAAAACATGTTTAAGTAATGATCAATTGAGAGCTTATAAAAAGTTTGAAATACATTTTTACAACACGTATTAGAGTGATTTCTTTAGTTTCTTTTATTTATTTATTAGGTCCAGATACACACCTGTTTTTCTTTCTTATTATACCCCTCTTACACCAGTTCACACAGTGCACAAGTGTTTTAACAACATGCCTGTGAAGCTCTTTGGTCAAAATTCCTCATGGATCAGGCACAGCAGTCCTCTGTGTGCCCTGCAATAATGCTTACTGCTCAGATGGCAGGTTTTAGTGTTTGTCCCTTTAAATGCTAATGAGCTAACAGTTGAGCTTGAACACTGGGAGAAACATGGCTGCCGGAGAACATTGTAACAACCATTGTAACTTTAAGTTTGAAACAGAACCCTAAAACAGGAGAGGGTTAGCGTGCTTCATGGAGCCAATAAAGCTGATACAAGACACTAAATTGCTGTTAGCACTAATTAGCACAAGCTAGTGCTAATTAGCTGTTAACGTCTAGCGGCTAACCGACCGGCTCGTGGTAGTCTTTTATAATCTTTAGGGTGGTTCTGGTTTTGTCACTAGGGGCTCAACATCTGAACATCGTGTTTTAAAGACAAGCCACAAGAGGCAGTGTGGCTGCAGCAGCTCAGATTTTAACAGTGAGGGGTTTGTGCGAACCCCACATTCAAAAATATCAGTGTAGAAGAGCTGAAGACGTGATTTTTTTCATAATATGTCCCCTTTAGGTACTTTCATGTCTTTCATTACCTTTAATAAGGACAGTAGTAGTGACAGTTTTTTTTTTACACCACACTGGTACCAAGACATTTTTAGAAATAGTTTTGAATATAGTCTTATTACTGGTTTGTTCTGTGTCATTTGAACAGTTTCCCAAACAACACCGGATACAGCACACTGGCACTGGATGTGCTCTGCATCCTCCATTCAGTGCAAATCCAACAAGATGTGGACACTCCTACTCTCAGGCGCTCATCATTGTTCAGTATCCCCAATTTTTGGACACACATCCAGGATGTGGTCCTGTACTGTCATCCTAAATTTGGTGGTAATCCAATGATATTTAATAGAGTAATGCTCTTCTATTACATGTTTTGGCAATGCCAGTGTCATTGAATCTAAGGCAGTACAGTTTATGTGGTGGCTGCTGTATCTTTCTGCAATCCACAGCCTTGTTTATTACAGATTTCTTTTTTCCAATTAACATTAACCACTTTTCCTTGACACTTTCTGCGTAATTACTTTTCAAATTCTCCAGCGAAGCCTTTCAACAGGTGACACAACTCTCTTCACAGACATAAAGCACTGTGGAGATTCAAAGGAATAAAAAGGACAACCACAGTTGTCCTTTATCTGTGTAATACACACAGTCGAATCGTTTGACCTTCACTCTGAGACCATAAAAGCTCATCTAGAAGCCCTACACTGCCAGGTATTTTCCACTTTCCACAGACAAAAAGGCTTCTATAAAAATCATAACGGTGTATAATACCCCCACAAAAACCCAGTGACCCCCTGATCTCATTTGTTGACCCGTAACAGCAGAGTTTCACTGAGTCAGTAAACGCTTCATCAGTGGTATAAAACGCCCATCGATGCTCCATGTTTCTCTTTGATATCCTGTTATCTCTGACAGCCTGCTGACCTGGATTCTTGCTCCTCTAATCTGTCAGAGATTCAACCCCAACACACCGAAATCAGAAGAGCACATGTAGACTGTTTCACACTGACACAGATAAACCTGAACACTGTGTTTACATGCCTCAAGGTGTTTGGCCACGTAGCCCCACAGTGTTTTCAGAGTAACCAAAGTCTGTCCAAGACTTCTATGCATCAAATACTTTGATTTATGATCGAATACCTGCAAATAATTTTAGCTAATTTTAGTCATTCTGTTACAGCTTGCGATGCAACCAAGCCCTGGTATATTTTCGTTACTGCATGTAAGTTTTACTTCTTAGCTACACAAATATCTTAAATATGTAGATTTGTCAAATTCAGAAAAATCTACATAATCTACAAAAATCTACATATGAGTAGCTAACCTGCTGCGACAGAAATGACACTAAAAAAGTCTAATTTTCTGATTTCAGTCTGCAGCAGTAAAATGTTGATTTTAACATTAAGGATCTAATTTCCTCAGCTGACCCTACCCTTGTCAAAAAGTCGAAACTTCATAAGCCAGCTCTCAGACGGTGAAACTCTGAAAGCATAAGGAGTCAGAGGACATGGTGGTGTTCGGGGGTTAAAGGTCAGCTGATGCATATTGTATGTGTGTGAACCTCCGACCTGCTGTTCAGATCAGACTGAGCACAGGAACAAACATTCACACAAAGGAGACAGAGGAGAGAGGTGGAAAGTGTAGAGGGCACTCCATCCTACCTCCTCACACAGAGAATAAAACAGATGTTTTGAATCTGAAGTTTGGTTCAGAAGTTTCCAGCTTCCATCAGTGAGTCACACTGTTGCACCGAGTTACATGTACCTTCATTACCATAAACACACACACCAGTTTATTTTGGCTCCATCCCACATACACACTGTCCTGCTGACACAAACACTCACTGGAGTAAACGTGAAATGTGGATTCATCCACCTCTTTAAATAATCCACAAAGGATGCCTCCTCCTGTTTAAGGTCTGGTCTGTCCTGGTTAAGATTTTAAAGAATGACTGTGCATTTAAACAAATAATAATTAAAAAAAAAAAAACTATATCCCTGTTTTTAACAGATGTTTTTAACCCTTTAGACGACAGCAAAATTCTTGAATTCTTAACGGAGAACAGCTCCGTCTCAAAAACTGACAATCAAAAGTAAATTTGATACTAATTATGTTGTATTTGTACAGCTACATGAAGAAAAGCGTGCGATTCATACGTGTGAGAATCACCATGACCCAGTCAGTCCTCCCTGCTCCAGTGAACTCCAGTGAACCGCCCCTTCCCAGAAAACAGCCTCCGTCTGGGCAGTGAGAACCAGGTGAGTCCTGTTGTTTATTTACGGTGATTATGTGATGAAATTTCAAGCAATCCAGTAATGTGGTAGTGGGTTGTGTCTTTGGCAAGTATTCTTATATGAGAAAAGATTTCCAAATCTATGTGGAAACATAGACTAGAACCAGTCCGTCCTCCCTACTGCCACCCACCCCCACCCCCAGAAAACAACAGTCTGTTTGGGCAGCAAGAGCCGGGTGAGTCCTTTTGTTTACTGATGGTGATTATGTGATGTGATATGAGCAAAACACTTGAGCTCACAATTGTCTTTGTGTCTTTACACCATGCACGGTGGGTCAGAATCTCCCTCATAACACAATCTGACAGCTTCCATTAGATTGTAAACACTTTGTCACTTTGTCGTCGGTACCATCCTTAGCCCCAAACCCCACCGGGCACATCTCTGTCACGTTGCAGGTGCAACACTATTTTGGCCCGTCCTCTACGCAGCTTCAAACCCACACTTTGTTTACTTGCGCAGATTTGGTCATTTTCCTGGTGTATGTTTTTCTAAATATGCTTCTACATGCGTAAATATGCTACGTGGTTAATTTGTCTATATTTACAACTGGCAGTTTGCACGGGGTATTTTATTTTGAAAATCCACCGGATTCTCTATGCTGTCTGGCATCCTGTCGCTTGAGGTGCTCTGTGTAAGTTGACACTGGCTGCGTATTTAACGCGGAGCCGAGTGTAGGCACGCTTCTGAACGGCGGAGTTTGATACATTGACTAGAACGGCAGCATATCCGCGCCCGGTGGAATGCGGGAGGTTAGACTTTTAGAGGGGAAACCAGTGAAAAAAATCATAGTTATCAACATCATGAGGCGTGTTTCTGCTTGTTATTGATGATAACTAAAATGATCTACAATACAGATCAGACTTTGAATGATGGCTGCAATGGGGTGCTGTGGGGTCTGGGGGGTTAAAGAGAAGTCTAACATTTCACCCACCTGTCACTGTCTGACTGTGCTACAGAAGTCACTGATGTAACAACACAATCAAAACATCATTACGTTGTCTATTAACTAGCCGTGTGTGTGTTTGTGTGTATGATAGATAGGCCAGGGGGCTGATGGGAAAAGACTAGATCAATTATATAGATAGAAGAGCAGATGAAGAGAAAGACCTACTGACCTTTAACACCCCCCCTCTCTCCTCTCCACCATCCTTCCAGCTCATTTCCTCCACTCCTCATCCTCATCATTTTTATTGCTCCTCTCATCCTCTGTATCTCTCTCTTCCCTCCTTTATTTCCTCTCGTCCACACTTCCAACTACTTCTCTCTCTCTCTTCCTTCCCTCTCATTGTCTTTTCCTCCCAAAGCATCCCTCTCCCCCGTTGTTATGGCTACAGTCTCCCCCTGCCCTCCTCACATTCTGCACTCCTGCTTCTCCTCTTCTCCCTCCACCCTTTCTTTCTCACACCTATCCTCTCCCGCTCTTCAGCCTCCTCCTCTCCTCTCCTTGTTAAGTCCCCTTCTCTCTCCTCTGCTCTCCTCCTATCGTCGGTCATCTCTTTTCTTCTTGTTGCCTTGGCGACGCCTCCCCCTGTCCAATTGTCAAATCACATATGAATATTTAAGTCCCACCATCCAGCGTCCCCTCCACATCCTCTTCCGCTGTTTATCTCCCCGCTTGTCATCCTCTCATCCTCTGCTTCCCCCTCCCTCCTCTCTTCACTCCTCTTCTCAATCAGCCTGCCCATCTATTCCTCCACCCTCATCTCCCACCCCCCTTCTCCATCCACCCATATATCTATCCATCCCCACCCTCGTCTGCTCCTCCTCTTCTTTTCTTTTTCCAATATACCAGTCTGCACATCTGCTTTCTCATCCTTTCCCCACGTTTTTTCGCCACCTATCTCTCTTCTTCTCTTCTGTCTCTTCCATTTCCCTCCATCCTTCTTCCTCCTATAGCATCCCTCCATTCTACCATCTACCCTTTCCTTCCTCACACCTATCTCTCCTGCTCTTCAGCCTCCTCCTCTCCTCTCCAACATTCCAGTCTGCACATCAGCTTTCCATTATGTCCTATGTTTCCCCCTCACGTGCCTCTCTTCTTCTTCTCTTCCTGTGTTTTCCTTCCTCTTCCTGTTTCCTCATCTGTGTCTCTGCTGCTTAGACTGTCTCCATTAGGGTCCAACTTTGATTTGGACTGGCCTAATGTAAAAACTCCAGATTTTATTGTTTTATTGTAAGTTACAGTATCTGATGGCTGCAGTTTGTGCTTTATTTGCAGTTTCACATTTTATATTAGACAGTGGATAAATAAAGATTTTTGACAATTTACTAAGTGGTCTGATGATGTCTGCACCATCTATGTCTACGTCTCCACAAATGGTGCAGTGTGAAAAATACTTCTCTTCTCACTGCGACATAAAGTTTATCCAACACACCCATTTCATATGACAGTGTGCAAGGTGCCAGAGCTCTGCTCACTCTTTTGCTGCCACACAGCTCGCCTGAAAGCTATGCTGTCACTTGCTGCTGCTGCTCGCACGGCATGTCTGAAGCCCCACCTCCACCGGCATCCACCTGTAGGCTCTGAGTCAACATTATAATCACCAGCATCTGTTGTGCTGAGCTTGGTGTTTCCTTGTGGGGAGGACGGAGCCCATATCCACCGTATACATCTACATCGAATTAATATGACTTAGCTACAGCTAACTGTTGTATGCTATCAAGTATATCATTGAGTTTCACCACTCACACTCTAAATCCAAATGCCAGTGTCAAGACCTTTAACATAAAGCAGTTGTATATCCATCTCTCCATCTGCTCTCATGCCTCCAGAACACTGCAGACATCATTTCTAGGGGTCATGTGAAGTATCGGACACAGTCTGCATTATAGTGAAAAAGCTCCAGATGGATCCTAGTGGTTATTGTTACTGTGGAATATGCTTACGAGTTGTAAAAAGCCTCAAACACATCTGGTCCGCTGTTAGAAGACAAGCTCGAAGACGCCTGATATAACCAATTAGATCTAACAGCTGCTTGATGTTTCCCATGGCAACAGCTCCAGCGAAAAGCAAACAATCCCGAGGAAAGGTGGTGTGCTAAAATAACTATTTTCATTCACTGCTGCAAATGCATCCAGCAGTGTGGAAGAATAAGATGGGGATAAACAATATGTTTTTGGAAAAATGCAATCAGAAAGGGTGATCTTACACAGAGCTATAGATTTTATATCCTTTGTGTTTAAACTCACTAAGTAACTTTGTTAAACTTTGGGAAGTCGTTTGCTCAAGTTTAGAAACGTGGCCCAGTGATGCACCTGCAGTGTGAAAAAATACAACATTCTTTCCATGCACACTTACATTGGCGGCTGAATCCTCTGTGAGTTTGGTTCCTCCCTCCTCCGGTAAGTCTGGCGCCGTCGGCACTGAGACGGGCAGCAGAGGGGAGCGGGCTTTACCAGCCTGACCGAGAGAGGCGGTCTTCACCTGGGGCTTTGGAAGGCTTGCACCTGATCAGGACAGACAAAAAATGAACTGATGATTATCATTGTTGCTGACATTTGACATTTCTCATGACTTATTTTGGTTTCATGGAACAACAAAACACCTGAACAAACTTGTAATTAAGCTATAAGTCAAGATTTGAAAGACACGCTGACAGCGGCAGAGAGACAGGAAATGTCTGTGAGACAGATCAAAACCCTGAACTGATATCAGACCTGGGAAGCTGACAGTATTCTTTTGGTCACTGTCTTTTCAGTTTGAAACCTTTGATTTCAAATCTGGCAACTGGGCCAGCTGTTACCTGCCACTCTTACAGACGATGTCCATTAACAACCTGAGAGCTGCTGACACTCACACGAGGGCTGATCGAGCAGTTTGACCTGATCTGAACACAGGTCTGGATGACAAGTTCACATGCATCTGTGAACCACTGAACAGGAAACAGATAGACACGAGCCATCCATCATTTTCACATTCATTTAGTGCAGTCATTCCTGGCCTGGAGGAGGTTTTATTTGGGTTACCTGGGTCTTTTATTTAAGCTTTACATTGCAGTACACCTTTGTGCCACATGGGGGCGCTTACAGCCTTAGCTGAAGACCAGACTGTAGCTAACATTAGCCAAACTACCGTCTGTGATGAGCGTGAAGCCATCCCTGCTAGAAGTCGCATTCAACCCACTGATGATGACAGAGAAAAACAGTGACAACGACTAAGAAGAGGACTTATGTCGGTATGAAAGGCGAACAAATGTTTGATGTATAGAATAACTGCATGGTTGATGAGCGTAAAGAGGAGGCAGCTGGTAAACACATGCGGAAACATTTTATTCAAGGAACAACCACTTAGTTGACTGAGTTCTTAGCTGTGATTATGAATTGAGAAATGATACTCATGCGCTCCTTCCTGCTGACTTGTTCATTGATTGGCTTCTCATGTTGTTGAGTTGTCGCTTTTAGTCTCTCAATGAGCTGAGCTTGTAGTTCTACTTCTCTGTTGCCTCAGGACTACCTGTCCACTGTTACATATGTCCTCCTGCTTATCGGGGTACCTGCACACTTCTTTAAGACATTCCAGACCAGTCACACTGACAGGTTTACCGATAAAGGACCTGTGCAGGTGTGAAATCGCTACTTATACAACAAGTAGGTCCAACCGAGCAAGCTGATTGGTCAAGTAGACACTTGGTGTACATCAGGTGTTCAGCAGATACCTTAGTCACTACCAGACTGAACTAGCAAAGCAGTTTAGTGTTTATGTGCATTATTTTTTCAGTTTGGGAAACTCACAATCTCCATAAGCTTTGACAGGACTAGAAAGCGTTGTTAGTAAGGCTCGGGCTACTTGCTGCAGTAGCAAACTGGGTTCCATTACATATAAGCCTACTGCTGTGACTGATTGTTTTGCAGGTATTAGTCAGACCCTGAATCAAGGTGCAGTGTGTGACATTTTGAGTGGCCAACCATGGATTCAAAAATCCCTTGGACTTTGAAAGTCATTGCAAATGGACAGATTTTGTCTCACATATTAAGTATTTAAAGTGTACTGTATATATGTCAAGAATTACACGTGCATAAAACCAAGCCTCTCTTTCCAAGGTGAGGGGGTAAAAGAAAAACAACACGGAAGAGGAAAAATAGGAGACAAAAGAAGGATGTCTATTTTTTTTTTATCTCCCCTCTGATTCCCTGAACAGCCTTGTGATGTCTCAACACATCCTCGGGCTTGTTCTACCCACAATCCCCTCCTTCTTTCCCTGCACTGCACTCCTTCACTTCCTAATCAATAAACATCCATTCTCCTCCCCGTGAAACAAAACACCTGGAAACAGCTCGGCCAGCAACGGATTACACCAGAGAGTGTGAAACAGTCGGATTTAAACGTCTTTTAACATCAACAGTCTTCACAGCACAGAAACATGACTTCCAACTGTCAGGGGAACAAAGACAACTTTGTGTTTGTTTAATACAAATAAACCTCAAAACTACATCAATTTGAGTTCATTCTGCCAGCTTACAAAACAGTTGTAGTCTAAGTGCTTATGAAGGTTAAATTAGTGTTTAAGTGTTTTATTACACACGTCTACGTTATATGTCACCTATAGTCCAATAAAGAGTTGATGATGACTCATCCTGCACTCAGAGGTGCATACTAATTTTACATCTAATTGATTAGTGCTTCCTGTTTGATACAGTCTGTGAGTGATTCTGAGGGCTGCTGCGTGCATCTATGTCCGGGCATCACTGATTACTGTACAGAAGTGCCACTTATTAACTGCTGCTAACTCTATCTACCATTAGCCTGCAATAGAACTGGGCTCAGCAGCTGGCTTGGACCGGGTTCAAGCACAACGTCTGAGAGCAACAGGGAGTAACGTTACACTACCGAGGTGATTTATGGACTTTCCCGATGAAGAGATGACTGTTTTTAAGTCAGCCAGCCGTGTAGCTAACCAAACCGACTCAGCCTCGGGATTCCGGGACCAAACCCCGGGAAGAAAACCACCTCAGTAGGCTACTGTATTCCCTGCCAAGCTGGACACCGCTGGATTCAGAGATTATGTTTGGTCCTGCTGCGTGTCCACTGGAAGGTAGATGCTAACATATATATATATATATATATATATATATATATATATATATATATATATATATATATATATATATATATATATATATATATATATATATATATCATAGCGCTACTTGCAATGTACAGTAAGCTCTGGGTCTGTAATGCACACTCAGCACTATTGTATTGGCTACTTGAGACAGCAATCAAGTGCCTCCCTATCTTTCTAATTTTGCAGGAAACACGTAGAAATGAGGAATCCCAAACAAAAAACAGCTAGCACCGCCACAGCATAGCACAACACATCATGATTCAGTTTTTGATAATCTGTCATTGCAACAACAAATATATGACAAAATATATGATCTGATGTAAACTGTTGGCAAACAGTCACAGGGGTCCTTCCTCTTAAAACACAATGAAAAAGTTCTTCAGTTAAGAGCAGGCTGTAGTGAAATTAGATTTCTCTTTTCTATCCACAGACACCAGGCAGCAGCTGTTTGCTTCATGGCCTCCTGCAGAGAAAAAAGCTTTCTTTCAAACTGTTGAATCATACCCTCTGCTTTGCTGTAAACAGCATGAAAAAAGTCCACCTTGGGATTTAAGCTGGGAACAATGAAGAACAAACTGGTCCAGATACTTTCATTATAGCAATTCCTCCCATCCAGAGATAAAGTCTTTATCATAAAATGTACCTGACATAATCATGAACTGTATGAGCACATGTATAGAGTGATTCATATGAATATATATATAATATGATTTCTTCTGATGATGCCACAAAAGGAATATTTATTTGAGCACTGAACTGAACAAACCATGTCAACTCTTGTTTCTACGAAAATCAACTTTCAAAAACATGAAACTTAAATTAAAGCAACAACTCAACTCTCTGTGATTTACAGAGTTTCTGTAATCATCTACTCATCTGTTTGGTCCGCTTTAAACGGACCTGAGTTTGTGTCCTCGGACAGTCCAGTTCATTTCAGCAAAGCTCATCTGAATCTAGTCTGCCTGAAAACGTGGGCCTCCATCCACTTGCAAGTGAACCCTGGTGCGGTTTGCTTACAGTGGGAAAGCAAACGGACTTTCCAGCGATTTCTTTCTTGCTAGTCAGTGCTTGTTTTGGGCAATACTGCCCCCAAACAAGCAACAGTTGTAACTGCATGTTGTTGCCGATGCAGTTTGATGAAAGTGAACCAAACTAAACAAAGGTATGATTTCTTTTGGCATTCCCTGCCCAGTCGAACAGTACCCGGACAATCCTGGTGTGAAAGCAACATATTGTTTGTTGGTGTTTTGGAGCACCTGGAACACAAGGTTTTCAGGCCCACGGTGGGGTGGAATGCTGATGGGGTGCAGAGTCAGTGTTGTGCCAGAAACAGAGCTGGGCATGTAAAGGCAAAGTAACTGGGCTCCGCAGCAGTCTCAAGTCTTTGATCTAATTTCCTGATGAACAGAAAGCTTCACTTGTTGCTGAAACAACCAGCTGTGCTGGCAGAAGAGTTTGTTTGTTCATTTGTTTGTCTGTACACCAAGTCTACAGGATCTTCAGATCCCTGTAATGATGGATGATGACAGGCTGTGGAACCAGTGTCATGCCAGAGCTGGAGCCAGGCAAGTGGGCAACATAGATGTACTCAGCAGAACTGAAGAATACACCGATGGAGAAGCTTAACAGAGAAAAAGAGTGAGAAAGCGAGAAGCTACTAGACAAGAGTAAATTGGGGACTGACCTCTAGTTGTTGGTGAGGGCTTGGTGAAATAAAAGGCTGAAAGACAGACACCTATAAGAAAAATTAATGTCGCACTTGTTTCTGAGTTTTTCATCTATCCAAACTTTTGTGTGGAATATCATGACAGCTAGTGTTTATCTTTCAGTCCCAGTTCTTTATTTTCACAATAACATTGACCTTGTGTGACTCTGAATGTCTGTATGTCTGCAAATGTGGTGTAGAAATCCCCGCCAGCTTCATTTCAAAATAAGGCAGAGCCAAATGTGTTTGTATGACTTCTCGGCACGATGCTGTCAGACCAAATCCAAACTGAGCTGAGCTCCGGAAAAAAAAAAAAAAAAACATTTTGTGGAAAAACACAATGAGCTGCAGCAGTAGAGAGCCGAAGCAAAGGTTACACATCCACAGTAGAGAAGCCATAAAAGACAGTTTCACGGTGCCTGGCTCACCCTCGGGGGGTTTGTCAGAGAGGGATGGATGTGAGAGGGGGGGAGAGGAGGCTAGTCTGCTCAGAAAGGTGGATATATTTACCAGACAAGCTGGAGTGGTGGTGTGAAATGCCCGCCGGGGGTCACATCAGCGGTGTCTGTCTCTGATTTGGGGTCGAAGGCAAAGATGGAGAAGGATAGGAGGTGAGGATGGAGGGGGCGGAGTTATTGATCCCGAGGACGGTTTGAAGTAAATACAGTTAAAGATGAAAAGTGTCTTTGAGGAAACATCGAGTGTCTGGAGGGAGAGAGCCAACATCTCCTCCTCTTCACACAGGGGTTTGGGGTTTCTTTGTCTGCCTGTTTTATCTTCTTATTTTCTGTCTTCCTGTTTGATGTCTACCTGTCTGTGTACCTGTCTGCCTCACCAATGCCTCAGTGAGGAGCTTCCTCATTGGTCAGGAAGACAGGTGCGTGGTCTACTTTTGAAATGTGTATCTTTATCTGCTTATTAGCACAAAAAGTGTGAGACGTTTCCTTCCCTTCGGTGTAACACGGAGTCAGTAATTTCACTCCTTTTGTTCAGCCAGTGGCTGTCTTTTGGTTTTCAGATCACATTCTGACGACTTCATCATCTTTTTAACATTTTGAACATTCTGTCTGATCAAACCACAGACGTCCTCAACAGCTCCATCACGCCTGAAGGTTCAAAAGGTTTTTAAAAATATATTTAAAAAAAAAATGATCTCCTGTCTCACCTTCTTGACATGAGGCGGTTGTTAATGTGTTATATGATTTTCAGATCGGAGCTCTCTCTTGGATTTACCTGCAGCTCTGCTCAACATCTTCAGCAGTGATCAGAAATTTAGTGGCAGCTGCTGACTGTAACCCTCTCTGTCCTGGAGTGGAAGAGAAACCATGGTGGCCACGGAATGGATAAAACATGAAAGGTTCTATCTACAGCCAATGTCTAGTTTGACCCTTCTGGGTTACCGTAGGAACATGGCAGGTAAAAATGGCGGACTCTGTGGAAGATGGGAGTGTCAGAGTAGTGTCAGAAGAACAATCTTCAGTTGATTAAACACTAATGAAAACAATGCTATTCTAAATTTTAAGGCTGTGTTTGTATTCATGTTTTTTTCAGTTTGAAGATAAATCTCAATGATTTTATCGACCTGCTGACCTCTGCTGTAGTGCCATCCCCAGGCCAAACTAAGGATTTTCTATAGTGTGGGGTAATGAACATTACAGCCTGTAGAAAATAAGAAAAAAGCCAAATGCACAATAGAACAGCTATAAAGATCCTCGGCCTCTGTCCTATATGGTTGTCCAAATGCTACAGATAACCATTTTAAAGTATCTTAAAGCTTTTCATTGGTAATAACGCGTGTCCTACGAGGCGAGATGAAAGCGCACACTTTAAAACATCCATCACGGCTTGCTCCGCGTCTGCCTCCAGCTGTGGCTGAAATGCCTTTTTCTCTGTATCAGACATTGAGTCAGACAATCCCATTACAGCTTCCAGCATTAAAGCACACATTCAGGCCAATTTAGGTGAGTAACTGCCCACCATCATACTTTATTCCACAAATGGGCTTTGGAGGCTCGATTTAAAAGTAGAAGAAGGTCTCAGTTTAAAAACTGATATGAACTGAAGGAGGAGGGGTGGAGGTGTCTGTGGGTTGGTGGAGAAAAAAGAAAAACAGCTTCTGCTCGAGCTCAGAAACAAAATCTGACCTGATTTATTTCAATTTTAAAATGATCTGCTGTCATATCAGCAAGATGCTTTGTTCCACTTCAGAGTTATTCACAGTATTTTAAATGTAACAAAGTTTCTGCCTTATGTTTGGTCTCTGACAAAATGTCTCAAAATATTCTACTGATTCAGTTTGGAACAAATGTATAAAAGAGCCAGTTACTGTAGGATGATTGTTCTGACAAGACATGGTTGGACATTTTGCATCACTTTGACACTGAAGAGAGGCATTTAGTTCCTTCTTGTTAATATCATCACTATATTCATCAGACCTTCCTAAAATACTGATATAGTTTAAACACAGCTGGACTTTTATGAAACTAATGAACTGCATGTTTGAACTTTATTCAGCTGTGGAAGGTTAAATAAAGATGCTTAAAGCAGCAGAGAAAGAAATAAACAGACTTAGCCCCAAAAACACTGGATTTCACTGGATCCTACATTTCCCACAATGCAACTCAACATTGTCTTTATTACAACCTCTTTACCTCCTAAATGCTCACATCTTTCAAACCCCAGAGCTCCAGTTTGTAATATAGACATCTGCTTTCACAGGCAGTCATACATCTCTTGGCATGTAAACTGAACTTTATGTATAAAATTGGTGAAATGTCCCTTTAACACACATAAAATACACCACATAAAATATACATTTACACTATACACTATGTGTGCACTACACCCTATATGCACTGATGCTAACTTAAACATTGGGTTCATTCATGCACACATGATGGTTACATACTCCAAGACTGTGAAATGAAGCCAATACCGAAGTGCCGAAAGCTGCAGTTCCTGTGTCCACTTGAAGCTGGCTCCAGAAGTGAGTCAGCCTCCATAAGTCCCCATGTTCAAATGTCCAACTTGGGACTTGGGGGCTGTCACAGGTGGCTTATTTGAGCAAGTAGGCTTCATTCAGCCCACCTCAGTTCCACCTCTTTGCCCATTTTTAGATTAGCCAGGAGGTGGTGGATGGAGCCAGAGCCACCACCACACTGAGCTTCTAGAAACCTGTGGGTGATGTCACATCTATTTTTTATACAGTCAATGGTTAAATCCTGGAAATGTGGACTTTCTGTTTGTGTACAACACTAGGCTAAAAAAAAAAACATATATATAGATCTACAGGTGTAGGCTGCTATTGTGTTCAAATTCCTTGTTAAGATGTGAAGGATGCATTGTTGTGTGCCCATTTCCCAAAATGAATTCCAGAAACTCCTGGAACAGAACCTGTAGGATCCACTTTTACATCAGGACCTCTTGAGCACCCGATCCAACATCAAGTATTATTAGCGTCAGAGCTTTCTATCCTTCATCAAACTTGAGTATCAATCCTTTGTTTGTTCAGGGCTCTCTCTCTCTCTCTCTCCAACAATCCAATTAAACCATGAAAACATCTCATTCTTTTCACTGAGGGAGTCATTCAGGGACGGATCAACACACAAACAAGACCAACAATGAACATCAAACACCATCGCTCACTAGCCTGTTTTTTCCCCTCCTTGATAGAGACGGAGGAGGAGGAGGGGAGTTGATGAAGGCAGCGCCGCCTGGCTCCAAGGCTCTCTCTGTGTATGGGGGGGGGGGGGGGGGGGGGGGGGCAGGCTTGCTATTTCTGAGCGAAAGGTTTCCAGGCACCGAAAATCAATGTTAATCTGAGCCCACCTGGGCGTGTAAACAGAAACATAATGGAACTATATACACCCACGCCCCCATACACACACACACACAGAGGTGATACACACCTACAGACAACAAGAACACACAACAAATACACCTACGCATACACATACTGTCCAGGGATCATATGTACTGTAGGCGAGTGTTTTATTTTGTGTTCACGCTGCTGCAGGCGACCAGAGAGAGAATGACAGGATGAGCCACAGAAGGTAGAGAGATTAAATAGATCTAAAAAAAAAAAAAAAAAAAAAAACAGACGGTAAGAGAGGGCTATAAAGACAAAATGAAAGAAAGTAAAGAAGACAGAGAGGGAATTATCTCTAAAGAACTGTGTTCATCCCTCCGGGAGAGCTTCTGTCCTGGAGGCTGATGGTGGAACAACGTCTTACTAACACACTTTATTGTTGAGATTTATTGAAGTATATCGATGACAAAAGAACCGAGTGCTTCTCCACTTTGTTTTCTTCAGTTGGCAATGGAGCGCTAATCTTCCATTTTGGAATGGCAGGCTTCATTGGGACTCGCCCATGTCCTCCCACAGTTAAAGGAGCGTGGTGGAAGTATGGCGGAAATATGTGTGAAAACAAAAACTGTAACCAAATCACCAGTCTTTGAAAATCAGGTTAGTAGTCCAGACTACTGGGGACGTAAAGACGTACTGACCCTGCTAACCTGCTGATCAGGCTCTGACCTCCCCACAAGCTATGACTTCACTTTGAGTCATCATTTTTCTGTAGCTATTCAGGAACCACTGCTGCTGGGAAGTGAAGCCAATGCAAAGTGCCAAAAACTGCAGTTCCTCAAACGTCCACTTGAGGCTGGCTCCAGAAGTGAGTCAGTCTCCATAAGTCCCCATGTTCAAATGTCCAACTTCACAGCAGAAATAAACATGTTTACAGCCTGGTACAAAAACAGTTTTGGTCTCTATAGCTAATTTCCCCGTTCATAACAACTGTACTGAGGGTGAATTTATATACAACTCACCTGTGCACATGATATTAAGGCTTAAAGTTATGCAAAATGAAGAGCATGGATGCTTTTATTATAACAGGTAGATGCCATTATAGATGGCTTATTTGAGCAGGTGTCATTCTGCCCACCTCAGGTCTGTTGGTGACCCAGTTTAGAGCCAGTACAGAGCCAGTATAGCCAATATGGCAGTTGCCAGAACCACTTATAAGGTTCACACTTCACTTGTAGAAACCTACAGGTGACATCACACATGTACGGTCTATTCTTTATACTGTCATTGAATGTAACTCAGTAGCTAGAAATAAACTTGAATATTCTTCTTGTCTTGTCTTAATACTGTTTGCAAAGCTCTGATTGGTCAGTTGCTTTTACAACTGGCAGAGATGGGCTTGGTGTCTCAGAGGTCTAAAATCATTTTAAATTTGAAATTACATTTTTTTGATCATGAAGTAAATTATTAGAAAATTTGACATTGTGAACTGATGCGGGGATCAACAGAGTCAACATTTTTCATCTTCTGTGCACTGTGGATAATTCAGCTCAAAGTGGTGGTGCCTGCTAGTTAATAATTAAAAAATTAGAGAGGGATGTTTTGTCATACATTTCGGAGAAAGAGAGAGGTGAACATATGGAGAGACAGGCAGGTAATATGAAGAGAAAACACAGCAAGGTCAGTCCTGATCAGATCGAGCCCTCTGGCTAATGTCAAGGCCAGTTACAGTATATCTTTCTACAAACACACACACACACACACACTCCATGTAGCAGCCTGAGGCTAACACATTTAGCTTTCCTGAATAAAATATTAAACAAAGTGCAGCAGCTCAGCAGAGAATCCAGCTTAAACACTGGAATCAGACAAAAAAAATCAACAACAAACTGGAGCTTCAGGAACAGACAGAGAGGAACCAGGTGGGGAATTTAAAAATAAAAAATGTGATAAATCTCACATATTTTCTTGTTTTCAGTCTCTGCCTGTTTGTGTGTGCTGCTGGGCAGCTACCATCCAGACTCCACCTGATCATTACCTACGTAACCTCTGCTACAACCAAGCTCTGTTTCTTGTATGTTCACCTTTGTGTAATCACTCTTTTATTACTCAGGGTTTTCACCAGCATTACAGGCTGTACTGGGCTGTGCCGCTTTTGAAAAAGAAGTCTCGTCTCTGAACTTTGTCTTCGAAGCCGAACCGAAAACAAATGTGACCCCAATTCTTAACGGGTGGGTCACTCCGCTCGTCTGCTGGTAAAGGGCACAGCTAGGGACGAGACCTAATGTGAATTGCAGGACACAATGATCATCAGCACTCCAATGGCACCTTGTGGGCCCTCTGGTTCCTCCCATGGCTATGCCTAACCTTGGTTTCCACGGCTGGGGCAGTCTTTAGCCCAGTCTTGCATTTTGCCACCATCAACCCTGCACCTCCACCTCTAAGAACACGCTAATCCTCCTTTCAGTTCATTATGACCACTCATTATAAAACTAAGTGTTACAGTTTACTTACTTTACTGTAAAAATATGAGTTTGCAGGAATATAATACTTGAACTACTCACCAATCAATCATCAGACCTGGGTGCACTCAGTGCAACAAATGTATAAGCTAACACATCGTACATCATTTAGAAAGAACGAGCCATTCAGTCCTTAATAACAAACTGCCACCAAGGTACACTCTCTCGAGAGATCTGTCATGTCTAATGATCGAAGGTGTTGTCACTCATACGTTACATCATGATACATTATGTGATTTAACATCAAGCCTCAATTTATGCCGTAACATGCCCTTGACACACTGATCTAACCCTGACAGCCTACTAAAGAGGACAAAAGACATCACACTGAGGTATGTATTGGCTTGCATGTAACAGTGATCAGCTGTACTCACTGGACTGCGGCATCATGGAGGTGTAAACCTTAGGGTCAATGGTGCCCATGGGCGGCGGTAGCAGTGGGTTGGTGAAGCTTCGTAGCGGGTGGCTGGGTCGCACGCAGGCCGTCGGGATGGTCCGACCGCTCCCAGCCTGGGCCTCCTCTGCGGCTGCAGCTGCGACAACAGTGGCAGGGGCCCCCGGTACCGGGCCAACCCCGGGTACGTGCTCAGTGGGTGGAGCGGAGGAGCCTGGGAGGAGGGGAGTGGGCTGCTGGGGTGGAGGCTGCTGCTGGAGGAGAGGATTCGTAGAGGTGTCCGTGGGCATGGCTGAGAAGAAAGATGGAAAGAGACGTTCAGGTTTAGGTGGGCGGTAGGAAAGAACGGGGATGGAGACAGGGAAAGACAAAATATCCAATTATTCAGAATCACAGAGTCATTTGTAAAAAGTGAATACTAATTTGGAGAAAAAAGAAAAACACGGACTGCATGGAAAACAAACAGCAGAACTTCAAAAGTGTGAATGTTCTGCATCAAATGAGCCTTTCAGAGACAGTTTCTGCTTTGATGTCGGCGGTTTATGCTGAGAAAATGTGCCACTATTGTGTAAATTACTGTTCCTGCAGGATGACAGCAGGACGGAGAGTCTCTGCCAGGAATGTAAATATAGTCTGCATGGGCCTTTATAGTTGCTGTGTTGTATACTATGTGGTTTAAAATGTATTGAAACCCCATGATATATAAACAGGCTGCACAGAGATGCATACATACAAGCAAAAAAAAGTCATTGTATGTGGCCATTACACACTATAAGACTTGTAAATAAATGATATTTCAGCTTAGTCTGCAATTTTGTTCTTTCCCCTTGTTGAGTGTGGAGTTTGAGTGTTTTCACACTGAGAGAAATCCTGTTTTATCCTGTCGGAGACATGTGAGAGAAGGAGGAAGAAGAGGAAGGGGGGCTTCCTGCTGAAGAAAAGAAAATCTCTGACTGTGTGCAGAAACATGCCTGTGATGTGACATGAGAGATGAAACTCTTTGTGTAGCTACAGCCAGTCTGATCAGAGAGAACATGGGAGAGAGACAACCAGCCTGTAATTACATGTGGAGCCGCTGTGTGTTCATTAATCAGCCGAGGCGAGAGGAAGAAATGAGAGGAAAGGCTTAGAGAGAGGACATGAGAGCCACTTGAAGACTGAGGGAATGCAGGAGGGAAGAAGATGATGGGAGGGGGAAGAGAGAGGCAGAGAGGATGAAGAGGAAGAAGTGAAAGATTTTTTAATTCTAGAGAGCCCAAAGGGAAGGAAAGAGAAACAATGACTGCCCTAGAATGTTTAGCAGCAAAATGACAAGCTCTCAAGGAATTTCTCTTTGACTTTTTGCTTTGTTTGCAGACAAATGTTCATTTTCATTATCTGAACTCATGAGCAAAGCGTGAATGAAAAATCATTGGAGACCAAGGAGAGTCACTAATATTTGGCAGCTCAAAGGACTAGCATGCACTCCAAATTAAACCAGAAAATATGTTTTTGTAACTGCTTTCCAGAAGGACTCATATTAGACAGAATCTGTTCTATTGTTAGGGCATCATCTTTCCGTGCCGGAATATAAGACATTACAAATCACTGTTAGAAAAGGAAAAGCCATGTTCTGAACCACATTTGTGGTTAAGGTTTTCTTTAATTTCTTTAAATGGTTATCTGCAAATTAATCTGTAGATGAGGAACCAAGATTTTGGCACCAGATGATTCTAGTGTCTGTGTGCAGTTTGAGCCGTATTAACCGATCCTGCTTTGCTTTGGTGGCATCAGTCCATGTGGAGAGCACTGGTCAAAATGCATGAATTTGTTGTGACTGTCTGACAGTGATTTAGTCATGTGCATTTACATGCAGATGACATGAGCTCTCCCTCTGTTGTGGTTTTAACTTCACACCGGTTCTTTCTTTGCTCTCAAAGGATGGTATGATGCTAAAGATGCCTCATTTTTATTTAATTACTGAAATGACTAAAGCAGTTGTTTTTATAGCTGTTTAGGACAGTCTGAAATGGACAGACATAGAGAAGTGGCACAGAAGGTTTGCAAACTAACTCCTATCTGCCTCTATGGCAATCATGACTGGAACATACTGAACAAGTACTGAAGACCAGGAACATACAAGAAAAGAAGAGTACTACAGTCATGCCATCTCTTTAGGTAAAGTGGTTGAGTCATGTACCTCCAACCTATTAAAGACACATGACATTAGCCTGGTCCCAGACCTCTGACTCATGAAGCTGTCCGCATGACGCGTGGCAAAGCGATCGACCAATTAGGGCTTTGTCGTTGCCAGAAAACAGCAAACAACAAATTGGCCACAAAAGTGGCAACAAAAGAGGAAGTTATTGATATCACTCTGTACTCAGCACTTCCAGCTTCCCAGCTTCAAACTAGGGTGCTGTGGGTAACACTCTACGACTTCTAATCTTTTCACAAAGATTAAACGTTGCTCTAAGCAGCCTCAACTGCAGACGAGTCAAATGACGCTAGAGGGATGAGACCCCTTCCAATAAGAAATCTGATAACATTAACACAATATCAGGCTGAATGGATGAAGTTAAATTTAAATCTCATTATCAGGGTATAATACTACAATATCCTCAACATATAACCACCCAAAAAAGCAAAGAAAACTTGAACCGGAGAGGATTATTGCTGATTTGGCCATTTTAAAACCACAAGATCAGCACAAACCTGATATTTTTCACCAGTTATCCTTCTGCTTATATAACCTGATGAGAAACCCACCTCCTACCCTTATCTGTCACTATATCACACTGCTGTTATTATGATTGAAGATCGAGATACATGTAATGATGTTTCCAGACAACAAAGAGGACACCACGAGCTAAAGAAGCAGAGGCAGAAACAAAGCAGAAGGTATAAGAAACATAGAAGAAAGGGGCAGGCGAAGGGAGGGAAGCATGTGTCCTCCCCGTTTTTCATCAGCCTTGATTTGATCTACATCCACTCCACCCTCCATTAGCACTGCACGCCCATCGCATTTCTATCATACGCCATATTTGACAACAAACTTCACCTCCCCACTTGCAGTGATGGAAGACTGCAAATAACACTGTTAAATAACACCTCTGCTGTTTTTTCTCTGACTCTGAGTGGTCGTAAATGAGGAGAGATGTGTTTTCTGAAAGCAACAGTGCTGGTGACTCAGGGGCTGAATGGAGTGTGTTGTTTGGAGAGCAGCAGTGATTTATTTAATTATTATTTGATTTTCAGTATTTGCAGAGGGATGGAAGCTCCAAACAAAGGCTGGAGATTTATTAGCTCTTTTCTAACAGGTTGGAGGAGTGGTTTCTTCTCTAAGGTCTTCGACACAGAAACACAGCTGATCATTTAACCATACAGCAGCTTTAAACGTTCTCTTCAATGGTACGCTGAACTCTTTGAATACGAGTGGCATGGCAGAGTAATGTTTTCATGTGCAGGTTCTTGTTTGGTTTGTAGGATGCAGATGACACATTACACGTCCCTGTTTAGGCTCAGGACCCCGACTTGTGTCTGGACACAAGATCATTGTGGAGACTGAAAAATAGTTTCTAACTTTTCCTTTCATGTGATACTGCATGTATGAAAACACTCACAGTTATTAAAACTTAAAACTTTGAAATAACTGCTCTCTGTTTACACTGGCTGTGGAACAACTCAGTTTGATTCATCTTGACTTTGATTCAACATCACGCACTTTTGTGCCTTTTCTCATTTTGCAGCTTGTACCCTCTCAAAGGAGTACAAGTGAGTGGGACTCTTTAGCTGATTGTCACAGTGACGCAAATCAAACTACCAGGACATGGTCATTAATGTGTCACAAACAGAGGAACAAAGAATCCTTTCCTTGTAACAAAGAGGATAGCTTGCAGTGCATCAGTTGACCACACGGTCACTTCAGATTTTAAATCCTGGTCAATCATGGATACACTGCCATCACAAATATGCACTCTGTGTGCGCAATGTCTGTGACTGTAGTAATGATGAGTGGTCTGAACTGTTTCCCTACACTATCTAGTCCTGACTCAGCTTTCTTGGAACTTAAAAAGTATGAGGTACTATCACAAAAGTGAATCAAGTAGAGCTGGGTGTATCATGCAGGGGGGACGCGTCACTTCTTGCATGGATCAAATACCTAATGAATATCAAAAAAATCTAGCACCAAGAAGTTTCTGAAATGCATTCTAGCCAGATGTTTCAAATGATAATGTTAAATTGATCCCTGAAGAGCAAAGAACATAGTTTTTATCCTTTTCCTCCCAGGTGAAATTACATCAGTAAACACATAAAACATGTCTTGCTTGAACCGAATCAACCTGATTCATCCATGTGTTTATGATAGTTTATGGATATTTTATTTCAGTAGATTTTCATTGGAAATTTAAGATGGCTATAAAGATCACCGCCAAACACACTGTTTGGACAGTATTTTGAGTTAGGAACACAGAAAGTTAGTCTGGACATCTCACCTTCTTACCTTCCTGCAAGACTACGACCTGTTTTTATGGCTACTCTGTTCCACCAAAAGGAAATATTCTACATGCCTTATGCATCAGTTTGGAAACATTTCCCTGATATACAATCAGACATATTTGACAACTTCAGAATCGCTGGGATCTGAGCTAGAAAACAAACATGGGCTACCCAGGATGGATCGAACCAACAGAGATTTTCAGTGTGACGCATTATATCTGAATGATCTGAATGAGCTGTTGCTAATGAGAAGATCCCATTAAGAGCTATGCAATCATCGTAATAGTAGTATGGGCTGCATTTGTACAGCACTCTACAAATTGCTTCTTATTCAACCATTAACACACAAACACACACAGATCATCAGGAGGATTGGTTCAGTGTCTTGCTCAAGGATACGGCGAGGTGGATAGGAAGAGTTGGCAATCAAACTGCTCCACCACCCAGAGCTGTTATCATATTCAGAAGGCTTTAATGCTGAACTGATTCAGAAGGAATTAATTCTAATATCTGAATTCATCCAGTTTACGTCTAACTTCATCCCATCCCGTTTTGTCTCATGGAGCTCCCTGAGTGAGTGTTTAGTTTCAAAAGTGACTCCGTCCAGTGTACGTTCCACTTCTCAGTCACTGTTTGTAAGACTCTGAAGTTTCTGCTGTGTCTCTCATTAACTGTCTGTGTCTCCCGCTCGTTATATCTGCCTCTCTGTCAGTCATTAGCTGCCCCATCCCCACCCTCCTGTCGGCTCATTGCGAGTGTGTGTTCTGCCAGCAGTGATCAAGCCCTCCCAGTGTGTCTGCTAATTCAATGACTCTGAAGCTTCTCCTCGTCTCTCTGCTGTTGTTAAATCACTGATACAAGCCGACCAGGAATTAGCCAATTACTGAATTACTGCTCCCCACCATGTCATTTAGCATTTAGCTCTGCAGCAAAATGGGGCTTAAATACGACAGGGAAATAGGAGGGTGGGGGGTACAGTGGAGGGAGGGCTGGGATGATTAGGATGCTGCAGGGTAAGCTGTATTTATTAAAGGTTAAAGATGTATTATTGTCATGCGTCCAATTATTTCTATTATTAACAGTTGCACTGGTCATAACACATGCATCACAAGTTATAATAGTGATACATTCATAAAAACAAAAGTACAGTAATCATTGTATTGTATGGTCGTAGTATTAGTACAGTAGTTGTAGACTGATTAAAGCCCCACACTTTAGTTACTGTTGCTACCCCAGTCAAACATATTGCACCGTTACAGTTAATAACACTTGTGGCACAATAATTTGTCTTAACGTAAGAAATTTAAATAATGGATACTTAATCTCATGAATAGACCAAGCAGAAACCTCTGTGCCTGTGAAGTGAAGCCAATGTAGAAGCGCCGAAAAAACTGCAGTTCCTTAAATGGCCACTTGAGGCTGGCTCCAGAAGTCCCCATGTTCAAATGTCCAACTTCACAGCAGAAATTAACATGTTTACAGCCTGGTACAAAAAACAGTTTTGGTCTCTATAGCTAATTTCCCTGTTCATGACAACTGTACTGAGGGTGAATTTATATGCAACTCACCGGTTCAAATGAATCAAAACATCAAATTAATGCTTAAAGGCTTAAATTATTTTTCAGTCTCCACAATGATCTTGTGTCCAGTCATATTTGTTTTGCGATTCTTTGTCAGGGTCCTGAACCTAGGCAGGGACGTGTAATGTGTCATCTGCATCCTACAAACCAAACAAGAACCTGCGCATGAAAACATTACTCTGCCATGCCACTCCTATTAAGAGTTCAGCGTACCATTTAAGAGAACGTTTAAAGCTGCTGTATGGTTAAATGATCAGCTGTGTTTCTGTGTTGAAGACCTTAGAGAAGAAACCACTCCTCCACCCTGTTAGAAAAGAGGAGCTAATAAATCTCCAGCTAAAAACTAAATATTGGCTCTAGATAGGGCCTTTGTTTGTTTTGCACTGTAGTTTCTCGCATTAAATCCTGACTGAGACGAACCTGCTGGTGATTCATGCAGAAGACATGAACATAAAGAGCAGCCCGGTTCTTACTGTCGGTGTCGTATGAAGAAAGATGAAGGATCAGACCGTCACTTCATGCTGACGTAAGCTTGTGTGGCTGCTTGGCTTACAGGAAAGTCTTTCAGGATGAGAACTAAACATCGTGGTCTGCAAACCTTATCGTATGTCAGGTAATCAGTTTAAAGCTCCCAAATCCAATTAAGAGCAGGAGTGTGTGCCTCAAACGCTCTGATCAATATCTGGAGCCACTTTGAGGATTATCTTAGATTTATTACATCAATTATTTTGGATAGAAAATCCTGAAACCTGATACAACATTTGGTATGCTGTTTTTTAAAATATTATTATGGTATTGCTGGCATAAATCAGTTTGTTACTTTTAATTTAAAAACATATTTGTTTTTCTGAAATATTCAGATTTTTCATTATGATTATGAAATGATGATCTGCTGTGCATACCAAATCAGCTGAGGTCATTTATGAAGACTGTTCTTGACTTTATGAAGTTGGCTTCATATTCAAATAAATTACAAGATATGCTCTATGAAGCTCATGAACCTGTTGTCTGTATAAAAGCAGTTGCAGTGTTTTCACTAGTTCTTGTAATATTACAGGTATCTGGTGTGTATGTGTGTGTCCACAGCAGTGTCAGTAGTATTCTCAGATGCACTAGTGTTGCAGTACCTGGTGTGTATCCTCTGTCCACAGTCAGGCTGGGGAAGGGCATCGGTCTCAGGCTGAACTTGTTGTGAGTGAAGCCGCAGGAAGGTGAAGGCAGGATACCAGGATACTGAGAGGAGTCCAGAGCCGGCACCGGGATGGCACTGACCACCGCTGAAACACCAAACAGTCAGTAAAGCAGTCAGCCACACAGTAAGACACAAGAGTCAGCAGACACGTCTAGTTTTGAGTTTTTCAGTGGCATTAACACCTGAATCATGTCAGAGTTTTATATCATTAACATCTTATTACACAACAGCACACAGCAACCACAGAGAGTCCAAATTGTGACCTTGAGAGGAAACGGCAGGGGGTGAAACTCACACACGTTGCCTCAGGTATACACACACTGTGTCTTAAAGCCAGCTGAAGAGAGGTGTGTGTGTGTGTCTCTTTCGTCACATCCAGTCGTGCTCGAGCTGCATTCGATGTTTTACCTTATTGCTGCATGTTGATGTAATATTTACAGTCTACACTGCTGCAGCTCTGAACACACTTCCCACCTCATACTGAATGGAGTCTGCTGTCCATTATGAATATAACCAGCTGAATGGAAATGAAACTGAAAAATAAACTTTAATAAAGCACCACGAAGTAACAGTGTGCAAACACGTGTGTCACACAGTTATTCTCTAATATGGTTCTTTGGCTTATTAAAGGAATAGTTTGACATTTCGGTAAATGTATTCATTATTATATAAAGCTACAGCCAGCAGCTTGTTAGCTTAGCTTAGCATAAACAACAAGTAGCCTGATTTCATGAAGAGTTACAGGCTGGAACTGTTTCCTGGCAACCAGCAAAGACGCATCAGCTGTCTGTCAGTGTCACAGTGGATGTGCTCAACAGCACATGAAATACTCTTCAGGCCGCACTTACGTGACTTGTTACAAGTCGCAAAGACACCATTGATAAAAAATTAAGCATGCGTCATTTCAGACTTGCATGTGACTGAAACGTCTCTGTGGAACCTGTGAAGACTGGTTCTGTCACGTCCCCTTTTGTGCCTCCATCCTGCTCTTCGGAGGACAAATATCTTTATTCTTCAACTACTCCAATCTGACAGCCAAAGTAATGGGATGGAACGCAGCACATGCAGTATTAGTGAGATTCCATCAGTTACTCATCACTCCTCTAAACAAGAGTGTGTGCCTCAAACGTAACATAACCCCAAAATAATACCGGACACGGATGCAATGGATGATTCAAACCCCACCAGCTCCGCTGCGCTCTGGTTCAGACGTGTCCCAGACGTCTGTCAAGCTGCACAGAGCAGATCAAGCTGGCAGGAAGTCAAACACAGAAACGGCATAGAGAATCCAGTCGATTTTCAAAATAAAACATCCTGTGCAAACTTCTAATCTTAAAAACAGTCAAAAGTGAAACAACTTAACTACGTAGCATATTTACAAATTCAGTAGCACATAAACCAGGAGAAGTGACCAAATCTGACCGAGTAAACAAAGTCTGGCTTCTGAATGACTACTGGTGGAGTTACACGCAGGGAACAGACCAAAAGAGTGGAGGCCGCGATGTGACACGTCATCACGGGGCACATAGAGACAGACAACCTTTGAGGTGTGCCGCCCATATTTTAATGTTAAACGTTATTTTCCATGTTTGTGTTAAAAATGAAGATTTCTCCCCTCCCCAGCTGCACATTATGTCAACACTAACGTTTTCTCATTGTCCGTCACAGGACGTCTGAATGTGTGTAATAACCTTTATGTAACACACACACATCAATAAAGCTTTTTCAATTGAATTCTAACTGACTGACAGGAAAGAGACGCAAGAAGAGTTTCCCTCTGCTTCCTGTTCTTTTCAACCATGGGGTCTGAGTCTGCTGAGCCCGATCAATACCGGGATTGATTGGAAAGTATTGATAATCTGGAAGCAGCAAGGCTGTGATCAGCAGCTTTAGGAGGTACTGTATGTGTGTGTGTGTGTGAGAGAGAGAGAGAGAGAGAGAGTGTATGTGTGTGTGTGTGTGTGCTGTTTGTTGTCTGCTGTATTTGTGCTGTGATCATTTAAAGAGAGGCAGGGTCTGATTACAGCAGCCAGATGACCAGAGATGAGCAAGTCAGGTCGATACTGGTATTGATTGAGGATATTGACAGCTTTGGTGCAGCGAGGCAGTTAGCTACAGGTTAAAGACAGAGAGAGGGAGAGAATGCCAAAGACAAGAGGAGACAGAAATACAGAGCAAGATAAAGAAAGTTTGGTTTTGGAATTTGGGAGACACAAAGATAAATCACAGCAGAGAATAAAGAAAGAATGTGACAGAAAATAAAGACAGAGACAGAAACAGAAAAACTGATGAGGACGACAAAAGAATGAATGAAGAACCAGGAGAAGAGAAGAGGAGGTCAGAATCAGGTGGAAAAAACTGACTCAGAAGATAAAGAAGGTAAAAAAAGAACAAGAGTGGAGATGATGGCAGGGAGAGAAAACAGAAAATGGAGATTGACAGAAGAATGGATAAAAGATTGATCACAAGAAAGAGATGAAGAAGTGAGACAAACTGATAGAAAGACAGAGACGAAAGCAGACAGCCAGACACGGAGTGATAATAACAGGAGGTAGATAAAGAGATCAGGAGGTCTGTCGTCTGCTCAGCAGAGACGTGAAGAAGCCTCCAGCTGCTTCAGTAGAATCAGACAGGAAGAGACAGAAGCAAAGATAGAAAGAAAGTGCAGAGCTGCAGGCAGGTCACATTTAACACAGCGTCAGCTGATCTCAGATCATCTGCAAGAGGCTGCAGCTTGGTGACGTCCTCACGTTACACCAACAAAACACACAAATCAGACCAACACTCACTTTATACATCCAGACCTCATGACCAGTGTGTGGGTAAAGTAACGCATTAGAGTACTCTAATTACTTCTTACGTTCTACACATTAGTTTCATGCGTTAAGTAATCAGTAACTTCGTCATTTTTTAAAAAGTAATCCGTTACTTTAGGAATTTCTCCTGATGAGGAAAGAAACATTCTGACTGCAGCCTGCTTTTTGTCAGACAGTACTGTGCCACCTGTGGATGTGTCAGCAGAGGCAGCGCTGTGATGATGCGTCTGTGCCCTGCTGACCTACGTTACTCGTGTGTGTGTGTGTTTTCGAACCGCCAGCAAGATGGCAGAGAGGACAGCTTTTGAATTGTGGAAGTACGCACATTATTTTCAATTCCCCAGCGAAAAGGACAAGAGCAACATAACGGTGAAATGCACACTCTGCGTTGGTGAAAAGCTTCTGCCGACCGCAAAAAATTCCACTTCCAATTTAAAAAAAAACATCTTATATCAAAGCTGACTGTCTTTCCTGTTATTGTTACCCTGCAGAGTTAATTTGGTTGGATGACTGACGTTATTCCTTGTCAGGACTTCTCATGCATTTAAAGGAGGCTGTGTGTCTGTGTCAGTTAAGTTGCAGCATTTGTGAGGTGCTGCAAATGGCTTTTCATTTTTGGTAATGCACGAGTACTCTAACATGTTACTTTTATTCATAGGTGACGCTGTAACGTAACAGATTACTTTTAATTGATGGTAACCTTGTAACCTAATTAACTACTTTCCAAAGTAACTGTACCCAACACTCTTCACTGCACAAAAAACCTGAAGGAAGCAGACCAGCATAGGAAAATGGAAGACAACCAGCATGAGACATATGAAGTTTGAATATGTATAACAAACAGACCGGTATCCAGATTTAACACCATGTACAGTACCGATAGATATTGATCACATTCAGGTGCAAAAAACAGCCAGTAGCTACAGCTGATAAATGAGAAGGTCATTTTTGAATGGCTGCTGTGGACGACAGCTTTACTGCTACACTGACTACATGGAAGGAACCAGAAAAATGCAGTAAATCAATTTTATAAATAAATCAAATTAAAATAATGGGTTTTAAATAATTTTCAGTTTTGAATAACCTTTACAAACATACTTTTAGTGTTTAGTATTAAATGTATTCTGATTATTTGTTGTCTTTTTATGTATTATGAAAAATAAAAATCTTTTACTGTCAGTATTGCTGATTTCTGTACGAGCCGTTTTGTTGCATTTATCGCTGCTTTGACTGCAAAATCATGGCTCAGGTGGAAAATGACTGAAGATGGAGAGGAAACGGAACGAAGAAGTCCTCCAGACTGAACTCTGACGAAAAGATCAGATGAAATAAAAGTTCTGAAGAGAAAAACACGACAGACACTGAAAAGAGAAAGACACAGATCAGAGTAGAGGACGGATCTGTGTGTTGGCAGAGAGCCTGAAGGATTTTCCTGTTTTACTGTGACCCACATATAACACACACACACACACACACACACACACACACACACACACACACACACACATATTCATGTAAACACACAGGAGAGCTTGCCACATGCGAGAAAAATGAGCCACATGCTGACTCACTCTCCTGACAAAAACAGACAGCACTGAATCCTGGTTGTTCCTGTTCGCTGTTTGTTACAGCTGCAGTAAACAGAAGAAGAATAAAAAAGGCAGAGAAACGAGGACACGAGTCCTTAAAGACTGAGAGTGGGATAATTACGATGTGAAACTTTCAGCTCAGAGTGAAGTGACTGAACACACACACACTCCGCAGAGAGAGGAGGCAGTAATTAGACGATGTGTTCCCACAGACGAGAAACTGGTTCACGGATGTGTCGTGGTGTCGCTGCTGTTCTCGGAGATCCTGCAGATGTTCTACATCAATCTTTCGATGGATTGAGGCACTTTTACACGGAGCCATTTATAGACAGCTACAACCGCCATGAACTCCACCCGCAGTGTGACGGAGCTGCCTGGAGGTGAAGATGATGGAAGAGTGACACAGCTGGGACCTGTCCTTCAAATGTGGCTTGACTAATTAAAGATAACACATCCTCATCAAACTAGAATCATCTCATTTGGTTTGATATGTTAATCCTATACTGAGTAGTGCTGTGCTCTTATTTTGAAATACCAGCAGAGTATGCACTGAGACAATACATTCATGGACATACATATTCTGAATGTTGTGGTTTGTTACAGGTGTCACTCTGCAATGTTTACACACTTCAACTATTACATAATATACACCGATAATATTTTATATTCAGTAAATATTGTGCAATATATTACATAATATTTATGTAATAGCTTGGATGCTGTATCAAAGTGACATCATCAACGTCCTCTTTGGTCTCTTCTCCTCTGCCATTATGTCCAAAGAGGCTGCTGAGCCTCAGTTACATTGCCCACTTGCCAAGCTCTGGTTGCAGCATTTACGCTGTAAAACTAAGAGCACTTTGAAGACACTTCCAGGAGACCTGTAGACAATCAGAACTCTGTGGGGGTGGAAGGCCAGTTTTTCTTGACAGATTTATTGCACTTGGAGGAAGATGTCGGCCACTTCAGCTGTTGCTGAAAAGACAAAGGGATGCTGGAGGAGTGGGTGATATGCATCATTTTATAACCTGAAGAATTACTGTTCATTTCATGAAAATGAAACATCTTTGCCTGAACTGATCCAATACAACCAGAGATATTACACAGAGAGTCTCATGGGAGCGACCTTCAAGCTAAAGGGTCATGGGAGTGATTGTAGCTCTGTTTTTAATTTTAAAAATGTCAAGGAGTTGATTTAAAAATCATGTTCATTGTCTGGAAAATGAGCTGCATCCTCTTCCTGATTGTGAACAGGGCAGACTCAAACATGAATGAGCTGAGAAAAAAATCTGTTATCATCATGAGTAACAGACTGTCACAGGGTCTGTGTTCTTCTGCTTGTCATTGTGCATGTGTGGGGCGGCGTGGCGATGCAGTACTGTCAGCTCACAGAGAAGACGAAGGTTGCTGTTTGGAACCTCAGCTGCTTCCTTTCTGTGCGGAGCTTGCATGTTCTCCTCGTGTCTTTGTGGCTCCTCTCTGTACTCCGGCTTCCTCTCACAGTCCAAAGACATGACCATAACAGGTTCACCGGTGACTCTAAATTTCCCCTGGGTCTGTATTTGAGTCTCCGGTCTAATCTAAATATCGGTAAAGACATGGATCAGCCTGGGTTCTCTAATAAGCCATCCCTGCCGGCCTGTTAATATGGCCACTTATGGAGATTGACTCACTTCTGTAGCCTGTCTCAAGTGGCTGCTCGAGGGATTTGTTTTTAGCACTTCCGCATTAGCTTCATTTCGCAGCGCTGGAAGTTGCCGCTTGGTTGTACCCCACCTCTTGCCCACTGTCAGTTGATATCCCTGATAGGTGTAAGTGAGTACTGAAAATGGATGGATTGATGCTGCGTGCTGGTTCCTGGTCGTTCTCTGTGTGAGGGCTTCCTGATTCCTCTCTTGCCAATCAACCAAACCACCTGCAACTGACACATCGCAGACTCATTCGTCCAGACGAATGTTTGTTCGCTCACTTGACGTAATCTGTGTTTTTGTCCGTATCACCCTGCCTGTGTGCCATGTCCAGCTGCCCGCAGTCTTCAGTTTCTCTTTTGGATTCATCCTGCCCGTCTAGACCGGAACCTCATCTGTCTCTCAGTCACCACACCCTCATTACACGCCGATCCCCAGAGAACGCCCCCGAGCTATGCCATCAACATCTATCTCTGTGACAATAAACCCTCCTCAGCTGATTGATGATGATCTGTGTTTGCATTTAGGTTCAACAGCTCTGCTTTAATAACAAGTCATCATTTAGGCTGATGATAAGATGTCTGTGCCTTAACCATCGCAGCACTGTCGCGTCATGCAGCAGATTTATTTGCAGCGCTGATTTGTGATGTTCTAGAAGGCAGAGGCCATCACAGGGTAAAGGCAGGATTGTTCAGCAACAACAACTTTCACAATTCATCAAGTGTTTGTGGAGAAATAAATGTAGCTCAATACTCCAAACCTCTGAGTGTGAATAGTGTTATTAGTGAACAGTATCACTGCCCGAGATTTTCATTGATCTGGACATTTATGAACCGACACACGTCTGCTCTTTCTTCTCACATTTATTCTTCGTCCCTCCTCATCTTTTTTCTTCAGTAGCTTCAGTAGCTTGTCCTCCTCCCCTCAGATGTTGTCGCTCTCCCCTCTGCCCTGCGAGTCCTTCTGAAGGAACATACAGGCTAATTATCAGTGTGAGTGGCTGTGAGTGTGTTATCCATGTGTGCGTTCTCTCTTCCCTTGACTTCACTTCTGTGTTTGCATGAAAGACTTTTCACATCTCGACCACTCAGCCATGAGAGAGAGAGAGATGAGCTGTCATCACCCCTGATATGTCACATGACATTCCACGCAGCAGTACTCAGCTGATGTCGGGTTTGGTTCCGGATGCAGGAATCTGTGCAGGCATTTACTGAGAACTGAAAAACTATTTCACTGATTTTGGTGTGGGTCATACTTTATGGAGAATATGTTTTCTGGGGCTGGTGTCGTGCCAGGACTGGAGCTGGGCAAGTAGACAATGTAAGCAGACTCAGCAGCCTCTAGGGACATAATGACAGAGGCAAAGAGAGCCAGGAGGGCGCTGATGGAGGAAGCTAAGAAGAGGAAATGAGAGAGTGAGCGTGCAGGAAGCTGCCGGACAAGAGTAAATGTGGGACTGACTTTTAGTGGTTGGTGAGAGCTTGGTGGAATAAAAGGCTGAAAGACAGACGCCCAGCTGGGCTGACTGCTGTTGGACTAGTCAGTAATATTAGCTGCTGCTGTGGCTGCTGTTGGTGACCTGATTGATGTTTGGATGTTAGCAAAGTTGTTGCAGGTTTTTGATCATAGGTAATGTAACCATACAAGTACACATGTACAGCTGAACATATAAATCTCTAGGCAAAAATGCTAAGCTCTGTATAATGTCTCTTTAATTCGTGTTAAAAAGGCACATATGATGGAGTTCCTCCAGAGCGAGAAAATCCAAACGCACACACGGAGCTGTGTTACTTACGTGTGTTGCTCGGCTGTGAGTCCATAGGAATCATCATCTTGCCTCGTGTTCCCCTCCTGGCAGCCAGGGAGCGCTCCAGAGTGGAGATACTGCTGGACGCCTCGTCGGCGTCAGCTCCTGAAACATCAGAGCGTTCCAACATCAGAAACGAGGATTCAAACGTTTTCTCTGTCTTCTTTCAACACTCAAAGAGAGCTAAATAATGTTTCACACTGGGAGGTATTATTTATGTATTGTTAATACATTTGTGTTTTTAATTATGATGAATCAGGCTTCATTAATTCATTTAACCAAGTCTCATAACGGAAATACATGAATCAGTTAGTAGTAATAGGAATGGAGAAAAGAAGAAATTACTAAATCACTTTTAGTTTTAGTGCTCAATACTGTGGAGGGTTGATATAAGCAGGCAATAGACAGGTGAACCGTAATATGAAATCTGCATCTATAAAAAGATGCAAATCAAAGTTAATAAGCAGCAAAAAATGAATAATGAAACCATAAAACAGGGCACTTGTTTTTCTTAAAAGCTCTGAGGCAAATTATGTTGTGTTCTACAAAAACAGAATCTAAGTAAACACAATTAATTAAGCAATGTTTTATTTAATTGTTATTGCGCATATTTAAATAGAGCCATTTAAATAACAAAATAAATGAATGAATCACCATCCTTCCTGTACCTGAGTGGCTGCTCTTGCTGCCCATCTGGCTCTCTGATTGGCTATGTGCGACCTGGGGTAGGTCCTGACAGGACTGGATGGGCGAGTCGTGTCCAGAGGGGGCAACACTCGGAGCTTTCTCCATGTTCTTCATCTCCATCTCCTCGTGGTGGATCCAGAGGTCAGGAGGTCGCAGGTCCTTCTGGCTGCCCTTTCTCTTACTGGCGCTGTGGCTCGCTCTCTTCCTGCACAGAGGACCAGAAACAGGAAGTCAGCGGACAGATAGGAAAGAGGGCAGACATGATGTGGAAGAGAATGGACTGAGGGATTGATCTAAGTGCACGACAGGGCGGATCCCGAGTCTCCTTCACTTTTCTTCGTGTCCTTGCGAGAGAGAGAAGAGATGGGAAACCTTGACGTGAAGTAATGCCCATTTCTGATGGCGGCAGCAGCTGTCAGTCAGCGGTAGAGACTTTGCATGATGAGGTTTGTGTCTGCACATGTGCACTGCGTAAATACTAATAAAGATACACAGCTATCAGTGTCAGAGCAGCAGCCTGTAACCTGCATACAGTATGAATAACAAGCTGCATCCTGTATTAATATTGTCCTGTGTGCTCAGAGGCGCTGAATATGAATGTGTACATTATTTATTCATAATTTACATCTGTGTTTATTGATATTCTGCCTGTGTCAAGAATTTGATTATGTTGTTTTTGCACACTGGAAATTATTTATCTGGCTAATTGTTTCAGGGAAAAATTGCAATCTGATGATGTAACTCACATCGAACCGACACTCAGGGATTATCAGCTTTACGTGAATGAATGGAAATGACCATAAATGATGTTAAAGTGTATCTGGCTGTTAGATACAGATACAGACAGACTCTGACTTTAAACATAGCCAGAATAAGTTAAATGAAGGTCTTTCTAATAAATTATGAATGTTGTTGAGCTTTATTTGCTTTCTGGTTCACATCCAGTGAAATCTGATCTGTCTTCAGTGACGCTGTGATGTATCAGATCAGTCAGATCAATAACTGATATTCAAACAGGAGGCATGTCAGCCGGTGAAAGATTTATGTGAAGGAGTCACATGCTCATCGGAGCAGAAATAAGAGCTTTGGAACGTCAATAATGACTTCTGGAAATATCAAATAAGAGATGTGAGAGGCACCCACAGTGAACCACGGCTGGACTGCAGTGCATTTACACACCTGACCATCAGAACCATGACACAAATGTTTGCTGCCGCTTTGGTTAGACACAGGTCCATTTTTTTTTGGTACAAACTTCAGACCTCAGAACCTTCAGGACAGATCATTAACCATCTGCCTTGTTACCCTGACAGATGTTTACTGCCAACACACAGATGAATGAGTCTTACTTCCTCTGCTGGGCGGAGGATCGGCGGGTGCAGATGAGCGCCACGATGACGACGACCACCACGGTGACCGCTCCCACAGAAACCACGATGATGACCAGGAGGTTGCTATTCTTCTGAGGCGTGGCGCTGCCGTGTGGTGGTCGCATCTGACCAATGGGGTTCTCTGAAAAACACAGAAAAGCGGAACACTGAGTTTCCTCTGAACTGAGGTCAGGGTTTGAGTTATATGGAGGTCTGTGGCTGCCAATAATAAGATGAGCCATTTTAACAAAAGTGATTTTTGAATGTGTGATATTTCAGAAAAAAATCACTTCAGAAGCATATATACTGCCAGACTGGCTCAGATTTGGTCATTTTCCTAGTTTATGTTCTTATAAATGTGTAAATATGCTACGTGGTTAATTAGTTTCTCTTTTGTCTATTTTTTCGACCGGCAGTTTGCACGGGGTATTTTATGGCTCACAGTGTTGTTCCAAAATGGAACGCGCAATGCGGAGCCGAGCGGAGGCCCGCTTCTGGAACGCTTCTGAAGCGGACTGTGTTGGAGCCGGAGGGGTGTGATACATTTACTAGAACGGCTGCGTATCCCTGCTCCCGCTGCGGTGACCACAGCGCAGAAACATGGCAGTTTCTACAGTAGCTGTGGCATCTGTAGATAAAAAAAAAATTTCATGGTAACAAAATCAGGACGATTCCCTTTTTCAGGTGATTACGCACTAATGAAAACAGACTTATGAATATTCCATTTCATGTTCATTTTCATTCTCATTACGGCGGTGTAGAGTATTGATTTTATTGGAAGTCATGCTGCTTTGAAAGCTGACATTTATTATTCTGACATTTTGATTCAAGACTTAAATGAATGATTTCTTGTTTATCCAAACTGTGATGTTGATTTGCATTTCCAAACGTTTGAGACGAGGAGCAGCAGCAGCAAACCATAAATAATGCATTTTCTTTCCATGATCCTGTTCATCCACCTTCCTTAAGTCTTTTAATCACCATAATCACTGCAGTCTATTATGCTGAATTAAACAGACTATTTAACCAAAAGGAACCTTTCAGATATAAAGACGCAGCTACGAAATAAAGGACTGCAGAATGAAACCCAAAGTGCTTTCACTGCTTTCACTGGACTGACAACAAAAAGCTGCTGCTGCTGTGCCAATCAATACACAATGTGTGTGTGTGTGTGTGTGTGTGTGTGTGTGTGTGTGTGTGTGTGTGTGCGTGTGACTGAGAGAATGAGTGAGTGTATGACAGGTGTAAAGGGAGGAAGGGGAATTGATGACACGCTCTGTCATTCATTAACTCGACCTTGGAGCAGAGAGAGAGAGAAAATAGGAAACGCGGGAGTAGCATGAAGTCTGGGAGGGAGAGGAAGAGGGAGAGAAGTCAGGGGGTGAAAGAGTGGAAAAAAAGATGATAGAGATGCGTGAGAGGAGGAAAAAGGGCAGAATGGGAGGAAGAGAGGAGAAAATGCATCAGAGAGAGGCACTTTACCTCCTTCACCTCCTCTCTCCCTCTTTTTCTCTTTCCCTCTCTCTCCAGTCGGTCATCTCTCTCAATGAAAACCACAATCCATCACAGCTCACAGCTGCAGCACAGGGGCCATAATATCACTTTTTTTTTTTCTTTTCTTGTTTTGAGTTAGATTTCATCATCTTCCTCCCTTTTCTTGATATATATATATATATATATATATATATATATATATATATATATATATATATATATATATATACACAAGTCAAACAGAAATCTGACTCTTTGCTCAGGTGTCATGCTGGAGCTGAAGTAATGTCATTTAGCTCAGTTGGTAGAGCAGCCGCCTCATGTACGAAGGCTCAGTGCTTGCTGCTTGCTCATTTGAAATGCTAGACATTTTAAAATGAATTGAGAAAAAATAGAAATGATTGTTTTATTTGTAGGGTAGAAATGCTCCTTAAATATATGCAGGATCCCTAAAAATGTGGATGTGCTAAAACTGCAATTCAGCCATTTGTGACTCCATAGGTCCCCATGTTCAAATGTCCAACTTCACAGCAGAAATAAACATGTTTACAGCCTGGTACAAAAACAGTTTTGGTCTCTATAGCTAATTTCCTCGTTCATAACAACTGTACTGATGGTGAATTTAAATACAACTCACCTGTTCACATGATATTAAGGCCTAAAGTTATACAGGATTAAGAGTGTGGCTGCTTTGATTGTCAGGTGGGTGCTGTCACGGGTGGCTTGTTTGACCAACCAGGCATCATTCAGCCCACCTCAGCTCCACCAGTGCTCCACCTATTTGCCAAATTCTAAATTAGCTGGGAGGTGTCACAGGCAGGACTGCCAAGAAGGCGACAGTCAAAGCCACGGAACGGAGCTTGACAACAGGTCTTTAGCTGGGACATCACACACAACATCCATGTTTTATAAGTCTATGGGTGAGCAGAGTGACACACAGGAAGTCAGTCAATTTAAGAAACTTGAAGAATCTAGAAAGTTGCTTGTCTATCTTGTCTTAACGATACAATATTTTAGTATTTACTTTTTGCCCATGGCCCACCATTTAGTTTCAGTTTTGGTCCCTCAAGGGAAAAAGTTCAGGCACTCAAGGCAAATTATTGCAAGTTATTTGGAGCTATATACAAATTAAACTGACTTAACATTTCAACCATATCAGTAAAAAAGTTTGGAAGCGTTTCTCTCAAACTGTTTCCAAGAATTAGTATCTACCTCCATGCTTATGTTTTATGGTTTTATGTCCACGGAAGAAGAAAGAAGAAGAATATTGAGCAACTTAATAATGTTGAAATATGGGCGAGATGGGCTTTAGTTATGAGAGATTTAAATCAAAGCCTACGGACGTGATTGGATAAGGGTTAAATGAATAAATTAGACTTCAACCACATTCCTTAGAAAGTCATTTTTTGCCAGCGGAAATCTGAAACACACACCTCCTCCTATATCACACTGCCAGCTACCCACTCTGTCTCTTTATGTAACTGCCCCCGAGTTCAAGATGAATCATCAAAAATATGTTTATGTCTCACAGGAAGAGAAACGAGAGGCTTTTAAAAGAAACACTCAACAATATTTGTTGACATATATCGCGGACGGAACAAGAGAAACATGAACCAACAAAATAATGGAATGCCTTTGATTATAGCTGACTCACTTACAGGTACAGGTCACACTACTATGGCTTGACTTGAATACAACGTTAAATTATCATATTCATACAGTATTATTAACAATACTTTACTCTGACCAGGGGCTGTAGCTGACACTGATATCATGTACTTGGTAATTTGGGAATTTGTCAGTTTTAAAGCTACGAACAGGGTATTTACAGGACTCTATATATTCAAACTTAACTTCTTTAACACTTTAAACACTGCATCTATAAAGGGGACAGAGCAGCACAAAGGAAGTGTGGTATAAGATTTAAAGGAGGGCAGGCATGCCTCAGCAGTACAGGGTTGTAGCATCAGAGCTGCAGAGGCCAGCAGACTCAACAATCTGCACTTATCTCTTTCCTTTTGCTACTGTAACATCCAAATTTTCCCACCGAGGGCCAATAAAAGTTTATCTTATTGTAATAAATAAGCAGAGGAGTCTGAATTTTATTCCTGGTAATTCGGAGATAGTCTTTCTGTTTGGAAATAAGCTTCCTGTACACATTAAGTTTCTCTGCACCTGTAATTTTCTAATAATTTCCTGGGCAGTTTCCTGGAGAGAACTGATTCTAATTACAAAGAAAATGAACTGTACAAAGAAATGTACAAAGAAAACTAAAAAAAGACAAGATTAAGATTCAATGCCATCTAGAGGTGAATACCCCTCGCCTCACCTTCTCCTTCCTAGCGTGAAATGAGAAACTAAAGGAGCCATAAAACTTGCAAAAAGTCGATTTGATTTGACCAGGGTCCAACATGGCAGACTCCATGGAAGAGGACCCACGACATCTGTACAAATAGAAGGTTCAACAATTCTTATTTTCAAGTGATTATATGAATATTACATTCCATTTCTGTCAGATTCTGTGAATAGAGCCTTGCAAATGTTCCCTTGAAGAACAAAACTAGAAAAGCCGTTGACAAATACAATGACTGACAAGAGCATCAACTGACAGAGAGGAAGTCAAAGCTGAGCCGCAAGCCACACGCATGTTGCTGATGATAACAGGAGCATTAACGACCGCTGCTGAGATGCCCTTGAGCATGGCACTGAACCCCTCCAGCGGCTCAGTGACACTGGAATAAATCAGAGAAGCTCTGAGCAGCTTAAAGCCGCACAACAATATCAACAAATCAACACATGGCCAACAGGTAGTGAGGAAAACCTCACAAAGCACCAGTGCTGGCTAATTTTCCATCTTTATTTGTCTGTATACACTCACTTTTGTGTGAATGTGAAGCCGCGTCCTTCAGAGAGGAACATGTCTGTTATACCTTAACAGCTAAGTGAAAATTCAGAGGAGGGTTCAAGGGATTAAGAACTCTTTTGAGCACCCAGTTCTTTGCTTAAAGCTGAGATATTTTTAACTTTAAATGCATGAGTGCTATGAAGCTCTCATCTCTGACAACAGTTACCTCCTCTGGAGGAAACGAGGAGAGGATGAAGCATCATGAATGTGTGTGTCAGCAGCCAAACTGTACGACACGTGGACCTCCAACCTGCTCAGATAGTGAATCAGAACCACCGACCAGATCAGATCACAGAGTCCTGCACGGGCGATTAAGGTGGAGACGTGCAGAGCTGTGTGACCTGATGGAGGGAGTTGGAGGCGGATCTTCTCTGTAGGTCATTTTTCAAGTGAGAGGAAGCTCCGCGACATAAAGGACGACACCGCGTTAAAGCTGAAATACGGCGGAGCTGATGAACGAGGCAACACTCCTGCTGACCCGCCATAAAGCCAGAGGAGGGCGGAGGTCACAGAGGACGGATTTATGATTGCCTCTGGCGGCAGCAGCAGCAACAACGCTGACAAAATGTCAGTCCATCCACAGGCACACACACACACACACACACGCACACATTGTTCAAGTGTCCTCCACTGAGGCGCTGAATCACTGCCAGCTACAGACCCTGACCTCCGACCTCTGACCTCTCTGCAGGGGAGAGGTAACAGTTTTTCTTCACAGAAATGAGAGGAGACAGTTATGGTTATGACCATGATTTGTATTATTGTATTATATTGTCCAGCCTCCTCCTTGGGCAAAATACTAACCCCAGATTTTCCTGTGACAGTGTAAAAGTGCCTTGAGTCATCAGAAGACTAGAGAGGCGCCTACCTGAATACACACAAAACAATGATTGTCGCCAAATATCAAATGGCATTGAACGACATCGATAATTTAGAGCCGTAAGAGCCAATGGTCATGGATGACTCAGATCATGAAGTGACAGCTGTCAGTAGCAGCAGTGACCTAGTTAGGCCTACATCCTCAATAAAGTAAGCTAAATGTAAAATGTAACGCTGTGATTTCACAGTCAGATCCTCAGACAGGCCACCAAGACAAAGAGTGAATGCAAACTGAAGGCAGAGCAGAGGAGGAAAGTGGGAGTCTTTATGAATTTCATATCTAGATTGAGTTTTTTCTGTTGTTTTGTTGCTTATATTTATATGTGTATTTATTTGATCTTGTCCGGTATACAGTCATCATATCTTCCACATGTAGCTGAAGAGAGAAACAGGACATGCCTGCCAAAGTGAAACTTCTCAGATGTCCATGTGGGTTTGCTCTTTGTTGTCTAATTGCCCTTTAATTATTATTATTCATTTATTCTCCAAATAAGATGTGCTGCAATTATTTATCTTTTCTGGTTGTGTGATCAGAATGGATCCTGTTGAACAGAGACTTTATTAGTCCCTCAGCGGGGGAAGGTGTCTTATTTTCCATGCATTTTAACCCTGAACACACATACAGTAGAAGTAGAAAGGCCTTCTCCTGTTATAGCATTCCTAAACAAAGCACCCCGGTAACCGCCACAGGGAAGGCTGGATGTATTTAAATGTGATAAATGCGCTGCATTGAATGTATATTCTTGTTGCTATGTCATGGTGTCTCTATGTATCTTGTACTTTATATATATGTACGTCTGAAAGGCATGCACAGGCTGCAGAAAGACATTTCCTGTAAAGGACAATAAAGTATGTGTCTGCACCCAGCTGTTCACCCTCTGCAAGTTTGATATTCTTTGTTGTATTGATAAACTAGAAGTTAGAAGCTTCCTCTGCCACTGTAATGATCATCAATAATATTGTTTCCGTTTTTAGTCATTATATTAAAAGCAGCAGATTTATATGCCTCCACACTATTTTAATCCTCTTCCACAATAAAGATCATTATTTTCTCCAGTTTGTAACAACACTGATTGATGCTGAAATAGAAAATCTAATTAATTTCTGCTGCTGGCGGCGTCTGAACAAGAAACAGGAAGCGACGCTAACGGACTGCGAATCAGCGATGTGAGGCTCCTCATCAGGACGCAGCCAGTCGTTAAAGTTCAGACGTGGCTGAGCCCAGCGATCAGAGACAACATGTGAGTCGCTGTGACGATCTGATGACACTGCAGAATAACACACACACACACACACACACACACACACACAATCGGCTCAGCTCCCAGGAGATTTGTTCTCATTAGAGTATCAAATCCGATAATGAACCCAAATGTAAATCTTCTTTGTGACAGTGGGATTCAGTCAAGCAGAAGAACAAAAGTGTGTGTGTGTGTGTGAGAGTGTGTTACCGTTGATGCTGCTCCTGTCAATCAGGTTGGTGTCAGATGGCCAGTAGGTGTGGTCTCCGCCTCGACCTGGTGAAAAAATAAACAGGAACATCAGCAAGGAAGAAAGAATGTAAGAGAAGATTGCAGAGATGAAGCAGGAGTCATTTTATAGATGGAACATAGAGACTGGATGGAGAGATTGGTTCCTTGTTTGAAAGAAATTACCTTGCTAACATGGTGCACACACACACACACACGGGCAAAAACACACACATCATACGTGTAGTTCTCTCAGTGCATTTAGTCTAAATCTTCAGATTGCATCCACCTGCCAGGACACTAACACTTCAATAGATAGGAATGGATTCCCAGAGTGAGGACTTGCAGGCGTCTACACCACCGACTAAAGATGACAAGAATGGATTGCCAACAACTGCCCCCAAGCCTCAGACCCACATGGAATTAATGTCTCATTCACTATGTGGCATTTCAATTTTAAGAATGCTATCACATTTTTTAAGAATTTGCATCACTAATATCAATTAAAGAAGGAACTGCACGGCTACTTCACTGTGTGGTCCTGACTCTACGAGGAATGCTCTTAATAAAACCAATGAATGTCTAAAAAATCTAACTTCTCCATTGATTTTCTTCAGTTTACGGCAGTCAGCAGGGGCCTGATCACACAGTTTTGCTGTGGCGCCCTGTAAGAGGTCATAGGTGACAAAGAGTAAACCCGCTGAGCTCTCTTCTTTAACAAACTGCCAACAATCAGCAGAGGCGGGAGTGCGTTTTAGCACCCCGTTGCTTTGTTTATTAGTCAAATGTTCAAGTTTGAAGAGGAGAGCCGCACACACACACACACAGCTCTTTTTGTGCAAAACACCATTCTGCCGAATCACAGCTCTGTGTTTTAGGCTTCAACGCACTCACACCAGCACTCATGTACAATTCTAAGCTAAATTAGCCCGATAGCTCCTACAGAGGCGATCACACTGTGTTAAAACAGGCTGAGTCAACGTAATGGTTTGCTCCAGAGTCAAAGTGAAGAAAAACATAGGCTGGATTTCTATTATAGATTCAAAGAAAGCTCACCACGGGCAGTCTGTTAGCTTGGTTTCAACATCAAGGTCAAATAAATCAAGAAAATAGCATGTAGCAACAACCCAACAACAACAACAAAACCCACCCAAGGGAACGTGAAGACATTTCCAACATGTAGTGGCAAAACAAGGAAGTTTTCCACGAGGTATACGTTTGACATTTTGTGTATATGCAGATTAAAAATCACTCTTAAATATGAAACCAAACTAGTGTGTCCTCCAGCTGTTCATCTGAGCCTGCGTCACTGCTGTGATGTCTCCTGTGCGCAGGTGACATAGTAACAACAGTTTACAACACACTACCTAATACACACGTCAAACTGGCTACAACCACTCCACATTACATTCAGTCTGATGAAGAACTACACCCACGTGACCTGATCTGGTTCCTGTTGTTAGAGAAACAGTGCAACCAATCTACACACTGTAGGTGGGATTAATAATGAACGTTTGTTTGAACTTTGTTTAATTAGCAAGCTAATTATTTAAACACTCTGCATGTGTGTGAGGGTATAGAACTTTTTTTCATTCATGTTCTTCCTCTTATCCAGAGTCGGGTCGCGATGGCAGCAGGTTTAACAGTTTGCTCCAGACGTCCTTCTTCCCAGCAACACATTCAGGTTCTGGTTCAGCAGGTTCTGGGCCTGTCTTGGGGTTTGCTTCCAGTTGGATGTGCCTGGAAAACCTCCAAATAAAGGCGCCCTGGTGGCATCCTAATCAGCCCATGAAGGAGCAGCAGCTCTACTCTGAGCTCCCTCCAGATGTCCGAGCTCCTCACCCTATCGCTAAAGCTGAGCTGAGACGAGGAAGCTCATTTCGGCCACTCCGCAATCTCATTCTTTGGGTCAGTATCCAAAGCTCATGATCATAGGTGAGGGCATTCCACCATTTTCCCACAGAGAACCACGGCCTCAGACTTGGGGGGCTGACTCTGGAGAACACAACGGTCTCCTTAAATTAGAATGAATTAATTAAACTTGACCTTTCAAAGTCCCAGAAGATTTCAGGCACCGGGGTCCCACAGTCCTGCTCACCATAATGTATATACAAGTGCGGGAGAGAAACACATGCTACACAACTCTCTAAAAGATTTGTGACCAACATCTTACTCTAAGAGAAAAAGAGTAATCCACATCAGATCCCACATGGGCTGATGTGGGGAAGCCTTTGTGGTGGGGGCGAGGGAGTGAGATGCATTTGCATCACTGGTACGAGGAAATCAGAGGCAGATCATCACAGAGGCTGTCCGAGAACAGAGAGAGGAAACTGATCAAAACCTCCACAGTGTCATACCCATCAGAAAAATCTAAAGACCTCCACATCTCAGATGGATTTAAAGGCGGACGCGATACATAATTCTCCCTCATTTTAAAGCTCCTTCATCTCCCAGCATGCAGCAGAAACCAGCTTGATTAAAGCTGGACATTTCTAAAAACACGCGCATACACACACGTGTGAAATATGTTTGTCTTTGTGTGTGCATTAAACAGTGTGTAACATCTGTATGTGTGTGTGTGTGTGTGTGTGTGTGTTTGTTTACAGTGTAAGGGCCACAGTAACAGGGCTGAACATCAATCTTCCTCCTCCCCTGACAACACTTGTGATTTATATGGAGAGGGACTGCAGTGTGTACATGTGCACACGCACACACACACACATGCACACAGACGTACCCATCCACACATCTGTCAGTGACAAACAGCACCATTTAACACCTTGACACCAGAGCTGAGTCTCTGTGGTTCAGCGTCCTAACACCTGAATCGCTTCACTGCGCCGAGGTCCAGCTGCACGGCGGAGAATCCCCACAATGCATCTGCAGAAAGCACCTTGAAGTGTGTGTCACATCATAGCGGATGCGGTTAGCGCGCTGGAATTAGCATTGACTGGTGAAATTAGCACGGCTGTGCCGGTCTCTCACTTGCTGATGATGCATTGCTGTTGGTTTAGGTCCAGCATGCACTGCAGCAGTCTGCTGGTGTGTGCATTTCTGTGCATGTCATTAGAACAGCGTAACAGCTGCCCGTTAGTGAGTCAGCTCATTTATGAAATGAAACAGAATTCAAAGTGAAGCAAAGTGAAAAAGTTTGTGGCGTTCATTAGCATCCCATCGCCCTCTCGCTCGCTGCAGCTGATGAATGGAATCAGAGAACAGTGTTAATTACGTCTGAGTTCATTTGATGAACTTAAATATGGTAAACAGCTCTTTTCCATCGCCTCTCATTTGTCTGCATTAATAATTACACAAACCTCTTCTTCCTCTCTCGCTCGCTCTCTTTTTATTTCTCTCCGTCAGAGGAAAAATGTTTTCTGCTGTGTAATTAACGACTGACTTTCCTTCAGCGTGATGAGTCGGGCTTGTTTGCATAAGATGAAAAATAAATCAATTAAGAAGAAAATGGAGTAAGTTTCTCTGTTTTCACATTTTCTCACATGATTTCTCAAGACTAACACTCAGTCAGCATCATCCCTCTTCTCTCCTCCTTTCATCCATCCTTTCCTTCCATTCTAATCTTTTTCAACTTCATTTCCTGTTTTCATCCTTCTGTCTCCTCCACTCGTCTTCCTTCCCTTCATCCTATATTCTGAAGTCATGTTCAGCTGACAGCAGTTGTTGAATCAGACTCAAACAGGACTTGGTATTTATTTTTTGATTGTTAGAATCAGGGCTGGTCGCTGTCACTTTGCATGTTCCATGCTCCTCACTTTGTGTGGGCTGCCAACTCTCACTCGCTGACTGTGAGACTCGCACAATAAAGCCGTTTCATGTGCTCTCACATCACACATCTGTTGACCTACAGATTCAGATTTGTCGCTTCCCTGCTGCTTGTCTGTCTCTCTGCTGTCTGCGTGCTGTCTGTCTCTGTTTCCTGCAGTATCACGCTCATCGCCCTCAGTTTGTGGTCCGTAGTTATTTTCAGACTCGGGTTTGTAAAGTTCACGGTTTGTCAACACCTGAGTACTGGTCTGACATGGAGACTCTCCTGTTGTGTGCTACATGTGTGAAATAATGACTCTGGTCTGGACTTTCTCTGGACTGTATGTGTGTAAACGGCTTCATTCAGCATCTCGTCTGGCAGTCGCACAGCGTCTTTACCTGTCCTCTGGCACCATGAGTTACTATGGTTACAGGGAACCTCAGTGCTGAGGTCCTAGGTAATTCATTATTCAGTAGCCTAATATAATAGATCATTTTACATAATTTTACAATGTCATGCTGCCTAAATGAATCTCACATCAAATAAAAGGGAGACCTCAGTTCTTCAGTTAACGTGTTTGACCACAGCATCTCTGATGATGAGGAAAAATCTGACAAAGCCAAAGAAATAGTTCAGATAAGAACTCTTCCCTCTCTCTCTGTCTGTATGCTGACTTTTAGTTCCCTGACACACAAGCAATGCTTCTCACCCCACATACTTTTACTTGTTTGCTGATATCTTCTGAACAGTAAAGAGAGATGGATTCCTCGGATAGTTCCTCATGTTTTGCACTCATTACTGTCTCCCTGTTTGTTGCATCCTCTCTTATATATTATATTTAACATTCACCAAACATGACATATTTCAAATATTTCTGTCTGATAAAACCTCACAAGCCGACAGATGAACTGAAGGAGCTCTGCATGCAGATCCAACATGTTTGCTTTGAGCTGATGCTGGTTAACACTTAATTTGATGACTGGAGGAACACAACAGACAGACAGACAGACAGACAGACACACACACACACACACTAAGGGTAAAAAAGCCTACCTTGATCATTGGCCATCTTGTCTGGATGCTCCACTGAAAGAGCAACAGCGAGAATCAGCAGACTTATAAAATATAAAACAAAGGAATACATTAACAGACGTCTTGATCTTCAGTCAGACACACACACGCACACACACTCTGACAGACCTTTGGCGGTCCTGAAGTGGACGGGTTCAGACAGTGGGCCGACTCCTTTGGCATTCTTGGCCTGGATCCTGAAGTAATAAACCGTGTCGAGGTTCAGATCCACGACCTGGTGGGTCAGCCGGTCACCGGTGATCGTCTCCATCAGCCAGTCATCTATCGGCATGTTCTTATCCAGCGTGTAGTACAGGATATAACCTGTCAGAAAACAAGTAAAAGAAAAGGTCAGACAAGTCATGATGCCCATGTTGATTCAGCATGTTGATTGAAATGTTGAATTAAGGCGCCTCATATTGACACTGACCTGAGAAAACACAACGGCCAATGTTTGAGCAAGTTGTATTCAAGACAGACAGAGGGATGATGTAAGACTCCACCAGAAATTTGAAAATCTTATACTTGTATTTGTACTGTATATATTTGTGTGCGTGTGTTGTGTTGTTATCCCTGCAGGGAGCGTTTGGTTCGTCCTCCAGGACGCTGCGGGAGCAGCAGAGCTTGTTAAAACAGACGGGTTTACAGCCGGGTCGATCGCCCAGAGGAAGAGAGATAGAACAATGGAAGTGTGTATGTGTGTGTGTGTGTGTGTTTAGATACACAGAGTGACAACTGAATTGAATTCTTGCACTCGTGAACACTGTTGATATATAAAATATTTTATTTTCTTATTTTTAGGTCTACTTTCAGACATTCTACAGACGGAATGATGAATCTAATAATCAGCAGTTTAATTAAAAATATGTGTGCGTGCATGTGTGTGTGTTCTGTAATGGATCAGTGAGTGTGTATCCTGGATGAGTAGCTTGGCATACTAGCAGCGATTATTATGTTTGGGCGATACCTCACCTGTGATTCGTCCGTTTGCCTCCATCGGCGGTTGCCAGCTGATCAGAATGGCTCGGGGTCGTCCCTCGCGACTGATCACAGTCAAATCTTTGGGGGCGGAGCTAGGAGCTGAGAAGAGGAGGAGAACAAAAAGAATCAGTGTCAGCACAGAGAAGTGTGTGGCCTCTTCTGTGGTCTGTCCTCTTTCCAGGTCTCCATGACTGAGAGGAGGTTTGGGTTCTTACTATCTGGAGACATCTAAAGTTGTTCAGTGTTCTGTTGGATCCATACCAGTCACTTACCTTTATTATCTATGTATACATGTATCAAACATTTGTATGTCTGTTTGGGAGAGGAGCACTCTTTTTTTACTTTTCCTGAGGTTTCTTCCAGTCTTTTCTCAGTTAAAGGTTTTTCCTGATCCGAATCAAAGGTCTAAGGGCAGCAGGTGTTATCACTGCATGGTTCATTGATAAGGTTGGTTGAAGTTAACCCATGAGAGACAGTGATAGAAAGATGGTTCATCCTGGCCTGTATTATTTAAAAGTGCCTGCTCTTTTCCAAGCAGTTCCCAGCTGCTCTCCTCCAGAGTTGGAGAGGAAAACTAACATCAGCATGGCACCCACAACGCCAGCGCACACATGCTGGTTTAGCAGGAATACTGTTGCATTTCAATATGTAAGCATGCTAACATTTGCTACTTAGCACTAAACACAACGTTAATTGGAAATTAAGGGAAGTAAGGCCAGAGGCATGAGTTATGGAAGTTATTACAATTCATTAGGGGTCACAAATGTCTCTTTAAAGTTTCATGGTAATCCATCCAGTAGTTGTTTCACAATGAACAGTGAATTCTGTGGTGACTGAGATTTTTTTTGTTGTTGTTGATATTTTAGTCTGACCAACATCAGCATTCCTGCACTGCTAACATACAAGTTACCTATAAGTTCAGTATTTCATGTTTTATCTCTTTGTTTAATCCATACACGTGAAAATACATGCACAAACAGACAAATAAGGCTTTAACAGAGACCATTTCTTTTCATCCTACAGAAAACAAACATACATTTCATTGGCTTCCTAAAATTATTAGCAACAATACCTGAATCCCAGCTAATACTAAAAATGTAGTAGGCTTTGTAGGCATTTCTAATGGTGTTTGAGCGATCAAAAAATGTTTAAAACTCACATTCAAATTCACATTGTATGTCTGCCACAGGAGTCTGTGACAATATATAGAGAATGTCTAATGCAAGTTATTCTAATTCATGACTAAACTCCTGCTGATGTGCTGTTGGTCTGGCAGGATCCTATGATTACCATGAATTGTATCTTATACAGTAACCTCCCAGGTGAATTGTATTTATAGAGTGCATGATATTCTTTCTCACCCAGACAATCTTGTCTGTCTCTCGTCTTCCTGAGACTGTATTCATTAATTTTTCATATATAACTTTAGAGGTATGGGAGCTCTTTACCTGAAGTTTCCAAGCAGAGCTGTACTGAACTGCTGTTAGAAATAATCTAACTGCAGTTCAGTTGTCTGTGGGATTGGTGCGAGTGTCTTGTATTTCAATAATCTTCTCTGTTTGAACTTGAGAAAATTGTGCAAAAGGTCATTTCCATCACTTTCCTGAACTGCCCTGTTGTATTGCTCCTGCTCCTGTGAAAATGTCAAGCACTCAGCCTCAAAACCAGGACTCCTCCTCAGCTGTCACCATGGAAACTAAGTTGCAGCCTATTGGTGCTTTACATACGATGTCTGCATGTGATTCCTGATTAGATGTGATTAGAGACAAGTTTTTTTTTAAAGTTTTTAAGTTTAGACGGGCCTCAAAGCTTGCATTCCAGCACCGGCTAATGAAACTGCTTGTGAACGCGCAGGTGGAAATTACAACTTCAAGCTGAGCCTGTTAGAGACAGTGACAACCAGTACTTTCATAAACACAGGGGGAGGCAGATCTCGGAAAAAATACACTGTATACATACCTATTAGAAAGTAGCAGCTCCAGCAAAACTGAAATAATTACAACTGCTGCCAGTTTATTATCATTGCTACTGAGTGGGCAACTACTTAGCCAGATCTCCATCACTAAAATAATAATCTTAAGTACTTAGTTTAGTTTTGTTTCAAAATGGATGTCACCACCTCCAAAACAGCAAGTTTTAATGTGGCAGAATTATTACCAGCACCAATTAAACGTCCTGAACACCCACACAGGGTTGTTCACGTATTCTGACTGAAGGTTGACACTTTGACAGGTTGGTGGTGGGTGGAACCTAACCTAACTCTCCAAATTAAGAACCATTGGTTTCAGTGAAGCAGGTATCAAACAGCTTCTATGTCATCCGACAGGTATATTTTACTGTTAATGGGATGCTTTCCTTTCGATTCCTAAAGCTATAACCCGAGGAGTGCCCCAGGGAACCAATAATTCAATTCATCAGATCAAAACAAAACTGAAAAGGAGTTTATTCCCTACGTTCTGTTTTAAATCAAGAAATAGGATCCTTGCAGAAAATTCCCAAAAGTTGTGTATGTTTGAGTTAAAAAGCCCTCTAGTGGCTGTAAATATATCTTTGTCTGGAATAAAAGGAAGAAGTCAGGTGACAATGTTATAGAACAAAAGTCAGGTGTCAGACTTTTCAGGGAGAGACCACTGTTTGTTTCTCTCTCTTTATATATACATAGTTATTGTAGGTTTTGTTTAATCATAAAATCAATCATTTGGCAATCTTAATTAAATGGTAATAAATAGTTTTTATTATTTTAATAGTTAAATTATTGTAACCACAGTAGATTTACTCTGTAACCTTAACTATGTACTTATTTTAACCTACACCAAGATCTTTTGTGCCCACACCTACCTCTTTGGCGTTACCAGGTCACTTTTTCCAACAGTGATATGTAATAACTTTGCAAGGTACCAACAATGATGCCCTGCTGACAGGGTCAGCAGATCACAAAACACTAAAATCTGTCATTCTGAAGGATAGCTACAAAAGACCTGTTTCATCATTTTATTTGGAGGACTTTTTGATAGTTAGTGGGGGGTAGTAGTAAACCATTGACTCGCAGCTGAAGAATTGACAAAATTAATATTGAGTTGTTTAAAAATGTAAAAAGGCTAGTGTCCAAATTTCAGAATCTGCCCACTTTATTCTATTTCTAACTGCACAATAAGTGCAAATTTTGTTCTCCTGGGGGTCAGGTCAGGGGGATAGCCAAAATAATTACGATTTATCCTCTGGGGAGCAAGAAAATCCACAGCAAACTTAATGTAAATCTGTCCAATATAGAGATCCTTCACGGACCAAAGTGTTTAATAGACTAGAATTACCATTACTCAGACGGTACCTCTGGCGGAGGTAAAAACACAACATAAAATAATGTCCCTCAGTTGGTGTCTTTTACACTCAGTGGGTGATTATTTCTAACAGTAAGGCTGAAAAATATGAGTTGCAGTAAAGGCAGTTTTTTTTCCATGTTGCTATGAAAATGTGGTCATTGTTTGTGTCCAGAGCTGGTGGATCACCGCAGGGACTGAGTGGGCTCTGTCCGTCTGCTCACTCTGAATGTCAATGTATTCCAGTGGGCCCCAGGGAGCCGGCAGGGGTAAAGCCATTCATGCTTAATTGGGTGACAAATCTGACAAACATGATTGTAAACATCCTGAAAGGAATACCTTGACATTTTGATTTTAGTCTGCGATTGGGTTTCATTGTGGCAGACAGTTGTTGCGTGGTTGAGTGGAGGTTTTTCCATTACACCTCTAAACCGCAACATGAGTTTTGTGCATTGTTAAACCCGGTTATTAAAATTATGAAGGAAACAAAAATACAAGTGTTGGACATCCATATTGTTTTGGTTAAACCATGATTTCTGAACATCCATGCTGTCATTCAGTGTTTACCCATTTTGTTCAGAATGGCTTTCAACAAATCCCTCAGAGAAGAACTTGACCTTTCTCTGTTCAGCTGAGAGAAGAAGTGAAGGAAAGTTTATTACAACAACAAAAAAAAAAACATAGTTTGAAACACAAAGTGAGCTAGAGGTCCACTTAATGGAGCATAGCATTATGCAAGTCACTTACATTAGCTGATTGGCATTAGTTGCCTTATTCATAATTTTCCATCAGAGGGTCATTAATTAGCTGCTCGGCTACAAGCTGACTAGTAAGGTTTAATCATATTTATGCTCATATTTTCATGCCAATATTGTCTGATACTCACTCCACCACCGCAAGCTCTTCGTCATGTGCCAGACTTTGGTATTGTCGATTTAACTAAGATTAATGTTCTTACATGTTAATGTTAATGTAAGATTTATATACTGTTGTTTGGTCTACAGCAGAATCTTCATTCATGCTCACATTCTTGTGTGACTGATTGTGATAAATGGCAATTTCCTCAATGTTTCTCTGACTTTTATGACTCAGACTTTTCAACTGCATCTGACAGTTGTTGTTAATATTTCCAGTTCCAGTAATCATCAGGACTTACAAACCACTAAACACCCAAAACTGATTACAGACATACCCTAAAACTTTGAGAGGAAGTAATGTATGTAACAGCTGTAGGGAACACAAGGCTTTGCTTTTGGTAGGAGTTAGGGTGGTAAGGGCCAGTGCATATATGCCAGAAATACAGAAAAGCTAGCGTGTCTGAGAGACCTACCTGCTTCATACGTTGTGGCGTGCGCCGTCATACTCCAGGTGCTTGACTTGCGACCTTTGGTTACCATGACAGCAAACTCGTACATAGTGTTCGGTTTGAGGTCGGTGACAGTGTGGCTGAGTGCCGTGGTGTCTGCAGACTGGATACAAAGATGTAACATTTAGATGTTTATAGAATAAAATTGAAAGAAAAAGTGAGACTAATATATACACATCAGATAATAATCAGTTAATAATAATAATAATAATAATCACTTAATAATTAATTAGATGGATGCTTGAGTAAAGCCTCATAATGCTTTGAGAATGTCCTTTTAACGTCTTATTTTCTATCACTCTGTCCTTGTATTTGCTCTTCAAACATCATTTCTGTCTTAGATATAAACAGAAGCGAAGTGAAGTGAATAGCAGCTGCACATATTCAGTTGTGTTTTCAGTTCAAGACCAGAATTGTTTGTCCTTGTGACACCAAGAAAATGTCTTGTTTTCAGAATTTGATGGAGAGAAAAGCGAAAGAAAAGATACCTCCTCCACTCTGTCTCCCCCCAGCTGCGCTTTATTAAGGTTAGCTGACTGTCTGCCCTTGTATAAATTTGCTATTTCCAGTGCTTTGAAGCAGAGTTCAGAGTATTGGTGAAGTTTTTCTGAAGTTCCAAGTTTCACTGGAAGAAGAGAATTGTAACCAGGTAAACAGAATGAAATGAGAAGATTGGTAAAGCATAGGCTTGTCTTGTTTTCAGAACAATCAAAATGATACCTGGCTATGTTTTACCAATGTTTTTCCTACTGCACTAGCAAACAATCTAAGCTTTTTCTATCAGTCATGAATAATTAATGTCAACAAAAGCCTCTGGAAAACAAGAAGACATATATAGTGCAATTTATCTCCGCTCTCTTTTATGCTCAGATTGCTGCAACTCTGCTTGGTAAAACTCTCTAATCCTCCATGATTACTGTTTACACACACTGTGCTCCATTTAGTCACTGCCACTCACAGTGCTAGGTGTGACATATAATCCTTATCAGCAGATAATCAAACAGCAGCAGGTAGTGAAATTGCTGTCGTACCACTGTTAGTCAGAAAGAGTATTAATGAGGTGAAATACTTGGGTGGGGGGTGGGGCATAATAAACATCATACCTCTTCATTTCATGTCAGAAACCAAGTCATTATTTTGCAACTAAGTGCCAAGTCAAGTCTAGAGTTAAGGCATGCAAGTTCTAAGCAATGATACTGAAGCTAAAGCCTGAGGACAAAGTAAAACAGGTAGTCAACCCAAGTCAAGTTCAAAGTCAAGTGCAAATCTTCAACAAATCCTAAATGAAAATCATGGCAACTATGTCCCAAGTCAAGACAGGTATGTCACAGGTCACATGCTAAGTTCATTTCAAGACTTTACAGAAAAAGTCTTTAGAGAAGCACATTTTTAAAGTTTTAAGCTTGTCACGTCAAGTCATAGTATAGTTTGCATTATTCATGTCCAAGTCATGTGCACAACCCTGACATAAATATTACTAAAGTAATGAATGATAGTGAACAGGTGCAGTTATTGTCATGGACTGTTAACCTACCTTGTATTTTCCACTGGTGGAGTAGCTGGTCTTCCACTTGACAGAATAGTAGCGGACCTCAGATGACTTCTGGTTCTTGGTCATGGAGTTGTCAGCCCAGGAGACACGGACTGAGTCCGAGGACAGAGCCACGGCTTGGACCCCCACCGGGGGGATCATGGGAGTGCTGGTGTCTGGCATGGGAGTGGGGTATTTATCAAAGAGGTGGAAGAGGTCATCCTCAGATGGGTCTATGGGGTCTGAGGGGTGGTCATTAACCATAACCGGGGTGGCGTAAATAATGGAATCATACAGTGTTATGAATGTGTGATAATGAATGTTTATATATGGCAACATGAGTGACCCAGGCGTATATATTCAGTTAATATAAGTTTGTTACGTGTTCATATACACACAGGGGTAAAAAAGACAAAACCAAAGAAAAAAAGAAACAATTAAGATGACATGCAAGTTTGGAAGTGACATGCAGCAAGCAGCCATGTTTGACAGGAAGGAGGAGGAGGAGGATTGGATGGATGAGGAAGTGAAAGAGGAGAGAAAAGAGGAGAAAAAAGGACAACGAGTAAGAAGACAGTGACATATAAAAGGTTAAACTCTAAACAGAAGTGGAGCCACAGATCCACAGAGAGGCAGGGCTTCAAGGACCATGGCTGTCTGAAACACAACACCCGCAAATACTTTGTCCAGTGTAAGCTGATGGAACTGAAGGCTAGAGCGAGCAAACTAAAACTTATATAATAAAGTTATAATAAAGCATACTTTGACAGAACCAATGAAATCATCTGTACAGAAACAAACATATGACACGTTACACAAAGAAGAAGAAATTCACACACTGTTGCCGTCTACATTTGATAAATTTGAACAAATGAAGCCCATCTATGTGGATCTGTGTCTCCAGCCAATCAGAGAGCATATGCTGCCTTCATGTGCTATCAGAAATACTGTACATGTTTTAGGAACCTAAACAGAAAAATAAAACACATCTTTACTTTTGTGAATCATCTTGATGAAGTGCTCTATTTAAAAAAAAAAAAAAAGTTAAGGCTGGAGGAGCACCTGAAGGCAGCAGAACATGAAGCAGATGCTATCAGAAGCTAATGGATGCTAACAGAAAGCTAGAAAGAGCAGAGATTAGTACAGCAAACTGAGGCTCTGCTGATTCCAGCTCTGTGGCCTCACATCTACTGATAATCAAACCTACTGGAAGTAGAAACACAGAGAGTTTAAAACAAACACACAACAGTTTTTAAAATATATTTCAACTGAATTATTATAATACACCTAACAGCCTGCAGGGCAGCTATGATGAGGATTTTTAATGCAGCAACATCTCTTTGATGTGCTACTGTTACGTTTTACTGCTTGTACCAAAGTGTTATGGACCAAGATACAAAAAACTGGAATAGAAAGTAAAAGATGCAACAACTGTGCATCCATTTTCTGTAACCCCTTATCCTCATCAGGGTCACGATGGGGCTGGAGCCTATCCCAGCTGACTTAGGGTACACCCTGGACAAGTCGGCAACTTATCACAGGGCATACAAACATCCATTCACACTCACATTCACACCTATTTAGGGTCACCAGCTCTTGCTGTGAGATAGTGCTACACCACTACACCACCATGCTGCATGCTAGATAACATAACTAAATGACAAAAAACACAAGAATAGAATACAAACACACATTTAAAAATATGCAAGTATTTTTTTTTTGGTTCCGTTGCCTTTTTAAAAAATGAGCAGAAATTAGACCAGAGGCAGCTAATTTGTCTACCCATTAACAGCTGCTTTCCATTTCTAACATTTATTTTTATCTCTCTCACACACACACATTTTAGAAATGGGACTGGAACAAATCATTTCTAATTCTACAGTTGCCTGCTTGAACCCAGCCTCCTCAGGCTCCACATCATCAGCCCTCAAATCCACCTACACTATCTGGACTATGACAGGCCACAGTGGGCTACAGGTACAAAGTGGATCTCTGTTGGTTACCACGTTGGGTTAAAATTAGACCTAAACTGACACAGTGGCCAGGGGTGGTTAATCCATGGTGTAACAGACAGATATCTAGCTTGGTTCCAGACCGCTTATTTGCTGCCAGTGCTGTAGTCATGATATATTGAGACTGAGACACTTTGAGAGGTTGAGACCACGTTAGGCCCAAAGTTATTGGTTGAAGCAGAATGTTTTACATCCAATAACAATAATGATGTTAACCAATAAATCAGACAGGCAATTTAGTGATATCACCATTGTTGAGGTCTTCACAGGTCTTGAAATAATATCCTGAGTCCTCTCTCATACAAGAGTGAGTATGAAATCAAGTTGATTTCAAGACAACACAGAGACCTTCAAAAAGTGCTTGTGAGTCTCAAGACAGAGACCAACCTCAAGTGCTACAACACTGGCAGCTGCCCTCTCAGATTCGTTCAGCATTTTAAATCAGTTGTGCTCATTGATGGCAACTGACCAATTAGGGTCTGCCAAGCTGTCAATCACTAAAAGAAGCCGGGGAGGAAAAAGTAGAAACAGGAGCTGTCAGATATCAAGACAAAACAACGGTGAACTGGCGTAAACGAGAACACCAAATGTCCACTGCAAACCATCCGTCAATGTTTAGAGACCAACTACTGGCTTCAACTCCACAGTCCAGTCAAAAGCACACAAGACCACAATGTTCTATGTCTAATCAGGACACTTTTCCCACTTTGAAACTCCACTGAAAATGCTGGATATCCAAGTTTTCCACATGTCAGGTGATCCCTGCACACCCATTGATTTTTTTTTAGACATTTATGTGCGCTGGAAGCTTTTCCAAAGTGAATGTTATCAGATGAATGGACTTAAAGTTGGAACTGTATTTGTAGAATACTGACAGTTATTCAAGCTGGCTTGTATTCATTTGTAAAACTGCTTGTACATTTGCACAAACTGGCTGTGAACAGCACACATTATTCATAAATCATTGTACACATTGTTTTTTATCTGTGGAGTGATTAGTAGATTTCAGATGTCACTTTCAGTTTGACCTTCAAATAACGCTGCTCAAAAAAATCTGAATAAATATTTTTAATAAAGCCACCACGCTCCAAATCTCAGCTACTATTTTGGTGATCACAACTGAAGGTCATGATGGACAAAACTAAACCCACATTGTATTAAACCTTACTCTGTCTGAAGCATTCATAAGGAGGAAGAGATGAGCGCGCCTGGTGGCGTGATTTGATTCGGCGCTGGAAAATGAGCTACAGTTGCGTGTTTACGTCGAACATATTGCGGTCTCGACTTTCAGAGTGAGTTCTCGTGAAGGCAGCATCAGTCCTGGGAGATGAAGGAGACTCATCCTATTGTGTCTGCTGTGTAAACGAGACCACTGAGAGAATCAACACTGACATCTAATGTGCTGCTGTTGAAGAGAGATGTACAGCTGCAGGGGCCGACATAGACGGAGAGACTGATGAGAGAGAGAGAGAGAGAGAGAGAGAGAGGGAGAGATTGATGAAAGGGGTGTTTGGAGCTGCAGGGCGAGCTGCAGCAGGCGGTGTCGTGGTTTAACTGGTCGTCCAGCATCACAATAAAGCTCCAGTCAGGACAGAATACTGATGAGGACAGAGGACACGCCTCCCCCTTCTTCCCCTCTACTCTCTCCTCCCTCCATCCTTTATTTCCTTACTCTCTACATCCCTCCTCTGTCTCCTCACTTTTCTTCCTTCATTGCACATTTATCTGCTCTTCCTCTTTCCTTCCCTCGTCATCCCATCTCCCTCTTTATCTCCTTCCTTTCTTACTCCTTCCACTTCACTCGCTTCCTATAACCTTCCACCCTTCCTTCTCTCAACCTTTCCTTCATCCCTCTTTCTGGTACCTCTTCCATGCCTTGCTTATCCCACACACCTCCTCCTTTCTTTCTCCGTCCATCCCATCTATTGCTCTTATCCATCCGCCCATCTCCTTTCCTCCATTCCTTTCTCCTTCCTCTCTCTGTCTCTCCTCCAGTCGTTGATTAAATGGTGGCGTGGCGGCTGGTTGAGAATCGGTTCTGTCTCTGCAGTGTGCGGGTGGTGAGGCGAGGACGAGGCAGTATATTAACGAGGATCTCACCGTTAACGAGACGTTTTTTAAAGCTCTCATAAAAAACTCTCCAGCAGCCTGCCACCATAACGTGACGGAGATTTCAGCTTGTCCCGGTATGACAAGACAGAAAGTACATCACACCTGTGTGTGTGTGTGTGTGTGTGTGTGTGTGTGTGTGTGTGTGTGTGTGGTGATGACCTCAGAACAATAATGGGTTCTTGTCTCAGTCCTGGGGGTCTCAGCTTATCACCTCTGACTGTCAGACTACAACTCCATCTTAGACTGTGTATCTCTATGCATTTGTATGTTTACACACGTGTATAGAACTCCTGGTGTGTCTATAGAACTCCATATGGGCCCACATATATCCATAGAGCTGATAGATGTCATAAATCCATCTATCTGGTATACCCCAGATGTGTCTCCACACATCTATAGACCTCCAGATGTGTCCACACACATCGTGTCATGATTCGTAATGAGTTTAGTGTCCTCTCATAGTTCTGACTGAGTATCATAGCTGAATATCCATCCTGTGTCTATCAGCAATGACCTTACTGTCGCTTCCATGGAGCGGTTCGTCAGCCACAAAAAACGAGACGTGACTGTGTGAAAAAATCCTCCTAATCATTCAGGCTATGACAGATTAGTTGTGAATATGCCCAAATTTATGAGTGCTGCGAGTTTAATGAATCTAAATAAACGAGTTTCAGTTTCACATTTTTCTCCATCTGTTCATATACATGTGCTCTCTCTCTGTCAGAGGCTGTCTGTGTTGCTGCTGCTTCTGTCACATCAGGCGGAATGTCTGCAAAACACTGATCTGAGCAGACATCAGCTCAGTAGAAACAAATAAATGAATACGCTGCTTATTGCTTCATCAAATAAGGGAGAACAGTGACGAGCTGTATCAGACAGAACCACTCTTCAAAAAAGATTCAAAGAAAAAAGTCCAAAGAACCCCCACTGGTTTGTTCTTTACTCATATTTTCTAGGCATGCACATCTACTTTTGACTACCTTCAGTTCATTTAACAGCCACATGTTTACTCACCACACACTTCAATAATTCTGAAAACACTTCCTTTAAGCCACGTAAATACCCTCTTATGAGAATGCATTGCTCTTGGACTCAGTTTCCTAATGAATCACCTCTTTAATGATATTTTGCTCAATGGGCTCCTCCATTTATTCCAAGGAAAAATCATTGTTGATCCGATGCCACATATATGATGGAACTCTATTATGACTGAGATGAATAATCTGCGTTGCTATAGAGCCTTAGGTCCCAAGGTATTTTACTTTCTTTGTTTCTTTTTCTACATCCCACGCGCCATCCTCTATCTCCCCTCTATTGCCATGCCCTTTTCTCTCCTTTCTCATCTCTTTTCACTCCCTCATTTATTCCTCTTTCTTCTACTCCCCCCTCCTCTTTCCACTGGCTTTCATTAAAGTCCATCAAATGTCTGTTTCTCTCTCTCTCTGCCCCCCTCCTGCTGTTAGTCTCTCTCTGGGCTCCATGTGCGACCTTCATCTCTCCTATCTTTTGCTCTTCTTCCTCCTTCACTCCTTCCTTCCTTCCTTCCTTCCTTCCTTCCTTCCTTCCTTCCTTCCTCTTTTTAAAGTGTGTCTTGTTGTGAAAAGTTTCAGTATAAAAGCCAGGGATAGAAGGTTAAGAAGGTTAAGAAACTGCGGTGAGCGGAGTGCTCTCTGCCGTTGGTTTTTCCTGCGACTATCACCACATCACGAGGGTTGAAAAAGCTCAGAAATGTGGCATTTTTATGCGAGTAATAAAGGATTTATGTCAGCTGCAGGCTGCCGGCTGAGCAGAGGAGGGTTGGCTGTTTAATTCATAAGATGAAACTTGGCTGAGAGTTGGATGCGTTTCATTTATCTCACTTCTACAGCCCATAGTCTTCAGAAAGAGCTAATGAGTCTTTCTCTCACACATACACACTCACACTCACCCGCACACACAAGAATTTGTGGGTGAAAGCCAGACACCAGATATAAATACACACAACACACACACACGCACGCACATGTACACCTACAGTCCGTACGTGTTAAGCACACACTGATGTGTGAATATTTTGGCCAGGATGAATATTTCAGCGCTGTTGTAGATCCAGATTGAGGTCTAACTGTCAGACTGCCACTTTCAAATCTTTCCTCCTGAATCAAAACGAGAAGAACTGCTTCATGTCTTCATGAGTGTCGAGTGACTAAAGTGCAGCTGAGAGGACAGACAGTATACATCATGTCCCCCAAATCAAGAATAAAAATCTGGCTGCTTGACTGTATCCATGAGTGGGCGTGGCTTCAGCGCCTCCAGAGGATACGCCCCCAAAGTCTACCTAGTTTACCTGATTCTGACACCCAATGTCATAACTTGATATTTTTCATCATTCAAATTTGGTTGTGTGGTTAGTAACACTTTCTTATTTAGTCTGAAAAACTCATATTGTACTTCTTCTGACTTTATACAGACTTTAAAGTTCTGCAGGATTAACAGCATGGCCGCTTTGATCAACAAGTGGGTCAACCCAGACGTCATTCTTTATACTGTCATTGGGTACTGCTAGTTATACTGATACCACTTACATAACTGCACTACCGCAGTTAACACATTCAGCCATACTACAGATTTTCATGTTATCTACTGCTGCTATTAATGGATAAATACTCATAAGGCTCTTGTTACTGCAACTACCACTATCACTGCTATTGATTCTACTGTTTACTGCTACTAACTGCTATTGCTATACTGCTACTGCTAGCACTATGTCCACTGCTTTCCCAGCTAGTTCTTCTAATATTAATGCAGGTGCTACCCATATTACTAACACTGCTTTAACAGGCCCAGCTGATAATAATGCATCAATAATGTATCCATATTGATTGTGCTATTGGTATTGGTACAGATTACACTGCTGTCATTACTCAAAGTACAACAAAGTATGTATGTTCACCATCACCATCATACTCTGCCCTTCAGTGTTTGACACAAGCATCAGATTCAGGCCTGTGACATGTTATTACATCTGATCCACATCGCTCGTGTGTGTCAGTATTATCAGTGAGTCATCAGTGTGATCATACCTGTCAGAGATCGTGTGACCGCGCTCTCGTACAGAGGAACTCCCTCTCCGGCATTATTGAATGCCTTCAGGGAAATCACATAGTGTGAGCTCGGCTCTGAAAGAGAGACACAGAGAGAAAAAGACATCAATAAATACAACAGAGTATTATCATTTCAAGATGTAACTGTTAAGATGATTAAGATGACTTTTTACTGTAGTTGACTGCTGAGGTGTGCGTACAGGTGAGTATAAGCAGTCATAATGTGTTCTTTACATCTAGCCAAGAGCATCCATAAGATACTTTAAGTTATAATTCATTATAAATCATGAACATTTCTCATGACCGTTGATACAGAGTATCAGAAAGCATTATGCATGCATTATTAATGCATCGTAATTCATTATGAATGCATTACAGATGCGGTCGTCATAGAAAGTGTTAATTATACATTCATTATACAGCATGAGTGTCTTTTGCTGTTTGGTTAACGTCCACTGGAATCGTTTTCCTTCAACAAAGTGACTCGACATGACCGCAGTCAATAACTAAATCCTGCTAAATGGCGGTGCAGAGAAAGTTGTCCTTCCAGGTTTAAAGGAAGTGATGTCCTCTGTCCTGTTCCATCCCGTCTGTCACATGAAGATACGATATCTGCAGACTTGTAAACTGATTGCCATGCAGCCCATCATTGTCGTCCTCGTTGCTCTTGATGTGATGATGCTGCATGTTCCCTCCGTGTAGTGTCAAAGCCCCGCATCAGTTAAACAAACACGCCTCGCTCCGCTCCCCAGACGCCTTGCTGTATGAATTAATGATCACTATGAATTATAAATGGCGTGTACATATGTGCGCTCGCTCCCACGTGTGCATGCAGCACAACGGCTGGATTTTATTTTTTCATTACTCTTCCATTATGAGACCTGAGACGGGAATTTTCATCCACGTATAAAAAATTCACCCAATTTGTTATTGTCTTCTTTGGCATGCAAATTGCACGTTAGAGTCGCTGGGGAGGATGTTTTCTCTTTTTCAACCTCTCACAATTAGATTTCCACCTCAAGCAGCTTTCTTATTAAATTCTTTTAAATTATTGATTGGAATTAAATGGGGATTTCATCATCATAATGAATTAATGCAACAGGGAAGAGCTGTGTCAATATTGGCACTTTGTCGGAGAAGCAGCGGCATTCATGCAGAATGAAAAAAAATCAAATACTGGTGTTGATAAGTACATTAGAAATGTGAATTTATGGAATATTGAATTATTTCGGTGGTAATAAGACTGGATGAAAGAGAAGCTGAGAAAAGCTTTTGACTGTGATGGAAAATATATCTGTGATTAATCTTCAGCTCATCCCTCCCTCTCTCTGCAGGTGTCTCCAGCTCGGGGGAGTGCTGCGTTACTGTTAACCCCATTACCCCTCAGCCACTCTGCCCTTTAGCAAGGCACCGAGCAGCCACAGTGCTTTTTAAATTCTCAGCGAGGTGCCGACTTGCTGCAGCACGATCAGTCCACTGAAATAAGTCAAAATCAGGTCACATAACTTCCTCTCCCACATGCTGTTTGTTCCTCCGGAATATATTTCAAGAACTTTTTAACTCAACTGTAGAGTTCCAAAACCTGAGACCTGAACCTACACCTTTGACCCCAGCCCTGTCCGACTGTGACCTTTTATCTATTACATAAAAACTGATCTTTTTTTTAGGTCCAATTTCAGACTAAACTCTGAATAAAAGATTCAGTAATTCTCCACCAGGATTGGGTTGCCACCGGGGAACTGTGGAAAAATGAGGGATAGGGGGGGACACGAATCACACGAATCAAGAGGCAGGTCTAGGGGTCTGTCCCCCCATGAGAGTTGAGAGTTTGGTGATTTTTTGCACTGATTTCTGCTTCTTGTGCATCCATTTTAAAATCCTCTACCACACTCTAACAGTAACAGTTTCCCACTGACAGGACTGATCCACTTGTGTTTCATCTACCGTTCAGATTTGGACAGCCCTCTTTCTTTTTACATGTTGAGTTGGAGGTATTTGAAAGCATGTGACAAATTGAGCCCTGAATTGAATAAACCGTAAAACATATAAACTTTATAAAACAGCACATGTCCAAAATCTCCAATAAAATCTTTAAAAAAATTCTTGGAAATCTTCTTGGGACCAGCTTTGCAATCTAGAACTGATCACAGGACCCATGACATGACATCAGTAGTTCTATAATCCCAACTATGGCCCTGCTGTGACCTGACCTGAGACCAGCAGCTCTGTTTATACCCTTAATGCTAATGCAACATTGACCACACTCTCATGCAAACACGAAACATTCACATATATTTGAACATTTCCAAACCTAAACCCTGAGCAAACTGAGCCTGATGCTTTAAACAGCAAAATGGCCTCAGGCTTCACGGTGTAGCTAGCAATACATTTCAAATATCAGACCACTCTTGACTACTTCATGGTCAAGTAAAAGTGATCTGAAGATGGTGGTGGTGTTTTTCCCTGTTTGATGGAGCAAAGCTAGCAGCCTATCAGAAAGTGCGGAGGCAGTGTTTCTGTAGTGGAAGCACATTTTCACCTAGGTTTTCAATGGAGTAGTATCTCTGCTTGCTGTCCACTCGGACTGTCTCGGCGTAGGGACTTCCCACTCCGTAACCGATGATGTAACCACGGACCAGGATGTTTGGGCTGAGGGGTGGAGTCCAGGACATGATGATGCTGTTGGGCAGAGGTCTGACGTGCAGAGAGCTGGGCTGGTCGGGTACCTGACTCTCTGCAAAAAAACACAAACAATGAAACATCACGCCACAGAACAAGACAAAAGAGGTGGTGGACATCAGATCTCAGTACTTCTGTAGCCTTGACTACGCCCCCTCCACCTCCACCAGCAGCAGTTTTAAGGTTAACCTTGTTACCAGCAGCAGTAGCAGGTACTTAGAGCAATTGGACTAACAGATGCTAACCCTGTTAGCTGTGTATTAAGCCCTAATAAGCCCTGACACTTTGTGTTATTCCTCAGCATCAGATTAGATCAGATTAGCGTGCGCTTGGTCCTTGAGGGGAGACGCCTCATATAACTCTATTGAGTGATAATCCATTGAAATGAGATTTGCGTCTCCCTCTGTCCCGGTCTGGAAACACAGTTAGCATAGATGTGTTTGTTTTTTTTTTGCTTTTTTTTTTTTTTTATCTCAGCATCTTCCTGCTGACCAGGACGTCTAGGTCTCCTCTGAGCTCCAGCCTGAGGTCAGATTTTCTAATTATTCTGCTAGAAATCATTAGATGACCGAAGCCAGGAGCTGCCGGACCTTTATTTCTTTGTTTTTTTTATCCCTCTTCATCCATGACTCTCTCGTTCTTTCAGTTTCACTTTCTCTCCAGGTGGCCAGCGGCTAATTGGTTTTGCTGATGTTTGTTTCTTTCTAACTTTTGTAAAACTGTAAATCTTCTTATTAATAACATGCAACTGCAACTGCTTTTGGGTCTAGTATATTTTCATTGTGTTGTTTAATGATTTTAAACTTCTGTAAAGTGTCTTTGAGTCTCATGAAAAGTGATCTTTAAATAGTAAATATGTATCATTATTAATAATACTGAAACTAAACGTAATAAAATTTGCCTGCAGTGAATTACCAAATCTTATGTCTTACCCGCACTAGGCACCACTGTCACCACTGTGGCACCATTTTGGTTGGCTCAAATCATGTGTGCCCACCAGACTTTGTTAACTTCCTCAGGTTGGGTCATTTTTCCTTGGCTGATGTGCTTCTTAATGTGTAAATATACTATGTAGTTAAACTGTTTCCCTTTAGGCAGGATGATTTATTTTGAAAATCCACCTGATTCTCTGGGCTGTTGGCATGCCACCTACATTAATAAACACAAATTATATTTATATTAAATCTGTCTCGTCTTCATGCTGTACTTGACTATTTTCACCAATATACTGGAATATTAGCCTATATGTGTTTATGTTGATAAAAAAGTTCAGAATTATTGTTGTTCTTGTTGTGGATGAGGATTATATTTTGTAATATTATTTCTCAGCAAAGAAACATTCAGCTTCAGGATGTCAGGTACCTCACTGATATGATATGATGATGGCTTCAGCAGAGGTGGAATGAGTAGCTGTAATACTGTATCTCGATTTTGAAAACTGCGTGGGCTTCATGTTTTCATGATTTTCAAATTTAGCCTATTATTGCATATTAATGCTTGCACTTTACACAATTATATATTTTTTTAATTCTCACAAATTATTTTGGTGAAAATTGTCAGTTATTATACAAAAACTGGTGGACCCCCTGCAGTACCTCTGTGGACCCCCTAGGGGTCATGGAGCCTTGGTTGAAATCTACTGTCCTATATTAATGAATAAACAATTTATTCAATGTTTATATCCTGTTTATTTCTCCAGTACTATTCATCGTCTCAGCATACTTCATGGAAACACCATCACTCAGTGTTACACTCAACATCTTCTTTTCCTCTTCCCCTCCTCCCTCCGACCTTCCCATCTCTCCTCCCCTGAGGCGAATCTTCCTCCATCTATCCATCTCAGCCCTTAACTGGTTAAATATTTATGTGTGTTTTGGGACAGTGGAGGTATTTACATGCTGTTGTACAGATCTCTGCTATATCTCTGTTCTTACCATCCAGGTCGGTCTCAGGCGTCTCAGCAGAGTACCACTCACTTGCTGGACCTGTTCCGTTGGCTGTCATCGCTGCTACCTGGAAACTGTACTGAGTGCCCTTCTCTAGACCTGCAGGGAGAGAGTGAAGGAGAGGGAGAGAGCATCTCATTAAACCTGACAAAATCTACCTTAATTGTTAGATGTGAACTACACAGTCATCTATGGTTACTATAACAACAGTTTTAATAATGTTATTAAAGAGGAGAAATGGAACAACTGAAGGTTCCAGGAGTTCCAGTCCTGACCTGGAACATGCTTCTACCTTGTGACTTTAAAAAAAAAAAAAAAAAAAAAAAAAAACCCGCAGGTCCACCTATCTCAGCGCTCTATTCAGAATACCCTGTCCTAATGAAATTCAGTTTCTTATTGTCAGCGACTAGAAAAAGGAGTGATTACTGCTGACAGCCAGGCTCGCAGATCAGATTCAACACACACATAAACACCTGCCACTGGGGGATGAAATCCTGTGCAGACAAACGGATAAAGATAACCATCAGTGGAAAATAATGAAAAGGAACATCACTTTCATTTAAATCCTGCACACCTCAAATTAAAATAATCGCTAGTGGCAGTTTGAATGCACATGCGTGCACGCAAGTATACACGTGTGTGTGTGTAAAGAGCTAAGCTCATGCAAATGCAGATTTTCTCTCGTAGAGGAAAAAAAACACATCGAAAAATGCAAGCAGAAGAAGCAGAGCAGACACATGTCCACTGTGTAATCCACCCACACACACACACACACACACACACACACACACACACACACACACACACACAGCCTCCTTTCTTTATTTGACCGTTCTTTCTATCTTTGACCGATCTTTTTACGACCGCCGCTCAAAACTTTTGTATGTTTTGTATGTCTGTTTTGTAGTTTGGTGCCAACAACAAAACAAAACAGAATCCAGTTTTACCAAATATATTTACAAAGGAAAATGTTTAAAGATATATACATTTTTTATCTGCCACTGAAATAGTTTGTAAAATTTACAGTATTTCCTTCTGTTATCAGAGTTTTGGGACATTACACATTTGTTTTGGGAAAACTAAACATTCAAAGAAAATCACCTGAACTACTTTTTTTAAATTATTTTTTTAATTAATACTAAATAAATCAAACTTTAGAGCCTCACCTGTGAACAGGTACCAGAAGTTGTTGGGTTCTATGGCCTCTTGGAGTACACGGCGACCGTGTATTCCTGTCTTCCTGTATTTGATCTTGTAGGCAGTGATGATGCCATTCTGGGTGCTGCGTGGAGGTGGCTGCCATGCCACCTTAATACTCTGAAAGATAGTAAGAAAGAAAGAACATGATTGAGTTTTTTACATGAGACTTGAGAGAGAGGTTCTGATTTAAAATAACTCCATGGTTCCTAGCAGCAGCCACAACATGTGGAGTGCCAAGAAAAGGCAGCCCATTAGTGTGCTCAGAGCCTATAATAAGGATTTCTGTTTAAGCTGAAGAAAATTTTCTTCCATCCAATCCTTGCTCACAGCCAGGCAATTATGAAAGGGAAGATAACTTTGATAATTGAAATGGTTAGCAGGACAAGTATAGATGACTGTCATCTGCATAGAAATGAAGTGTTATGTTGTTAAGAAAATGGAAATAAAATCGGTCCTACAATAGAGCCCTGTGGCACCCCACACATAGATAATGCATGAGAGGAAGTGACACTAACTGACAAAAGAAATGTTCTGTCAACAAGTATGAAGAGAACCACTGGATAATAACCCACTTTGACAAAATCAAGATCAAGCAGAACCAGCACCAAGCTGCCCTTTTACAAGGGCAGCGTGGGATCAAAATAACTGATTTCAATTCAACTGATAATTTTCTCTCTGGCTTTTGGCTTTTTGTTATTAAGTGTTATTATTTTTTTTGAGTTTTGAAATAATTAAGAACACATCCAGAAGAAGATCTATTAATGATGAAAAGCAGCAGTCAAGGGACAAAGCTATCAGAACCTATTATAAGAATTAGGTAAATAAGGTATTATGCCCTGTGGGCTTGATGAAGTTGCAATTTCCTTAAAAGCATGTACAGTACCAAGCAGAGGACATGATAAAAGTCAGGTACAGAAGTGGAGAGGTGAATATTTGATCAAATGTCTAGGTTAGAGGTTAAAAACTTTTCACAGTCTACATTTGGAGTGACAGGGACACCAGGAGAACCAGGGCTGACTAAACGATCAATGGTCTTCTATAAGAAACTAGACTTATGCTTGTTAGAGAAAGATTTTGTCTTGCATCTTTAATTTCACTGTTATAAGTTTGCAATAAAAATTTCATTTGCTCAGTGTACTGGGAACTTTGATTACTATCTCTGAGCCTTCATACACCTCTTTTTCAGGACACGATGCTTTCAGTAATCTAAGGAGAGAGTAAAGATGATTTGAATTCAGATGAACATTTTAGTGGACATTATCCAAAGCATCTAAAGCAGTGCATGTCACCCCATATATGGGAAAGCTGTGGCTCAGGTGACAGAGCAGTTTGTCTAGTTATTTGAGGGTTGTTCGCTCGAACTCTGGCTCGTCCAGTCCATTAGAAGTGTCCTTGGGCGGTGGTACTAAAGTCAAAGTGGTGGGCTAATCATTTTCATTTTCGGTAGACCAGAAAACTCCTTCAGTTCATTCAGCAGGTCACGACATTGGAACCGGTCAGGGCAACATACCTTCAAGCCAATAAACTATTATACAAGCAGCTCGCTAATATTGAGAAGTGTACATCTGCTGTTTTCAAAGTAGAAAAAGTAGAGAGAAAAAAGTACACACTGTGCACATGAAGCCCACGCAGTGGGCGTTTGAATGAAGTGAAACAGGTTCTCATTACTTTTTACTGTTTTTTAGGGAAACAGCGCCACCTTTATTCAGCGTGTGGCCAAAAATATATCACATCCACAATGATAAGAGCTAAAATACAGTACATAATGAATGGAGGTAAGGTGTTCTCGCTCTTCAGGTAGACAGGCACCTGACATGTTCTGGGCCTGACCACTCAGACTGGTTAGGGCTTAAGTAAGTGGCTGTGGTAGTTTCGCTGTGTGTATGTGTGTGTGTATACATCACATATATTCCTATCTATCTATCTGTACAAGTGTGTATCTGTGTGTGTGTGTGTTTAGGTGTGTGTTGCACATGAATTTTAATTGCTTTATTTGCATGTTAACAGCCCACCTCTGACACACACACACACACACTCTCTCTCTCACACACAACAGATGTTTACTCAGCCCCCAGTGTGCGCTGCTCTGTGAGGCACCTGCCATCAAGCATTCTGCCGATATACTCAGTGTGACTGTGTGTGTGACACGTGTGCTTATGTGTGTGTGTGTTAGGTGGGCTTACCATTAATAAATGAAGATTAATGAATTAGAATGTTTAAAAAAGATCCATCAATCTCTCTCTGATGTATGCACACCTCTGTCCCTCTCTCTCTTCTCCTCATGTATAATATCATTCAAAGCTTCTCCTGTGAATTGGTAGATCTTTTTCTGCGACTAATCCTGTAACGATTTCTGATAATACTCTTTATCTCTAGTCTATGTTCACAGTCAAGTTTTTTCTGTTGTTTTGTTTTCTGTTGCCATGGTGAAATGAAGTGGATTGCCATTTTGTCCAAAACACCAGACAGCTACTTACACATGCAGAGACTGTATCACACACATTCATGCATCTGTTGTTGTTATTGTCATATTAGCACACACACACACACACACACACGCACACACACACAAACACGCTCACAGAGTGATGGTGTGTGTATCCCTCCATCAGCTGTGGTGTAAGTCATCGGGCCAACAGGCAGTTTAAATATTCAGCCAGCGTTACTGTGACGACAGCCACAGAGGAATTCATTAACATTTAGCTGCACCTGTTCCCTCTGCTGCTGTTCATCCTGCTAATTGATTACAGCAGAACTGATTACTGAGAGAAGGGGGTGGGGGGTGGGTTGTTGGGGCGCATGCAGAATGATGGAGGGGGGAGAAAGAAGGGGACAAATTGAATAAATGTGTGTCGGCCAAATTCCTTCATATACTCTCTCACTCGCTCTCTCTGGTCGGACGATGCCACGCGCTTCATTAACTAATTAGCCACTTTGACAGGACCCAGTTGGATGTGAGGTCTCCATGGAAACGATACAGAAGTTAAATTCACGTTGAAACATCTCCCACAGAGACACAAAGAGGCAAACCATCCATGAAGGGGGACAGTACCGCCATGATCTCCACCAGGAGGGAGCTACTACACCTCAATTACTACCATCCAACTTAGACTTTTTCATCAGGCTGCCAGAGCCGTTTGTAATATTGTTGTTACTACTTCTGCTACACTACCACTGCTACTATTTTTATTACTACTGCTGCTGCTAATTTCATTACTGCTGCAGCTGCTACAACAGCTCTTACTGATGCTGCTGATTCTTCTACTGCTGCTGCCCCTACTGCTATTACTGCAGCTGCTACCACAACTGTTGATTGGTATTACTGCAGCTGATATTTCTATTATAATAAAATAATAAATAAATAAAAAGTAATAAATAAATATAAAGTATCTAATACACTGATACAGCTATTACTGCTGCTACCTCACTGCTTTGCAATAGCTATCGATGCTACTGTGTATGACTGCTGCTGTCCCGGCGGCGGTCGCTTCGGAGAAACTAGTGCTACTAAAACTGCATCTATATTTTTGTTTTACATCTATAACTGGTCGATGTAAAATCCATCCTTTCCTTTGCCTGAAATATAACATATTGGATTTATTCAGTTCAAAGTGTGAACTGAAATCTATTTCCACCCGTCCTTCAGATTCCTTCTTCAGCTTCTGGTTGAATTCAGACCTACATTGTGTGTCATAGCTGAAGCGCGCCCTCCACCTGCTGCTAACAATCCAGCTGAACCACAGACTACTGTGTTCATTAAGTTGTTGAGTTTCGTCTCGTTCATGCTGCTCACTGAACTAAATGGGCTCCCTGGATCAATTAAGCTGGTTTCGGATGTACTTTCTTTCCCTGTCTAAATTAGAGGTGAAGTGGCCGCAGGCTCTACTGTAACACTGACTCATTTCTCTGTTGTTTTCTGTCTGAGTGGAGCAGAAAATGTCGGGAGCAGAAATCCCTCCTGCAGCTGCTTTGTATTCAGATGCAGTTGACATTGTAAAGCAGCAGGGCAAGTGGAGCCGTGGCCTTGCTCACAGCCTTCAAACAGGCAGAGAGTCTCCATCTTTTTTAATTTTCCCTCAGAGGACATGGGGAAATGCAGGGAGGTCTGCAGAAAGCTGATGAAGATAACACTGATCATAATAAGTACTGATAATAACCAGAACAACAGTGATAATCATCAGAAGAAGAGATGTCTGAGGGAAACATAATGACCAAAGACAAGAATGCTGCTAAGATCACAAGTGATGTCTATTAAATCTCTGATATGACTACCATCAATAGTAACACCTGTGCTGCTGCTATGTGTATGTGAAAATCACTGTTGCTGTGTAATATTTTAAACTTCTTTTAATTGAGTGCAAATTCCCAGTGGAACAAAACAGGTCTGTTTAATCTGTTCAAGTGTACACTACAGTGAGCAGATGCTCACTGCTATACCTCGCCTCAACCGAAGAACTATCTTATTCCTACGCCTAATCCCAGCTGTGATGGGCATGCGCGTATTACGCTGCAGATCTGACATCAAGGTAAAGCGATTATGAGAATATGCTAAAGTGCACACTTAAATGGATATTGATTACTTTAGGTGGGACATTTTTAACTTTTTCTGCTGACTCTGTCCACAGCCGAGGCTTCTGTCTGCTCCTCCAAACTGGGAGTTACTGTAGGCAACGCACTGACTGTGGGTTAGTAACCTGCAGCTGTGAAGTGACGCCAACTCGGAATGGCAAGAAAGTAAATCAGTCTCCATAAGTCCCCATGTTAAAATGTCAAATGAATGTGAATCTATCATGAAAATTGGACAGCTAACTCCGTATATCTGCATTTACCCTGCACTACGCCACTTCGTGAATCTGTTATTTTCTGTATTAATTTTGTTATTGAGAAGTTCTGGTGCTGCCGATGCAGGACGGGCGACTGCACTGGTGCGTTTCATTTCAAAGCATTATTGTATTTCCAGCTGTACTCTGAGTCTCTGTACTGCCAAGCAGTTTCCCGATCGATGCATGAGAGGGCTTTGAGGAAAAACAAAACTTTCAACTGAATCTGGAATTAATTCACTGGTTTTCTCTTTTGTTTCTGTATGCCGAGCTGCAGTGTGAGAGCTGCATACAGAACACCTCATCCACCCGGTGACCTCCACATACGCACACGCACGCACACACACACACATAGGGCCAGGTGAGTAAACACTCCCTGAATTCAATCTGTGATTGTTTGTTCATGTCCTCTGGGTGAGAGCTGCAACCACATCGACTTTGTGTGTATGTGTGTGTGCGTCTGAGTGTGTGTTAATGTCCTCTGGGTAAAAGGAGCAATCACATGGAGGGCAGACTGTCTCTATTTGCTCTGCAATACAACATGCAACACCATGCTGCACCATGCACCGTGTGTGTGTGTGTGTTCAGAGAATAAACAGCTGTTAGCTTTTAGAACAATATATTAAAATACTGATGGAGGTGTGTTTGAGCAGTTGGCTGTCTGTGTACACAAAGTATTAAATACAAACTGAAGCCTGTCTGCTGCTTTTTAATACAGAAATTAACGGCAATTAAATGATTTATTATTAATCTATTAATTTTATTGTAAAGGTCTGTTTACATTCATAATTTAATTGGAAGACGAACAGAAATAATGTTTTCTTCCAGTTTAAACTCAGCTCACATTTTTTCACCAGTCGTATGGATAATTCAATTCTCTGTTGATTGAACAGTGAAGTAACCGTTCCAGCTCTCACACCTCACCTCCCTCTCTCTCCGCTTGATGTGCTTTTCTGTCTGATATGTATCGGAGTGGGGGGCACACTCTGCTGACGTGTGTAAGTGTTACCATGGTTACCAAATGATCTTGCATAAATATATGGATCACTCACAGGTGTAAATCCCACAGCGGGTGTGGGGGACATGTCCCAGCTCACTTTTCAGAATCATATAAATGACATTTTAAGCAGGTTTCCTCATAAATAATGCAGACATTTTCAGAGAGGTTCTTTTTTTTTATGGGAAGCACCATAAGCAGTTTCATCATAATGTGTTATTCGCAATTTATATATATGCTTTTTATTCCTTCTTTGGTTGAAGGCCGCACCATCATGAGAGATGCAGCTGTCGAGATGTACTTATCTGGTTAAAATGAGAGGGTTTTCACCAACATGTGTGTGTGTGTGTGTGTGTGTGTGTGTGTGTCACAGGACCCTCCCTGGTCCCATCTGAGCTCAGCACTCTGTCTAATTAGGAGATGTCCTGACGAGGTGGGTGGAGCTTCAAGTGACGCTGGAGTGACAAGGAGAAGGTTTGAGGGTGAGACGGCGCTGATGAGCGACAACAAACCGCTGATTATGTTTCTGGGTTTTGTGTCTGAGGGTGTAATCATCCCGTTACCGCGACGACTCTGTGGCAAACATCAGAGTGAAGGAATCTGAGACGATTTACAGTAATTATCCTCTGTTTTGTGACATCATCACAGGTGTGTGACAGAGAGAGACGGAGACAGTGGAGAGAACAGCTGTGAGCTGATGAAGAACCGTGCAAGAAATGACCAAACCACATGCACAAATGGATGGATAACAGAGAGAGACAACATATGTGTTATTCAATGAATGCATATTGATATATGTGTAGGTGTGTGTGTGTGTGTGCATGTTAAAGTTCAAACTGTCTATAACTTTGAAAATCAAACCTTTCTCTGCTCTCTTCTATGACGAGTAAAGGTCTTGTCTCATGGATCACAACCTTTCCCAGAATAATCCTTCAGCCAGTCAAATGTTGAAATGTTGTATATATTAAATTCTAATTTACAGTGGACAAATCTCAGAGGACATCATGACCTTTGAGACTGGACAGAAACTTATTTTAATTAATTGCATCATTTTTAACCAATGATGCAATTATGAATGAATGGATGAATAAATAAATGTCTTATGTTGATAACTTTCATGGTTGTGTGATAAAGTCCTGCTGTAAAAAATATGGTGTGACTGTGACCCCCCAGGCTAAAATACAGACAAACAAGACGTTGTTGGCTTCTGTTCACTTCTTATCTTAACGTTATCTGTTGTAAGGGTGTTAGCGTGCTGTTAACCTGTTGTTAGCGTGTTATTCTCTTGTTGTTAGTGTGTTGTTAACCTGTTATTCACCTGTTGTTAGTGTGTTGTTAACGTGTTGTTAGTGTGTTCTTAACCTGTTATTCACCTGTTGTTAGTGTGTTGTTCCCTTGTTGTTAACCTGTTGTTAGCCTGTTGTTAACCTGTTGTTAGCCTGTTGTTAACCTGTTGTTAGTGTGTTGTTAACCTGTCATTCACATGTTGTTAGTGTGTTGTTTCCTTGTTGTTTGCCTGTTGTTAACCTGTTGTTAGTGTGTTGTTAACCTGTTATTCACCTGTTGTTAGTGTGTTGTTAACGTGTTGTTAGTGTGTTCTTAACCTGTTATTCACCTGTTGTTAGTGTGTTGTTCCCTTGTTGTTCATGTGTTGTTAACCTGTTGTTAGCCTGTTGTTAACCTGTTGTTAGTGTGTTGTTAACCTGTCATTCACATGTTGTTAGTGTGTTGTTTCCTTGTTGTTTGCCTGTTGTTAACCTGTTGTTAGTGTGTTGTTAACCTGTTATTCACATGTTGTTAGTGTGTTGTTAACGTGTTGTTAATGTGTTCTCAACCTGTTATTCACCTCTTGTTAGTGTGTTGTTCCCTTGTTGTTCATGTGTTGTTAACCTGTTGTTAGCCTGTTGTTTGCCTGTTGTGAGCGTGTTGTTAACTTGTTGTTAGTGTGTTGTTTCCTTGTTGTTTGCCTGTTGTTAACCTGTTGTTAGCCTGTTGTGAGCGTGTTGTTAACCTGTTGTTAGTGTGTTGTTTCCTTGTTGTTTGCCTGTTGTTAACCTGTTGTTAGCCTGTTGTTAACCTGTTGTTAGTGTGTTGTTAACCTGTTATTCACATGTTGTTAGTGTGTTGTTTCCTTGTTGTTTGCCTGTTGTTAGCGTGTTGTTAACCTGTTGTTAGTGTGTTGTTAACCTGTTATTCACGTGTTGTTAGTGTATTGTTCCCTTGTTGTTCACATGATGTTAATCTGTTGTTAGCATGTTATTAACCTGTATTAACCTTTCCTTGATTCAGTATTTCAAAAATCACTTTGATGCTTGTATTTTTTGTTAACACTGCAAACACAGGTATATGAGAGGTAACAATCTGTCTTTGTTAAAGGACAGTGAATATATGTACAACAGCCAGGAAGAATTATGACTTCCGTGACCTCTCATAGCCAGGCATTAACAGAGTTTTCATAATGGACTCTGTGAAACCTCATTTCATGTCCCCAGAAGTCAAATGAACACTTCACACTGTGCTCAGCTGGATCCTTCACTGCTGGTTCTTTTAATTAATGTTTAAATTAGTCTCCAGGTTCTCCTGAGCAGCACAGGGACTCACCAGCAGGTTTTAATCGCTCGAACAAGAACCTTTCCAAAAGCTATTCTCAGACCGTCAGCGGGGCTAAAAGTTTGTAGTGTGCTGAATGTTCCCAGAATCCACTTCTGATCCTGAATCTGACATCCACAGAGACAGTGACCCTGGCTGGACTCTCTGGAGAATTCTGGGAGAAGAGCCCACAGACTGACATACTGTAAACTCTGGCTCAACCAAGCATTCGACAACACACACACATATATACACTGACAGTAACGCTTCACTGACTGGAGGAAAGTTGAGGAAATGTCAGATTTGTCTGAAAAGTTGGTTTGACAGCAGAAACTTGACGAGAGCAGAAAGATTCACATTTTCTCCTTCAGCAAAAAAGCTGCAGAGAAACTGACTGAGGCTGGACCCACCCACGCACACACACACACACACACACACAGACACACTGGGAGACTGAGTGTGTGTGTGGCAATTAAGGATGCTGCAGGAATTCAGCACAGTTCGAAGTTCACATGCAGTTTTTATAGATTTTTCCATTAAAAAAACACTTTTGGCTGTATTTACTTTGCAAGGCTAACATTACCACTGTTCTTTCATTTATTATCTAGAACTGCTTCTCCTTTGAGGGGCCGGACCCGATTCTAGCTGACATTGACAAAAGGCGGACTACACACTGGACAGCTTCCCAGTTCATCAATTAACCTGCATGTCTTTGGACATTGGGACCAAGCCAGAGCACTCCCCATGCAGGTATGAGGAGGCCCCAGCCAACTGGTGGATTTGAACCCAGCACCTTCTTGCTGTGGCACCTATGTCTGCTTCTAGGAGTGCCTGCACTGTTATTGTGATTGTCACCCTGACAACCAAAAAAATAGTGGAGAAGCTTGTTCTCGCCCTGTCTGTCCATCCCGAGCTTTATGATATATCATGATATTTGTTGTCAGCTTGTTGTTAACGTGTTATCTTGTTACCAACTTATAATTAACTTGTTAACTTTTATTATATTGTTTATAACTTGGTGTTAACGTGTTGTCTTGTCATGAATGTGTTAACTTTTTTATTATATTGTTATTAACTTGATGTTAACTTGTTATAGTGTCGTTGGATCTATAAATACATTTTTATATGGTAGATAATATCTATTTTTTTATTGAATCTGTGTCACGTCCACACCTCCAAGGTACTGAGCATTGTTATTACTCTGGCCTGGGATGATTTAGCTTTGAGTGTTAGGGCTCACACAGAGAACGCAGAATCCATGAGTGCTATTCCCAGTATTTGTTAGAACTAATGAATAATAGCATTTTTATCTTTAATTAAACAGTCTGTGCCTCTTATCCTGATCTACAGGGAGGTCAGAGGTCAGACCGTGGAGCTGGGAAGCCTCAACAGGGCTTGAGCATTAAAAAAACACCTGCTGCTTCAGTATGTTTGGAATTCAGCTTTTAATTACTTTGATAAATGCATAGAAGTTGTTGAGTTGCGTGTGAGTTAAGAAAAGTATTTCTCCTTCAGTTTAAAGCCTATGTTGAGGCTTTAAACTGTCTCTGACATTGCAGATCAATCAGTCCTGACCTCAGAGCCGATCACAGAGAAATATCAATCACATGCAGGAAAATCAGGGGACAGAAAGTAAATGAGGTCAGCTCTCCACAGACAGTCTGAACCTCCTCTTTATGGACATAAATTATGAGCCATTCAAGTCCACTCGGGAAACATTCATCATTTCCTCTGCTGCTGCTTTTTAAGCAGGATGAGAAACAGAAAACTCCAGACCAGTGTGTTAATGAAACAGACCACATCACTGAAGCGAGAGTCATTTGAAGTGATGCCGACAGGAGGCACAGCAAGGAAGCTAAGCGATGTACTGCTGTGAATGGGGGCAGCGACAAAACATATTTTAGCCACTTAAAGAGACAATTTGAGTCTAAGAGTACACTATATTTAGAATGTTTTCACTGCTTTGCCATTAGACAGCTAATTTCAACAGGAGACTCTTATATCGCTCTCTCTAAAGCCACTTGACTGACAAAAACCTAAATGAAAGGCATTTTACCGTGCAGAACACTGGAGCTGCTGGTCTGTTTTCAGTTTTAGGGCTTATTCAGACAGGATCGGGCTCCGCAGCGAATCGCTGGGTCTGCTGGGTGTGTGTCTATATGTGGTGACAATCAGGAAATAACTTTTTTATTTCACTGATTAACCGGCTTCACCGAGGCCGCTCGCTCACTCCCATTCACTGTCTTTGTCTCTGAGCCAAAGTCACTTTCTCCCTGCCTTTGTTACTCAAACCATCGGACACAAAACAACTTTTTCAGTCACTACGGTCACCAGACTCAGATTTAGGAGCTGGTTCATGAACTAAACAAAGCCAGAGAACAACAGGAGTATCAGAGTTTATCTATGACTCTATGACTCCACCTCAGTGTCAAAGACACTTCAGGCCAACTGTGGAGGTTTGACTCATCTGATGGTCTGATTGGTGACCGCAGCATGACGTCAGACTGCGTTTTACCAAATGTTGGATCCAGTTCTGCCCCTTTTTTTTAGCAGCCTCCCATCAGCTTCATCAATCATGTTCAGCCGGATCGTGGCTGTGTTAAGTTACTCTTTTCTTCCTGCTTCTGCTCCGTATTTAAACTTTTCCACCAGCGAACCAGCAGGAGTGTTGTCACAGTCACAGAGTCAGCGGGACTTCTGTCAGCAGTGCTAATCTCTGATAAAATTTGTCCACGCGAAAAGAAATGGACATTTGATGCTATTAGTACAGCTGCTCAGACAGACGACGGTGTATAATTTTGTGGATACCTTCAGCAATTATTTGAACCGTCTGACGCGACACCAGATTCAACACCGGTTGATGTTTTTGTTGCGTTTTCTACAAACTTGTGAGCTGTTCCACACAGGTTCCAAGCAAAGACACCGAGTTCATTTTCAGTATAAGCAGCTGACTTTTTTTTTTTTTTTTGACTTGACTTGAAGCAAATCTCCAAACCCCGATTTTCTCTGGATCATCAAAATAAATTCTGCAGTGTCAGCAGGATTACAAGGTACTCTCAGTTTAAGTAAAAAGTCACATCGCTGCTTGCATTGGTGTGCTCATGTGAATGTAGCCTCGTATGACCTGAAGGCAGCATCAGATGGAAGCCTGTTTTTAGTCTTGATTTCTTAAATAGCTTCAAACATGGAATATAAAAAGTAAAGTGCCCCTGAAAGCATATTTGTGAAGCTGTATTAAGATTTGTAATTCACTCTGGAGGCTCGTTTGATACAGTATAAATTTGCACATTTACAGAATATGTGTGTATCTTAATGGCTGATCGTGCAACTTGGCTGAACTTCTCTTGCTTTCATGAGATGAACCTGATGTTGAAATATGTCCAGAGAGCTATTAGCAGCTCGGGCTTGCAGCGTGCCTGTGGATGTACACTCAATTATCACTGGACTATTCTGATAGTGAAGAAAACTTCAAACTGTGATTATCTTCAGGAGTTATAATGGCCATCTTTTTCCTGTCTTATCTAATTGGCTTCATGGTTGTTTATTCACAATCTACAGAGATAATATTGTCCTCCAAATCTGTATTTATCACGCATGTGTTCAGTTTGGTGTATGATATGATTTCCACAAATTGCAGCAATCTGGCTCTGAGGGTCTGAGGGACCATAACATCCACCATGAACTGCTGCAGCTTCAGCTGCTGGCTATGTTGATAAGCAGCATTTCCTGTTGTTTTCAGATTACCAGCATGCACCTCTCACATTCACCTCATGGTATTTGTGTCTAACATACCTCTTTACATTTATCTTTGCGTGTTTTTGCAGAGATCAGTAATCTGCAGCAAGACCCAGAAGCGTAGTCAGGTACTTGGGTCATTGTTTTATTTATGATAGAAAACATCCTGAAAATATGTTGTGTGGTCCCCTACACCTAAATAACTCAAACACACATTTGAATCACATAAATCAGTGAAATGAGGCCAGATCACCGGAGAGTAACTGCTGACTGATGTCAGTGTCACACTTTGAACGTGTGTCAGAATAAACAGCCATTAGTCACATGGAGGGTGGAGGAAGCTGGAGAGTCGGCCGTAAATGTTAAATGGTTTACGGAGGCGACAAATTGTCTCAGAGTGACCCCACGAAATGTTAAAGAGTCTGTTCTGAAATGTGATACAAATGTCAGTTTCTGGTGCGTAAAGTTGAGAGGAGGGAATAAAAAAGTAGAAACTCACCCTGGACAGGACAACCTCTAAGGTGATGTTCTGAGGAGGAGCGCTGGGCACTGCAGAAACAAACACACACACACACACACACACACACACACACACAGTATAAATATTGGATCAGGTTCTTCAGGCTCACACAGGCAGCTTTGACTCAATGTAAATATTAAGACAGCACTGTACTTTGTTATAAATTATGTACACACCACCTGGCTGACATCTTTTGTTGTTTTAATAAATAACAGTTTCTAATGTTTTCCTCCTTTCTTCATAGCCGGCTACGTCGGGGTCACACACTTATACATCTAGAACAACAGGACAGTATGTCTTGACTCTGGACCTGATGGTCTCATTACAGATTGTGTTGTATTTTTTTTGCAGTGTCAGTGTGTTGTTTGGTGTGTGTTTGGTGTGTGTTTTGTGTCAATCAGTCATCCTGATGTCATCAGCACAGACAGGAAGCAGGCGGAGCGACGTCAAGATGCCACTCGGCCAAGATCAGAATGCATCAGTACAGCAAAACAAGGTAACGACTGAAACATGACAGGTGTCACCTACACACACACACGCACAGAGACACACACACACTTCAATTAAGATAGAGGCGAAGAAGGAAAGCACAAAAAAGGAGGATAGAGAAAACAAACCGTGAGAGAGATAAAGAGAACAAATAGGAGGAAGAGGAGGGATAGAAAAGACCAAAGTGGACGAGATGAGGAAGAAATGAGACAAAGAAAATAAAAAACTGAAGGAGAGGATGATGGCAATGGCGAGGAAAGAAAAACACATGAAGTTCAAAAAAGGAAGTGAAGGAGAAGAAAATGTAGAATATAATGTAGAAGAACGTGAGAAGAGAGAGAAATAAGAAGAAAAATTGAGGTTCTGAAAAATAAATATAACACAGATGGAGGAGAGCATGATGGAGACAGGAAATGAAAAAATACAGGAACAAAGAAATTGGAGGAGGATGATGGAAACAAAGGGAAGGGAAAAAAAAAAAAACAGGAAGATGGAACATAACGGAGACCAGGGGGAACACGACCAGCGAAGAAAAGACTCCGAACTGTGAAAAAATAGGAAGTGATGATGAAGTGAACGAGGAGGAAGAGGATGAACAGGATGCCGACGAAGAGGCAGCAGATGTGTGCTGCGGCGCCGCGAATCAGAGGCAGAGTGTGACGTTCAAATTGTGAATCAAAGTGTTTTTGGTTTGAATGAACTCTGCATCTGTCCACGCAGACGCCTGATTAACTGTCAGCAGCTTATCTATTGATTCAGCTGCTCACTGTCTGTGTGTGAGCGAGTGTGTGTGTGTGTGTGTGTTTGTGTGCGCATGTCTCAGTTTTATTGTGGATTCAATTAGCCCACAAGTCATTGTTATCATGGAGACACAGCCGGAAGATTCACAATACAGCCAGCTCTCTTTGCGTGTGTGTGTGTGTGTGATTTCAGATGATTTTGATGTATTCATGGTGTGACTGCAGCTGGACAGATGCCTCCATTCTCTCTGTCTGAATGGAGGTTTACTGACAATAATACAAGTGAATGCTGAAGTCTGAGCTGAGATTTTAATGGGAGGTGGTCTAAACGTAAACCAGTGAAGCTATGATCCCTGTCAGGATAGAAACCACAGGACAGGAAGCTGTTAGCGCCTCCTGACTTGATTGACAGCTCCTTTTCTAATGTATATAATGTAAATCGGTTCCTCCACAGTGGCCAGAGGAGGGAAACAGGGGCATGACTTTGCACTTCATGGTGGTTTTCTTAAAGGCTATTTTTCAACCTGGACCTTATCTTCCTGGTCTTGGATTTGGTCCAGCATTGAGCCTGCAGGCTGCAGCCATCAAGCAGAGTACAAAAGTGTATTAAAAGTGTTTTTGCTGAGCGGCTCATTGTAATTAGAACTTTCCAACATTCAGCACTTGTTGTGTTGCGTTTTCACATAGAAAGCGAGCAAACTTTCACCTCACACATTCGTACAAGTGTGGCAGGCGCGCGGGGAGTGTGTTTGAACCTCTGCAGACAGGTTGAAAAGTGAGAGTGAAGATAAATCCTCTTTTAATCTCCAAAGTTAACTCTTAAGCTCTCCTCCCAGAACTTGATGCAACTGTGGATCATTATTCATCCAGAACTCCCCCAGTGCTCTGCAGCTATCCACTCCACCTCGTTCCTCCTCCATGCACTGAACTCTAAAAAGTCCTGGAAGTGAATTTTTACGCTCAAGTTGAACATTTTCAGCCTGTCCACGTCACCAATGACAGACATTGTATTAAGCTGCAGTTATTTGGTGCTTTTTAAAGCCCAACCCAACTCACAAATTACAAGCCTCTATCCTTTCTAGACTTTCAGTTCAGATCTCTCCACCCAAAAATGCTCCTGTCAGGGGTGTACACTGAGAAAGGGCTAAATAACACTCCATAGATATATGGAGTAGTATATATGGATAGAATGTAAATGGGCTCTTACCCATAAGTCTCCTCTTTACAGACATGTCCACTCTACAGCTTTGGACAAAAACATGCAGTTTTAGCATGCAGTAAAAAGGCTGACTTTGGTCTCATGTTTTTTTACTATTTCTTAGCAAGCACTGAAGAATGAAAAATAAATCTCTAAATGTCAAACAATTTTAATATCAAATCACAGCATGACTCATTCTGTCATGTTGCTTAAGGTCTCCGTGTCTATATGTGGTATTTTGGAGAGACTTTTCACCATGTTTATTAACTTTCGAGTGATCAAAATTCTGTGCAACAAAAGGTATCAACCCAAAAACTGCTTGAACACCTTATGAGACAAAATAAAAGTGGGACAGGACGTCATATACTTCTGATATAATGTGTATACACTCTAAACCAGGAATGTCCCAAGGTCAGGTCCGGGGTCCAATCACAGCCAGCGGTCAGATTTCACGCAGCCTACAGCTTTATTTTAATAATGTATCATTCATGGCCTGCTAGGATAGTCAGTTACTGTATGAATGGCAGATTTGTCTTTTTTGGCTGACATAACGAAGCATTTGAACCTTTAAGGACATAACAGCCGGTGTCATATCTGTACACGTGACACAAAATATGACTTTCTGAATGATCTTTCTGATGATGCCCCCTGGTCTAAATTTTGAATATATTTAAAAAATTTTTTTTTACAGATTTATGAATAAAACTGACATCTGGCAATCTGAGCTACAGCGTCATTATCATCATTAATCTTCAGATTCTAAGCTTTCAGATGGCGTATTGCTGTCTGCTCTCAAAGATCCCTTGTCTTACAGAGAGGAGTGAAGTAGCTCCTTTTTATCTCATATCATGCATGTTGTTTGCCATCTGTGGTGCAAACCCTGCCTCTGTTCATTCCAGTCCACGTGACAGAGGTCGGGTTTTAACCAAATGTGATGCAAATTATAACCGAATTTCAGAAAAACGTGAGAGGAAAATGAATTCACGTTTCCATCCATTAGTGATTTCTTCCCACATAGGACAACATTAAATGCTGAACTCCATTCCTGTCTGTGTGTGTGTGAGAGTGTGTGGACTCCATTAGTGTTTGAGGGTAAGAGGGTGAAATGAAGCCCCTTCCTCGTCATCCCCATGCTTAATTAAAGACCCCAGAGTCCCCTAATGAAACTACTGACAGCAGGAGAGAGAGAGATGTGAAGGGATATCAGCTATATATTTCCTGCTCCTTCATCCAAACCAAAAACCACACACACACACACACACACACACACACACACACACACACACACAGTCAGGTAATAGACAGCACCTGGTCCAGCAATTCTCTGGTCTCAGCTGAACGGCTGCAGAGTCTTCAAACTGGGACCAGTTTAAACCAGTCTCAGTGCAGGCAGCACACACACTCTTAGTACAGAGCAGTTTGTGTGTGTGTGTGTTGAAACTGTTGAAAAATCCAGAGCCTGCTTTGAGTTTCTGAATTTTACTCGTTTTATTGGTTGTTATATATCTTTCATTTAATTTAAGGGGCTTTGCTGCAGGGTCAGCATTTAGGAAATGATTGCAACCTGAAGTTCAACAACAGATGATAACTAAAGATGCTAATGTCATTTTATGATTTATTTTTTTTTATTCTTTTTTAATAGCGACAGCTGAGGAGTGACAGGAACTTTTAGGAAAAACAATTCACTTGTCGGGTTCAGTCCACTCACACATGTTTTATTACATCATGTCTTTAGGATTTTGTGTTTTTTGCTGAATGTGACTTTCAGTTGCATTTTATAATGTAGACCTGAGTCCCAGTATTTCAGCTCCTGTGGTCCTGAAAACAGGAAGTCTCAGACAGGGGAGGAATTAACCATTTATAGGAAATGGCTCTATTCGGTGGGAAAAGCTATTCCACTCCTAACTATTCCAACACTTCTGCTCGGTCAGTGGGCCGACGCTTCAAAATATGTGGGTACCCTTTTAGTGTCATGCCACCTATTTAACTTTAAATTTCTAAATCTAACCAAGTTGTTTTGTGCAGTGAAACCGTTTCACAGTGTCAGCCAGTCTAACCTCCATCTATTTCAGAATCAGTCAGCAGTTTGTCACAGGGCACACAGACACAAACAGCCATTCACACTCACAGTTTAACGTCCCTAATAAACCTATTGGGTACATGACTTTGGGAGGATGCCGGAGAACCAGGAACCTTCTTGCTGTAAGGCAACCAATTGATGTTAGAGGGGCACCTATGGCATTGTGTTTTGAAGTGATGGGGATGTGATGTGATGGGGATCAACCGGTATTTGACCAGTTTGACCAAAGAGTGTTGTTAAATGAGCACTCAAAGTATCCAAATGGCAATGGGAACGCTGCTGATAGAACTAAACCTGCCATAATAATAATGCATGAACATCTCATTACACAAATAATACAAAAGAACTAAACAACAAGAAAAGAACACATGAGGAGGAGGTTGGTGGAGGGTGTTGGGTGGAGCTATGGCAGCAAACAGTTGGCCTGAGTGAATCAGCAGTCTGATAAAGGTAATGAGAGGTAATGTGCACACTGCTGTGAATGAACCAATGAACATGGAGCACATATGTAAAGCTGATGCTTGGAGAAGTAGGACATAATGTACAGTAGTGAAATAAAGCCCACAGAGAGCATACACTGTGTTGCTCCAGAGTGTATGACCTGAACTGCGTCCATAGCAACAGTCTGTACTTCAGAAAACTGGTCTGCTACCCAGAAACAACGGGCCGTAGAGCTGACCAGTCAGAATCTGCAAAGGAATCACCAAAGCTGTGCTATAAATGAGGAGACGTTAAGGTAGAGCTCACCGTCTGATTGGGTGGTGACACTGGCGATCTCTGAGGCGGTGCCTGGTCCATAGCGGTTGATTGCCAAAACTCGAACCGTGTACTCCGTGAACTTATTGAGTCCGTCCATCTTGTAGTTGTTTCCATTCACCTCCACACTCTGAACACAAACACAGAGGAGCCATTGCACTTCATTTCATCAGAGACAGTTTATTTAACGCCGCAAAAGGACTGGTGTTCTGATCGGTAACACTGCAGTAGTAATGATGCTCACCCGCTCCTTGCCGGACGGGCTCTCAGTCCACAGCAGTCTGTAACCCAGGATGGGGCCGTTTGGTTGGCTGGGAGGTTCCCAGCTCACCTGGATGGAGGTGGGTGACAGAGCCTCAGCTTGGAGAGACTCCACCCTGTTGGGAACCTGGACTGTAGAGACACACAACAACACACTGCTCACAAACACTGATACTACAAGGAAGTAAGTCAAACAAATTAGTATATGGATTTGTTTGGATTGTCTGCAGACAGTCAGTCCTCACAGGCAGTGCAGGATACATGATCATTGGGGAAACTTTTCCTGAAGCACAAACTAGAACCTCTGTCTAATCAGTATTTAGCTTTGAAAAGTTTTCTGCTGTCTAGTCCCTCATAGCTTTCAGACAGTCTAAGAGCCCCATTAAGTTAAAAGCCTGACTAAATTTGAATGAGAAGTAGAGTTTGATCATCATCCGCAAAGAAGTGACAAGCAATACTGGATATGTTTTCAGATCTGTCCCAAAGGCCGCACATAAAAAAATGCCCCAAGGCCCCAAGACTGAACCCTGTGGGACACCAGAAGGTAGTGGAGAGGTCAGATGATAACTTCTGCCAGAGGAATACTTGATATGCCCAGCATATCAAACAACCTTGTGATGAGAATGTCGTGGTCTTTTCACACATAATCCTCTTCCATTTAAAAGAGTCTATCTTTTCCTCACAAAACATCCTCACAAGAATGATGGAGTGTGTCACCACAATATGGAGTCCACACACTGAGCCTGATACATTAAAGGGACATTCTAGTGATTTGGTATTGGACTTCCAAAAAGCTGGGAGAGTCCAGGAACATATTAAAAAAAAAATAATAGTCAAAATGAAGATGCCAAGATATCCGGGATTCAGTGTTTTTTAAGGCTAATGATAAGAACATTATATGTTGTTGTGGTTTCATTCACAGACTGAGCTGTGCTCCTCGTAATGAGTACACCTTGTGAAAGTGCCCTTTAAAGAGAGTGCCCCATTATGAGCTGTCTTTAGCCATAATGTTGCAAGGCTAGCCAGTTTCCTTATGCCCATTTATAGTGCATGTTTGTAGTCAGCCCTTAGAGTGTTTTGCTAGCCCAGTTTCGTTTCTGATGGCTTGTGTAATGTGTTTCTGCTGTTGCTTGGTCTGACAATATCTTCAGGAAACATTCCTGTCAGAAATGTTCTGATGTGTTTCTCCTCTTTATATGTTACATATGACATTTTTAAAAAAACACAAAGACATGTTCACAACACACAAACTAAAGCACACATAAATCAAAATTACACTAGACTTATGATTTGTGTGTGTGTGTGCATGTGTGTGTATCTTACGGTCAGGTTTGGTGGTAATCTTCAAGGGGGCGGAGCTCTCTCCTGGTCCCACGTCATTGTAAGCGATGACCCTGAAGCTGTAGCTCTCCTCTGGTTTCAGGTTGGAGACCGTCAGCTCCAAAGACTCCGGCTCTGACACGTTCACTGACCGCTCCCTGACACAGAAAACACAATGTCATGCATTTCATTGAGCACATATAACATTGTAGATTTTTTATTTTGAATATTTTATCACATTATTAAACTCACACATTATTCATATTCATGAGTTATTTAAATAAATACATTTTTTGTTGTTAGTTTTATTGTGAATATTTATTGAACACCATTTAAAAAAGAACTCAGTTGTTTTGTAACAGGACAGATAATCTGAGCTGTAATCAGATGTAATCTGTGTAATCCCACAGTGACTGTGGCTAATCCTCAGATTACAGCACCTCTGCAGCCTCTCAGGCCTCAACTAATCACTGAATCACTTAAGAGACAGCTGTTAATGTTTCCACTGCACATCAAGCACACACTGTGGCTCTCTCTGCTCAGTTCACTGTGAAAGTATCTGACAGAACACATCCTTGGAATAATTTTCATCCTAAATATCGGAGACATTTTGTAAAATCCTGCCATAAGCTTGATCTTGGTGGAATTTTACTCTGCTTTGATGCAAATTGATTGCAACATTTCTGTGTTGACTCACTGCAGTTTCTTGTCTTGAATATATTCTGTGAGAAGCACAAAAGAACACAAACACTGTTTGGATTCCACATCGCAACTGATCATTAATTCTGACAGAAGGGAGCATGAAACTGTACAAATTATTTAAAAAACAGTGGAGAGAAATTCTGTTCCCACTTCAGAAATTATTGCTGCCAGGGAGCCAGCGAGAGCAGTTTAAAATGAGCAACAAGCAACATGAATTAATCACAATTACCACTGGCAAGTAGGTTCAACATGCATGTCAGCTCATTTTAAAAGAGTGTTATTCTTAAAGGAGAAGCTCTGTATCTGTGAAATGTTCATACAACTCAATGTGTTTTAAAAAACACCTTTGTTGTGCTATCAGGTACTTATTTTAAGTGAATATTCTGTAATATATTCTGATACTTTCTTTTCAATGAAATGTCAATTGTCTTGTAATTATCATAAACAACCTTCTTGGTGTTTCTCCTGCAGGTGAATATGTGTTTTGGTGTGCAGCTTACATGTCAGCTGGCTCTCTTGGGTTAGGTTAACAGGAAAAATGGAACATGCAAGATGTTTCTTTATACATTGTCACAATAATGATACATTTTGGAAAGAATGCTAAATAAGGAAAAATCATCTGTTAGACCATTTTATAGAAACATTCAGGCAGACAACATCCTCTTCCTTCAAAAAGGTTAAGTCTTCCTCTTCTTTGTGTCTTCCTGATGGTTAGCTGTTTCATGTATCTTGTTAGCTAAACAGCTTGTCAACAATCTGTCTGACATTCAGCTTTTCTGTTGACATTTGCGTTGGGATTGCCATGTTGAAATAAAAAATTACAGATTTTAAATAATTTGATGCTTCATTGAATGTATTCGGGTGAACGATGTCTTTTATACGTCTGTTCTCAGATCAATCACCCGTAAGTCACACACCGCCAGCTATTTGACTCATTTTGGAGAAAATGGATCATATTTTATGGATTTTATGTGATTTACAGAGTGCCCTGATGGACAGTGAAGTAAACTGCTGCCAACCGTAGATGCAGTTAGCTAATGTTAACTCAGTTTGTTAGCCGTACTGCCTGGATTGTGAGCACAGAGAAAGAAGAAAGAAAGAAAGAAAGAAATTCTTCAGTTAATGTGGTCAGGCAGCTTTGTTACTGGGTTGGTTAGTTTAAGAGGTTTTAAGAGGTTCATTCATTCATAAACATATACATAAACTCGCCCAAGGGTCTTTTATTCTTTAACCACCTCCCCCCATGAACCCTTTAAACCATACAACAATCCACCTGAAGACCCTTTGACACTAACCCCATTCAAAGAATTTGGAGATGATTTTTTTCCAGATTGGTTGCTATGACAACTGTCAGACTAAATTAGAGATATCAGACTTAAAAAAGCTTCACTTTATCCTGCTGTGTGTTATGCCTAGATTACCTCTACAACGGGACGCTCTATTTAACAGTTGCAAAAGTATTATCCATCGTTACATTGATATTTATATTCATCTGTGACTGTTCTGCTGTTTTGCATTTGGAAGAAAACTAGATCCAACATAAATCAAACAGCTTGAAAAGGAAAATATGGTGCAATTTTATGGATATTTTGTCAAGATGTTACCGCAATTTTCTCCAGACTGTAAATATCCACACAGATTTCAAGCCATTCATCAACATATCACCCTCTGGACCAAAAGTGTTGGACAGACAAACTGAGCAACACATCAAGCAATACCATCATTATCATCATCGAGCAGCAGCAGCAGAGAGACACAAAGGTTAAAGAAAACACAAAAGGGCAGTGCAGTTCTCAGGGTTTATGAATCTATATTTTTCCTGTGAGCTGCTAAGTAAAAAAGCAGAAAGACTGAGCTGGATACTGAGTTAACCAGCGGGTCTGTTTCTGTCACACAGTGTGAATTCTCTTTGCCCTTCAGAGGCCGCAGTCAGAGGTCATTCAGTCCATTCAACAAGAAATAATTCACAGACAGACACACATTGTTCTTTGTATGCTTATGTTTGCTTACAGAAGTTGCACTTAGATATCACTCGTGTGGCTACTGTAGCAGGTAACTTTGTAGATTTTTGTAAAATCCTCCATTATATCCAGCCATGCTAGAGATCAAAGGTTGATTGATATTAAAGGCCAATATAATAACAATATTGTTAACAATTTGGAGCATGAAAATCCAACAGTGGATTAATTCAGAAGGCTGACATTATGTTCTGTTATTCAGCAGTGAACCCTACAAAGACACTTGTCAGTACATGGTCCGTGGTCAACCAGGTGTTTCAAAAGGGACCAGCAGACATAAGAAGCACAACATACAGTGAAATCAGTGCTGGATACTAAACTCACAGTCGAACTAACAATGAGCTGTGTGATTCTCCCACATCTCCAGTTCTCCCTCCGGTAGTCCTGCCAGTGTGCTGCTCTCTGCTTCAGACTTTTTTGTAATGTACCACCCCATATCACTAGTGAAGGCTACTATCTGAGCCAAGTTCTGCCAATCACAATAGTTTATAAAATGTCCAATCAGCAAAACCAAAAATCTAACCTTGACCTGTACTAGACACACAAAATACATGCAAAACTATCTTTCCCATTAGCCTCAGGTGCACTTTGCTATGTGCTCAGCTGTGTTCAATGCTAATTAGCCAATATTAGCATGCATCACACCTGCTTTCTAACATTAGCATTTAGCTGAAAGCCTGGTCTCATTCTGCATAAACCTTTTAAAATTCTTGGCTTTTACAGTGTCTGCTCGTGGCATCTAAAGTACTGAGGTCCGGAAAAAAGTCATTTGCAAGTCTGTGACAGGACACAGGACCTGCTCTTTACCCACCCACCATCTCAACCTTCACACCTTTACTTTTTGTAAATTGTGAGGCGTGGATCAATGTAGGGGTGCTGCGCTTCTTTAAGGACCGGCTCAGACCCACTGTGAGGTCTGAGAGGCCTCTGCAGTGTTCGTCTGCTGAGATGAATCTGCAGTCTACAGATCCACAGAGGCTGAGGCCATTGAAAACCAACAGCTGGTCCAGTCATGTTAAATGGCTTGAAAATATTCTCCTGTCACAGGCTGTAGGCTGTGTACACCTGTGCAGCACCTGTGCACCTTTGTGGACTGACAGCATGAATTTGTAAGAACACTTGTACTCGTGTTCACTGCTAACTGGGTCCAGAGCGTCATTATCTGTGTAAATCAAGTAAACTTAATCAAAGGGTGCTGCTGTAGGTACCGGCTCTGCCTACAGACGGCACCACTTTTGCTAACATCTCTATTGAGAGGTGCACATGCTCAGTATAGTCAGACAGGACGTGTGGATTGGACATTGCAGCCAATCACAGTCAGACTAAACACATCTGGTACCTATACTGGCTGCTACATGGTGTTAACATTAAAATCTGCAATGTTTATTACTGTCTTTGTGACGTCATCTTTTGTGATTGGTGGAACCCTTTTATTGCAGGAAATAAAATCAGATAAAATAAATTTTGAAGAGAGTAAAATACGCTCACATCACATGTCTGTGTTCTGCTCCATGCTGTGATGTTTTATGTGATAAAAATGCAAATATTTGAATCATTTTGTTCATAAAAACTGTCCTAAAATAGATACTGACATACAAAAATTATCACATTTATTAGAACCCATCATATTGTGAAAATAATAATAAATATGATGACATGCCTACCCGAGGCATATCATAATATAGAGTAGAGTTTTGACTTAAACTCATCTTTTCCATCAAATTCTTTGTGCTCTTCTTCTCTCCCCTTTGTTCTCTCTGGATCTCTCATCATATTTATCTATTTTATAGTCAATACATTTCCTGGAAGTCATTACAACTGACAACAATTTCATCCACACGCTTGCCTTTTACCAACTCTCTCTCTCCTGTAATCTTTCACTGTTTTCCCTCTCTGTCTCCCCTGTCCTTCCCTCCCTCCCTGCTCTCATTTTCTCATTTTCTCTTAGTGCTGAAAAAAACATCTCTGTATTTCTGTCTAAGTCATTAGAACTGACAAAAGCCTCTGCCTCTGCTCCTTCTGTAAGTCATTAGGACTGACAGAATCTCTCTTTTGTATCGTTTCATGATGAAACTTCAGCATCTCCTTTTTTTTGGTCCATTGTACCGTTCAGAGGCCTAAAGCAGTGCAGGCCGGTCGCTCCCTGAGGTAACAAAGCTTAAAAGCCTGGATGTGAAAGCCTTCAGCTGGAGCCCTGACTGCCAGAGGTTACCATTTAACATCAGCGGGGGACTCGCCAATATGTCACACAGAGCTTTTTCGAGTAAATGCTGCTGTGGTCAAAGGAAAGAAATGTTGTCTTTGACATACTGTTAGTACACAACCATGTGGCTCTATGGTAATGTCGGTCTGTGGGTGGGCCAGCAACCATCGGATAGATTGTCATGAAATGGACAATGACAACACTCCACTCTGAAGCCCATTTAAAATGAATTGCATCACACCACAATGTTTTATTAACCTGTTCAAGTGCACTGAATCTCTCTGCTAATCACATTGTTAAATACCTAAATAAATAAAATTAAAGCCATTCCCATCAGCCTTAGCTGCCCTCTGTGTTTACTGTTTACTAGCAAATGTTAGCATGCTAAAACACTAAACTAGGATTGCTGGACATCCATGTGTTAGCGTTGTTATTCTGAGCATATTAGCATCTTGATTATGTGGTGACACTGCTGTGCCTACATACAGCTGCTGGTTACTGGCAAACTGGGTATCTGTGGCAAACAAATGAAGTTAATGCCAATACTAATGCCAAACGAATGTCCTACTGCTGCAGCGTCACACTGGGAGTGTCTAACTGACTTGTCTTTGTCAGTGAACCGCCATTGTTCTTTAAAAAACGTGTCTCCAAAAGACTTTGAAATATTGCAATGAATATGAATATTGCAATAGAGCGATGAAACAAGAGCAGCCACAGTGAGCTGAGCTTTTCTTACATTAACCAGCTACTTGAACTTTTCCTCTCACAGAATGGTGTAAAAAGTTCTGACTTCTTTAATAAAACAATAAACAAGTTTGTTTTTATGACCCCAGAATTATGTGACCTGTAAGATTAACCAGGTGTCAACATGCATAATGATGGTGTTACAACATAACAGTGTCAAAACTGTTTATTACTATCCTTATCAAACAGTGATGTTTCCAGAATTACAGATTACCCATCAGTCCTCAGTGAGCTGCCTCCTTACTGAGATCTGAGAGCATTTTCTAGTTGAGTGTGTAGTTTGTAGTTATGTAGAGTCTGATCACACCGTAATCGTGTATGTATAGTTAATGATATAAAATAACATACATTTTGCGAAAAGTGATAACATTAACCAATAATAGGCTAATTAGGCCTAAATTCCTCATGTTTGAACGTCCAGCCCCCGCAGTGTCTGCTTAGACAAATTCTGGCCCTTCGACAAATTTCAGATCCCTGCTGCAGAGCATGAATTCAAAGACGGCCAGCAAAAAAAAAAAAAAAGATTTTTAGTTGATAATTCTAGTGCTCATTTCACTGGTTCTTCATCAGTGCTGTGGGTCCTGTGTTCAAGCAGAGGTCAACTCCACAGACTGACATAGAAAAACTGTTTGCATGTGGTCATCACAGGTCAACACAAAGCCACAATGTGGCTTTCATCACAACCAACACAGAGCTTAAAAACACATTTACTTATGCTCTTCAGCGCACGTGGGCCAATAAATTTTAAGTCTAAGAGTATATTCAGACATCTGGCACTATGGAAAATCGCTGCAGGATTGTCCAGCTGTATATTGGGAAGTTACGGGAAGTGATTAACCGGCTTTATAGATGCTGGTGCTCCCTCACTCCCATTCACTGTCTATGTGTTTTGACCAAAACTTCTTTGTGACACTATTTTGCAGCGTAAATTGCGAGCCAGAGTCAGGTTTAGAAGCTGGTTCATGAACTAAACAAAGTCAGAACACAACAGGTAGAGTTTCAGAGTTTAGTCCATGAGGGTGGAGGAGTTTGACCAGTCTGATCGTCTGATTGGCTGCCACAGCGTGACGTTGGACTGCGTTTCTTCGCTGCAGTGCTGGATCCTGTCTGAATGTACCTCCTGAAATAATGATGCCTTGACATCAAACTGTCTGCCGGCTGTGAGAATTTTAACTAAAGAGAGAAAAAAGTACGTACATTCAGAATGTGTAACCAACTGGAGAAGAAGAAAAAGTCCCATCTTACCTCTCGACTCCATCCTGGGAGTAATAAATGCCGTAGGTCTGCACAGCTCCTCCCGTCTCCTCTGGGGGGCTCCAGCTGAGTCGGACAAATCGGCTGGACACTAGGACAGGGACCAAGTCGCGGGGGGCAGAGGGGAGAGCAACGCCTGGGCTGGGGGACACTGGTGGGGGATCAGAGGAGGAGGAGTAAGTCAAGGGGGTGCCAGAAGGAGCAGGAGGAGCAGGAGGGGGTCGAAGAGGAGGAGGGGGAGGTGTGTGGGCGGGTCTATACTGAGCGGGCGTGGCCTCTGTTAGCGGTTCATCCAGTGGGGAGAGGGAGGGAGGTGGGAGGAAGGGAGGAGAAGCAGGGACGGGGGAGGAGGAGGTGCAGGAGGTGAGCAAGGAGGCGGAGCAAAGAAAAAACGAAGAGGAGCAAATGACAGATGAGATGAGCAGATAAGGAACGGAAGAGACGTGGAAGAGACAAGAAGGAAGAAAAGGAGGAAGAAGAGTGGTAAAGAAGATCACAGGCAGGAAGAAAAAGCGGCAGAGCATCTGAAGAGCTGAGTCATCAATCAATCAACAGGTATCAATAATGTGAAAGTAAGGATGGCTGCCTGCTGTCAAAGACATCAGAGCTCAGGATAATGTGGTCTCATTCATGACTGACAGCTCTGCTGGCTTAATGGACTCTAAAATTAGGATTTTGTTCCTGTGAGGAGTCGATGGACGGGTTTAATAGATGAGTCATGTGACACCTGTTCGATTCTCTATCCCGAGGAAGAACGTGAGCAAGTTAGAGACGAAGCTGAGAGACGTGGGCGACAGATCCTGATTATCTGTAATGATCTAGAACCAATACTGGTGAGATCTGATCACAGGCCGACTGGAAGTGTTCTTCTTATATCTTGAGCCCACATTGTGATTAGATCTTAATGTGTACATTAGGTAGGCGAAACTGCCTGACTTTACTGAAAATGCAATTTTGTGACTAGGGTGACTATGGAATTTTAAAGTTGAAAACTTTCCATGGGAATTGATGGGAATTTATAGGAATAAACATGGCTAAACCAGGAATTTTCAAAGTTGAAGGTTGAAGCCCTTAACAGGGAACTTAAATATCATTGAGGAAAATATATTTTAGCATAATCTTGACTAAAACCAGACTTCATGCGGTTAAACTTGAATATCTGCTATCACGTGCACATAGCAGACTGCTTACTGCAGGGCTATTGAGGCCACGCCCCCTACATGCACAGGTGATTTCTGTACCTGGACCACACTTTAGAGCCCAGAGCACACAGAGACTATTGAAGACACACATTTGAGCTTGTGGACTACATCATTGTTCAATAAAATAATTCAAACCTGATAAAGTTCTACTTACAAATAAATCTGTTGAAATGTTTTTGAATTGTTCTATTTTGCATGTCTGGCCGTAAGTTCCCATACATTACAAAATTCCCATGGTATCAAATTTGGAATATTTCCCATGGGAATAGGTCCCACAGAAAGTTACTAGAAACTTTCCACCCCTTTGCAACCCTACTTGTGACCCATTGGCTATCATCTGAAGATGATTTTTATTTTTTATAAGCTTTTTTTTCAATCATTGTTGATAGAACATTTTTCGCGTGTTTAAAATACTTTTATTAAAAGCAGCAATATCTTAGAGGCTGCACTGTTTAAGGTAGTGAATGTTATAAGAAATAACACTGACTTGAATAAGCGTTCAGTCCTACTTTGGTTAGGTCAGTGCAATCTGGGTTTGGGTCTCAGGAATGGTTTGGGTCATTTCTGACCAGCTGGGAGTTTGTGAGGGTTTCTGTGTGAAAATATAAAATGTAACCCGTGGAGTCCCACAAGGTTCCACTTTAGGTCCAGTCCCTTTTAGCCTTTATATAAACGTTTGGGGATCTCATCAGAAAGCATAACATTATGAGTTTTCAGTATGACAGAGTGAGTGAGCATTCATAAGCCCTGGTATTATTGCTGCTTTTAGGTTCACCTAAAAATAATGCAGCTATCATTAATGTTATTGTTTCCACCTACGCCTTTCCTTTCCGTTACCCGTTTTCTGGAGATCCACTGGCTATACTGGAGAGTCTAAAAAAACTGGCTGTTAGTCTATGATGCTGAATACTCATCAGATGATAGCCAGTGGGTTCTGATGGGTGTGTCATGCCTTAACTTTAGCTCAGCTACCCCCATTAGTAACCAAGAATCTCCTCATGGGCTCTACTTTTCTTTTCATTTATAAAAGAAGAGCTCATCTATGAATGTGTTGTGTTCATGGTGGACTCATCTGTAAACCACAAATCATTTTTCATTTGTCATGACTTCACATTACATCACAAACTACAAACATGGAGACTAGCAGTCTGGTCACAGAGCAGAAATGCATTGTGTGTTGTTTAAGATGAAAATGTTCAGATCTGTACAGTTCTTTGTAGTGCTTCAAACACTGATGAAAAACAAGGAAAAAGAATGAAAATGAAAACAGAATGAAAAATGCTGCTCTGTATTCCTGGCGTGCTGGTCCAATCCCTTTTAAGTTGCCAGTATTTTATAGTTTGGTTGTTGTTCACCTTGTGTTGAAGTATTGGTCAGTATTGGTCTCAACTTTTCATTTCTTCAGCAAGAATTCAGTCCCAATATTCTAAAACCTTAAACTACATGAAAGGTGTCATGGCTGACTGCCCACTAAGTGTAATCTCTTGTACTTTCCACAGCATCACATCTGCTCCACACACTCTTGTTTTTGTTCTAGAGCTGATTACGATGACAATGATAATAAATGTTTTATGATTGACATTCAAACTGACTAACAACAAACACTGCACACATGAGTCTTTTGCTTCCTTCCTTTGTTTACTTCTTCCTCTCTGCCTGTTTTGTTCCTTCGATTGACCTCATTAAGAACTGCTTTGACAGTGACTGACAGCGCATACAGCCAATAAGAGCAGAGCTTTAAAGAGCCTAATTGGACAATACTCATTTTGACAAATCTGAACATCCAAACAGTGTGAACTTGTGAGAACTTGTAAGATGTAACCGGAACAACCCCGTAATTACACTTCCGCAAACTTGTACACCTGTTATCCTCACTGAAATGTGTTTACAATCAAACTAAATCTAATATCATAGACTGCCTCTATTAATTTTCATGTCTCTATTTTCACTGGAGCGTGGCGATATCTAGACACAGAAGGAGCCAAAAATACACAGAGCTAAAGCACTACTGTACAAGTAGCCAATAAGAAAAAAACAAGAACTCCAATTTTACCATCAAACAAGCCAATGTGGCAGCAACAAACATCATATCCTGACTTAATAATAACATAATATGTTATGTTAGCAAAAGCACAGTGAGGCGTTTGGACTTTGCTAAATGAGAATGTTGAATTATACCTGATGTAATAAGCGCACAGGAAGTCCACACAAGAACAAGAACACTGTTCACTGAAAGAGTGTGTATATATGTGTGTTCTCACCAATCATACTGCTGGAGCACCATAGCAGAAAACAGCAATAATCAATGTACCACACACACACGCGCACAGACACACATACACCACAGGAGTGGTTAATTTTTTAGTGTTGAATGTGTGTGTATGTGTGTGTGTGTGTACTTAAAAGCAGCAAACAAATTTCTGTTTTTCTTCACAGAAATGATTCAAGTCTGAGAGACAGATCTTTTTTTTTTTGTTTTTGCATACACCATATTTAGAAGCAATTATCTAAAAAAGACTGAAGAGGATCACACATTCTGATATCTATATGTTATATTTCTGGTGTCATTGTGGATGGACAAAAATAATAAGCCTGAATTTATCTGCAAACTGAATTTAAACAATCAAAATGAATCTAATCTGATGGGATTTTGAGTAGTTTGTGTTATTGTTTTCATATTAACTAAACTGTCACATTGTATGTATACAGTTAGCACATACTGTATGGTTCAAAACAAACATTAATGGGAAACATTACATTGACATACACCGTCTCCATTGAAAGGTCCTTTGTAGTGGAGACATAAATTAAAACTTCAACCAATCAAGATGTCTGAGATCATTTTTTAAGTTAAAAAAGTAAAGGCATACCAAATAAAATGTTTGACCCCATATGGGATGAATAAGCACTGTAAAAGAATATTTAGGTATGAGCATCAAGTGCAGTGATACAAAAGTGTCAGAGCTCAGCTGTTAGCCTGTGAGAAAGCCTGATCTGTAAACACATATATATTTAACTCTGAATAACATTTGTTTAGATAGTAGGCAAACTGGAAATGTCTTAAAGATGATGTATACTGTATACATCATAATACAATCATAATGTCAAGACACTTTACATGTAGAGTAAGAACACCTGAAGACACACAGATACACTGCATCTAAGTAACATTTATTTCGATCATAGGAGGAACCGGAGCAACCCGGAGAAACCCTGTCATTCTATGACATTCTAAGCTACATTTTTTTAGATCCTAGGTAAAACAGTTAGTTTAAGTAAGTAAGTAAACCTTAGAATCATAGGCAAACCGGAGCAACCCGGAGAAAACCTTTTTAAAGAAAACATTTACATGACAGATTACAGACATTCTAAACTACATTTTTTTAGATCCTAGGTAAAACAGTTGTAAGTAAACCTTAGAATCGTAGGCGAACCGGAGCAACCCGGAGAAAACCTTTTTAAAGAAAACATTTACATGACAGATTACAGACATTCTAAACTACATTTTTTTTAGATCCTAGGTAAAACAGTTGTAAATAAACCTTAGAATCGTAGGCGAACCGGAGCAACCCGGAGAAAACCTAAGTTAAACTATTTACATAACTATTTACATGGAGTACGTCTAAACCAAATTTCCACCATGAGCAAGCACTTGGCGACAGTGGCAAGGAAAAACTTCCTTTTAGGAGGCAGAAACCTCGGGCAGAACCAGGCTCATGGTGGACGGTCATCTGCCATGACCGGTTTGGTTTAGACGGAGAGAGAGTTAGGGAGGTTGAGGGGGGGTGTTGACAACTGGCTTCCTGTTCCAGCTGAAGTAGTTTTGGACAGTGTTCTTTATTCTGCTAAAGAAACACCACACTGCCTGTCCATATCCACCGTTGTCCACTAGCTGGTCCTCCAACATGTTCTGGATGTTTTCGGTCTCCTCTGTGTTCTCTGTGCTGCCCTCCACGTCAGCTGGTCCATAATCCATTGCATTAACGCATGAAGCATCTGCTGAGGAACTTGATGTGATGTTGAAGAAGGGGTGGCGCAGCACCTCCCGGGGTTTTATACGTATATCTGGATCCAATTGCATCATCCTCTTTATGAGATCCACCAAGAGTTGCTGATGAGACCTCTGTCTTTCCTCCGTCATGAAATGGATGAGGGCATCCAGGTTGTCCAGCCTGAATGACCTTGTCTCCTCAGCATAGAACCCTGTTTGTTCAGCAAAGGCCTCAGGGGATTTAAATGTCCAATGCTGTTCACCATTTGTCTGGTCTCTATCAAAATAATAACCAGTCCCCAATCCACGGTCCAGTACATCATCTGATGGCTGTCCTTGTGTTTCAAAAATATAACGCAACACATCGTAGTCTGTGTTACCAGGGTACAGGGGGCACCCTGTGGACAGCTCTGCAGCTGTGATGCCCAGAGACCACATATCGATAGCATCGTTAAAGGGGAGGTGAAGCATCACCTCCGGTGCCCTGTACCAAAGGGTTTGTACGCAGGTACCAGGTTTAGCTGCACCTATTGGATGTGCCAGGCCAAAGTCAATTAGCCGGACCTGAAGCGGTGTCTGATGGCGGTCAACGATCATAACATTGTCCGGTTTCAGATCTGCGTGAACTAGGCCTATTGACGTCAGGTGGGACAGGGCTGTGGCCAGCTGTGCGATAACTGGCCTCAGTTCGGTTGTTGTGAGGCCCTTGAAGTTCCTGTCTTTCAAGTATGAATACAGGTTTTGGTCCAGCAGATCAAATTTGAGACAGATCCTGTCTTTATCAAAGAAGAACCCGTTCCACCTGACAATGTTGCAGGTGTCGGGGTTCAAGCTTCGCAGTCGCTTTAAGATACAAATCTCAAGCTTGGCTTGCCGGACAATCTCAGGACTGTTTTTATTTACTTTGATCGCCTCTTGCTTGTTTGTTTTGAGGTTGCGGCATTTTGTAACAAACCCAAAGCCTCCCTCGCCAAGGAAGGACTCTACCTCATGAAAGTGTCCGAGAGTGGTCCCTTGGTAAATTTCAAGCTCGTCTGTGCAGTAGAAGAAAAGCAGAGAAAGGATAAGGTTACGACATGAAGACAACGGAGCATAACAAAGTCTAAAGTCAAAAATATAACATTCTCATAACCAAGACACTTTCAGGTTGTCACACTGACAACAGCTCTATTAAACTCTTTGAGCCGATCCCTTTAATGTGAAGTTTACATGAAATTCATTTCAACTATCAACTATTACAACTATTTCAACTATTTAACTATAGACCCTTACACATAATTAAACATCTTAGTAACTACTGTAAAGATGAAACATTGAACCACTCATGGTGGTTACACAGAAATAAATCAGAAAATTTTACTCACTGGCTGTGTAGTTCTCCTCCATGCTGAAGTAGGAAATGATCTTTCTCCTGAGGTGTTAAAAAAATGTGAAAGAAGAAATTTTCCTTGCACTTGTTCTTATCAAACGTCACGTCTTGTCGCGATGAAGGTCTGATTTGCATCAATGTCCTCTGTGAGTCTCTGCACTTTAAATATAAAATCTAAGATCATAGGATCTAGATCAAAGATGATGTCCCGATGATGTCACATGTCATGTGACCTCATCGGGTTCCATTCTGTTCTGCTCCTCCCAGCTGGACCAATCAAATCACTTGTTGTTGTGAGGTGCAAAAGGCTACTGTGGCCACATGTAAACAACAACAGTATTCAGGAAAACACCTCAACCCTCTCATTCATTTCAATGAGATCCGAGTGTTGAGCAGCCAATGCGGAATTACTGTGAATCATACTTAAGCACAATATATGATAGCTGACCTACTCTGTTCATTAAGTGCAGCTGTCAGTTAAAATCTACGGCCTACATATTACTTTTTCATTGTACATGCATTGCATGTTTGGTGGCCATTGTACTGTAGTTTTTCCTTCATACCAGCCACTAGATGCCATTAAATCCATCCAACACACTGGGCCCTTATGCACCCCTTGGTCCATTTTTCAATTAAAAATACTCTATATAATAATATACATTTTTGAGCGTACTCTAATTTCAGCATGAAACAGTGTTTTATATGTGACTAGCTTGTCAATCTTGGCCTGAAATTTTTTTTCAATTATCCATCATATGACGTCATTTTCGGGCAGCACGGTGGAGCAGTGGTTAGCACTGTCGCCTCACAGCAAGAAAGCTGAACCTCAGCCTTTTGTCTGGAGTTTGAATAATCTTGAATAATTCTCTCTGGGTACTACACCTTCTTCCTACAGTCCAAAGACATGCACATAATAGGTTAATTGGTGACTCTAAACTGGCTGTAGGTGTGAATGGGAATGGGAATGTCTATATGCCCTGTGATAGGCTGACGAATAGTCCAGGGTGTACCCCAATTCTTGCCCAAAATCAGTTGGGATAGGCTCCAGTCCCACTATGACCCTGATGAGGATAAGCGGTTACAGAAAATGGATGGATGACGTCATTTCCCAATATATGACTGAGAGCTCCATTATATACTCTTTCATTGAGGCCTTTTTCTGTTGCATTTCTGAGTTTTGCTTGCAAACAGGATTCATGATTGCAACCAAGATGGTGTGTTGGTATTGCTGCGAAAGCGAGGTATGAATGTGTATGTGTGTGTGTTATATGAATAAGGTTTAGAGATAAAGGTGTACCCAACTTTAAAATGAGTTTAGGTGTGTGTGTGTGTGTGTGTGTGTGTGAAGGGGGTAATTATGGGGCGATCTTATCCAGATCTCATCACCTTTCTTCACATCTCCTCTCCTCTCCTCTCCTCCTCCATCATGAGCTGAGAGATATCCAATTTATCCCCAGGTCCAAAGGTCGTGACTCCCCACAGAGTCTTTAAATGCTTTTGTCTGTCTGTACATGTCAATAAAGCATCACTGAACACACACACACAAACACACACACATATATATATATTTACACTTCATGATGTGATGAAAAGAAATACAGGTGGGGGGAGAAGGAGAAAGAAGGAGGAGTGAGGAGGAGGCGGAGGAGGAGATGTCAAGGAAACTGAGAGAAATAGAAGGAGAGAAGAGACAAAAAGAGGAGTAGATGGAAACAGAGGAGTGTTAACACACCTCTTCTCATCTCTGCGAGATGAGATTTCGGGGGTGTGAAGGGCGGATTCGTTCCTGCTCGGTGACCCGGCCGAAAACGCAGAGCCGGCGCTGAGCAGTAAAGCGTCACTTTCTACCGAAAATAGACGGGTAGGGTAAATAATAGAGTCAGACACCAAAGAAGAAGAGCTGGAAAACAATCTGAATAAGTGCTGAAAATTACACTGCAGTCTGCCCGACGACAGATGATACCTGCGCTTACACACACATACACACACACAAATGAACACAGCCTCGACATTTTTTCCATCACTCCGTTCATTTTCTACAAGCTGCTCTGCATTTATATTGTTTCTGCTGCCTGAATGATCTTTAGGAGAGTTTGGTTTCAGCAGAGATATGTGATTTTTTTGTTTGTTTGTCTGTGTTATTTTAATAAATAAAAAAAATAAAACTATACACTAGAGAATTGTAAATAACATTGAATGACATTCAGAATATGTCGACCCCCAGACAACAGCAGAAACTATATATTTGGGAAAAAAAAAACCTGAATGTACTTTTAGATTTATTATTATATATCATTTATTATTTTGATGAATAACCCTCCACCTTTCACCTGAAAACATTACAGTTACATTAAAGCATGTCTGGGATAAACAGAGAAGAGAATAAAGGCACTTAGAGTATAAAAATATCTGTGTATTCAACCTTTTAATGGAGTTTCATATAAAAAAAGAAACATGGCATTGAGTTTGAAAATAAGTTCAAAATAACAAACATTTTATAAAGCCATGATAATGTAGATTGAGGTCTTCATCCAAAAGTTGAGCCGGACTACATCTTCTAGGAGATGTACAGTGAACCCTCGTTTATCGCGGGAGTTACGTTCCAAAAATAACCCGCGATACACGAAATCCGCGAAGTAGTGAGCTTTATTTTTTTGCTATATACTGTACTATGGAATGAAACAAAAAATCAAAACCCGTTTTCAGGCCCAAGATTTGTTTAAGAAATACAAATACAGTACAGTATAAACGTTTCTTATATTATTTTCCTCCTTCTTTATGTAATGAACCGCAGATTCATTTATTCCGTAATGACGCAACATAACTTTTGCCTGTCGGTGCAGAACGTTTCTTCGACTTTGTGGGTTTCGTCACAGAGAAAAATTGCAAATGTAAATTTGGCAGAAACGAAACAAAAACTGTTGGCATGGGTCTAAGTGAAGAAACAAACAATTTAAATCCCCTGAGCCAATGAGGCGCTGTAAAAAAACCTGTAAAAAAAAAATCCACGAAGCAGCAAAGCTGCGATAGGTGAACCGCGTTATAGCGAGGGTTCACTGTAGTCCATCATCATCCATTCTGATGGTCAGCTGATCTAATGTGTTTATTGTACACCTCTTCATATCAAAGGGTAGTCCATGAAATATATCTCACCTACAACTGCTAACTGCTAACTGTTGCTGTATGCTAACTTCTATGTGCTAACTGCTAATTCTGCTGGCAGGAGATGCTGCTTATTGCATATAAGAGTAATTGTTGCTGTTTGTGTTTGAGGGAGTGAGAGAGCTTTGGTTGAGAGACACAGACAGTGAATGAGAGTGAGCGAGCGCCGGCCTTGATAAAGCCGGTTAATCAGAGGCATAAAAAGTTATTTCCTGGTTGTTTCACAGCGGTTAGGTTCAGCGGATATAGACATGCCCCCAGCAGCCTGCCTCAGCCCGCCTCACCCCCCAACCTGTCGCGCAACCTGATCCTGTCTGAAAGCACGCTAACTGCTAACTGCTCACCATTAACACCTACTGGTGTTACAGTCTCTTACTGCTGCTGCCAGCATTTTACTAATTAGTCTGTTTATCTGAATGCTGAGTTTGTTTTGCTGCTTTATGCTAACAGGTGCTGCTGAGTGCTGATAGCAGGCAGCGTTACAGAAGAGAGTGTCTGTTGTACATACGGAAAAACAAGTTCAACTTTGCACTCAAGAGCTTCAATATACTAATACATATCTCACTGTCTGCGGTACAAATACAGGATACATTAAGAGGGACCTCAGAAGTCTCCCTCTGTTATCATTTTGCCCATAAATATTCTCCATATCCCTCCGTGCCTCGCCCTCTCTCTCTCTCTCTCTCAGCCTCTATTTATGCAGAAGAAGAAGAAGACTGCTGAGCTCGTTCACTCGCTTCAGCGTCACATCCATGCCAGCTCGCCCTCTCTCTTTCTCTCTCTCTCTGCACTCAATTTCAGGGCTCATTTCAGCCAGCTGCCGTTAAAAATGCCTGTACTACACACACCATGCACGCACGCACGCACACACACACACACACACACACACTAAAGATATGAGACATTTTGCTCACTCACCCACGATAGTGGAGATTTACAGGAATAAATACCCATTTTAGAGGAATTTAAAACTAGAGGGCAGAGAGGAGTGTGTGAGTGTGTGTGTGTGTGTGTGTGTGCTTGCACGTAGGTATGTGTGGATGTGCGTGAGTGTGTGTGTGTGCGTGTGTGTGTGTGTGTGTGTGTGTACTGTGTGCCCTGACTGGCCTGGATGTGGAAACTTTAATGGATGAAAGTTGAATAGAGGCACGTAGACACACAAACTAAACCCTGCAGGTCGACTGGTATAAACTACTCCTGTGACTCTTAATATTCTGTATTTTTATTATTTTCATGTATCTTGTAACCCGTATTGTGTCTGTATCAAGGCCCAGTCATACATCTCCATTATTGTCCAAAAATAATTATAATTATTCTAATTATTATTAATAGTCAAGAGAGACCCAAACGTGTAATTATCTGCTGAAAATAGTCCCTAATAAATGCATTATTTCCTCTGGTGTGAGCAGTGTTCTTCTAAAAATACAGTGACCGGCTGTTTTAGAAAATGCTAGGAAGAAGAAGAAAACTGAAAATGAGGACCAGTTTTTTGAAAATGAGGACTTGATAACAGCGCTAGACAGAAGGTAAAAATATGCTTAAGAAATAATACAATACGATAAAATAATGTTTTAAACTGGAGTGATATGAATAAATGTGTGTCCTCTTGTTTCAGTGAATGCCCAGTTACAATATGAAGTCGATTATGAGAGACATTTTTTGCTGTGTGATATTTTTTTTATAGAATAGAAAGCTTTTATTGTCATTGTACAACAGACATACTGTAAGCACAATGAATTTACAGGGGGCTTCAACGAGGTGCTGCTCCTAATATAGGTAATAGTATAAAACAGCATCAGTATAGACAATATAAACAATATATATGCAGATGCAATACTAAAAATATAGACGTACAAAAATATGTAGCGTATTCATAAAATGTGAATGTTGCATCTTGCTGGTGTTTTCATAGCAAATAGTAAGAGCAGGATGCTACATGACAGGATTATTGCACATTATTACACATTACTGCATGTGACACACAGGTAAGATTACTGTACTGCACAAGAGACTTGCATGTTGGGGGCCTGGTGTATGAGTGCATTCAGGATGGTGATGGCTTTTGGAAAGAGGAGTCTGTTTGTCTTAGCTTTAGTGTACCTTTAGTGTCTGTTATGGTTTATGAAAATTCTTTGTATCACATGCAGTTCATTTTATGATTTATATATGTTCATTTTTCCAGTTCTCGCAACATGACTGACCACACTGATGTGTAGCTAAATGCTCATGCTTAAAGGAGTATACAACATTATCTAAATATATCAAATTGGGGGAAAAGTGACGAGTGTATACAGAACTGTTGCCCAAAGTGTCAGTCCTGGCACAGTAGCAGCAGTCACGGTTGTCTCCATTTTTACAGACAGTGGTCTGTAAAAATCTGATGGCCTGCTTATAAAAACGTCTTCTTAAGTTTGGTCATGCACTCTGCCTGAGACAGCTTAGTAACATGTGACAGTATGAAACTTTAACACGATGATGATGATGATGATGATGGTGATCAAAACATCAGAGTAAATAATATTACACTTGTAACAGTAATAGTTTTTGTGCTCAGCTAAACATGTAAAAAATTCCCAGATTTACACTGCTACAGAAACTGAAGCTCACTGATTGGTAGTTTTTTTTGCTGCACAGCTCATGAAATACAAAGAGTTTTACATTTCTACGTGAGCACATGATCAGGACGTGACTAATTCAAACAGTTTGGGAGTTGTCGGAGGGAGGGAGGACTCAGATTTTCTGATATCTACGCTCACTTTATATCAGTTTCTGCACCGGACACGGCGGTGAAAGTGAGATAAATCTTCTGTGACTAAATGTCGGACTGTTCCTTTACTGTCCCTGAGGCGCTGTGTGTATGCAGTGTGTGCATGTGTTCTTATTTGTTGTGAAAGCTCTGTGTGTGTCTGTAGTTTGAAGGTTTTTCACGACAGTGTGTGTCTGTGTTTGCAGTAATTTACTGTGAAAGCATGTGTGTATACATTAATTTACTCTGAAAGCTGTGTGCTCTGTGGGTGTTGTGCGCTGACAGTTACACAATGTGAAAGCTGAATGTGTGTGTGCGTAATTTGCAGTAAAAGCTCAGTGCTATAGTGCAGTAATTCTAGGTGTCTTTCTGTTGTGCCACGTGGCTTTCTCTGGGTCTGTGGCCCTGATGTTATTAGTCTAAAAGCTGGAGACACAGGTCACACACTGGGCTGAGCTATAAGAGCGCCATAGGGGACAAAAAACCCTGAAGCACACTGAAGTGACCTCAGAGAGCTGACCTAACAGCCTGTCCAGCCTGTAATAATCAGTAGTTCTGAGTAATAATCCACACAGTAACAACACACACCTGTGATGTAGACACGCTACTTTTTTCTTTAAAACACATATCTCATCGCTATAAAGATAAGGGGCCACAAATTTCGCACCAGAAGCACTGAGTCTACAAGTCTGTTTGTAGTCTGAGTAATATTGACCAATCACGTGTGAGCGGGTTTTGGTTGCTACAGTCCGTGTGGAGAGCAAAAGAAGCAGAACACATTGGCCGAGATGCAATCTTGGAACCATCAGCTATCGTCTGAGGCTGATTTAGATTTTAATTGGCTTATTTTAAAATGAACCGTATTCCTATGTAGATATCTGTTTATAGAGATTAGCAGAAATTTGTCTGTCTCATCTTTCTCGAGTATCAAGTTATGAATCAAGCTGTGAAAAATCCCATTTAGCCGTTAGCCCCAAAAGCTAAATGGTCATCAGACAACAGCCGATGGATTCCGACACGCCACAACACCAGACTGCAGTGCACAGTGCAGGGACCAAATGTATCATGGGGATGTTGAAAAAAGAAGCCCTTTGGTTGTCAGGCAGATATAAAGTAATAGCTATTACTTATAAGATATAAGTAATAGCAGGTAGGATGCATAGGTGTCAGTGTCACATTTTCTGGACCAGAAGAACCGGCTGCAGTGAACATAACCCAGGCAGCAGTTATGTGTCCTCCAAAATGTACGTGAAAGTCGTTGTCACTGACAATGACATAAACCGCTGCAGACCCTCTGCATGTTCTAACACATCACTCTAACACAACACTTGAAGCCTTCACATCGTATCTCACTCATTTACATTTTAATAGCTCATATTTGGAATCATTTTACAGAATCCTGGACTGACTGCACCAGATAAAAATGAAACGTAGCAGAGAGTTGGAGTTCTTGGTTGGTCTGATCAAACTTTTGTAGAACACTTCTTTAGTAACACAGAGACTACTCCATATTCTGTGTTGTCACTAACTGAGCTGTGCATCAAATGTCTAGACTTAAAGATGTATTTATTACCTTTTTATTCATATCAACATATGGTGAGGACCAGTGTTGGGTGTCTGGGCACACAACTATTTAAACATTCACAGGACACTCCGGAAGCTTCGATTTCAACCCATGGACCTTTGCTACTTGTCTCGCTTTCAATTTTCTGTTTGTCTTCACCTGTTGCTATCTATTTCTGAGCCTGTAAAGGAGCGGGAGCTGCTGTTATCCAGGAATTATCCATTGCCATCTATAATGATTAGCATGGGCAGCAGTTGTTGACCTCAAGCTGGGGGTGTCCAGAAATGATCCACTACCTTGTAGAAATGCAAGTCATGGCCATGCAGGAATGATCCCCTGCCCCAATGAGCATGAAAAGCTGCTGTCCAGGGATTACTCACTGCCCTGTGTTAACAGGGCCAAGCTGCAGGTGTCCAGGGGTTATCCCCAGCCCTGTATAAATGAGCAAGAGCTGCCGTGAACAGACTTCCAGAGCTACAGAAGCTTAAGATTTTAAAAGATGAAATTTAAGAGCAAACCACAACGCTGTATGCATCCACATCAGAGCTATGAACCCAAACATGTTTGTGTGTAGCATTACAAAGCTAACACAAGCTAACTGTTCATCCTGTGCACAGCGTCTGGTGCTGAAGACGGAAATGATTTCATAAAACGCTTCCTTGACTTCTGCTTTCTTTGTACAGCAGCCACTCAATAACTGAAGAGGACGTACACACACACACACACACCTCAACACACACTTCCTCTTTCTTCCTCCTCCTGCTGAGTGATGATGAAGGGGCTGATGGGAAGGTGTTTCATCACAAAGGGGATCAATGTTGGAAGTGACAACACACACCCATATAAACACACACACACACACACACACAGCATGGTGACACATTTAGGCGTAGGCGGTGAGGTACAAACCTTCAACCTCTAACCAATCAATGGGCGAGGACACACACACATGCACGCACACAGACGCACACACAGACTATATGGATGACCTTCCACTTTCTCCGATCGATAAGAGGCCGACGTCGCAGAGACATCAGCACTATGAGAGAAGAGAAGATAAATATTTTCCTCCAGTCCTCCACCTCTTCTTCTCTTCTTTGTGGGTTTTTATGCAGAGCGATAGAGACACTGTAGGTTTGTAACGGCAGAGAGGGTAAGATTGATCGAGACATTTATTTCTAATCTCCTCTCTTTTTTAAAGTTTGATCACACTCCCGTGACAAGCCTCTGTTTAGATGTGCTGTTCTGCACTGATGTTTCACATTAAAAGTCTTCCAGCATTCTAAAGCCTCCATCTCTTCCTCCTGATATATTTTTAATGTGAAACAAGGTTTGATTTTCAGTGATGGCAGCCATCAGAAAAGAAACAAAGTGTTTGTGTTTGAAAGAGAGCCGCAGCTTGTGATGTGTGATGACAGATTCTCAGAAATCTGCTTAAAACAAGACGTGGGTTCTATATTGTTTAGATGTGTTAACACATATTCTGAAGCTGAACATTCATTCTGTTAATGTTTGCCAACATATTATCCATTCACATTTGTCTTTGTTTAGCACATGTCCTCAGCTCACACTCAGTTTGAGGTTGTTCTCACCGAGCGGAGCGCTTTGCCCACCAGACTGTGTTAACCCGATCAGATTTGGTCATTTTCCTTGGTGCCACTAAATATGTAAATATGCTACATAGTTCATTTGTTTTGCACAGGGTGTTTTATTTTGAAAGTCGACAAGATTCTCTGTGCTGTTTCTGTGTGTGATGGCATCTGAGGTGGGCTGCTCGCGGTGTCCATCAAAAACACTGCAGCAGCGTATTCCCCACGGAGCCGAGCAGAGACTCGCTTCTGGGACTGCGGTGGGTCCAGTGGGATTTGAAACATTGTCTATACACACAGTATGCATGTATAGACACACAGGACACGTCACATTTGCAGGTAAGTTTAGTGCATTACAGCAAACAGCAACCTCCAGCTCTTGGAGCCAATCTCTTGTAGCTTCCAGTGACTCAGATAAGATAAGATGAGAGAAGATGCTGGTGTTACAAACTGTGCAAACTGCCGGTCGTAAAAACAGAGAAAAGAGAAAGAAATTAACTGTGTAGCATATTTACACGTGTAGAAGCATGTTTAGAAGAACACACAACAAAAAAAGCAATACATAAAAGAAATCAACTAAAATGCATCACGTTACATCCTGACCTGTGTTTTAGTGAACCTCAACATCCAAACAGTCCAAACAACAGACGTCTTTGAGGAAAACAGAGAAGCGAATTTGTTTGCTATAACCACAAACCATGCTTGATCTGTGATGAGGCTCAAACGTGATTTGCGTACGTGAGTACAAAACTGTATGAAATCTGAAAAATAAGAAAAAATGAGACAGGAATTTATAGAAATGTACAAATCGTACGTGATAATCACTGCATATATAAGTATAGAACTCTTAAAGGTCAGAATGCTTTTTTTTTCTTTTACACAGAAGTACAGCATAAAGATGTATGTAAGCGGGCCTATCTGTGTCCTTTCCATTTAAATCACTGGAAAAAAGAATATATGTATGTTATCATGACCCGCTGCATCACCTCTGCATCACACACTGTGTCAATAAAGATGTTTCCATAAACACAACATGTGTTCACCACGAGTCCACAGGAAGCTGTGAGCGGTGGAGCCAGCAGACGTTGCGCCTCCTTTAGGAGAGCAGAGCGTGTGCTGACAGTGAAGTTACAGAGAGGAAGAAGAGGAAGTCTATTAAGGGCAAAGGCGTGCTAACATTAGCAGCTAACGTTACTCCCGGCCGAAGGGGAAAGTGTCAGCTGAGTGTGCTTTTCTTTTCAGGGACACACTCCCACACAGTGTTATTGAAAACATGAGATTCAGAGGGATGACACTAAAAATACCCAGCGAGCGGCGTTTAGTGGCAGCCCCCTCCTCCGTACGGACTGATGGAAACACTCAGTCTATGACTGCTGCTGTTTTCTTACATTTATTTCAGCCACACTTTTATAAAAAAGCAATAACAGAAAAATATATGGAATTTTCAGTCATGTCCTGTCGGCTTTGAAATACTGTGACACACGTATGTGTGTTGGATCTATCCTCTTCTATTCTGGATACACCTAGAGCGGCTCTGAAAGCCTGCGACTCTGCCTCCCCCTCTGCGTATCAAACAGGTGTTATTGAGCTGACTTTCAATAAATCCGTCCTCTCCGGGCGCTTTGAAGCCGTTTCTGGGCGTCGCTGGGTCGCCGCGCGTCACCAATTGAAATGATACTCTGCAGACAGAACGCTGCTGTGTACTGATTTATTTTGTTGTTTGGGAAGTGAGAGAGAATCAGACCAGTACCTGTCTGTCACTAAAAACCTGTCTGTTACTAAAAACCTGTCTGTCACTAAACAAAAAAAACTAAACTAAAATCCTGTCAGCTGAAGAGGACGAGGAGGTGGAGGAAGTTGGAAGAAGAAGTAAAGGTGGATGAGGAGAAGGAAACACATGAGATGATCAAGGAGCCCGAGAGGATTAGGAGACTGAGGGTGGAGGAAGAGGAAGAGGAAGAGGAGGGAAAAGAGAGAAAGGAGAGTACAGGAGCAGAAAGAGGGGCAGTGGGAGGAAAGTTTGTCACACTGACATGTTTTATCTGATTATGGCGACCTAATATTGTGGAAGCGTGAGCTCATCATCCATCCTGCTCTTAACGGTATGTGGAACTGTTTTTTTTTAATAACTTGTGATGTAACGTATGTAACATTTCAGTCACATGATCAGCTGTCTCTTCATGGCTCCACACAGCTGTGATGGAACCTTCCTCACATTAAAACATAAATCCAACACAAATCTGATTTACTTTACCGCTTCAACTTCAACTGGCACTTTTTTAGTTACACCGTCTTGTTGCTCTTCTTTCTTTTTTTCCGACCTGAGAACCAGCGCCACCTGCTGCTGATCTCATGAACCAGCTGCTAATAGTCACATAACAGTAAAGGATGGAAATAAGTTTGGATGTAAACATTATCAACTTTTTATGAGCCAGTTCATAAATGATTCACCTACATTACAGTGGGTTGTTTCCTCACTGTTAAAGGCTAAAGAGAGGAGGTCAACGCTACGGAATCCAACAGTTTGGAGTCGACTGTGAACACACCGTTCAGGGACCAGTTTCCTGTTAGAGAAGTCATTTTCCCTGTACGAGTGCTGAACATGGATGCAGCACACCGACTCGCACACAAACGTTCATGTCTAAGACACAAATTTATTAGAAGAAATTTGTGTGCAGAAAGTCGATGCAGTGAAGAGTGTAAAGTAAGAGAGATGTTTTCATATTTAAAATTCACTACATCTGTGTGTGTGTGTGTGTGTGTGTGTGTGTGTGTGTGTGCGTGCGTGCGTTTTGGTCAAACTAAATTCAAATGGTCAGCACACGCAGACACACACTCTCTCTTACACACTCACACACACACCAGTCTTCTTTCCTTTGCTTTCAGGCAAACACTTAATATGTATCTCTACCTGTCACACACACACACACACACACACACACACACACACACACACTCATCTGGTCCTCACAGGATAGAGGATGGGAGAGGAGGCTACCATCACCATGGCAACAGACAGAGACTCCCACACCTCCCACTCTCCTACACACACTCCTGTTGGAGAGTGGGGGTATAGTAAATTGTGTGAGTGTGTGTGTGTGTGTGTGTGTGTGTGTGTGTGTGTGTGTGTGTGTGTGTGCAAAGAGAAAGAGAGACAGCGGAGGTGACGGAGTAAAAGCATTTCTCTGTGTGTGAGAGATAAGGTGTGTGTGTGTGTGTGTGTGTGTGTGATGGGTTTGCTAAGGTCAGACGCTCACAGTGGAATACAAATCTGTCATGGCTGACACACTTCCTCCTCTCTCTCTCCTCCTCTCTCTCTTACTCGCCCTGCCCTTCGCTTGACCCGCCCGTCTCTTATTCTCTCTCTTTTCTCTTCTTCTCTCTCTCTCTCTCCCTCTCTCTCTCTCTCTCCATCCATCCATATCCTCCCTCCATCTCCATCTCCTCTCCCCCCACAGCCGCCGCAGTATTGTGTCGGCCGATTTCATTTTATCTCTTATCCTCTCTCTTTTTATTATTCTCTTCCAATCCCCACTCTCTCCATCCATCCTGATCCTGATCATCCTTCTACCTCTTTTCTTCCAGCAGCCTGAAAATGATCTGGGATGACTATCTCTCTCTGTCTCTCTCTCTCTTTCTTTCTTTCGTTCTCTCTGCAGATGCCACCTTTCTTCCATTACAAGTGTTAAAACAGAAGAAGTGAGTGTGACAGATAAAAAGGGGAAACACAAAGAGTAGAGAAAGAATGAAAGAAGCCACATTGATTTGTCGCATTACGTCTCATCACTTTGTTTAAGTGGTATTTACTGTTCTTTCCACAATACTCTATCAGGGCTTTTCAATATCTGGCACGGTGTGAGACAGCTGCCCCCCTGAACACGCACACAGACAGACAGAGGAGAGACTTTCAGGAATAGAAAGTCTATGTTGATGTGACATTCAGAGTCTCAGAAATTGTTCACATTTTGGCACCTTTAGAAGTATGCTGAACTTTTTATCCCTGTGTGTCCTTGTGCATGGACGCACAACTTCCACAAGGTTTTTTTGATACTTCCAAGCCGATTTATGGACGTCTGTTTATGAAGGACATCAGAGATAATGACATCCAAGGTGAGTGGAAGTCACACTGAATCTAGAAACGTGTGTATCATTCTTTCGTCTAATCATCCATCCATTTTCTGTCAGCGCTCATCCTCATCAGTGTCATGGGTGGCTGGAGCCTGTCCCAGCTGATTGGGCGAGAGAGAGGCGGGGTGCACCCGGGACAACCATTCACACTCCCATTCACATGTATGGAAACCAATAATCCTTTTAAGTGCATGTCTCTGGACTGTGGGCGGAAGCCGTGGTACCCGGAGAGAACCCATGTAGACACGGGGAGAACATGCAAACTCCACGCCAAAGTGCTAACCACGACACAATCATGCTGCTCTAGTCTAATTATATCAACACAAATATCTTGATGTTATTATGGGCAAACATGCTATTACAAGGGCCACTCTTATATGTACTCTACTCTATGTACAGCACTCCCTCTCCCTCCCTGCTACGTACTTACTGGGTCCTGGTTCCACTAATCAATCCTTTAACATTTTTAGGACATTTATATCTGGATTGAATTTGTGTATATCTGTATCACTGATATCTGTCATGTCAAACATGTGAAAATATTGTTTATATGTTAAACCCAATAAAACAAGATCCAGAACCTGCAGGAGGAATGAGTCAGGTTTAAGGCTTATAGGCTTCCTATTAGCTTCCTCTTTTGGTTCATTGTATTTATCTCCTCCGGCTGTAGCACAGCACATACAGGTAGCAGGTCTGATGACATCAGAATGACATGTTCATGAGCCTTCGTGAACAGTCACTGCTTCTCTTCGAGTTAGACGTGAGCTGTGGAGCTGCCTCCGTCTGCAGCAGCAGCAGCAGCTAATGCAATCACATCCACTCAGGAGCATGAAGTCTAAGGGTGGCCCTGAAAGCTTTCTTTTCATGCCGAAGAATGTCTGAAGGAGTTCTTCAAGCTGCTCACAACACTTGTGCTTAGTGATGTGTACTTCTCGTGGAGAATGGTCTACCTCAGCACCATGAACAGCCCATATCCACAGCTCCATCCATCCATTCACCACAAATTTAAGAGCTTTCATGGAATTATTCAGGAAACAGGCTTGATTTCTAAGAAGAAGAAGAGCTCCTGGACTGTAGATTGAGCAGAGGCATGCTGCCACGCAGCCTTTTTTCTGAGAAATATGCGTTCTCTGTCTTTCGTCAAGAATAATCTTTACAGGGATAAAACCCATTTACAAGGCTGGAAAGTGAAGTGGAAAAGGCTCCTCCACATCTTGTTATCCCATAAAATCATTTGTTTCCAACAGTGAAGGTCCTTCTGACTAATACAGGATATATCTACATGGAGCACGCCATGATTTACATGAGAAATGTAAATGTACTGTATTTGTACTTATTTCCACTTATGGACATTTGATGCTTATGCTGCAGCACTGATGAATTACCTGTTTTATATTTAAGCACATATAGGAGCCTAGAATAGTATCCATGAGATATCTATGACGTCTATGAGATAATCTAATTTTATATTATAAAACATGAACTGTCTGCCTCTGTGACATGACCCACAGGTTTCTGAAGTGCTCACTGTGGTGGCTCTGGCCACTGCTGTGCAACCTTCCAGCTAGTCTGAAGATGGGCAAAGACGTGAGTCATCTGTGGACAGGCTGAATGGAGTCTGGGTGCTCAAACAAGCTATCTGTGACGGGTGCCATCACAGATAGCTTGCGCCCACGCTCTTAATTCTGCATAACTTTAAGCCTTAATATAATGTGAGCAGGTGAGTTGTATATAAATTCAGTTGTATATAAATTTTTGTACCAGGCTGTGTTTTTTTTAACATGGGGACTTGGTGACTGCAGTTTTTGAATGTTTTGTTACTGTATAATATTAGTTATATATCGATTATACAGCCTATAAACATCACAATAAAGTAATTACTGAAATGGTTCAAAGGTTTGCATACCCTTACTATTAGCATCATTGATGTCGTGCAGTCTTTTAACAATAGTATTGGATGATTTTTAATGATGATGGTTTAAAAACTCCCTCAAAAACAAGATGATTCATCTTAAGGGGCTATCCTTCAACTGAAATTAAAAATTAAAAAATGAGGTGGTTCATTTCCTCAGCTGTATATTCTGCTTGGCAAAAAGCCTCCAGATACCATAAGTTCACACTCTTTTGACACACTCTTTCTTCTGCTGGAACCACTGACTTGGTTTTGGATCCTTGTAAAAGTCAAAGTCCAATTTGCAGCTTTCAGGCTGATGAGTGCAAATTGTCCTCCAATATTTGTACATAATATTTTGCATTCATCAAATGTGACTAAATTCTGTATGGTTCTGTAGCTCACACCCCCAGAACCCCAGAGATCCACCACGGTGTACTTTCCATCATTCGCTTTGTCGACTCTTCCCCAAATAGTTCAATCTTGGTCTTATTGCTCCAGATGACTGCATTCCAGGAGTGCCTGACAATGGGCTGTTTTGTGGCGTTGGTGAAGGAACAGTTTTTTTTCTGGCAGCTTGGCCCGTCTTTTGTTTTTCTATGACGTTGTGGCAGTTGTTGCTGGTCAACCTGATTTTCCACTTCGTTGTCAGAGTTTGAACATGGCATCTCTTTGCATCCTCTTCCTGTTTTAAGCTGAGCTACCTGTCAAGCAAAGTCCATGCAGCCTTGGATGAAATGTGCAGGAGTCTCATTCTAAACAAGTCACAGGTGGGAAACTTAAACCTGTGTGTGTCAACGCGTGTGTGTAATATCAGGCCAAACACGCAGCTTCTGATATCAGTTATCATTGTGATTTTAAAAAGCACACGGGTATAAAAGAAGTTATAAAAGTTATCTAGATGATCATCATGTTTTCCTCCATACTCCATACCACAGGTATGTATATTTATGAGTGTATTTGAGAAGTCTATATAAAATATTATTCACACAAATGGAGGTAGAAGAGAAAGATAAGAGAAAGAAAAATGGGCCAGCATACAGCAAGAAATGCAGAGAAGGGAAAAGAGTAAAGAAAGAATAGAAGAAAATATGAAGATGAAAAACATGTCTTCATGTAGCATTAATTTGAGATTCATAGCTGTCTTTGGACACTTTAGTTGGCAGAAAAAAAGAACTCAGACACACAGTAGATAAACAACGGGAAAGAGGAAGCCATCCCTATAAACCCAAATCCAGAAACTGGACTGACACACTGTGACCCAGTTTGGTTTCCCCTCAGGACTGAGATGAAGCACCGAAACAAACAAAACACCACAAATACTGTGTGTGTGTTCACATATAAATTCCAACCAGAGGAGCTGTTACAACTGTGGGCTGCTCTACATCAGGGGGTTATGTAACAGAAAATACCAGTTCAGTGATCACTGTCCACCAGCAACACTCCTGATATACTAAACCAACTGTATCTACATCCATCACTGAGTTGCTGCTCTGGCACACAACGGTGTGGTTTCCTGGGGATGAAGGGGATGTGTCCTGTCCCATATCCTATTCAGCTGCTCTATTCTGTGGCTGATTAGGTCCAAAAGCAACCCCGATTGCCACGGTGACCTTGAGACTGTCCTCTCTAGTAAAATGACAGTGTCAGCCGTTTCAGAGTGTCCTGGAGCAACCTCTGTTTATGTTCAAGAGACAAAGCTCTCAAGCAGCCGCAGATGAGGAAACAATGTGACATTAATACTTTGTTTCCTGTATCCAACCAGCAGCGTGCACCAGATCAGACAGGTTTTGACGCTGAACCTCACAACCTGCTTTGAAAAATAAATGTTTGAAAATGACAGCAAAATCATTGTGTAGAATAGGAACTGTCGTCAAATGTCGTCTCAGATTTCCCATCAGTACTCTAATGAATCGTGTGTGGAAGAGTGTTTGTACCACAGGTGTTTTGGACCACCAGGAAGAAGAACTTTTCAGGCACACCCAACCAATCAACCAACAAATCAACAACCAACAAGCAACTCTCCAGATTTTCAGTTTCATCATAACTCCATCTTATCTGTGTTTTGTAATTAGTTCAGAAGAAAAGGAATCAGTTCAATAGAAGTCCAACTGTCAAATAATCAGGAAGCAATTCAATCAGAAAACAACACAGTACGGGCGACGGGACAGATCCATGGCAGAGATAAATCACATTAAAACAGGACAGCACACCGAAGAATAAAAACACAGGAGAGTGCTTTTCTATCATGACTGACAACAGGAAGATAAAATAATAAGAACAACTTCATATTCAGTGAAATCCAGCAGGCTGACAAGTTGCTGCAAATTAAACCGAAAGGTTGAGTGACTCAAAGAGGCAGGAAGGAAGGAAGGGAAGAAGAAAGAAATTATGAATAAGGACAGACAGAAGGAAGGACGGAAACAATTAAAAGGCAAAGGAACCAATTAGAGACAGAAGACAGGGAACAATCAAAGTCCAGGACGTATGAGATGAAACAAAAATAAATCAAGGGACCAAGTAACAAAAGGATGATGATGGAAACTAACACAAGGAAACAATGAAGGAAGTAACCAAAGGGGGAATGGAGGGAATGGTAGAAGGATGGAAATGTTATAAAAAAAAACATGCAACTTTTAGAACTATTCACTGATTTTGCTGAAACTGGATCAGATTTTATGCAGCAAATATTCTGATCTTCCCTCTGATGTCCTCTAGCTGCCCCCCCCCCCCTCCTCCAGGTGGTCCAAACTACTAACTAACCCACTCCACAACCATATGAAAGGGCATTATTTTATTGTTCTTCACATATTTGGTTGAAAAACTGACATTTCCATTCATCTGATGCTTTCAGTTCTTAGTTCAGTTACCTCAATCCAGGTTAATGGCACACTCACAAGATATCACCAAAATCACACTGTCCCTTTAAAATGATATAATCGTATCAAATCATTGGCTGAATATCATGTATCGTATCGTATCGTATGGTATTGTGAGATTAGTGTATGGCTACAGCCCTACAGAGATTACTGTTGTACACTGTATGTTCACTTCATTGTTAGAAACTCATTGTTTGGACTCATCAGGAAATAAAGTGTTCCAGAAAGGTGTTTTGATCATCCTGGATCATTTTCTGACTGATAAAAGAAAAGAAAGATAAAAGGAGATGTATGGAATTGAGGGATGACAGAAGAATAAACCTCAGCTAAGACTGAGTGAGAAGAAAGATGAAAAGATGAAAAGAAGAAGAGACAGACAAGATGGGACCTAAGACTGACATCAGATCAGGGTCTGGAGGTTTAAATCCTGATCCAGCTTTAAGATCAGATCCAGACCAGGATTTAATAGAGACTGCACTGCAGAAAGAGAGGAGTGAGGAGATTGTAAAACAGAAAGAGAGAGAGAGATGGGGGTGTGTGGAGGGGTGGAGGGGACAATGTCTTTGACTCATGTTTGAATATGTGAACAATATAGACACTATCTACCTCTCTGTCACTGTAAATTAAAACAGATACAATGATTGGATGATGATTAAATTACATAAATACAATAAACTTTGTGGTTGGGAAGGTCATTTTACTCTAACAGTACCCATTCCTCTGTACACTGTTCGTTTCCAGCTGCTGAAAGAAGGATGAACTCTGAACACTCCCTGCTGCACAAACACACGAGACATTTGATAGAGAGAGACTTTTCTGAGGAGCTGGTGGAGACCAAAACAAAGCTAAAAGGAGAGTGAGGACGGGACTTACGTTCACCGCTCCAATGGCTCTGTCTGCTCCATGATGGGTTTTCAGCTTCCAGCTTAATGGTATCATGAGCTAGCAGACATCCAAATGCAAAAATCTAGTCTAAGCTGATGATGATGTGATCCTGGTCAAAACGTTCAATACTGCTTTATTCATGTTTTATATATGCTGGTGAACATGAACTGTGTGTGGGTGGGAAGCCAGAGAGGGACAGAAAAATCTACATGAGATGTAAACAGCCAGAGGAGTCAAACAGCATCACCATCTGCATGTGATCTACACTAATGAAACTACTCAGCTACACTATGTGTGTTTATGTGTGTGTCGGTGTGTGTGTGTGTGTGTGTGAAAAGTCACTCCAAAGATCAAGAGGCTTGGCATCGTCAAGGGTAACAAGGTGGTATGCTGACAATCACACACACACACATGCACACCCGCCGTGATTTCTCATGGGAATGTCTGATTGGCCACTGTGAGCCTGCTGGGATGCTCAGTTCCCGTGGCGATAGTAACCAAGCGATAACACCAACCATCTGACCCTCTTAATGTCTCCCCATGTGTGTGTGTGAGTGTGTGTGTGTTGCCATCTGTGCTGCTGGCTCAGGGGAGATGCAACACACTGAACAGTGATTAAAGCAGAGACAAAGAAAGAAAGAAAGAAAGAAAGAAAGAAAGAAAGAAAGAAAGTCATTTAGCATGTTAGTTAGCATGTTAGTTAGTTGGTTACTTTGATAACATATCACTTCTTCCTTTACTTAGTTAGTTGATTAGCAGACTATCTGTTGCGCTAGTTTGTCAGTTATTTAGTTGGTTTCTTTAGGTTAGCTAGTTGACTGGAGAGCATTTTTGTCAGCTTGGTGGCAAGTGGCAACCTCCAAGGCTGGGAAATGAAATCAATGCAGAAGTGCTAAAAACTGTAATTCCCTGAGCAGCAGCTTGAGGCTGGCTCCAGAACTGAGTCAGTCTCCATAAGTCCCCATGTTCAAATGTCTTCACAACTTCACAGCAGAAATAAACATGTTTACAGCCTGGTACAAAAAACTATTTGGTCTCTATAGCTAATTTCCCCGTTCATGACAACTGTACTGTTTCATTTAAATGATATGACGGATTAAAGTAGTGTAAAATTAACAGTGCTGCCACTTTGCTTGACAGATGGGGTCAGTGAATCTAGTTTCTAGGACATCAGTTTCCAGTTAGTGAGTTAGCTAGTTGGTTAGTTGGCTGCCTAGTGCATTAGTCGGTTGCTTAGTTGGTTAGGTGGTCATATTTTAAGCTAATCATCAAAGGTAAAGAGTACTCATGTTGCCTAGAATTCACTCAGGAAACAAACACTATAATATAACTTGTGAATATAACTGTACTCAGTATCTCTTGCCCTTTTTATCCTCACACACACTCCTACACACACACCTACACGCACACACACACACACACACAGCTTCTAGATGCAGAGCGATTCTATTGTGCTGACTCAGATGTTCTGCAGACTGGCTGAGCTGTTCACATCTTCAAATCTGTGTGAGTGTGTGGGTGTGTGTGGGTGTGTGTGTGTGCCTGTATCAGATGGTAGCAACTGCTGTCAGACCACATGACGAACTGAATTTTAACCCCGACACAAACAACAACACGGCACAACAAACAGAGACTTTGCCAAAACCAGTCACCTCCTGCTGTTCTCTCAGCTGTGACTCAGTCTGACTGAAACAAGAAGTAAGCGTTGCGGCAGAGCACTTCCTCCCAGGAAAAGGCTCAGCCAATCATTAACTCAGGTGGATTCAAGGAACATTTTGTGATGTCATTCAAACATGGAGGCACATGTGATGGGGCTGGGAGCGCTAAACAAAACACAAAAGCTGAAGATCTCTTTATGGTGTTCTTTGTCAATTCAGACTGCTCAGCTGTGACAGAGTGGAAACAGCCCCCCTGAGTCAGATATAGACAGGCACAGAATTAATTCACCATAGCAGGGCCGTAAACACACACACAGTGTAGTCTGTGGTGTGGTTACTCTTGGGCCTGTGAGTTCAGTGGAGCTGTAGACAAGAACGTAGAACTAATTCAGTTATTAATGATGCCACTGGAAAAGGCAAACCTGCCTCTGTCTGGAACAAACTATAGCAAACTCACATGCTTCTACATGAGCTACTGCAGTGATGAATGTTGGCTAAAGTCTATTTCAGATGACGTCCTGCAGCTCCGTCCCATCGCAATAGTGTGTGGAGCCTGCAGCATGTACCATACCCACCCACACACCCATTATTGTGAATTATTAATCTCATAATTAAATTGTAATAGGACTTCTGTAACATAACTTGTAATTATCACTTTGGCAACTCCAAATCATGACCTTCTAACTAATAAACATTGCTTCAGTAATTGATAATTAAGACTTGTAACTTAACTTGTATTGTGACTTCCATAAGAAGTAATTATGTGTTCTGAGTGAGGGAACTTTTCTTTTATTTATTTTGGTATTTTTGCCATAAACACATCTGCAATAATGAATGTTAGGTAACATGTATATAATATGTATGCTGATCCAATGTCAAGTCTCTTTAATCATATGACATACAGTAGCTTGGTCTCATTCTACAACATGTACTGAGGTCTGCTGCATCTACAGAACACCACTGCCCCAAAGAAAATGACTGTTTCTGTATAATTTGGTGATTATTATAAAACTTTAAGCACATAATTAACTTGTATTCTTACTTCTGTAACTTAACTTGCAATTATCATTTCAGCAGCTCTGAAACATAACCTTCCTTGCTTCACTAATTCATAAATAAGAATTAGGTACCTTAATTTATATTTTGACTTTCATAACTAGGAATCATGTGTTCTCAGTGAGAGATTGCTACATCATTTTTCCATATACTGTACAGATTGTGCAAGTTGGGTAGTATATATGTTGATGTTGTCCAATGTCAAGCATCTATTTCAGAGAGTATCTCAGTCCCATCATACACTGCTGCACCGAAGGAAGACACTTATTTGAAAACAACTTTTAATTAAGTGTTAAATAACTGATTATTATGAATTATTGATCTTATAGTTAACTTGTAATAGAAACTCTGTTACCTGACTTCTAAGTGACTCTATCACTTTAGAAACTCCAAAACACGACCTTCTAACTCACAGATATTGATTCTGTAATTCATAATTATGACTTACAGGTACTGTGTGTAAGCTCACTTTATTGTAACTATCATAACTAGTAATTATATGTTCTCAAAACACGACATGATGAATCATCATGATGAAACACAGATGTTACGATTAAATTGATCATCCTTTCATATAGTCATACAGTAATTCATGCCATCTTTCATGAAATTGACTGAGCATTTCATTTAAAATGACTCATTGGTGTTATTAGTTTGTTTTTATAGTCAGTCTGTTTATCAGGAGCCAGTTTTGTGTTCTGGTAAATATAGTTTCCTCCTGTAGGTTATTAATCTCATTACTAGCGTATTGCTCATTGACACTGCAACTTATTCAATATGATCAATAGTTATGAACAGTAATGAAAGGTTTTTAAGTGTGCTGTAAACTGTGTGTGTGTGTTGTAGCTGTCAGCTTCAATGTTGTAAAGTGCCTTTGCTGTGACTTTTATCTAGACACCATGTAACAGGTAATTCATCACTTGTGAAGAATTATTGATGCACGCTGAGTTACCAGCAGCCACAGAGGCTGAATGTTTCTGTCTGCATGGAGATGAGCTGAAGATCATAAAAACAAACAACTGTCAGACGTTAAACTGTCTGAACTCCATCACCCACAATGCAACAGAAGAGAGTCTGAACAGAAAACTGACGACAGGAAGTTTGGAAATCAAGTGATGTCACAGGAAATAAAGCATAGTCAAAGAGGACATGATGTCATGATAGAAGTAAGTGACAACAGCAGGTTGTGTTTAATGATGAGCAGCGGCAGACATCACGTGTGTCAGCTGTGTGTGTGTGTGTGTGTGTGTGTGTGTGTGTGTGTGTTCCTACCTGGCTCTCGGAGCAGCAGCTGAGCCATGGCCTGCGAGCTGCCGGCAGAGTTTTCAGCCACACACTGATAAAATCCTTCGTCTGACTTCACCAAACCCAAAATCTGCAGGTTACTGCCGTCCTGAATGATCGACACACACAACGTGTCAGTAAAGCTGTTATACACACCAGAAAAAAATATGGAACAGCTTAAGTGTGTGTGTGTGTGTGTTATCTCTTCACACTAGATTAAAAGGATAAGAGATTATAAGTGATAACCAGATTATCAGATAGTGAGAGCACGACAACAGCGTTATTATACACAACAGTACATTAGATACTGTCAATCAGACAAATACTTCCTGCCGATCTTTCACATTAAAACATTTATTTATTTTTTTTAATAATTTCATCATTTAGACTGCAGAACGTGGCTGTGTTAGAGATTATCTCTGTGGCTCTGTATTAGACTTTTCCAGAAACAATAGATTCTTCATCATAATAGGACTTTTGTACAAGATATTATGTTTGTAACTTTAAGTTGAACATTTATTCACAGTTCTGCGCAAACTGTCAAAGGAGCAGTGTGTAGGATTTAGTGCCATCTAGCAGTGCAGTGGCAACATGAGTGAAACACGACATGTCCTATCTAGTCTTTAGCTTGTTTAGTTTAGTTTGTTCATGCTATGGTGACCAGTCAGATGATCAGTTTGGTAAAACCGCTCCACAGTCAGCCTGAAATGTCTCTGACACTGAGGACGATCCAGACTACACTATGATTCTCTACTCGTTGTATTCTGGCTTCTACTTCAGTGTCAGTATTTGCAGTCTGCACTGCCATACAGTGACACAAAGAAGTTTATATATGTCTGTTTGATGAAGACAGACAGCAGTGGTTGAGCGACATAGACAGTAAATGAGAGACAGGGAGCGCTGATATCAAGCACAGTGAAAACGAGAAATAAAGGACCCTCCTTACACTCCACACATTGCTGCACCTAAGGTGATTAAAATGCCTGATTGGGTCTGAATAAAAACATGAAGAGGTTTAGGTTTAAAATAGTTATGTGTATTATATTCTGCCAATATAGCCTGTTAAATCTGACACACTGTTCCTATGGTTGATCTCAGAGTGATAGAAATAGATTTGTCTCTGAACTACTCACAGGAGGATCTTCCACATACAGTAGAGCTTCTAAAGTTATTTCCTACCATTCAGATGTAAATATAGAGGATGTCTGTGTAGTGTCTGGGTTCTGTCTGACTCACCACTATCTGGAAGTAGTCGCTGGGGATGACTTCCTCTCCGTTCTTCATCCAGCGGACAGTCGGCGGCGGGCTTCCTGTCACAGCGCACTCCAGCTCGATGTCGGTGGACTCATAGGCGTACGTGTTGGTCGGGTAGTTCAGGAACTGAGGAGGCACTGCAAAAATAGACAAAATAACACGACGCATAAATAACAGAAGAGCATCTCAATACCCTCCTGACTCTCTCTCACGTACACACACACACACACACACACACACGAGTGAAGTGCTGAGTTCGTTGCAGTCTCGCTCAGTGTCACCGTTCTGAAGCTTCGGGACTGTGTTTCTCATTAGCAAGTTTCTGTTAAGACCTCAGTTAATTACAAACTAATTAACACAATTATAAACCGAGTCCTCATCTTATTACTGAGGAGCTGAACGTGTCTGATCTCATTAGCCTCCGTGGCTCATTATACGTTCATCTCCTCGTGGTCATTTGACATTTTCAGGTGTATATCTGTGTGTTGTCGCTAATGTTTCACACACACAGTGAACGTTTAAACCTCAGCTAACAGGAAACACACATCACAGCATATCATACAGTTTAGTTTTTAGGTGATCATCGTGCAACGCTCGATGTGTCTTCATGCAAAATCTCGCAGCTGCTGTTGCTGACAGCAACAACCAACCAAACAACCAACTGACCAGCCAACCAACCAACCAAACAAGCAAAGCATGAGCTAATATAAATGTAGGTCAGGATTTCTTTGGACTGAACATTTGAAACCTTTAGTAAGTTTTAAATTGAAGCCTGCACAGTATCCTTTGTGTTTACAACAATATGTTTTAAACATGTTGACCTTATTTTTACTTTTTGCAGCTAAACTTTGTTCAAAAACCACAAAACTTTATCTGGAACTCTCAGTGGGATCCAAAAGTTTCCAAAGACACCACAATGTCAAGCTGAGTTTTAAGGAAATGTTTTGAAATCTATCGTGGAACATCTCTATTTGATCCAGAAATTGAGTCTTGGGTTTGAATATTTCTCCAGTCGTATGTACATACAGATTCAATGAGTGGCTGGAACGACATGATACACAGTATGCATGTTTCTTTCAGACAGATATGTGGAAAAATATTCCCTCACTTCCCCTCAGCACAGCCTCAGCAACTTTTAGTTTGTTGTTTTGATTTTCCAGCCGACATCTATATTGTTTGGATTCAGTCTTACTGCTCTCATCACTGATGTGTTCTGCAGCAACAAGACAAAAGAAAAATTCTAATGAACCAAAAGTACACCGTGGACCCTCCGAACAGCAGACAGACAAAGTTAGAGACTGTAGCTGGTGTAAAAGGTGGAAAACATATCGATTAAACAGCGAGACATTTTTCTCAGGAGCTGAGGACCAAACCTGAGCTAAAGGAAATTTGATATCAGATTTATATTCATCACTAAGATGTAACAAACACTCAAAACAAATAGAAATGTTGCCCCATGTCTGCTGGACGTGTAAATCAGCAGCAGATCAACATATTTATCGACTTTATAAAGGTGGCATGTTACATTTGCTGCCCCCTAATGGCCAAAAACATCAAATACAGCTTTAAAGCTCCACTGTGAAACAATTATGAAGATCTAGCAGAGAGTATTTTATATCTACAGATGATGTGCTTCTCTTCTGTGTAGTCCATCATGAACCACCATATTTCTACAGTAGCCCAGAATGGACAAATTAAACGCTGGCTCTGCTTAGGGACTCAGCCACCCTAGTTTCTTCTATGCTATGCGGACTATGCTACGATCCTCTCATGCTAGGAAGGAGAGGGTGATGCAAGGGGGCGGAATCATCCACTACGCCATAAATCGTACACACTGGACCTTTAAATGAAGAGAAGTAACATGTTAATTAATGAGCTGTCGTGGTCCTGGTAGGCAGAGACTGTCTCTAGGCTACAGACTTACTGCCTGTCTTCTCAAATAACTTGTGTATTTCTTGTGACGGTTCCCCTGGAGTAAAGCTAAGCTAAAGCAGGAGTTTGGATTCAGTGAGAGCAGTTTAAGATGACACATGAAGTGATGGGAGCAGCAGACAGACTCAAACATGTTGAGGTACAAGCTCGTGTGACTGCTGGCAAACTGTTTGCGGGCTCAACACATTGTAAACAGGAAGGAAGGCGGGCGAGATGGCTGCCGTGTTGTCAGCGAACGCCGCTTTTGAAAACGCAGCGGCACACTCGCGACGGCGAGACCCGAGATGTGAGACAGAAGCCATTTTAAGCCTCGACAGGGACGAGGGCGAAGCCTGAAGGGCCTCACGTTGCACTGAGCGCCACGGCGACGCTGTCAGCGCCCCCAAGACAACAAACATCCTCGCTGCCAGTGCACGCACACACAGGCACGTTTCGTGGCTGTCAACAAACAGACACACACACATATTCATGAGGTCACAGCTTCATGAGCACTGTTAAATATAAACACACACAAAACACGGAACAGAGCCAAAAGTATGTGGACGCCAGAATGCTACACACATATGGAACCACTGAGCATCTGAAGAAAGAAAGAAAGAAAGAAAGAAAGACAGAAAGAAAGAAAGAAAAAAGAAAGAAAGACTAAGAATCACATCTGAAGAGAACAGGGGAAGACAGCGAGGTTTGAAGAAGGGAATACAAGAGAAGGAATAGAAAGAGATACAGAGAGCAGGGCAAGGAAAGGGGAGGAAAAGGGGGAGACAAGAGGAAGAGAGATGAGAGAGAAAAGAAACAAGGAGAAAAGATAAGTGGACAGTAAACAAAGAAGAAAATGTGTTGGAACTAGAAAAAAGACTTGAAAGAAGAAAAAGAAATAGATGGAGAGGAAAGGTGGAAAGTTAGTAGAGGGGGAGAGTTGTGCGTATGTGTGTCTCCATCAATACATCATTATCTGGAGGTGTAACTTTATCACTGCAGTAATGCTCTAATTAAGAGCTAACGATTTCCTTTAAACTCAGAGCCGCTGCAGCTCCAGCACACCAACAACTACACAGTGATACACAAACAGCACAGACTGCTACACGTGTCCAGGAATTAGTCCGAGACACTGAGACACAGGGAGATCACATCTGAACCAGTCATCGCCGTTGTCTGAGTGCGTGCGGCTGCAGTGTTCCTTTAATGTTCACTCGTCGCTGCTCCAAAAAAACTCTGAAGAAAACCTCAAACTTCTTCTTAGAAAGTCAAATCTGTTTATACAGGAGTTTATGTGACTGCTGACTCCAAATTAAAATAAAAAGCAGACTTGGTCCAAAGACAGATTTGATGAATAGTGCTGAAGCTAAAAGGTCGGCCGATGTGTGTGTGCTCCACTGCTGCCAAAAAAAGGCAAGGACCAAATATTTTATAGGCAACACTGCAAGAGGAAGAAAAGGACAAAGACATAAGACGGTCCTTAGCATAGCGCTAACAGTGGACCTTTCCAGTCTTATGACCACTCAGCCATCACACACATTCATACACTGATGACACTGTTTGCCATGCAAGGTGCCAACTGCTCATCAGTTTGAGGAGCCTTCAGAAGCAATTGGACACTTCGATAAGACTGGAGCACCACAGGGGGATCGAACCAGCAGTCATCTGATAAGTGGGTGACCTGCTCATCGCTAACATGTGTGTCATGAAACACACGTTTTTGGGAAAAGCCACATAGAAAATGTCAGTTTTCTATTAACTTAGTTCCTTTTACAGATCTCCATATTGAATTCATCCTTGGTTTCGTTTATAGTGATTTTAGCATTTTTGATCAGTTATTATCACCTCACCTAAAATAGCAGTGAGTGAGTCAGTTAGCTTAGCTGGATGCTAAAATAAAGAACCGCACCATCCAGTTTACATCCAGTTCCCTCCGTTACATGCAGCATAAAAACAATCTTAACCTTTTATCCAGCAAAGAAGAGCTTTACTGCTCACGTTCACGTGACAGTGTGCATCAGTCAGTTTCATTTTCCACAGCTCCTCCAGGTGCATAAAACAAGGCACAGCAGCAGGACGTTAGCTAAGCTGTGGAAATCAGGCTGCTGCTGTACTGAGTGACTATCAGCATCACTGAATGTTATCTGAGACACCGGTATAATCATGGAAAAGATTGAAATGATCCTGTTTGTAATTTGCAGGACATGTTAGGATAGAGTATATATATATGTATATAATTTTCCCAATTTGCATGATACTGATGCTTTTCTATATTTTCATGAATGTGGCAGCTTATTTATTTATTTTTTTATTATTCTGTCTTGTCAGCTCAGAAGAGGTCATCAACATCAAACCTCACTCCTTCCAGACACAGGGATGCTCATGACAATCTTTTTTTTTTTTTACCTCTGGGGGCTTCCATACATCACAGATATGGAAGAGATAATAGCTTTCTTAGATGGTATGTTTGAAAATTGCCTTGCATCTGTGGAGCCACTCAGAAAGCTGATTACACATGACACCATCGTTTACGGTCATGGTTCAGATTATCTCTAATGGAGTTCATATATGTAACCGTCTCCTCTGTTGCCACGGGGTACGACTACATAACGGTCAGAAAGTTTTCTCTAAAGTTCAAAAAAGAAAAAAAAAGATGACAAGCTGTGTGCTTCTTCCTCTTCAACAATCTCGTTACTCTGCCAACGATTACCCAGCAGCCATTGTTGTGCAAAGGAAATTTCCCACGTGTCCACTGATTGTTTGGATGTTTTTTTTCTGCAGTGCTGTGAGTTTAACACTGATTACCTGGTCATCTGAGGAGACGTGTTCACAAAGGCCTTTGTGGTACCAACCACAACATGCGTTAATACGATTCTACTTTCTGCTGGAAACAGCTGAGAGCGGCCATTCATATGGTAATGAGACGCAACCAACAACCGGCTGACCTCCACCAGACACAACATGTCTGACTCCACCTCGTCTGGATCCAAACACACCTGGATCATCGTTCACAGCTGACACTTCAGTTGTTCAATCAGTTCGTCACAATCTGATGGAACAAACACCATTTTCAAAGAATGAGGAAAGAATATGATGTTGTGCTCGCTCTGCTTCACACACACACACCCACATGCACACGCACACGCGCACACACACACACACACACACTATCAGTGATGCCTCTGCACCATAATAACCACTCAGCATTCAAATGGAAATCAGCTCCATCGTTCATTTCAATGAACATCTGCTCTGTGTGTGTGTGTATGATGACAGTACCCGGTGAAGGGCATTCACACACGCGCACACACGCAGGCACACACACACACTCTGAGTTAAACTCTCTTCGTGTGAACAGAAACTCGTTAGCATCCTCTTTATATCTGCACTTAACCACCAATTATCTGTCATTAAGTGCATCCATGGAGACTCACTACACACACACACACACACACACCTTATCATTCACACTGTGGACATGCTAGAAATAGTTAATGGGCTGTAAAGCCACAATCATTGAAGAGTGAAGCGCCGACGTTCACAGTATGCATTAACAGATTCGTCCACGCTTTTATAAATCTCAATACACTTGCAAACTTGTTTTTTTGCCACATTTACAGATCTCATTACACATACATGGATTGAGATACAGTTACACCACTCTCCACTCACAATTGTAAATAGTTTTGCTTCAGTAACGGCCTGAGAGGGTTTTTTATATGAAGGGTCACTCACAAACTCACAAACTTCAGTATTGCAATTCAATAAAGTGGGAAAATACAAATTAGTCAAAATCAAAGCAACACAGTCCAATATATCCTGATGTTTGGTGTCAAAGTACGGGTCAAACATTTAATCCTGCATTTTCCATAATGCAATAAGTGTCATGTTTAATGTTAAATGTTAAATGTTAAATTCATGATTTCTGAGGCTGCAGCCACAGCAGAGGTCCAACAGCAGTTTTCACAGTAAACAGTACACGTAAGTCATGTGTCTGCAGTGTTATCTGTGAACATCTGTTTCATCCAGTATCTCAGTCTCACAAGTGACAGCTAACAATACAAAAGCAGATTCCAAAGTGTTTCATTACATTCAAGTATTCAGAACTTAACTCAGAAAATTAAAGTAGCACAGTGTGAAACTGCTCCAATAAAAGTTCTGGGAAGTTTTACCAGCCAAATGTAGTATCCATATTAAAATCATTATTAAAATCTATTATTATACTGAATGACCTTTGCCAGTTTTATATTATTACATAATTGGAATATTTTATTGATGCAGTAAGAGAACCATGAGCTGTGTTCATTTTGGCAGCTAGATTCAGTTTCGTGTGAATGGACTACTCCCAGCAGCCTGATCAGTCCCTTGGAGATGCAGCAATCCTGACTATTGTGCTGATAACACATGAAATTGGTGGTTTATACATTAACAGATATTTTTGTGGGTCAGGTGACGTAGATTAGCTCTTGTAACTAGTTGAGTGTAGATCTTAAAAAATGTGTATCACTGTATAACCCTATCATTTTTTTAATGGCCATGGCTGCAATACTCTAGTCTCATTAACAAAAAGAAACAAAAAAAACAAAAAACAAACATACACTTTGTTTTTGTAGCTCATCTTGTCTTTGTTGGCAGTGTTGGAGAGGAGGTCCTCTCTGAAGAGCTGGGTCTTCAGGAGGAGTTCAATGGTAGACTTTCCACCAACCGGGAACAACAGATGAGAAAGTTTGGATAGCCCTAAACACTGACTGGGAGGAGTTCAGTTTTTTAGAGATTTAGCTGGAGGTGGTGTGCCTTCATATATGTAGATATGTCCGAGAGTCATTTAAGATCTGTGTAGAGACCGAGGGGTCGTCGGGACGAAATGACAGATAGAGTGGTGTATCATCTGCATAGCAGCGACACGAGCCATGCGAGCAGATAATCGGACCATACGATCTTGAACAGTCTGTTAAATGTAGTGAGATCAAACACACAGTTTTAGTCATAAATATAGTGTAGTTATTATCCATGACTAAAACTGGTCATTAATATGTGGTATATAGGAGTGTTCAACAACCTGAAACTGAGGCTTTAAATGCAGCGTTTACATACATGGACCTGAAACTCGTTAGATGTGTTTTGTGCTGCTGAGGAAACTGAGCAATTTCCATTTCTCCTCGTCAGTAAAAAAGTCGTTGTTTCCACACTGAAACTGACACTGAAAACAAAATAATTCTCCATCAGAACAAGGCACTTTGCTGCCTTCATGTCTCAGCGGAAGCCGGGTAAAAAGATTCATTTCAGCACTAACAAAAGACTCCTCATTACAGGAATCAAACTGTTCACACTGAGAGCTGCTGATTGTTCTCTGGGTGCAGTTTTACATGAAAGTTATTTTTTGACAGAACTACTGAGCGAGCATAAAACAAATCGGATCTGTAATCAATCTGCAGATCAAGATCTGGAAAAAATGCAGGGACCGATCTGTGAGAGCAATAATGAATTTATAGCATCCTAAAGACGGCTAAATCATCACTGTGTAGTTCATGTTTTGGCCCTGAAAAAACAAAAAACACACACACATAATTATGTAAATCCCCTTCAAGGGAACATGAAAAATTGTTTTGGATCTAAAACACCTTCACTGACCCAACACGGTCAAACAAAGAAGTCAAATCTCATTTCTGAACAGAACTAAAGAGAAGAAAAATGATTTGGTGATTGATTTCTGATTACAGTAGAACTGAAGGTCAGGACAGGAAAGAAAAGTAAATACAAAAAGCATTTAGGTTGTTGCTGAACCTGGTTGCTCCATGTTAGCTGTTGTTTTGATAAAGTCTATATATTTACAGTCACACGGATAAAGCAAAGTTCTGATTTAAATTCATTGGAAAAAAATAACCAATGACTCTAATGCTAACAATAATGGGCCTTGGTGCAAGTGCCTCGGCCCTGATTGCATCACTGTCAAGCCAATAGTAATAAAGTAAAGCTCACCCTCAAGTGTAATATTGTGATTATACAACAATGACATAATTAAATAGAATCTAATACACACCTGTGTTAACGATGAACACACCTCTATTAACTATGTACACACCTGTATTAACGAGGCGGACTAACTGCTCCATAACACAGAATATTCAGTAAAGAAAGCTGAAATTGTAAATTCAGATGTATTACTTTCCAGTGGACTTATTTGTAAGTCCACTGTTTACATGCCTTATATTCTCAGGATGTGACAAGATGCAGATGGTGAAGTGATATTTTTTGTGACCAAGTCAGATGTGCTGTCATGTTGATTTGAGCTGTGTGCTCATGCTCTAAATGTCTACTTGACCGAGTGGCACTTGATTTCAGAGAAAGGTGCACCATGGCCTCCAACCAGAAGATAAATATTATTCATGTTTGTATGTTATTTTTCATTAGTTCCCTGTAGGCAAAGCAAGTTGAGTATGGTAATTTAATATACATCACATCCTTGTTATCTTATCTCTCAGCAGTAATCTGTCTGTTCTCATCAGTATCAACATGTTCAGATCGATATAAACACATTCTGCTGATTTAAATAGATTGTTTGCTGTGTACCTAGTAAACAATGAATAAAAAAGTAATCTATATGATGCAATACTTTATAACAATTGGTTATTAGCATAATTGGTTATTTATAGATCTTGGTACTTAACCTGTAACATGATTGGCTGTGAGGGCGGGATCTAGAGCAGGAGCTCAGAGATAAGCAAGTGAGAAAGAAGATGAGGAATGTGGTGAATAGAGATGTGTGAACTGCTGTTTCTAAATGATATCAATGAAGATCAGTCAGACTGTGTGTGTGTGTGTGTGTGCGTTGTTAGTTTTCCCATGTAACTAGCTTAGCTTGCCTCAGGGGGCATTTTGAACTGACTAGACAGTGATCAGGTAACCAGAGTAAAGCTCCTCCGTCCATGTGGCAGACAAAGATCGACCTGTCACAGTTGCATCACAGTGACTCTGCTATTGTGCTCACTCAATACTACTTCTACTTCTTTTTTTAATGCTGATAAAACGTCTCTGGCTGATTGTTCTCTGCAGTCTGAAAGACAGCTGCGTTTTGGCTCAGCTCACAACAGGAAGGCAGACTTCCAGCTGGTTGCCATGGCAGCAGTTTAAACAGGCATCGGTGGTCATCGTGGCAGGGTGACACAGCAGATATGTCTGACGTCTAATTAGATCGCTGCAGCGCTCGCTGACCAGTGGCCCTGACCCAAATCCTGTCACATCAGTACGAGAGACACAGCTGGGAAGAGACGGCAGAGGCCGACCTCACCTGTCCGTCCCAGCTGCAGCGGTCGGACCGAGCGGACAGGTGAAGACAGCGGGGAGGTAATCGCTGCAGACAAAACTGTGACACCACAGCGAAGAAGAAACCAACGCAAACTGTGAGAGAGCAGCGCAATGTCAAAAGCCAAACAAACTACAGCCTGAAGCATGATGGGTAAAAGTGTAGAAGGAAGTGAGAAAAGACTGGACTGTAAATGAAGCACAGAGCAGCAGTTTGTGTTAGAGCCCATCAGAGTAACCTCCAGTTCTAAAATCACCTCTACCCAGCAGCCAATGCTATTTTACATAATATGAATTCCCAATCCAAAGAACACACAGATGGGAGGATTAGGAACGGCAATGAGAACGAAAAAGAGGGCGATCTGAGCGGCGAGAAGGAACGGGAATCTCCCAAGATTCATCGCAAACATCCAAATAATCTGCAGCGTGCGGAGAGAGAGGCCAACAGATGGTGAAAACGAACAGATGTCTGCAACTGATCGCTTCCATGAGACGAGCCTTCTCTCCAGGACCAGCTCGAGGAAGACGTTGTCTTCACAAGGTCACGCGTGGCGGTGCGATATTTGATAATCAGCTGTAGAATTTAAAGCTCAAGTGGGTAAAAAAAACACAGCGCGGGTCAGTCCTGTCAGGGTCAGGTCATGCTGTAAAAGTCACGCTAAATCCTTTTTTCTTCTCCCCTCTGAGACTCGATTTGAGTTCAAATCCTGGATTACAAAGCTTTAGGAGACAAAGGCAGATCAAATTGATTTGACTCGTCTGCGGCTTCATTGAAAACCTGCGATCAGGCAGAAAGAAGTGAGCAGCAGCAGGAGCGGCACGCAGGACAGACGGATTAAACAGTCTGAACATTCATGACCTGAACAGATTGCGACACATTAATATGTGAGCGCGGACGGGAGGGAGGTGAGCTGAGAGGTCTGAGAAGGAGACAGATAGAGACGGAAAAGGATGAAGGAATCACACCACGTAAGGTCATGTGACCTGGATGTCATGAAATTTAAGGTGGAAAACGTTTGGGGAATCATGCAAGCTAAAATCTGTATCGCAGAGAGAAACTTCATTTGTTCTCCTCCAAATATGACTTCACACCTCAGAGGTGGTGCATTCACAGATGCACAGAGAGCGCAGCCCTGTGTTCAGCTTGTAAGCCAAAGTTCCGTGTCTGTTCTGATGACCTCAGTCAGTTTCCTTTAGAGACCCATCAGACAAAGAAGCATTGCTACAGGCACAGCTGCTTCACTAACACACAGTGTGTGTGTGTGTGTGTGTGTTACTCTGGTTCCCTCTCACCTGCCTGATCTCCTCACCACCAACTCGTGCAGTACAAAAGACCGGCTCAGCCTTCCAGACTCCAGACCGTTCAGTCTCCTCACTTGGTGCAATTTTTGAGCCTCATTCAGGTGATCTCTGCTAACCCTGATCTCAGTGTGTCTCAGGAAATCCACTGCTCACCAGCCCCGTCTGGTCTCCTTTCCTGTATTTGGACTCTTGCCACCACCAGCTCTGCACCTGTCCTTAGATTTCCTGTCTGCATGATCTCCACAGATCGCTGTACTATCACCTCTGGTTAATACACTGTTTAACTGTTCTCTGCTTTGTGTTGGCTCTGGTAAACATTCAGCATAACAGTGTCAGGGTGAAACAGCTGGTGGAGCAGGGCTATATGATGACATATGCTGCTGGATGAGAATAAATCCATACACATACATAAATATTCATTCATTCATGATACAATGAAAGAAATTAAACAGTATGGTTAATAGCACCTTGTTGCCGTGTCTGGTGATATGTATGTGTGTGCATATATATATATATATATATATATATATATATATATATATATATATATATATATATGTATTGCCTGTTTGTTTGCACATCAAACCATTAAGCTATACAGGCTTGGGGCGCTATAGAGGGATGCCCACAGCATCGTATTCTGAAGCACAGGGCTGCTAACCAAGCTGGGATTTGATGAAATGGGTTGTAACCAACCAGACTAGTTGGTGACGAGACTGAAAATACAGAGACTGATGTGCCGGGTTTTCAAATGACCTTAGCAGTGAGGTGATTAGTTTAATTCCCAATCCATAGACCTGCTGATAATGTGTATGTTCATGGTGTTACTGGTTATTTGTTTAAAATGAATACCTGTGCAACATCAGTCGAGCTTTATCCTGCAGTGAACGACACGTCTGATGAAACCTGCTGCTCTCATTCAAAAATCTGTTTTCACATCACAATATTCATGATTTTAATTTGATACTAATGTTTCCACACAAATCCAGATGCTGTTTAAACCTGAATAATGAGATTTGATATAAATCTCCAGTATCTCTCCTTCGGTATCATGTCTGCGCCCTGTGTCACCAGGCTCTCAGAGACAGTCGGATATGAAATAAATCTGTCAGTTACGAGTTAAATCGAGCCCAAAGTGACATCAAACACATCCAGCTGTGACTCAGCTTCCCCCCAAAGGCACCGAAAAGTTTCATTTAATCTAATCAAATTAAATGCTTATTTAAAAATGACTTTTCATAACTTCGACCTACTTAAGGAAGAAGAGAATGTGCAGGGAAGGAAGGATGAGTGGAGAAATAGGAAAGGGGGGAAGAGGACAAAGGGAATTCAGGAAGCTAACTAACATCTGTGCATTCTTTTCTATCTTTACACTGGTTCGATGAATCAGTGTAAATCAGATTAAACAATCCTTCGTCCAACAGCTCTGAAGCTTTGTTCCTCTGTGCGTCCAGTGCCGGAAAGCTCTGCGCATCCTGGCAAAGAAATATCTGAGAATATATATCTGAGCAGTTCAGGCCGTTTATTCAGTCTGAAAACCTGCTGGTGCTGGCTGGACCGGCAGACATATTGACAGACTTAAATCTTCCCTCTGCATTAGCGGAGACTTCCCTCTCTCTGCAGGAGCTCTGTGACCCCGCCCCTCCTCTCTCCCTTTCATGTCTTTCAGTCTTATTGGGCGAGCGGCGGCGGGCCGGCCGGTGGCTCAGCGGGGGAGTTTGGCAGCTTGTTAAATGTTTTCTAAAACACCCACAGTAATTCACAGAGCCTGTAATTAATCAGGAGAGGAACCCCGCAGGCCACAACCAAGAAAGTGTGTGTGTTACAGTGTGTGTGTGTGTGTATGTGTGTCGTCTTTCCTGGAGAGGGACTTGATTCCACAGAGAAGAGAGACAATCACCACCGCAGACCGCAGAGACTAAACCAGCCTGTGTTTTACTGCTGTGAATTAGTCAGAGTGTGTATTTAATGGTTTATTCTCAAGTGTGCATGTGTGCGTGCGTGTGTGTGTATGCTCGACTGCAGTGGATTTTTGAGTGCATTAACAATGTTTCAACTAGTAACTAACAATTCATTTTAAATTGGAGCATGCAAAGCTTCTGTTTAAATGTGTTTGTGCCGCAGTGTCACCTGCATCATGGACCACAGGATTCTACCTGCAGGTTGAAGACTTGTGTCATAAATGCGCACACAGCAGCCTGGTTAAGGCCTTCTTCAATTTATAGCTCTTTTCATGGAGCACATAGAAGCAACAGATGGAGCTGAGAATTCCTTTTCACCTGATTTTGACACCTAATTTCATAAACTTGTCCATATTTTTAATCATTCAAATTTGGCCGTGTGGTTAATAACACTTTTTTGGTCTGACAAACTCAAGCACATACACACAGACTCTAAAGTTTGGGTTATTTCATGGTTGTATCAGATACTCATCCGCAGTCAGCGCAGTGATGGACTTTTCTATTCTAGCATGTCAAATAAGGGTCATGCATATGAGTGGTCAGTGTAGGGACAGTGTTAAACCACTGACCTCTCTGCTTACATACATACAGAGTAACTGTATGTTTGTGCTTAGGAAAACAGGCGCCATTATGATCATTGCTATGGTAACCAAGGTCAGAGGACAGGGCTGTGTCACTCCCTCGACACAACAGATATCAGGTATATATCATAGAAGATACAGAGCCACATAACAATGTCAGACCAGGGTAGACACGTTTCCTTGTTGGTAGACTAATGACTATTTATGGACAGAGGAGCTGTCTCTCTGTCCTGAGGCTTCTTCAGTGTTGAGGCGTGACATGTGTATTGATAAATCCTCCACTGGTTGGTGTTAGCTGGAATCCAAAGATGTTTTGTAAAGGAGGAAGCTCCACCATGTAGGGCCACTGTACAGTCATGAGTGGCCTGAGTTCAGCTCCTGTTAGGAGTGTCAGCCAGCAAATTCATTCACATCAAATCCAAAATTTAAGTGTATCAACTTGGTATTTTTGATCCAGGACATCCAGCATTTGGAACATGGAGCTTGTGCAGAATAAAGTGAGGAAAATGTGCCGTAGTAACATTTCCTGCCATCTCCTCTTGTTTCCTCAGAAGGTCACAGTCTACAGTTTCTCCTTATTTATGACAAAATTTCACATTTCCCCCCCCTCTTTGTTGTCACAATCCGTTTCTGGCACTATACAGCGTGTAGAACTGCCGAAAGAAATGGGACACAGGCGCGACGTGTCACGTAGGCGGGATGGAGTGGCTTCTTTTTTTTCCCTGCTACACAGACTCTGTGTTTGCAGCTTCAGTTGATTTTAATAGATGCACTTAGCTGCGGGCTGCTGTGACACGCGGTGCAAGGACAAAAAAAAATGCAAAAAGTTAAATAAATCCACAAAATCTGATGAATATGAGTTTATGCCTCTCACACAAAGTCAGCTGAGACGGGCTCCGGCCACGCCACGACCCTGACGAGGATAAGCAGTTACAGATAATGGATGGACGGGTTTATGCCACAGATTCCTGGAAGTTGAGAGAGGGAGAGGCAATTTTTCCTGTCTTGTTTCCTGAGAACTGAATCTGAAAAGTCAGACGCACCCTAGCACTCTGCAGTTAATGCAGAACGCTGCAGAACTTGTACTGACAGGAACCAGGATCAGAAGCTCTTCATGGTCAGGCACCATCATATCTTAAAGAACTCATAGTACCTTACTACCCCTCTAGAACACGGCGTGCAGGGTTCTTTGTTGTTCCTCCAAAAGAAGATTGAGAGCCAGAGCTTTCAGCTGTCAAGCTCCCAGCCTGTGTTTGGTTTCCTGTCCTTATCATGTCTAGATTCATCATCCTTATTTTAAATACACAAACATCATCATAATAACACCACAACAAAGCTATAAAACTATACTGCCATAATAACACTAACACTTTTATGACTACACTATAAAACCCTTATAACAACACTGACACCGTTCATCAGCAGCCATGTGCTGATGTCGTACGAGCTGTTGGACGGGGTCAACCCTGGGACTCTTTGGTCACAGGACGGTGTCTCGTCCACCCTGTGCGTTCTGTTTATTTCCATTAGCATCCGGCGCTAAGAGCAGCAGCCGGCGCTGACAGCAGCATGCTGAATATGACTGATGGCTACAGTCCCGGCTCTGTTTCTCACTGCCTTCATTAAACTGCTAACAGGAACCAGCTAATGAGCCAGGCTGCACTCATTATTATGGGAAACAACACACACATTCGTTATCCTAATCATCTAATCATGGCCGCTGCCCTGTGGAGTCAGAACACACACATCTCCATACATCACCACACTGTGGATATTCATCAGCATCTAACTGCCTCCATTTGGAAAAACAAAGTGTAATGGAGCATTTTAGTACAACATATTTCACTTTTATTAGTTTAATGTAAATTCAAGACGGAGAGTGGATAAGTTAGGCTGTCATGTGTCCAACAGCCAACGTTTCCATCAAAAACACTTCGTTAATGTATCTGTAGGGTTTTTTATGGCCTTTTATATTTAGCACTGACACATTAATAAAGTAATATACACGGCTGAACTCCTCTGTGGACTTTTGGCCACAGGAAATGTAAATTTAGACTTTCTGAGGACGTGAACAGTGAGATTTCATTCCAAAATCTTTAAAAGTAATGAGCGGGAAAACAATTTAGGAGATTATGCTCGTAATAAATGTGAAATATGTTCAGCATATGGCAGCTAGAGCTGCAGGTTGAATGAGAGTTTGTGTATAAAAATAAAGAAAATCTTCATGAATACGGAACACCGAGCATCTTTGCAGGAGTGAAGAGCTCCAACTGAACTTTTTTTTCTTTAATAAAAACGGCCTGTTTGAAGGAGTTGCAGTGGTAGTCTCAAATAAAAAATAAATATATTTTTTATCTGGACAAATATTGTTTTCATTATTTCCATCCATTTTATTTGATGCTTTTAAGCTGCCACAAATAAATTTCAACACATCCGCAGAGGTCTCAAGCTGCTGGAAGGCTTTTAATGTGAAGAATCTAGCCAAGAAGCGTCAAGGTTCATTGACACAGGCTTAGCAGCAAATAGAAGTAGAACTGAGTGGAGATAATTCATTAAATGAACAGTATTTATGTTAAAAAAGAGAAACTGAGAGCAGCAGATTAATGACATGAGTTCTCACTTCCTGTCAGTGTGTGTGTGTGTGTGTGTGTGTGTAAATATGGCATGTAAGTAAAGCGTTCACCTTATCAAATATATTCAATTTGCAGATGAGGCAGAGAGAGATAAAAGGCAGGCAGATGGAGGGAATAAATAAATCCAGGGCGCACAACACAGACAGCTGAGGCCTCGTCACGATAGTTTAAATCCTTGTCTGCTTCAGCCCTGAAATGTTTTATCAAAGACTTAAAGAAACGACATGAAGCGTGGAAAACGGACAGCGCCGGCCTCCGACACTGACGTCGCTCTGCGGGAGTTCCCGATCGCATGGGCTTCGCATCTGCTTTAAATTTTGGATTTCTTCGATTGATTTCCCTCCTTCCTTTCACACTTTGTTTCTTTCTTTTCATTTCATCATTTCCTTCCTTTATCCTCTGTAACCGCGGGCACATGCTGACTCAATGGCAGTGGATTTTTTTACAATAAAGGCTGGTGTGTTAAATGACGCTGGTGCTCTTGTGCAGGAGACAGATTTATGTTTGATTTCAGTCTTCCCTGCTCAGATTTATTGTGAAGTGTCACTTTTGTTCCACTTAAAGTCAGTCCACCCACAGGCTGACCATCGCCAACTCACTCTGCTGATCAAAGTGAAATTAGACCTGTTGGCTGTGACTCTTCTTTTTTCTAGAACTGGCGTCACAAAGGACTCAGGTCTCCATCTGACTCATGTTCTTGAGTCCTCTTGTGTTTGACATACATTTAGAAGTGTGACACTGGTAAATAATATTTTTAATTAAAATTGAACCCCTTCACTCAAATTTACATTTGCATACTCTCCCTAAGAGTGTGTTAGGTTAGAGAGTGTTTCCGTGGCTTGAATCTAACATGTCAGACTCCAGAGATTTGCACTCAGACCCCAGACGTGACATACCAGAGACTCCCACTGTTTATTGTAAACATCATGTGATGTTTGCAGGCGGCGACTGTCGAGAGCGGAGTGTAAACAGAATATGAATGCGGCGTGAACACAGAGACAGACTCAGAGGGGACGCTGAGACAAAGACATGAAAGGACAGAGACGAGCGGAGAGGCCCAGCTGGAAGGAGAATGAAAACACCGGAAGGTTAATTTGCAGATTTTCTCCCGAGAGTCAAACAAACAACAGCTGCTTCTGTTTGATTTCAAGCCTCTGTTTGCAGAGAAAAGACGCTCTTCTGTTTCATTAACGATAAAAAAATATATTAAAAAAATCTGATGGAGCTGTTGTCTGATAAGCTCTGTGTTTGGAAGTGACAGCCCCAAAATCATGCTCTTCATGACGTTACAGTCGTCCCCTTTCCACAAGGTGTCATGCATCAACATAGAGGCTCCACATGTTCATCACAAACATGTTTCCTCACATCATTTCTCACTTTCACTGTTGTTTTGCTATCAAACTGGCATTAGAAGGTGACTTCTTTGACTCATGTAGACCACACTGACTTTCCTCTGGTGTGAAAAACACAAAGCCCTCTCAGCCATTTGAATGAACCCGGTCAAGCGAACGCAGACCGGGTGCCAACACAGCGGGGCCCGTGCATGAAAGCTGAACCTCAACCCGACATCACGTGGCTGCATGAGTGCTGCGGCGGCCAGTCAGAGAGCTCGCTGGTTCTCAAACTGCACCACGAGTTAAAGGTGATGGAGAGATCTTTAACACAAAATGAGCTCTGGTTCTTGAGACGGTTCTGTTCAGGATTCAACAGTCAATAATAAATAATCTTCTTAATAAGGACTAACATGCCCCCTGTGTGAACTGTCCGTAGTTAAACGGGGTCCACCACTTTATTACAGTCTAATTTAGCCATATCTTTCATATTGCAATATAGTTTGGGTGAGCACTTTTCCTACTCCACTCCACTCAGAGTCACACGCCTCATGCAAGATAGATAAACTATAAACTAAAGTAAGACCTACGCTGCTGGATTGTAATGTCGTCACAATAGCAGTACTTGGAGAAATGAATTTCTGTGATGGTACATGGTGTGAAATGCTGCAATAGGTCAGACATGTGTAAGAACACGTTCCTGTTAGATGCGATGATGCTGTGTTTCTGTTTGCAGCTCCATCAGTACAACTAAAGACTGAACAACAGCTGCTGTGATCACTGTCCTCAACCTCAGGCCTCAAACTGGACTCCCGAGATCAGATTTCTGATCTGAACCACACAAAAAACAATCTGCTGCTGTATCACTTCAGACTCATGTCAAGCTGTTTGTGACGGTCACTAGCATCTTTGTAATGATGGTGTATATGGAGGAGGCGGAGGAGGGGGGGGGGTTGGGCACAGTAGGCGTGATATGACCAGTGACCCAGTTCTGACTGTGGCAAGCAGGACAAAATCGCTTCACAGCGCAGCATTGTTCCCGGGGTGTTGCTAGCGACACAGTGAAGTGACTTCAAGCACGGTGAAGCTTCCCCAACACAGCATGCTGACTCTGCACTCGTCTAGAGCGCACGCACACACACACACACACTCCCCCACACACACACAGACACACTCCCCCACACGGGGGATGTAGCGCGATGTGCTTTAGCTTTGTGTGTGACTATGAGCCAAAATGTTGGCAGGGAAATTTCCTAAAAGTTTCTGGGGACGTTTCATCCCTCCATAAATCCACCTGTGCTACAAACAAAACAGCTTAAGCAGCTCATTTCTGAGGCCATTGTTTGGTGCCAAATAACACGATAGGAAAAATTTCCATTTAATTACAAGCAGAATGTGGACTGACGGGCTGAGGGAGGCTCGTGTGGGATGATATCCTGATGAATCCTATTGTACCATGACAATCCACACAAGGTTTGAACGCACAAATCCTCATGCATATAATTCTATATGCATACATAGATATATGAAATGACAGGATGTCAATGCATATCTCAACATGATCATTTTATTCCAATAATATTTTGTTATTTGTGATGGAAATCAAATAGTATTCTGGCAAAAACATATTCCGCTTCTAACCAAAGCGACCATCTGTTGTTCAGGTGTCTGAATGCTCGAGCAGCTTCAGTGTGAATGCAGCAGCAGCCGCAGCTGAGGAGCAGTCAGACAATAAATACAAAACATATTTTATTTATGAAAAGCTCCTGAAGCAAACAGACGGCTCCGGTTTTATATTTCATGACTGCATTTGATTCTGGATGTGATTCCCTGTCCCTGAGAGTGTCTGCAGACAGGAGGGGGATTTCTGTCAGCGGAGCAATGTGGACGATTTCTTATTCTATCTTATTTATTTTTATTGTTTTGTGGATGTCAGGCTGTTAACAGTTTGCAGTCTGGATGTTTTTTTTTCGTATTCTTCCCCTCGGGAGCCTTGAGAAGTGACATGGTTTCATTCTTTTATTTTTCCACACGACGCTGAACACTGACAGCGTGTGGGTGTGGGTGTGTGTGTGTGTGTGTGTGTGAGAGAGAGAGAAGAGTGAGTCCTGTCCCTGTTTTTGCTATGAGAGTGTTTTAGGATTAAGGTGGGGTGAGTCTAGAGCTGCGTGTGTCTCCCCTCGTTTCCTATCACTATCAAAATAAAAGACAAAAGTACTCACCCAGCACACTCAGCTCCGTGTTTGCGGTGATGTTGTGGTTCTTGTTGCTCGCCGTACAGCTGTAACCGCCTGAATCGTCGTCAGTGACACTCCTGATGATCAGATTGCTGCCCGCCAGCAGAGAGTACTTCTTATTCCTGCAGAGAGAGGACGAGTCAGGTCATTGACTTTTTGCGTGTTTTCTTCTATGAAAAATAAAAAGTTAGCTTTATACAGAAAAGTCTGCTTAATTCTGTATGTTTCTCATTACTTCAGGACTTTCTCCCTCTGATGATGTTTTAAAAACAGCTCCCGCATACTGCTCATTAATGCTGAGTCATTGCCTAATACAGCTGGTCACAGTAGTTTATAAGCCAGCTGAAAACTTGTTACTCAAACAGGAATAAATAGTATGTTTCCTGGGGACTATTTTCAGCGGCGGATTAATCCACATTTGATGCTCTAGTGAGTATCTAGGGCAGCATGAGGGCGTATAAATAAACTACAGTGTGTGTGTTCACGGTAATGAAGCAACATGTCACCAAGTGACACAGTGTGACTCAATGATGTGTTTCCGCGGCTCTGAGGTTCACAACCTTCTTCCATCAGCGAGTAAACTGACGAGGCCTGACTAATATTTTATGTATATTTCATATGATATTCCAGACCTGACAATAACAGAACGGATCAACTGAACCGCCGAAAAACAGGAAAACGAGTGATTTGGATGAACTTTCAATATTGCGTGTTGGTTGTTTAAAGGAGGTTTAGCAGCTCTGTGTTCAGATCTTTCCTGTGCTCTATCCTGTGAGATTTTATTCTAAAAATCACATTCTAAACTTTAAAAGTCACAATTTCTCCACTGCTTCTAGTTTTCTTCACAAAAATGAATGTGATGCTGAGATATCTTTTTAATATGGCTTTTACTTGAACCATTTTAAAATATTTTTCTCTTTATGTATTTTAATGTTACACCATTTTCTTTCATTTATTTGTCTATTTATATCTTAATCTTTGCAGCTATCTATTTTATTATGCCTTACTTTTATTCTTTTTTATCTAGCTACAGTATTTACTCATTTCTACATTTTTACTGTTTCGTTATTATATATGTTTTTATTTTATTGTATTTATTTTTATTTATTTCATTTTTAACCTGCCTCCAGTGTTTCCTCACTGCACACATGACATGCTGCTTCCTCACTTTGTGTTGTGCTTTGAGGGGTTAGTGGTGGAGGTCTGAGGTTAGTGGTGGAGGTCTGGGGTTAGTGGTGGAGGTCTGGGGTTAGAGGTAGAGGTCTGGGGTTTGGCAGTGGGTGTTGGGGGCTGTTTTTATGTTTTTATGTGAAGCACTTTGTGTTACATGTTTTGTATGAAAGGTGCTACACAATCCATATTAACAGACAGTCAGTCAGACAGACCAGCTCTGGATCAGTTCCTCTCCTCTCCTCCACTGGATGCTCGGCGTTGGGTATCCGGACGCGGAACATTCCAGCACGGCGTCGGTTCCCAGCAGAGCTGATACTCTGGGTGGGCGCTGGAGGAACTGGAGGCTCCTGCTCACCCCAGGCTCTGAGGAGGAAGAGGCGGAAAGAGAGGAGAGAGTGAACAGATGATTCAGTTACTGAGAGAGATAACATGACACCGCTAAAAGTATGCAGACACCTAAAGATTGCGGTTGTATGACAGTGGATGACGAATAAAGGCAGGTGATGAATCTGCTGTTCGAACAACCGTGACTCTTCTCGTTTCAGGCTTTCCACCTGATGTTGGAACCTGCATGGCTGCAGGGATTATCTCCTGCAGACAAGAGCAACAATGACACAGCAACATTGATGTGATAAGGTCTGGCTTAAAGTCGGTGCTCCAGGTCATCTCGTCAGAGCAGGCCAGTAAAGTCCTTCCACACCAAACTGGGAAAATCATTTCTTTATAGACCTGGCTTTGGTATATTGAAATAGGAAAGGGGCTTCCCTACACACTTACAAAACAGAGTGAGTTGTTCAAAATATCATTCTGTGCTGTAGCAGCTACACTTTTGTTATGAATGTTTCAATCCACAGAAACTCTGAGAGATGTCTTTTTCTTTTGAATCCCATTCTAGTCAAATACATCTACTTTCTTTGTCCTGTCAACTTCATATATAACGATCAATGCAACGGCACCCAACAGCAGGAAATGAAGTGACTGAATCAATACTTATTATAACAACACTCGCTTTCAGTCTTTGCTAATTAGAACACAGACGACTGAAAACCAGACGGACACTTAGAAGACAGAGTACTGAAGTGGTCGCTGTCCTTGGTGCTGAAAAGACAGACATCCTCGAACATAGACCTATGTATGTATACATATGTATGCAAAACAGGTTATAAGCAGCTATGAATGACAAAGTTTGTTGTCTATGAATGTCACATTGGAACATTTTTTGATATGATGACACAGCTCACGTGTTTTGGTTAGGTTTATAGTTAGTCTGGATTAGAACAGGGATACAGGAAGGGGATCGCTTGGTTACAATAATGACCAGTTGTTGCATGGTTAGGAATGACTAATGTTGGGGAAATGGTAGGAAACAGAAAATGAACGTCAGTCTTTCATCCAAAGTCCAACTTTTCATTGTCCCATCCATCAAGTACATCCTTCTTACTATGTGGGCTCACACCACTTCCTCCTCTGTCAGCAATCGTACTGTTAACATACGGAAACATATTGTTTTGAGAGAATCTGCTGGAATGACAGATTTGTTTTGGGAGGACAGTCTCATGGAGTTAGAAACCAAACAATGAACCAGAGGACTTCTCAACATTTGCGCTGCAAAAAGTTTGTGGAGCACAGTGGAACCACCCAAAACCTAAAGAGTTCCTCAGAGCGCCTGAATGTTTGAATCGTTCAAGCCAGATGTAGCAATACACTGCTGGACATGACATTTTTGAAAGTTTTCATCAGTCAAACTTTCATGATTTTCAGACACAGATTTCATCGAAGAAACACACACACACACACTCACACACACTCCTGCAGTGGGTCAGGTTGTGTTTGCCCTCAGGTTGGCCCGAGGGCTGGAATATTCTCAAAGAACGACGAGACAATTTTCTTTAGGAGACAGGAGGTTACATCAACGCACCCCACGGCACTGGCACACACACACACACACACACACAAACACACACACACACACACACACACACACACACACACACACACACACACATCTTCAGCCTGAAATAAATCAGGCTGAGCAGATTTATGATTTAGAAAGAAATTCAATGAAATTAAAGTTGTTCAATGTTTCGTCTATAGTTAGTCTATTTCACATCTTGTTACTTTATTATATTATTATTCACACTGTTGCTGTCAGGTGGAAACTTTGTATTTCTGCAGTACAAACTATGTATTTTATGTTTTGTGAGGGACAGATGTCTGATTCATATAGACAGTGAATTAGATATAAAGCTGTTTGACCTCAGGATTGAGGAACAAAAAAAAACAAAAGGAACAGAAAACAAGATCATCAGCAGAAAGGAAACTAGTGAACACAAGGAGACAAAAGACGAAGCAGCGGGAGAAACGTCCACGCAGCACTTTGTGCTCGCTCGGTCACAGAGAAGAGTAAAGAGCGAGGGATCACAGAGATAATCACTGAAAGACGGCGCGACTCTGCCAAAGGAGGCTGTCAGCAAATCAAATGACACACCTGTGAGGAGGAGGAGATGGGGCACACTCTGTGCATGTGGATAGAAAACCATTTCTGACATATTTTATGTCATTTCTGGTGATTCCTGATCTTTTTCAGCAGCTGTGAAATGTTGAAATAAAGGTGAACCGCCCCTTTAATGTGTCTCTAAACACGATTATTGGATAATGTTATTCAGTTCAGCACACAGTCAAACAGGCTCATAGGATTCCTTTTGCTTTCTGCTGGCCAACAGGAAGGTTATTATCCTGTATTATTCTGTTTGTGTCAGATCTCGTTACCATATTTTATTTTGTATTCGTGCCCAGTCAAGCTCTCCATTTTACTAATCAGCCTCTGGAGAGGCGCTCTTTTAAAAACGCTACAACGCTACATCTTGTTCACATTGAGCCATTAGTAGCAACATTTACATGAGTTGGATGGCTCTAAATACTACGATACCCATGAGCCTTAGCTGCCACCGCTATGGAAAGAAAGGCCAATCAGCTGATCTGAAAGTGAACTACTAATGTTTAATCTGTAGCTTCAGCCCTTGGACGAGCAGATGACAGTATTTTAAAGGGGGAGTTCCACATTTCTTCAAGCAGTTTTTGGCCAGTGTAATCCTTCCTGCTGTTCATACTGACTGCAGATCAGTTCCGCTCATTTCATTTCATGTTAGCATATCAGGTGGGTTTCAAGTGAATGTCTCAGTGTATCATACCCTCTGGTTCCCCAAAAAGACAAAGAAGGGACGGTAACACAGAGGGAGTTTTTACTATAAAACCTCATTTAAGCTTCAGGTGACTCAGATTTTTTCTCTCTCACCATAACAGCTACCATAGACAAGAGAAACAGTTACATCATCTGAAGATTTGTAACGTTTCAATGTACACAGGAGTTTGTGAGTATTGTTTTAGTGTTAATGTTAATGTTGAACCTGTCAGAGAACTAGCACAGCACATAAGTCCTGTAACGTTAAAACTTGTTGTCACAGCTCAGTGTCAGTAGATATTTTACAGTTAGTGTCAGACTATGAGAGAGCTGAAGCCTTCACAGGTAGAGGTGTGGTTACAGAAACCTCACATGGTTGGTGTTGCCTGTGTGTGATGGTGGGATCCAGTGTGATTAATGATTAATTTATTATTTTAACAGAGTCTCAGGTGCCTGTGCCTACAGGAAAATCATATGCTACCAAAGCAGTCTTCCACCTCCCCCTCTTCCAGAACAGAGACATGTACAATGTCATCACCTCGTAATCTCATGCTAATCTTAATGTTACAGCTGAAAACAGTCACAGTCACAGTGTCACTGATTTTTACAACGTTACACACACATACACACAGCCGAGTCTACTGCCAGACCACACAAAATAAATAAGTTCATACACAACATGCCATTTATTGCGGCCGCTGGTCTCCTGGTCTCCTTAGCCTCTAGATTGTTGTTGTTGATGCTGTGTCTGTAGGTCATACGATGTCTTCTGTGGCGATGCGTTAAATGGCTACCATATTAACTGGTGTTTGAGTCTGCGCTCATTTTTCCCCCATTCAGTGTCAAAATCAGGGACATTTTCGGGGAGAGCTTTGACCAGGGACAGGTCACCGTAAATCAGGGACATCTGGTCAAACTAGTCTGGTGGGCAAACAGCTCCTGGTGTGATACAAAGCTGCTTGTAAAAAATGGACCAAAAACAGAGCTGCGACATCACAGAGGTGCCGATAGGTGGATTCTGTTCCATTTGGGCAGAGCCAAGCTAACTGCTTCCCTGTGATTCAGTCTTCATGATAAATTAAGCTGGGTAGTCTATGTGTGAGTATTTCTGTCCACAGGCTTGTACAGCTGTCTCTCAAAAAACACTTATTCATCTCTCATATTAATGCACTCACTGAAGCACTGCATGTGGCAGAAAAGAGGCAGTCACTGCTCTTCTTTAAAACGTGTTGTTTGTCACTTCTCTGCCCTCCTGACAGCTTCAGGTTAAACCTGCTGTAAAAATACACAGCAGTTACATGCCAGCTCTTCAGAGGTTAATCAGGCTGGTTTATTCAGACTCACACATGCTGGAACAGAGCAGAAAGTAGGACAGAGGTCAAAGGTCGCACAAACACTGATGAATATCTGTAGATGACACATGGGAATCAGATGGTGCCCTCTGATAATCTCTGACCTTTGACCTCTGAGTTCCCCTGATGGATCCATGTGTTAAAAACTTTATAAAGACATTAAATCTTTATGGAGTCTGAGTCATTAAAGCTCAATCCATCTTAAAAGCTCATGCTGATTGAAGAGAGAAAAAAAAAGATTGAACTGGAAATCATGTCATGTGAAGCAATCTGCCTGGTAAGAGGTCGGAAAGACGCACTGGCCCTTTAACAACCTCTTTATGGAGTGAAAGTCCTGAAAGATTTATCAGTTTGATCAAAGTGAACGAGCTAAAAGTGGAAACACAGAAAACTTCATAGTGTTTCTGATGTTTGAAAGATTGCAGCACTCAGGAGATTGAAGTAAAGCACACTTGTATTGTTATTCATGTTTCAGTCTTATTTATGTATTACTCTGCTTTTTTTAATATTTGATTTATTCTATTCAAAATGTAAATATTTAATTCATTGATTTCTTCATACATTTATTTTGTTTTGTTTTATTTGATTATTCATCATTTAACTTTCATTGATGTAATATTTTTAAACTCCATAGGCTATTCATTATTGATTCACATTTCTATTAATGTTGTGTTGTTATTTTATTTTATTTTTTTAAAGGTAAAATATATTTATTTAGTCATATTTACCATTATGTATTTTTTCTTGATTAATTAATGTATTAATAGTAAAGCGCTAAAGGTAATGTATAAAACAATCAGAAAATAACGTTTTATTTATCTGAATCGTCAACCTTTCCCGCTCTCTGTGCTCCTTCTTTTCATTCACTGTCTATGTCACTCAACCACAGCTGTTGCTCTCGCTTCCCCTCAGCAAACAAACCAAAGGAAACCTCTTGGTGTTACTACTTTGCAGCAGCCAATGCTGGGAGAGCGTCATAATTTAATCCATGAAGTCCATTCAGTCATATTTCAGACTGTGGTTGCTTTTCTTCAAAAGTTGATTCCGGTTCAAACACAGTTTGAAATGCAAAGTGGGCCTGTGTGTGATTAGCTGAATGAAGATTGACACTTCGGCTCCGGGGAGCACCCCGCTGGGATTGAGCAAAGGAAAACTTCACAAGCCGGAGTCAAAGCCTTGTTTAACCAGGGAGAGGGTGAGTTAACCTGAGCTCTAATCTGAGTGATGGAGTGGACAGTGTATGGACTTGTATAATTGGAGAGAATTGAACATCAGCGGCTGACAGACTCCCTGCAGACTGATGAGAAGCTGCTTCCTCTCAGTCCAGACACATTATTAAAATCACATCTTACACTCCATATATTCATTACTTCACATTTCATTTTAAAATGAGACATCCAGCACTGGGAGGAAATGAACAAAAATTACTACCTGACAAAATGATGACTGCAGGAAAAGTAGAACTCGCCATTAAGTAAAACTGCTGGTGCAGTGCTTCACTGTAAGCCTGGAAATCTAAGGCTTTTCTAAGGGTGATAACACAAATAATATTCTCAAATGTCAAATATATTTAATATTTCATATGAGAAATTAGGTTTATGAGCGCAGAATGACTCTAAAACTATGTCTACATGTCGGATGCAGAAACTCTCCTTTGAAACCATATAAATGAAACTATTTCAGGCTCAGTGGGTCTTAAATGTGGGTAGTCTTATTGATAAATTGATTGGAACCATTTGTGCAACCCAATGGATCAATATAGCAAATAGCCATGTGTTTGCAGTACATCGCTGTTCAATCAGTCACCTGGGAGCACTCGGAGCTCGGCGTCCGTCCCCGTCCTGGTGCTGCTGGGGTTGTCAGCCAGGCAGCGATACGTGGCCGAGTCTGGGGGCTGGACACGGCTGACCTGCAGAGAGCCGGATGGCAGGGTCGCCAGGCGGGAGTCGGGGTCAAAGATCAGCGGAAGGTCTTCCCTGTTCTTCTGCCAGCGGATGACAGGCATCGGGTCGCCGGAGACCTCACATCGCAGCAGGGCGGTGTCACCAAGGTACGAGGAGACGGACTCAGTGGGGACAACCACCTTCAGTGGACCTGGAGGAAGAGTGGGAGGGATGACTTTGGTTTCAGAATTGTTCTTGTTTCTGTTTGTAGTATTGACCAGTCACGTTTAAGCGGGCTTTGCGTTGCATGTGGATAAACAATCTGTTTGGTGAGCACAAAAAAAAGACTGGACAAACCCAACTGATAAAACTCAAACAACCCGTTTATAGATGACGTCTCTCAACTCCAACTCCATTCAACCAAGTTGTTTATCAGACTGTAAATCTGACCAACACATGGGAGATGAAGTCTTACTGGAGTGTGATCTACACCAAGTCCTGAAGCATCAGCTGTTACCCACAAAGGCTAAATCATCCTCAGACAATGATGAGCTGATGGGTTAAGAAATTGGAAATAAGTTGAACTTTTGTCTGAGTGTTAAGCTGTAATGAACTCTACTGAAACAAGGCACCTGATCGCTCAGTAGGCAGAGAGGGTGCCCAGAGGCTCAGTCCTGGCCACCAGTGATGTGTCGGTCGCAAACGAGCCAGTTCAACGAGCTGGCTCTTTTAAGTGAATGATTGGAGCCAGCTCCCGTCTGCGAGTCATGTTTTTAGTTTTGTAAAGTCATACAGTGATGTCAGTGGTGGGCATTAACAAAGCACATTTCCTCGAGTCCTGTATTTAATTGGGGGTGTGTGTTTAATACAAATAGAAACATCCAAAGCTAAATTCCTATGCTTAAGTTTTTATGTGTTTTTATATTGGCCATTACTACCGCTGCTTATAGCATGACTACAAGAATACTGCTTCCCCTACAGCTGTTGATAAAGAGGCTACTTGTGAAATGAGTGCTGTCAGTAGTTCTGTTTGTACTACTGTCAGTACTAATTTTCTGCGTCACAGACTGCAGGCACACAGCAGCATTATAATGGAAAGAAGATGTGAGCAGACCGTAAAAGGTTTTTTAGGTTGACAAAGTGAAGAGAATGAGAAAGACGCAGGAACATGAAGAGAAGTGAGGCACAGTGGGTGTCGACGTGCGAGAGAGAGAAAGAATTAGACTCCGAACAGCAGGAGGGCAGATGCAAGCCAGGCAGACAGACAGAAGGACGGAGAGGCGAGGAGTGTGTGAACGGGCAGCGTCCAGCCCGCTGTGTTCAGAGCCCACGTCGCTTCCTGTCTGATCAGATTCACTTCAACAGCAAACAGCCTGTAGCCACGTAAACATGACCCTGCTGACCACCAGCCTTAATCTGCTCTCGCACTCAAACGCCTGGTCGCTGTGTTAGCATGTGAACCCCGTGCGTGGTTATGTTTTCAGGACTCGTGGCTGCTGGGGCCTCAGATTAACTGGAATCTGCAGAAATACGAAGAATTCAGTAAAGAGAACTTTATTTTCTTCAGCGTGTTGATGCTGTTCTGAGAGTTTTTGCAAGTTGAAATGCTTAAATGTGCATGAACATCTGCAGAAGCCAGAATATTAGAAATATTGTGTTATTTTTGCAACCCTGTGACACAGCATTCAAGTCTCTTCAGGATAGGCTGAGATGGGTTCACGTATGCTGATTAATTCTATTGTAGGGGGTCAGTGGAAGGGAATGTAATTATAACTTCACTGTAAACAATTCTATATCCATCCCCCACGTACGTCTGTGCAGCTTCTCTTCTGTGCCTGTCAACAGGACTCTGGGAAGCAGCGATGGGAAGTACAGTTCTTTTTAGTAAGCCAGAATATTTGAAGAGTCGGCTCTTCATTTTACCACTTATACCTTTCATAAATCAGTTTTGACTTCTGACTTATGATTTCTATGTGTACTCAACAGCTCGCGGACAGAAGCTGGCTCTCATCTGAAAAAGTCGGCCCTCTGAAAAGGCTTGTTCGTGACCAACACATCACTTTTGGGAAGAAACTACTCTGAACTACTATATGAAGCACGTACAGTAGATCATGATTATATTAGATTGGATATCTGCAGTCATGCTCCAACACCAGCCACACTAAGACATGAAAAGAATAGCATTTTGTCTGTTCAAAGTGTCTTTGAACCTCTGTAGAACACATATAATTAGTATTAATTTCTCCCAATGCGCTGCGCACTAACAGCCATGCTGGAGTGTAATCTGTCTCCATTTGGTTTCTCTTTCTCATCAGTCCAACTCCTGCTGTTCTGCTCAGCGTGGTCACCTCTCCAAACGTGTGCCGCCACAGCGCTGTTTTCTTTTGTACGTGGTTTTTCATTGGCCCGTGTGTTTTCTAACCAGATTCACTTGTGGCTCTCACGCAGAACAAACGGCAAAACTAGATCACGAGCTGGCCGTGGAGCTCCGCTTCCAGAGTACAGCACTTCACCACTTCCTGCGTGTACCTGACTATGAGATGAAAGGTCTGGATATGATTCAAATTTCAGGCCGGCTCGGCAGTGAATTACATTTAAAAGTGGCAAAGTGGATTACATAGTATAATCTCATACTCATATGTAAGCTAAAATAATGAGTTAATAAGAGTAATGTAAGCCATGTTGGCTGGAATCTCAATGCATAAGAAGTACCTCATACATTTTTTCGAGAAAAGTTTACACAGGTTTGAACACATTTAAAATGATATTTTGCAGAGAAAACTCTGCAGTTTGTTTGTGTAACAAACAAGCAATGTTTATTTTAAATTTAAGTTTGCTTTTGAACAACTTTCCAAATCCCAAGAGTCTGAAAATGTCTGTCAGCATATGAATCTTTATGAAGTCCTTTCATCTGAGGAAGAGACAGAAAAATAAATGCAGCTTGGTGTCTGCTTTTCCTCGCTGCTTCTGCGTTATTTTGTTTTCATGCTGCTGCGACTCATTTTATCCGCTCTCTGTTTTACCTCCGCACACAAACAGCGGTGAGACTCTTAACTTTCTCTTCTTTCTGTTCTGGAACATTAGAAAAGTTTGTTCTTTGAATTGTATGCAAGCCGCCGCTGGATTGCGCGTTTGTGCGTCTTCTCCGCGGCGAGGACTTGAGTTGCCGTGACATCGCACATATCGGAGGTGACGGAAACGCTTGCTTGTCTTATGTAAGTTCTGCTGCTGTCTGTTCTTATGTAGATCACACTGCTGCCTGTAGCTGCACACACACACACACACACACACACACACACACAAACAAACAAACAAACAAACAAACAAATATAAAACATACACTCTTGTTTTTGTCACTTATGAGGACACCATATTGATTTAATTTGAATTCCCGGAGGCTCAGTCTGCGTGTCTAAACAAATAAATCTTAAAACAAATATTTTAAGCTCATTATCAACCCAAAGTCATTACACTAACATAACTGGTCTAAAATGCGGGACCTTCTATGTCCTCACAAGTCCTCATAAGTCTCTGTGTAAACAGACAGCTCACAGAAAGGGAAGCCAAAACCTGTGAGTGTCCCCTGGTGGCTGGCTGCAGTATTGACTTATTTGATGCATGACTGGCAGCTGATCTGCTCACATTTGAATCCGCCAGTTGGGTTTTTGGAAGTGGCCTCGATACCACGGCTCCAATCACACCTGTGCAGACTCCAAATGATGTCACCAGTGCAAGATGATTGGTGAAATTATGGCTGCAATTTTCTGACGTGTCGTCCATCTTTGATGCACCAATGACCAATCACCAATCTCTTCACCCTGTACTAATGCTAGGACCACACTGTGTAGCACCAACCTCCCAGAAGTTTCTTTCAGAAATAAGCAAAACTGATGTGGGAGCAGGTGAAGGTATCTCACCTAACTGGCTGATGTTTTTCTACAACCTGATGATAACAAATATGTAAGATAAATGTTGTTTACAGAGTACAAACAAGCAGATTTGTAGTTTTTTCATTATTTTATAAATCTAGGCAGCATCAGTTTTATTTTTCATTGGAGCATGTTGCCTAAAAGAGAGTGAACTGCCTCATGAATCCAAAGTGTGGATCAGAGAGTTTTACAGTGATCTTCAGTCAGACGGAGATTCTGATCACACAGAATGGGGGGGAAAAAAAAGATGAAGGGAAGCGCACAGCAGGAAGGATTGAGACAAGAACAGAAATGGGTCACATCATCAGGATGGAAGGAGAGTCAGAAAGAATGGAAAAAAGAAAGAAACTTCTTCCCTGATCTCAAAATGCTTTGACTTGAACGTCCTGGCTGGATTTAAACCAGTGAACATGCAAACGTCCAACAACAACAACAAAAAAAAACACACCACATCTTTGACAGCCACCGTCACTATTTCCATGGCGACGGTGTCTGTCATGTCTCTTGCTGTTTTCAACCTTATTAGACAAATGAACCAAAATAACTCAGACGGATAATAACATGCAAATCACAGCAAACAGGCGAGGGCAGCGGAGGGATTTGGGGACGCTCCTGCTCGGAATCTTCGCCTTGGGAACGATTATTATCTGCTTCTGTGGGTCGGACCTCGCTCCTCCTCACCGCTGTTAATTAGAGGTTGTCCAAATCCTCAGAGAGACGACGGCTAATTGGTGATGGACAGATGAAGGTCGTTCTGTCTATCCCTCCACCGCTGTGAACTCACAGTTTGTGCTTGGAGTGGCTGGGAAATAATGCTATGAGGTCAGCGGCTAAAGCGGCTAAAAGGTTCCCTTCCTTTGGTTCCTTTAGTGAACGTCTAGAGGAAGATTAAAGGTTAACAGCCTTACATTAACCCTGCACTTGAACCCACTGATATCATATGTACTCCTTCAGATCTGGTACTTTTATCCCTCCAAAAACCAGTAACATCAGTTAACAGTCCTGGCAGAGACATACATTACTGAAATGGTAAAATGTTAGTGCAACAGATGGAAAATGGACAAACTGGACTGTCTATGCAGGAGAAACATACAAATATGTTACATTCCTTTGGCTCAAATGGTAGAAAAACTACAACAATTTGTAGAGTATCTTGTTATTAACCAATGCTCTGGGACCACAGTGGTGGGGAGTCGACATATAGTCTTGACTATTCCGTCACAGTTGAGGAGATCTGAACAGATCTGAATTTTTCATCTGGCAGAATAAGCAGAACAAACAGTGAAACTAGACTGCGAGCTGGCCGTGGAGCTCCGCTACAAGAGTACCACTGCACAGTGCTTCCACTCTGTGTGCGTACATGACTACAAGATGAAAGGCTGAGATATGATTCAAACTGTAGGACCGGATCAGTGCTGAATTAGTGTAATCATACTTAGAAGCTGGACATAATTCAGCTTCAGGTGACCATCACCACACATGCAAGCTGAAAAGATCATTCAAAATAATACTCGAAATATTCATGTATGTCAACATAATGCACCAGTAACCATCTATATGACTATGTGGATTTGTTGGATATGTGACAAGTCAAATTTACTTTGAAGTGTATCGAAATTCAATTTTGCTCCTTCTGTTAAAACATGTAATCTGATTACTTAAATATCAAACAGTGAATATACTGCACTGGACAAAAACATTTCAGAATTTGATTATATTAACTATGATCCATATTTCAAATGTAACGTGGGGTGATTAATGTTTATATTTTATAGTTTATATTTAGTTATTTTTCACTTCCCTTGTGGGACAAAAGTATTAATCAAATGTGAATTAAAACATCAGCATTGTTTTCAGTTGTTTTTGGTTGAATGAATCTATCTTCTTTATTTTCCTCTCCTTTATTCTCTCAGTCTTTGCATTTCTTTGTCCTCTGTATTATTTCTCTCATCCTTCAGCTGCACTCTGTCTATTCCTCTTTATTTTCTCTCTCTTTATTCTCTCTTTGCTCACCTCCTGTCTTTCTTCTCTCTTCAGTCATTCTGTCTCTCACTGTCTCTATCAGAGTGTTCAGTGTTTCTAATTAATTCCCAGTTTACAATTATCTCTGAACACACACACACACACACACACACACACACACAGCCAGATTACTAATTGAATTTTTAAGCCTCTGCTGTTCATTAGCATCTCGACTTGTAATGTGTTGTACGTGTGTGTATGTGGATTTCATGCAGGCAGAACTAATTCATATTTTAATGTAATACTGGGATCTGGGTGAATTATTTTTAATTGTGCATGTGTGCGTGTGTGTGTGTGCGTGTGTACAAATTGTTTAACACACATGATTCCAGTTGACCTGGTGGAGACCAGCTTGCTTAGTGATGAAGAACCTGAGCTGTGCACGGTCCACAGGGTTTAACTGGTTGGAATAAAGTAAGAGCTGCTGGAACATTACAAGTGCTGTCGATTAAGACTGTGATGTCAAGCAATAAAGAACATTTTAGTAATGTTGGACAAACATTACAGAAGGAGGTGGTGCAAGAAACCAATTTCTGCATCACAGCTTGATGCCCAACACTTCCGAGAACTGACATGTGACTTTGATGGTAGTAATATTGTGGAACATCGGATGACCATTTCTGAATCAGCACGGCACTGATAATTTATTGTTAGCAGGTTACCATCTTCTACTGGAAAACGGTGGAATGCTCACTTCGGTTTGGGAGTGAGTTACTGACCCACGCGAGGTAGTAGCGAAGAAGTATCTCGAAGTCTAGCTCATGAGTGACAGGAAAATGGAGCAGGAGATGGATCAGCGGTTTGGTGCAACATCTGCAGTACTGCACCGTTATGGGGAAGAGGGGGCTAAGCCAGAAAGCGAAGCGCTTGATTTTCCAGGTCATCTACGTTCCAAACCTCACCAAAGGTTATGAGCTTTGGGTAGTGACGAAAGAAAGAATGAGATCACAAAAACAAGTGGCTGAAAAGAGCTTCCACCTGGTCAGAAGCTCGGACATCTGGGGGAGCTTGGAGAAGAGCTGCTGCTTCATTGTGTCCAAAAGGAGTCAGTTGAGGTGTTTCAGGCATCTGATTACGATGCACAATCCAGGAACGTCCAACTGGAAGGTGACCCAGGGCAGACCCAGAACCTGCTGGAGGGACTCCATAGCCCATCTAGCCTGGGAATGCCCCTGGATCCCCCAGGAGGAGCTGGAATGTGTTGCTGGGGAGAAGGACGTCTGGAGCGCCCTGCTAAACCTGCTGCCATCGTGACCCAACCCCGGATAAGTGGAAGGAAAGGGATGGATGAATGGAGGTTACCATCCTGTTATAAAACATTATTATTAAGTAGGTCTGTGTTCCTATGTTTACTGTTTTTTACTCTGTTGCTTCAGTCTAACATGAGACAGATATACTATATATTAATATGAAAATATTACCTGGTTACTAACAGCATGGTGGTACCATTACCTCTTTATCATAATGTCAACCTTTTTTCTATTATTCTGTCTTGTGGACATATTCATCTCGGCCGTGTGGGAGTTTTGTTTTAGACTTGTTTTGGTGTTTGTGGGTGTTTTTTTCAGACTGCTCTTAGTCTTCTGGGCTTTCTGGCTCTAACTCATCTGGATCTCATGGGTGTTTTGACTCGGACTCATCGTTTTCTTGTGGGTGTTATGGATTCAGAGGCACTTCGACTCCAATTTTTTGCTTTTCTTTTTTTTGTTTTTGCCTAATTTCAGTGAGTTTCAACAGCCAAAGTATTTTTCTTTTTTCAACAGTTTGTCCATGTAACCATCAGACGTTCTCACGTCTGAAAAAAAGTCAAACATTGTTATTGTCCCAATAAAGTCAATATTGATTTGCCATTTTAGCCTAACCACTTACTAAAGTAATAAACTGCTGCTAACTGAATCTAGCATTAGCAGGCAACAGAACCAAGCTCAGGAGCTGGACTGGACCAACAGGGAATAATGTTACACTATCAAGGTGATTTACAGACTTTCCTGATAGAAAGATTGCTCAGTAGTGAAGTGCTAACCACCATTAGTTTGGTCAGCCGTGTAGCATATTATCATAAAACATAGTTTTTACAATCAAATGTGAGGAAATGTGTCAGAGTCAAGCTAAAACTAAAAGCTGGGATTCAGATGCGTATTTCATTAAGTTGTTAAGTTCTGGCAGTGAAAAGGAGTGAGAGTGGTAAAGCCTGAAACACACACACACACACACACACACACACACTCCCTGCGAGCTGCAGCTGGTCTCCTGTCACTAACTGAGTGGGAGGATGAGAGTCACTCCAGAGACCAAAACACTCAAACACAAAGATCTGCAGCGTCCTGTAGAGACAACCAGCTGATACACCTGTGTGTGTAAGTGTGTGTTATTCAGAACCACGTTATCGGTGGCTCAGAAGTAATCAGCATGCTGTTTAAGTGAACATTTTTTCTTTCACTTGAGTGAGTCTGAATGAAAAGCTCTCTGACCTCACGTCTGAAGTTCAACCTTGCAGCTCGACTGTCTGAATAAAGCAAACACTCAGAAGATGTTTGATATTTTGATATTTTAAAGAGCTTAATGTCTGACTGCTCTGTCTGTAAATGCATTTTACAGACTACAGATTCATTTTTACTGTCGGAATAATTCAAATGATCCAAATACAAACTGACTAACACCATGTTTCCCCTCTGTTTGATCAATAAAAAATTATCTGAATGGATTAATGATTTAATTAAAAACTCTGCAGATGGAACTATTTTGATCAGGTATTCATCATATCTATAATAAACCAAACAGTAGTGGGTGTCAGTTTTTCCACTGGGAGGATTTTCTGTTTCGTCTCATTGCTCAGACTAAATAAACTATTTAAATAATCACTTTCGGGCAATCACACATAAAAATAAAAAAGAATCCTGGAAATAATCATGAGCTGTGTCTACAGGGAGGACAGAAACATCATACTTTGACTTGTCAAACCAAATCAAACACATCTCCAGGACTCCTTCATTATGTTTGAGTAAATTAAATCCCATTTCAGATAATGAAATTAAAAACAAACATACCCTGTGTGACCTGACTCTAATGCACACTCCACACTGGAAGAAGGAGCTCATCACCAGAAAGGTTCAAAGCTTCATTCAGCTGATGGCTCCACAGATCTGCTGAGGACTTTTTTTTTAATCTGTTGATAGATATGTGGATCTAAAGCACGAGTACTGAGGGCACCTTCAGCAGTTTTTCAGGTCGACTGTGTAACAGATTAAGCCGCTGTACGTCACTTCTTAAACCACCACACAACAGTTCATGTGTCCATGCTGCTTCATAGAATGAGAAAAGGCTCTCCGATGTCTGTTAAGTGTTGACAAGACCAAGACCAAACTACTGATAAATGAAAAACTAAATGATGTCAGTACAAACTTAATTGCTCACAATCTCTGGCAAATTAAAGGCATACATGATCTATTTTCTGTCTTTCTTTTTTTTAATTTACATTTGAAATTGCTCATCTCCTGTGAGGAGCTTCATGTCACGCAGCGTACACATAATGCATACTGCTGGTGATGGTGATATACTTAAGCCTCTGTGGCTCTCTGTCTGTTACTGTCTCCCATAAACAGTATTGATCTTAAGCTACACTCCACTTACTAAATTACATTACAGGTGAATTACTTTGGTCCTATTGAATAAATATGAACAGTCAAATAAATGAACGAAGCTGAGCAATATTAAGTCTTTGTGTGTGAGAGTTGCCACCATAACTGCCAAGGAGAGGTCAAGGTGACATGGAAACATTAAAGTGACGGGGGCAATCTCCTCTCTCCTCATTTCCTTGCCTCCTCTTGTCTTGATTTCTTCTCTTTGGTGATCATTTTTTGGGGAGGGGGCATTGAGTGGACAGTGATAGAGAACCTGACCTGTACACGAAGGTTCACCGGGTTTTAGCGCTACAGTAGGAGCTCCAGATACTTCGAAGGAGGTGCTGGTGATTATGACTGTGATGTCAAGCAGATTTGATGTTACAAGGATGACAAACACAATAATAACCACCATTTTACTGCTGCGTCTATATAATCCAGTACAACTGATACTAAAAAAGGAACAATAAAGAACATATGTGGGAGGAGGCCACTCAAAACAAAGTGGTGTGAGCACTTAGAAACCAGTTTTGGCATCATACAGTGATTTTGTTATTTCAAAGTGATAGTATTATCCTGACAGTAGCCAATAAGGTTCTGAAATATATATATATATATGTGTATATATATATATATATATATATATATATATATATATATATATATATATATATATATATATATTATCTGGTCACTACCCCATCAATGTTAACATATCACCATTTTTGAATACAAATATTGCACTGATATGATCATATTGTTGTTTTTGATTCTGTTTTACGGTTTTCTACCAGAACAGAAGAGGATCTAATCATGAGCCCTGTGGAACACCGCAGCTGAAATCTGGATATATCAGTTATAATTTGAAGAGCATGTTTGGATTTAAATGAATCAATTAATAGCTAGGCCTTTGACACTGACCAAATCCTGCAGACAGTTGCCTGTGCTCAATGTACTTTCATCAAAACATATTGTGCATTAGCATTGATTACAACAGAGCAATCTCTTACCGGCTACAGTGACCTTGGCGGTCCGGCTAACGATGCTCCCTAGTCCATCCAGTGTAGCGAGGCACTGATATTCGCCCTCATCAGGCCTGTGGTGCCGCAAATGCACAACGTTCTGCACCAGCAGCGAGCCGTTAGCCAGCTGCTGCCGCCGTTCATCCACCACCGCACTCAGCAGCACGCCGTCCTTTCGCCATGTGATGGTGGGAGGTCCCAACGCCGCATCGGACTGTGCCTGGCAGTCGAGCTGCAGTACACCCCCTCGCACTGTCACTGTGTCCTGAGGCTCCTGAGTGAAAGTGAAGTCCACAAAACCGCCGAGACTAGACGAGGAGGAGGAAGATGAGGAGGCGTCTGAGGCTAGAGGAGGAGAAGAGATGAGGAGGAGTTAGATAGAAGCACAGAAACATGAGATCCTCCAATGTTATTTATTCAAGAAAATGCTCTCCATCACGGAAGCTGACAACAGAGCTGCAAACCACACAGAGGTTCATAACGGGGATGCTAGCAGAGGTCCAGTGATATGATGTGTCACATTCAAATGAATCCAAAGTAAATAAATACATCAGTAAGTCTGGAGACAAAGAAACACATCACACACAAGAGCATCACAACTGCCAAAGACCCTCGAGGGCCTTGCTATATTCTGGGTTTGGCCACAGTGACAACTTTCTTGATCAGATTATCTTGTGCAAAACTAGCTACCGCAGAAGTATTAATGCCTTCCCATGCCCGTACACTTTGCAGGAGAGCTGCATCAACAGAACAGCAATGAAACAAATGTTTGGATCCTGCAGATTTGCCTTCATGAATATTTCTGTGACTAGTTTCGGGTTCTAAGTGTTCATCTTTAACCAACATGAGCTGGAAGATTTCACAACACTGGGATGATCAAACAGTTTTTACAGTGATTCAAATCCACAGTCATTATTGCCTTGCTCCAGGCGTTGAACCACAGGTGGAATCAAACCTATAACCCATAATGGCTTTCTCTACATGCTTTTCAGAATCAAAGCTTTCTTTTCAGCAGCAGGTGAAGGATTACAAGTTGTTTTTTTCACGCTTTTATCTATTTATTCATGTTTTGCTTGATGTATTTATTCATATTTGTCATTAGTTATGTCAGTTTAACCTCCAACCTGTAGCACGCCGCTCTGCAGGATAACTCTTCATCTCTATCAAAGCCACATCAACCTCTTGTATTTTTTATTTTTATGTTTTTCATATTTTGTTTAATCTTTGGTGATAGGCTCTGACAGCGGCGAGCGGCGGAGGCGGCGTCTCTCTCTCTCTCTCTCTCTCGTCTTTGAAGTCGACGCTGCTAAAAAGTCTTTCATACTGATCAGACAGGCAGTTTGTTCGGTCAAAGCAGCCGTTCAGCGCCTGTGTGTTTCCTGGGAAGTCTGAACAGAGACTCAGAGCAACTCCAAGTCACGTCATTATGCCACAAAGTCGACTTTGAAGTGCAGCAGATGTTCTTTTCTTTTCTTTCTTTTTTTTTTTTTGATTTCACTGATGTTGCTAAAAATGCTCACAGCTTCAGATTCTTCTGCAGGAAACCTCTGATCACACAAACATCAGGTATGAAAGACTGAATGCTCTCTGGCTCCGGCTCTATCCCCAACTGGGATGAAAAACCAATGGAGACCAGTCAACATAAAAGTCATTGATCACTAATGACCAGCAAAGTTTTGGTTTAATAAAGGACAGAACACAGAACCGGGGTTCAGTTAGAACCAGATCCGTACGGACACAGTTGTAGGCAGTTTGGAAATATTATTTACATACAGGACTTGTATTTATATAGCACCTTTCTGTTCTAGCGATCACTCATTCACACGTACACACACGTTGATGGCAGCTGCTGCCATGTGAGGTGCCAACTGATCATCAGGAGCGATACAGCACTTCCAATCCAAACGCATGCACACACATTCACCCAGCGATGTCAAGCAATTTACAATTTACGAGATGACCTGCTCTACCACCTGAGCCACTTGTAGGTGGAGTTATACTCCTCCAAGTGTTTTCCTGTTCTTCATTCACCAGTCAACTGCACGCTTGTGGAAACCTTGCCTGAATTCCTCTCTCCTGGCGCCTCAGGGATACCTCACTGTCACGCCCATTCAGTAAACTGTGTCTTCAGTCTCTTGGTTTGTGTTTGCATCTGGAGCCTGATGTCGTTCAGCGTAACAAACAAGTTATGTATAACTCTTCATTGTTCCTTCAAGGAAACTTCTGAGGAAATTCTAGTCCAAGTGTGACCAACATATGGCATATGACATATGGATGATGAAATATGATCTATCCGGAGAGGTGATACAGTCTTCATGTTCACTGTCAGACCACAAATCTTTATACCCTGAAGTGATGTGAGCAGATTCTCTCTTTCTCTGTTTCACTTTGTGGACAACAGATGGTGTTAAAGATGATCAATATTTAACATGTTTAACCTCATGCTGCTGCAGGTGCTGACTTTTACATAGAGCCAGACATGACACTGCCCCGGGGGCTAAAGGGGCATGAATGCCTCTCACACACTCATCTGGCCTGTAAGAATCCCCCCCCCCCCCATGGCTTTTTGAAATGCATTGAAGGTGAAAGCAGAGCATGTATTTAAATCACAGAGCCATAAAACAAAGAAGCAATTAGCATTTTATGTCCCAACATGAAGGTCGAAATAATGTCTCCACATTAGCAGGATTTAAATTCTGCTGGAGAATTGCTGAATCTTTCATCCTATTTTATTTTATTTTTGGAATAAAGGTCTATAAATCAGCCTGTTAGCCATTTCATGTTTTGTTTCTAAATTACCCATGATTCCAGAGAAAATACATTAAAGCAGTTAAACAGAACAAGACCAGAGCCTGTGCAATCTCCTTTCCTTCCCTGTCCATTCTTCCTTCCTTCCTTCTTTCCTTCCTTCCTGTCCCCTCTGTCCACCTCACCTCCCTCCTCCTCATTTCTTCTTTCTCTCTCTTTCCTTTCCTTCACGGTTTCCTTCTTATTGATTCCCCTTCAGCACGCCCCCCCCTCCTTTCTCTATCAGTAAATCACTATCTTGACAGCTCTATCTGTACTCACTCCCACCAGTCACACACGCACACACACACACACACACACACACATACACACACAGTCAGTTCATCAATGTGTCCTTGTCCTCCTTGTCCTGCACTTTGATGCTATCACTCCTGTCTGCTCTCCCGCCTCTTCGACATTTTTTCTTCTTCATATTTGGTGTGTCACATGAAGCTGCACTTCATGTCCATATTTCTAAAAGCTTTTTTTAAAGACATGCAACATTTCCCATGAACATCTGGGAGTTTTCCTGGAGAGAATGAATTTTAGGACTGATTCAATTAGTGCATTTCTAAATACTTCAATCAGCGTGGATAGTCTTTTGGTCAGTGCACAGCGGGTTAGTGGAACGTGTGTCCACAGCTGAGCATACACTTCAACATTTCCAATAATAAATGAATAATGAATTCATACTTGAGCTTGAATTGAGCGAAAAATCCTCTTTTCTCTATTATTTGAGCCAAAAGTTCTAGGAAAAAACTTCAAGACAATCATTAGAGAATTAAAGAGCCGTAAAATAAGCATTGTGAAAATTCCAACAATAAATTGCGAGCACGAGCAGGAAAGGTTTAAAAGACATGCTTGTCTGGTTAGGAAGCAGAGCATCCTTAAATTCTGACTAAAGTCTCGACAGAGTCAAACAAAGTCATCAGGAAGGAGCTAAAACGATTAGTCAACTGATTGATTAGTTCATTAAATGCAACAATTTCTCTCAATTCTCTTGCAGAAATCATTTTGTGTTTGGATTTGCTCATCAATCCAAATCTTCTGAATCTCTGTCAGCTTTGGACTGTCAGTCAGACAAAACAAGCAATTAAAGAGAATTTCATTCAACTGATCATTCAGACTAATGGGCAGTTTTCACCATTTCTGACCTTTTAAAGACTTAACGATTAATTAAGACATATACTGATGAGTAATCAATCATGAAAATAACTGAATAGCTGTAGGTCTGTTCCAGCAGCTGTCACTCTTCGGCGCAAGCATGACTTCATGACTATGACTCACCTAAAGTCTATCTTATCTTAAATCCTAATACAAAGAAACTGATCATTAAAGTTATTCATGATCATTCCAGGACTTCCAGGAGTGCATGTCCAAACCTGACATGCATAAATATGTTTTAAAGGACTAGATTCAAAAGGAAGTCCTGCTCCATGGCACTCTGGATAAATAAAATAGTCTCAACCAACCATAAAAAGAGCCACACTTTCTAAAAATCAGTGTAAAACCAACAGAACCCGACCAGACCTCATTAGATTGAAGATAAACACAGTGTGAGTCTGGTCCAGGGTCAGTTCTCTGTCACTAGTACAGCAGACAGCAAGCACCTGAAGCGAGTCCAGTCGAGCCCACACACACACACACACAGGTAAACGGCAGAAACTCTGAGAGCCAGGTTTATAAGAGAAGCAGAGAGGCAGGTGGATATAGAGCCATCCAGGAGTTTAACTGATAAGATGAGAGTCAGTGACAGCAAGGTGGACAACAGCCAAGACCATCTGAACACACACACACAGTCTCACAGTGGCTGACACCATGGGTTAGTGTCTGAAAAGCAGACTGCATTAAGACTCTGGGCAGCGTCCAAGAAACTGTGTGTGTTTAAACTCTGCCGGCTGCAAGCAGAGAATCATCCTGACTGAAAGAAGGAAACAGGAAGGAAGAGAAGAAACTATGATGGAAAAAAGAGGAGGAAAAATGATGTGAATCATGTCCAAAACCAGCAATCTGTCAAAGAGACACCATGAAAACTACCAGACGGAAACATGTCGACAACTGAACATCAATTCAAGTCATAAATCCTCGATTCATAAATCTGATGTAGCTTTGGCTCTTCAAAGCTGATAGCAGGAAATGTTCAGTATGCATGAGGAAGGGGAAGCACCACTACCCGAGGAAATGTTTGCAGTTCAAAACAAGAAGAGGAGGAAGAAGGTGGAAAAGAGGATATGCAGAGAGAAAATATGATTGCTGGGCTGGAAGTTTCTGCTCAATAAGCTTAAAAAAGTCAGCCCAGTTGGAGGAATAAATAGTAAGAAGAAGAAGAAGAAGAAGAAAAGGAAGCGAACAGGAAACTGAACAATTGAAAAGTTTGAAAGTACAATGGACGTTAACGATCATCAGTCGAAGAATCGAATCTTTTTAAAAGTTGGAGGGTCACAGAGAGGCAAGCTATAAAAATCATATCCCAAAATCCAAAATTCCCCGACTGCAAACTGAACTTCTCACATCACAGACGATAATAGAGGCATTAAAACAGCAGACCTTCAACTAAAACACAGAACTCAGAATTCTGAGGTGGAGTGTGTCACATTTAGAGGGATCTACTGGCAAAGATGGAATCTAAAAATCTATGATGTATTTAAACTTAATAGTTTAAATTAGGAGTTAGGAGGCAAGTTCAGTTTACAGGCATAAAAAAATGTATCTCAGAATTCATCTCATGACACTCATCATATTATTTACACAATCAAAAAAAATGTAACGTTGACTTTAATTCAAAATAATCAAAAACTCAAAAATATTGTCTAATTGAACCTCTAACAACATTTTTGAGCTTAAATAACTTAATTCAAAATAGATTTAATTAAAGACAACATTTCATTTTTCAGACCCAACAATGCCCTCTATGAGCAAGCACCCGGTGACAGCGGTGAGGAAAAGCTTCCTTTAAGAGGCAGAAACCTCAAGCACGACTACCAGACGATCTACCACGACTGGTTTAGTTTAGAGATGAAGAGGGTGAGAGGGAGAAGTGGTGTGGTGGAGATAGATAGAGAGTTTATAGCGCGGTACATTTGCCTCAGTTTGTTTGAGTGGATTAGACCGTGGGCACTGTTGGCACTGTTTGAAGTCAATGAGCAGGACTGCTCAATGGAAACGTTTGACGGGATTTCAGCATCGACATGATGAAGAACACTGTCAATAATTCACTGCAACAACCCAAACGCAGACATTCCAGAGGCTATTTCATCCAGAACAGAAACTCAATTTATTTTTCAAGAAATGTTATGTACACTGACTGTGATAGAGGATTTTATACACATCCCCCATTTCCTGCTAGATTTCACTGTGAGTTTTATTTGGTTTGTAGCGATCAGGTCCAGAATTCTAAACTGGCTGTTTCTACCCGGAAGATTCTACAACTACACCAAACTTACTGGACACCACCAGGCAAGGTGTGTCCTTTTTTTGGTACTTTTTTTTTTTTTGGCACTTTATTTTGGCAGGATTCCCGGTTTATTCCCTGTCATGCTGATGCACCTTCTCAGTTTCAAGTAAAGTTCATGTTGCTTTGTTCTCACCACATCATTCATGTAACCTTACCAATATGCCAGCACATTCAGCTCACCATATTCCCCCTGTGGTTGAACTCAGACAACACCATCTACTTTCTGCTCCATAGAGTACACCTGTAGAAGTGTTCCTGTTATTGTGTCCACTCCCCTCTGAGTTCAGCATGAAAACCAAAAGTACCCCCCTGCTGTCAGAGAGCGGGCCAATTACACACACACACACACACACACACACACACACACACACCCAGTACCCAGTATGTAAAGTCCCATCTGCGGTGAGGTCTGACACCAGCTGGACAGCATCAGCGTGTGTGTGTGTGTGTGTTTAGCATTAAGCCTTCATTAACAAGTCTCACCTGTCGTCCACCCTCTGTGTCTCATTGAACTATAACTCCCATAATCTCTTTGGCAATCTCACAGCTGAGCTCAATACGCATGCATGCACACACACACACACACACACTCTGATCAATCAGCAGTGACTGACACGTCAGAAGTTTTGGTAGAGATTGCTGGCAGGAGTTAACATTTGTCACATAATCAAACACACACTGTCTCTGGAACAGAAACATGATTCTCAAAGCGGCTTGCAGCTCTGATTGGCTGATTGCAGGCTGTAATAACAATCTCCGAACAAATCAGGTATGTGATCGTCCAATCAGTGATCAGTGATGTCACGTCGGGCCTGTAGACTGTATGGCTGTCTGATTTCGGGAAGAAATAGATAACAATCTCTGTTTGTGTGATTGGTTGATCACATCGATTACATCACGAGAATGTAAAGACAACTTCCTGTCACACACACACACACTCGGAAGACCACACACAAACCCTTCACCAACTCTGATATTAACACCAACTGGTCTTTATTAGCCAATTCTCATTCAGCCTGCTGTATATCTTGCTAATTATGCTAAGCGTGCGTGTGTGTGTAGGTGGGTGTGTGTGTGTCACACCATCAGTCGCAGCCTGTTTGTTTTTAGTGTGTAAATTAAATAAACAGCAGCAGATGTTTTAGAATAAAGATTAAACGTGGAGCTGACAGCGCTAACTTTGGACAGTTTTACAGTTTCTTTGTACATATTAGGATTTTTCTTGATTTGTTTGATTGATTTATTTATTTGTTTAATAAATTATTCTGAGTTATGTATATGTCATGCTTAGTACTCCACAGCTCATTATTGCCAAACCAGGCAGTGATGTAGAGAAGACAAAAAAGGTGTGTGTGTGTGTGTGTGTGAGAGAGAGAGAGAGAGAGAAAGAAGAAAAAAGATAGACAGATAGAGAACAAAGTGAACAAAGGATGAAAAACAGTTCAGGACTGGAAGAAAGGAAACCAAAGGGATTAGTTTCAAACACACACACACTCACGCTGTGGTTTGTCTGTGTGTGTGTGTTTTCCATTTGGTCCTTGTCAAAACGCTTCAAGAGACTACGGTGACACTCAATCCCCTGAGACAGATATGATCATATTCACACTGCTTGGTGTGTGTGTGTGTGTGTGTGTGTGAGTGTGTGTGTGTGTGTGTGTGTTTGCAGGTTAAAACCCCAATAAGCGTTCTGTCTGCACATTTTTAACAGAGACCTTTACTGCTGTCAGACACAATTACCTACCGGTCAACAGCAGGCCCATTATACAGACACACACACACGCACGCACACACACAATCAGTGAATGACAATAACAAGGCAGCTTACTGTCAAAGAGGCGAGGAGGGAGTAGCTGTCATAACACATACACGTACACACACACACACATTCCTGAATGGCAATTTTAAAGTAGCTTTGTGTTAAAGCGAGAAGGGAATAGCTGTCATACATGTCACACACACCCACCACACACACACACACACACACATTCTGTCCTGATACTTCAGGTCGACATCATGTCCACTCCCACTGCATCTGTCACTTTGAATATTAACCACAAGATCAGTTATAAATGAGATGACACATTTATGACACTGATTTGTGGCAATGTCACGAAAAAATGGGATCATCACTTTTTTTAGGATATAACATAAAAACAGATTTTCATGGCTGTTACGTTGATTTGATCTAAACTGAGAGACAGACTCTCTCGCTCTCCATCCTCTATGAATGGTAACAGACAGCAAACTGTAGCGCAGATAAAACCTAAGCTTTGGTTAGCTTCTGTTAGTTTGAACTGTATCGTGTAGATTTACAATACACAAATATCAGCGCTCACTGTACCTAGAGAAAAATGATCTAAGTAAAAAAAGCGTTTTGTCTCTTTTAAGCAAAAAAAAAAAATACCATACAACATATAAAAATTACAGTTTAAGTGACATTATATAGAAATTGGTATTGTCAATGCAGAACCACTATAAATGTTGAAATGATAAATATGGACAGCTGTACACTGATTGTCAGTGTAGCATCAAAAAATGTGTTTTGTATTTTATGTTAGACAACAGAGCTTTAATGCTAACTGTTTTTGCCAAGAGTAGTTTATTATTGCATATTAATGCCTGCTGTTTACTCAATAGTGTTTTTGTTAGATTTTTAAAAATTATTTTGGTGAAAATTGTCAATTATTATGACAAAAGTTGGCAGACCCCTGCAGTACCTTAATAGTTAACATAATTAAACCACAGACCAGTTGGAACAACGTTGAAGCTAAACAATTAGCCTCAACCTCTGATATCCACGAACACTGTTAAAAATAAAACGTTGCTAACAGGCTAAAGGCAGATAAGCTAGCATATCTCTAGCTTCTGCTAGCGTCCTTTACAGAGCTAAAGCTAAGCTACCCAGCTAGCATCAGCAAAATGATAGCGTGTTATGTGTATATTAGTTATGATAGATTCAGATCCAAATAGCTAGAGGATGGAGATAAATTGCAAATTGCTTAATTTTGTTGGTTGTTTGTATTTGTTGCACCTCACTAACAAGTAAAGCCAGGCACAAACAATGCTGAGCTTCCTTTTAATTAGCTAAACTGACTTAGTTATTAAAACACATCATCTAATATGAGCTAACCATAAAACTAGCCAGTCTCAGCTAGTCGGTTACTGTAGATTGGACACTTTCATCATAGTTAGAGGATCTTCCACTAAAAGTCTGTGTGTGTTCCCTCTGTAAAAAAAAAAGCATAATTTAACTAGACAATGTCTGTGTAAAGTTGTATCACCTGTGAATGACTTTAACAAGATGGATAATCATCCATAATCAGTGCAAGCTGACCGATCAGCCACTGTGTGAAGTGATCATAGACAGACCGATAGTATTCAGGGACAGATTTGTTGTGGTCACAGCAGGATAATATCAGGGATAAAATCTGCAGGGCAAACGATGTCAGAGCAATTCTACTGGTCTTTGATCACTGATTCACTTCCTGAAAAGAGTTGAAAGAAATGAAACACAGCAGCTAAAAGCTGCAGGATGAAAAGGAAAGATCAGTGAAAGAACGAGGGAGTGATGATGCTCTGGGTTTTTATTTTAAAGCCACTAATTCCCTCTTTCTCCCTCAGTCGTCAGTGTTCCTTTAATCTTCTCTCCTTTCCTTTTCTATCGTCTTCATTTTGTTCTTGTTTGTTGATTCAATTTTTTTTGTCTGTTTCTTTTCAGGTCAAATGATAATCAATCAGCAGTAATCTTAAGTATATGTAAGTAATTTGTATCATCATTGACTTAAACCACCAGTTCAAGATTTTCATTCAGAATCGAGGCTTGAGTTTCTGCAGCAGATGTTTGGCTGAGCAAACTGAGCAGGAAGAAACACAAATTGGTTCCATGTTGTCGAGAAAATGTCTTTCAGCTGGAAACCATTTCCAGGGGTGGAAGGTCAGCAGTGTGCAGCCCGGGCTGACGGTCCACCAATCTGCCTCCAACTGCACGCCCGCCTCAAACCTCCAGAGTCTGGTGGAAAAGGTCAGCGTAGCATGACTACAAGGCCTAGAATTTGAATGACTAGAAGGCTGAGAGCTACAACAACTACAAAGTCTGAAGCTGGAATACTGACATAGCCGAGGTCCAGAATAATAAAGACTTTGATCTAATGACTGCAGGATGTAGAGCCAAGCTAACGAGAAGGCAGAGAGGTCTAGGACTAAAACAGTAAACGGACTTCAAGAACTAACAGGGAAAAACCTCAAATATTACTAATGTGAGGACAACTAAAAGGACCTCGATCAAAAACACGACAAGGGCTAGACCAACTAAAAGGACTGTATCTACTGTAAATTAGACAAGAGAGAAACAACAGGACAGAGGCCTACAACCAGAACAACTACAGAGTCTATAGCTAAAATGACTACAGGGTCCAGAGCTAGAAGCAGAGACGCAGAGTGAGGAAAATCCTAGGCCCTGAGCTAGACATTATAAACCACAAAGCTGCAGAGCTAGAATAAAAAGACAGAACAAATAATAGGCATTGAACTACAACAACAAGACCTAGAGCTACAAAGAACAACAACAACTCCCACGACATCTCGAGGTAAAACTAGAAAGTCTGGAAAGACCAACAGAGCCTAGAGCAACTAGAAAAGGCTCAGAAAGTCAAATAATTTAGCCAAATATGAATAAACAACACCAGCAAACCCCAAGACCACCGATTTTATGAAAGTTTATCAAACACATTTGTATGTCTGGATACTTTTGTGAGTGAGTGCTTGAGTGTGTGTGCAGCTCATGCTGCATATTTGAAATTTCAAACCAGTCATTTCCCTCTGTTGCATGTTGTAAACATCTGATCTCATTCGTTTCCTTTGTTATCCTCAGATTGCAGCTGGACCTGATGGTGATGGCATCAGCCAGTCAGACGAGTGGTCCAACATTTTGTGTCATATTTAAAGTGATTTATTGTAGAGACTCTCATATTTTCTCCGGTTCATTACTCCTCCGTCTCTCCCTCATTTCTCCCATCATTTCTGCCACTTGTCCTTATTATCCTGAACCACTTCTTTCCCCTTGTCCTTTCTATCCTCCTCCTTTCCCTTCCAGGTTTTGGTCTTGTTCCCTCCTTTCTTTATCTACCTTCTCATCATCTGTTCATTCATCCTTCTGAGCTTTCCTACCTCAGTTTCATCATCCTTCCTCTCCTCCCTGACTTCATTTCTTACTCTAATTGGTTGTTCTTTCCATTTTTCTGTCCCCCCTCTTTTATTTTCTCCGGCCAGTGTGCAGCTATAACCCTGATTACCTCACAGTGTCGGCCTTCGGTATCACAAGGCCAACGAGGATCAATAATATTGATCAGGAATCCAAGTCTTCTAACCAGCACACTGCTGTGTGTTTGTGTGTGCATGTGAATTTACATATGTGTAAGCACTGTAAGTGTTTGTTTGAATATTGATTTCACCTACTTCACTGTTTGCATGCATTGACCTGTTTGTATTTAATGAGAATAAATGTAAAATGTTGAGATGTGACCTTATTTACACACACACACACACACACACGCAGAGTGAAATGTAAATGAATGTTTGTTGTCTGACTCTCTTGCATGAATGATTTATGTAAATTCATCTCTCCCCCTCACACAGCTCTGCTTGTGTGCTAGCAGCTTACACCTCTTTGCTGTTGAGTGTCTTTACACTCGAAATAGAAGCACATGAACAGAAACTGTCAGTCAGCTTCTTGTTTAATCAGAGCTGAGCAGTTTGTATGTATGTTACACGGCAGCGCTGTGGCATCCGACGCTCCTGCAGCATAGATAACATTATCTGTTTAGCATTCCAGCACTTGTATGGACATGAAACTCCCAAATCTGTGGACTAAAGTATACACGCATATCGTTTTGCCAATATGTTTCAGAACTAACGCAACTGCTGCAGGTCCATATTATGAGGGTCAGGGTGGCTGGTTTGTATTATCTGTTCAAGGCTTTCGCATCCTGAATGGTGATGTTGAAAAAAAGTCCTTATCCTTCACATGCCAGCGATTTGTTTCCTTGTCAGGTTGATAACAACAAACTTAGTAATACATTTCCAAGAGTCGCCTGGCTAGCTAGTTAGATACAGTATGTAGGACGAGCCACCAACCGAACGGCCATTATGAGCTGTCGTGGCAAATGAAAACAGACATGAAGAAGACAAAAGTCTCGTCACTCAAGTTTAACACATCCGTTTGCTGTCTTAGCAAGGGAGCGAGGTAGCTAGTTGGCTATCACAGTCAGAAATGAAACCTTGCATGACGCTGTTTATACAAACCCAACACTTCCTGTATCTGTTTCAAATTAAAAGCCCTCCAATGTAGGGATTTTCAGCCATGGTTCCGTGACCACTAAGGGGTCCGCAGAGGTACTGCAGGGAGTTTCATGTATTATAAATGATTCCATTATGCCTGAATGTTTTATCAATTATAAACATATATAGACTAATAACCCAGCATATGAATAGGTTAATAAGGTGAAATAAAAGGTGAATAAAGTAATTATGAAAGTTATTATAAGCCAGGCTTAAAAAGTGACACATGTGGGTGTCCCTGCTCCCTTTCTCTCTCATCCAAGGGGTCCTTTGGTTGGAGAAGGTTGAAGACCCCTGCTCTAGTGTTTCAGTGAAACACAGTGTATTGTGAAACATTAGCAGAAATGTGTTATGGAAAACGTACAACTCCACTCATTTGTGGATATCTTAATGTTCCACTTGAGAGCAGTTGAATCACTATTATGGTGAGATTCCATATTACTGTTTCAGTTCAGTCTTCAAACCGGTTTGAAAATTGTTATCAACCACACCTTAGTCTTTGTTCTTAATCCTGCGTGTTAAGATCTGATTTATTAACTATTTGTCCAAATAAACAGACGGCTGCTAGCACAATACCAGACCTGTTTTCACTGCTAAACAAATAGACCTGATTCAGAGGTGTAGAACACGGCAAGAATGTGTACCACATGTAACAGCACCATTCCATAACTGACATGAAATATCAAGCAACACGTGCAGACACATGGCACAGTCCACTCAGGGGCAACAAATGACCAAAGAGTTTAGGCTCTGTATTGCAGCAGAGGAAAATAAACCATGACTGAGTGTGTTTTCAGTTTTAAGCCTGTGTGTGCATGTATTTGTGTTCATACAGATGTGTGTGTGTGTGTTTAATGATGTGAGGCCTGAGGTCAGCAGAAAAGCTCAGCTGTAGAAATAAACTCGGCAGGTTTGTGCCCCTTCACTAACAGCTGTGCTGGATTTAAAGCCGACAGATCGTCGGCAGGTCTTATGTCTGACCGACTGCTGAGAAACAGTCAGTAAATAATATCAGTGCTCTTTGTGCGGGAGACGGCTGGCTGCCAGAGGGGGAGAAAAAGAAGGCTCAGTGTGAAGGATGAAGCGTGTGTTTTGTACTTAGCTTCTCTGACTTCAGATGAAGGGAAGAAAATCAGCCATCTTTTATACATTTAAACACGCTGACTGTGAACTCTGCTATGATTCATAAAGGAGAACTATGGCTGCCACTAAGTCATTCAATATTTTCCTCAGAGGGATGTTTGACTTGTATTAAATGGCATGTTTGATACACTAATGGAAATTTCTTCTTTCTTTACCTGTAAACAGAAGCAGGCCTTTTTTCCCTCATCATCCTGTTATATATAAATAGATTTAATCACAGTGTCTCAGTAAGAAACATCCCTGCTCTCTGACCTGCTCAGTGTTCGCTTGTTCTCTTGATGAAATCAATATATTGTACATTTCAGCACTTGTACTTACATCCATTTCTATTTTAGAACGTTAAGAGTCACGGTTCCTCACACAAGTGTGATCACGAGCACAGAAAATAAAGAAATCCAGATGGAGAAGCATCTACTGCAATGCTACAACAGCTGCCAGATGTTTTGTATCATATAGTGTGAGCTTCCTAATATGGATGTATGCAAAGTTTCTAAATGAGTATTTTTGTATAGTAGGACTGGAGTTTCTCATATACTGTAATTTGCTTTAAGATGCTCAGAATTGTACTGTAACCGAGTGTCCTGGTTTCTCCTCACTGTATTAACTCAATAAGGAAGCAATAAACGGGACAATGAGGCCAGACTTTTCTAAACAATGTGATTTATTTTGTTGTAACAAACCTAGTCCAGACCTGCAGCAATGTGCAGCGAGGCATCTAAGCATGTGGAAATGCAGGAGAAGAAGAAGAAGAGGAAGATGATAATGATGATGATGATGATGATGATTGTGGCTTTTAATGACATCAGTGGCGTCCGTCATGTGACTGGCCCTAACAGAACTTCTCCCACTAGCTTACATTGTGAAAGAAGCGGCTGTAAAACAGCAAATGGCTCGACTGTACTATAGCGTGCCTGCTCTACAGGAAGTGGAAGATCCTGGTGAACTTTAAAACCCCAAATCAAACTTTTTTTTGGCTTTATGGACCACTGAGCTGCTTCTGTGCCCAGCTGTCTGTATATATCCATCTATGCAGTCAAGGAGGAATTAATCTGAGGATGCTCCAGTTTAAGATCAGACCAAACATCTCTGGATGTCAGGCCAAACAAAGACCTACAACAGACTAGTTAGGGAGGAGTGAGGAGTCATCAGTCAGGGTAAAAAAGAGCATTCATTGGAATAATTCACAAGGTTTTACAAACATTGTCATGAAAGTGCACATATATGAGGTAGATGCACTCGTATGCGAGATTAGCTGAGGACAGAGAAACACACACACACACACACTCATGCAACCAAACATTTGGATAATAAAGCAGCAGGTACAAAAAACAACAGAATAATAGGATAAGAACATAAATACATTCAAAGTAAAAGTTACTATCAAAAGCTGCTTTTTAAAAGCTCATGGTGTATGTATAGAAAATGTTAAAGGGTATAAAGGCTTTTAATCTGAAAAGCTCTGCAGGAAGCGCTCCATTTCATGGACTGTAATATTGAAGAGTGAAGGTGTTCAAAGAGAACCATCAGGCAGCAGAGTGCTGAGGCTGAACCCACGTCACACTGAATGGACCGCGAGAGCCTGTAAAGTGCAGGTCGTTTCAAACTGTACGACACATCCAACCATGTGAAAGTCACAGTGCTGAATGAGCCTACACCACCCACCCCCACCCACCCCGTCTCCTCCTGACTCCCATCCTCCTCTTTCTTCCTTTTCTTTGCAACACTTCCCCGAATCAATTCTGCTTTGCACCATCTTTCAGGCTCTCTCTCAGGGGAAACCTCTCCTGTCATCCTCCTGATCTGAAAGTATAAACGCTGAGACCCCTCTGATTCGGTGTGTGTGTGTGTGTGTGTGTGGTCCTGCGTGTGTGTTTGTGTCAAGATGGGGGTTGTGCAGACAGATGAGGATTTCTATGGACTGACACCTTATCACATTTTCTGTCAAAGCTTGACAAATGCTGTCAGTCTGTGTGTGTGTGTGTGTGTGTGTGTGTGTGTGGGTGTGTGTGTGTGTACCTGTTAAACCTGATACCTGTAAAACCTGTGTAACTCAAGCTACTGGTCAGGTCTATCCACTTTACACATCAGTATGGAGTACTGGGAGTCCTACACAGCCTGGGTCAGATTTTAGGGGCTCTATTTACAGAATATGGTCAAAATGGAATATAGTATTCATAACTCTGTTTTCATGAGAGCCTTTTTACACTACATACCCAGTCACACACACATTCATACACTGATGGCAGTGGCTGCCAACTGCTGCCATGTCCCAATGTGGGACATGCAGACTGGAGGATCCGGGTATCAAACAGTAAGCACACCGCTAGATAGCACCACTGCATCCTGGTCCTACACACTGGGCTAAGGAATCAGCTCAAGTATCTTTGGAGATTTGGAGAGAACCACATAAGAGAAACTGCACTGGAACATAGACAGGAAGCATCCTCCAAAATAAATCTCATGAAGAGAAGTCAAAAACTGAAGATGCAGAACTGAGATGCACAAGGACAATGGGAAGTGCACAACAACACAACCACACAGGACTGGACACATAAGACCCGACAAGCGAAAAGAGTATCACCTGGACTAAAGACAAGAGAACTAATTTAGTAATTAAAGCCAGCTGACACGGGAAACAGGAGGGAAAAAAGACAAACGGAGGAAGTAAAGGAACAAGACCCGGGGAAAAACTCGAAAAACGAAAACAAAAAACTAAACCAGAAGACTTAACTATGACAGTTGCAATGTGGGAAACGTAGTGGTTTTGAGCTTGAGACACACTATGTATTTCCACATTCTCCATCACTGCTTATTCTTCTCAGGGTCACTGGGAGCTGGTGCAGCCTCTGGGGGTTGGGCAGGAGGTGGGGTGCACCCTGGACAAGACATGGAGACGCTCACATTCACACCTATGATGACTTTAGAGCAGGCCTGGGCAATCTGTTCCACAAAGGGCCGGTGTGGCTGCAGGTTTTTGTTCCAACCAACCGAGAGCACACCGTTTGACCAATCAACTCTCTGAAGACTGAGATCAGTTGATTAAATGAGTCAAGTCTGGTGTGCTGCTGCTTGGTTGGAAAGAAAACCTGCAGCCACACCGGCCCTTTGTGGAACAGTTTGCCCAGGCCTGCTTTAGAGTCACCCACTAACCTGCATGTCTGTGGACTGCTGGAGAAAGCCGGAGTACCCAGAGAGAACCCATGCAGACATGGAGAACCTTCATGCTGCAAGGATAAAAACCTGGATATCTTGGCGTCTGCTGCCGGTTGCCTCTCAGCTCAGCAGCAGTCTTACTCTCAGTAGTGTTGTGTATTGTTCAGTATTACATATCTTGGTGTCATTTCTTCAGATCTCTATAAGTGTGGAGTGTGTTGAGTATTAAAAAAACCTCCAGACCGAGCGTCTGTGTGACTCTGCACGATGCACTGATGTGTTTTTAATGTCTGTTCCTCATTTATCAGATTGCTTATTTGACTGTAAACGAGGGCTTTGTTACTTCTCGCAGACGCTGAGGACTCATCAACACTCAGACACATCTGCTGCTGCGAGGACACCGCGACGCACAGCACGCCTGTGTGTGTGTGTGTGTGACGTCCGTGACCAATCAAGACAGAAGCCACAGGCTTTCCAACTGCCGTCCCTCGAGACGGAGCAGCGGCCAGCCAATATGTCACACACACATGCACACATACGAGCACACACACACTATGTAAGCCTGACAGATTGGTAGTTTATGGGTGTTAACAGACAGAGGGAGCCTCTTTCTTCACCATCATCAGTCATCGACTTCAGACCCACCTCCTCCTCACACACACACACACACACACACACAATAGCCCTGCAAGGGTGTGTGTGTGTGTGTGTGTGTGTGTGTGGTTCTTGTTTGTTAAAGCAGGAAACAAACAGGGAGCCAGTGGCGGCTGCAGGTCAACAGTGTGACCCCCGAAACAAAGCCTGTGTGTGTGTGTGTGTAAAAAGGAAATTAAAGGGGTGCAATTCGGGGTTAAAGGTCAACAGTGTGTTGAGCTGGGGGTGAAGCAGGGGGTCACCGTTCAGAATAAAACAGACAAGGGCTAATGCAGTGTCTGGAGGCGAGCAGACGTGGCTAACGAGGACTCGAACACATTAAAGACACGAAATGTTCAAAACCCCGCCCCCTAGAATAACCACCAATGATTCACCTGAGTGTGCTTTAAACAAGCCCATCAGAGGAGAGCATTGTAATCCATCGATTGTAGCTCCATCTTTTTTATTACAAAACAACACAGCTCCTCCGTAACACAGTGTTTCTTTTTGTTTTTTTGTTTTTAATTTCTGTTTCTAAAATTTCAACTTTAATTGGATGAAACATCAGCACTTGCTCTTTTTATCATAGCCAGCATTTTCAAATTTGATTCAGATAAATTAGATTATGGTCACCAGTGTCACTAACTTCACATTTAGCAAAATTGTCTACCAGTTAGCAGTTAGTTGGTTTCTAAGCGAGTGAGTCGCTGAGTTTGGAAAATCTATTAGAAACATGAAGTGGTTGGTAGTGAACTGCAGGCTTCTGCTTGGGGCTTTGCCTCCTTCAGCCTCACCCAGCCTTCCAGCTGCTCACAGGCTGCTGGGGGCCAGGTATTCAGCCCACCATCAGCGCCACCCACCTCCATATGACTCATGGCGTATTACACAAATGTAGTGTTTCATTCTCTAAAAGATGCCTTTGAACATAATCCAGGCAGGACCTATGTTGACACCTCAATGTAATTATAAAAATAATTTTGTGAGACCCAAATTTTAGTGTAAATATTCTTGAAATATTCTTATTCAGTGAAGTCATTTCTTTCAGGAAGCAGCCGTCTGGATGCCATTGCATGTTCATACTGGTGCACAATCCACATAGAAAAGGTCTTTTTTCAAAGGTCTGTATTTATCACCAGTGGTAACCAGTACATTTGTCCAGGGTGTAGCCCACCTCTAGCCGTGATAGGCTTCAGCTCCTGTGACTCTGATGAGGATAACACAGATACATGATAATGGATGGATGGTAATTTTTCCACTCTAAAATGAGTATTGTATCAGTCTCAAAAACCCCAGATCCCCTAGAGACAGTTTTGAATATGGTTTATTCTCTGGCAATGTTAGCTAACTGCAAAAATGTTCACAGCAAAAGTCGACCACTGCCTTCACATTAAAGTGATTTTATTTTATATTTTATTTTATTGTGAAGCAGCACATGCAGGAAGGAGCAAAGTATCAGCCGTACTCTTACTCACGTCAGCCAACTGGTGTGAATGAACAGAGCGGGACTGAAACCTGCATTCATTGTGGATCCTCTGCTGGTTTGGCTCTCATCCAGCCTGCTTAATAAGGTCAGTATGGGCGCTGACAGATCGTTGCATCCCCAGTTGTCGGTATTTTGGTGGAAATTTGTGTGTTTAACACAGACGTGACACCGTGTCTGTCTTTGGAGCTCAGAAACAGACTTAGCTGCCAATCTGGATGCCATGGTAACAAGATCAAACTTCATAGCCCACCGTGTCTCCACGAAATGACGTTTGTATGTTATGAAATTCTTTTTATAATTATGTGGAGGTGCCAACATAAACCCTGCCTGGATTTTTTTTTTTAGAGAATGAAACATATGGAATGTGCTCCAGTCTTAAGGAGGTGGGAAGGACTGAGACAAGACTGAGATTACAAAAGCATTTCAGTATTTCAAATGAACATTGATACGACTTTCATGTCAAGATTGCCAATTTTGACACTAAACAAATACATTTGCGGTGAATATTTTACTGATGCGTTCAGTGTCAACCCTCCTTGTGACTCGTTAATTAACAACATTTCCTTATCATGTTCATAGAAATTGTAAATTCTGTTGCGTAGAAACAGAATTCCCGTTAAAAACAGGAGACAGGCTAAACAGTTGATGATTGATGGTTGAAATTAGTGTTGAAAAAAAAAGGTTTAATTAGGTGTAGTGGGATCATCAGTGAAGCAGTCTGCAGATGCTTTATATTATGTAAAACCGATCGGCCCGGGACGGCTCAGCTAACTGAAGACTAGCATGTGGCTTTGGACAACCTGAGACATGAGTCCAACTTGTTACAAGAGACTAAAAATCAGCTGCAGTAGATAAAGATTATTTACATTTGCAATGGCTCATGGGTATTGTGGTTCTATTTGAAGGACTTCTGGAAACATCCAGGCTTTATGTAAAGAATTACACTTAAATCTGATCTGATCATCAAGTGTGTGTCGACACTGAGATTATTCCTTCAGAGTACACACACACACATATACACACATACACACACAGAGATGAACAAACACAAACATGCACACAAATCATCAACAGACTGCTTCAACAAACACCCCGAGGTCTGTGCGGTTTATATTTGTTGTACATGTTAGGGTGTGTGTGTGTGTGTGTGTGTGTGTGTGTGTGTTGGGGGTTGGTGGCTGTCAATCAGAGTCAGTGTAGCGTAAAGATGGAGGAGGGGCGTTGCCGTGGGGATTGATGGAGATATTCCTTCTTTCCTAGTTTCCTTCTTTTTCTCCATCCTCTCCTGCAACCTACTTCCTCTCCTCTCTTCACCTCTTTTTCCTCACATCCTCTCACTTTCTGTCTTCATCATGTACTATATCAATTATACCTGAATATTTTAACTACATCTACACATTCATATAATTGAAAATTAAAATTAAAAATAAGATTTTAATTCTTGTTGTTTATTTCTGTTTCCTCTTTTCAATTTCTTTAACCTTTTTTTGGAGTTTTATTTAAATAATTCAAAAGTTGAGTTAAAGTAACCTGTAACATGCTCCTTATTGTCTGTCCTGCAGCTGAATGGGCCAATCAATGTGGATTGGACCAGTTTCAAGTCCACTTTAACTCCGGCCAGTTTACGTTGGTCCATCTGTACTTCTGCCGCCCCCCCAGCACACTGAATATTAATACACACACACTCACACCCTGCAGCATATGGGGGTCAACACGCCAACGCTGGCCACAGTCCTGCAGGGGATTATGAGTAGGCTGAGCAGTAGCTGTCAGCAATGTGAGGCCCTCACTATCTCACAATCTCACACACACGCACACACACACACACACACACACAAAAGCTCTAGCTGAATCTCTCTGGAGTTTTATGAAAGTAAGATCGTCCTTCAAGCTTTATGCTGTCTCTGGAGAGTGTGTGTGTGTGTGTGTGTGTGTGTGTGTTGTTCATAACATTGCTCTCTGCTCACTGACAGTCGAACTCTGTCTTGCAAATTCCCATTTATTTCCTACTAATTAGCCCATGTATTGCAACAAAAGAAACATAATTGCATTTTTTGTTTTGAATTAATGAACAAATCAGAACAAAGTTCACTGTTTATCATTTGTGTCCTTAAAACCTCTATTTGTGCCAATATAAGCAGGATAAAACATTTTGGTTAGGTTTAGGCTCTCACAGCTCTCAATTAAGATGAATGAATCTGAAAGCATACCTGGACACATGTTTTGCTCACATAATCACAAACAGAGGGACGTAAACCAGCTCTCTGTTGGAGGCAGTTTGCCGAAGAGTCGTAGGTTTATTTGGCTTGCGGCGACATTTAAACATAAATTCAAAACTCTCTTCTCATATAAGTTGACATAGATGCTACCTACTACCTTATCGTTGTTTGTTAGAACAATATGGGTTGCTTTAAATTTCATCACATCGTCAGCAGAGATGAGATTTTTTTTTTCCGGAGGGCAGTTTACCAAAGAGTCGGCAGGGAGGACTGACGGTGGGGTAACGGATGTTCTGATGTTTTGTTTTTTTTTCTAAGTGTTGAATCAAATTTGGTTTAAAAAGCCACAAATGCCACATTTTGTGTCAGATTACAAAGGAAAACAATTTCTTCAGTATTCTCAGTGAACTGCAGCAACATTCAAGAGATCTTCTGGGGTCTAGAGGGTTAATGGAAATATTTCATGCACCACTTTCACAAGAGATCTTCTCCTGGGACTGATATTTTCTTGGGGAAACTTCCCTAATAGCCGGATAATGCATTTTTCTTTTCTTTTTTATTCCAGATGTTGGAACAGGTTGGTCAAATTATATTCATGCCAATATGACATATAAAGATATATTGGAGAGCAGCCAGACATTTACAGCCAATCAGGATGGAGCAGCAGAGTGTGGCGCCTTAATGCAGTTATAAATGATGACAAAGTGAAGAAGAGGAAACAGTAAATTCACTGGGAAGACCTCGGCAGCCTGAAGGAGGCAGTTAACATGCTGCGGTCCATATATCTGCTTGGTCCTATACTGCACAGCACCACACAACGTCTGACATAAACAAGACACAATATCTGCAAGATCCTCGCTCATCCAGTCAACCACAGAGAGGAAAACAGAGGGCAAGACAAGCCGTAAAATAATTACAGATTTGATATGGTTTTGTTACTGAAAAACAGCAGAGGTCAAGCACGATGTGAGATTAGTTGTTTTAAATATCTGCCGCGAGGGGTGCAGGGTGTTAAAGACCTTGTGAGACTGATGTGATAACAATGTAATAATGATGTCTCAGTGATGATAAGACTCCTGATGATGATGATGATAATGATGAAGGAATGTGACCTCTGGAACAAAGTGTTCTGTTAAAATAGAATAATGTGAATTAAATGACTGTGAATTAGTGAAGGGATCTGTTAAGAGCAGAAAGAGTGTCCCACTCAGGTGTTTTGTTCAGCCAATCGGATTGAGAGAAACTGAATCCTATAATATATCTATGAAATGAGACCAATACCTTTTAGGAGTGTCTGTTTCCCCCATTGGGAGGGTAGTGTCACAGTCATGGTCACACATTCCCACCTGGGATTTAACATGATGTTGGCATTGCAGTTAGGTACTTGGTTCTTGGACTACTTGGGGTTAGGATATTCAATTAAATGTTCAAGTCTACAAGTGCACTCAAGAAAATGGTGAAGGCCATGTGGATGATATCCCAGAATGCCCAGGGGTGGGAACAGTCCCAGGGCAAGGATTAGGTGCTCCAGTCAAATGCTTGGACTGCAGACTGATCTTTTGGCAAAGATGCTTAGCATTAGGCATTGAACTCAAATGGTTACGGTCAGGATAACCCATTGGGAAAAGCAGAAGAACCTATGAGTGTTCCAAGGAAAACCCGTTCAATGCCAAGATGTGACGGATGTAGTGAGATCCTTTGAAACAGGTGAACACAAGACAACTGTGTGAAAAAAACTAGCCCCAAGGCAGGGGGATACAAGTGGCTCAGTGATGGTTGAGCCCAGGATGAATGGTTGGTCCACAAGATGGAATTCAAGGATGTCACATGCAAGATCAATCCCAAAGCAAGGATGCAGGCAGTCCAATAAAACGGTTGAGCTGAAACTGATCCTTTATTAAAGATGGCTAGGTTTGGGCAGTGAACTCAGGTTGTAAGGATAACATGTTGGGAAAGGCAATAGAACCTAAAAGTGTTCCATGAAGAACATTTTCAGTGTCACGGTCTGACCTGATGTAGTGGGATCCATTGAGCTGGACACGATGGATCCAAGGATGTCCAAATCAATCCCAAAACAGGGATATAGGTTGGGCTGAAACTGACTCTGCAGTGAAGATAGTTGGAGTTAGGCAAAGAACTCTGTTTAGGGTAAGGAAAGAAATCTCGGAATTGCCTTTACACGGACAGAAAACAATCTATATTCCTTAACCTTGTCAGCTCCCCATTTAAGAGGTCTAAACTGATAGACCAGTTTGAACAGGAGGAATGCTAATGAGGGAAATGCGAAAGAAAGAACAATTTTTCTTTCTTAAGTGAAGAGCAGCACCTTAACTGCTCGAGCTGTGTAAAGGGCACAAAGTTTTCTTTGGTTCAGTTTTTATTTTTTATTTTTTTGGAGACTGCAGATAAAAGCCTGTTCAGCCAGAGTGATGTTTTTTGTCTACCATGCTACCCTGCACCTCACCTTACAACACTCCAAAACAGTTTCTTGTACACACAAGATATTTCCTAGAGTGCACTGGATAAAAAAGAAAGTATTTTCACTTTCAGGGCACCCAACAAAAAGAAGCTGGCTGTTATTTAAAATCTTACATGGTCCCCAGCTGAGAACGCTTGCTCTTGCTTTAACTTCTCTTTTCACACAGTACAATACGTCACACAGTGTCCAGTCAGGACTGATTTCCTGTTCTGAGACACTTCAGAACGACATTTCTCTTTGTGCATATTTAGGCAGAGTGTGGATGATGGATTATATTAACTTCAGGTTCATTTGACATAAAAGTCGGCGTGTCATCACATTTGTTCCGTTTGTCTGTATGTGTTCATGCTGCCTCACACATTAAATAAAGCAGAGTGTGTGTATGTGTGTGTTTGAGCTGTATTTAGGTCAGAAGCTGCCAGGAAATCTGTGTTTTCTGTTCCTGTGAAGTGAGGCCGTCTGGTTCCTGCGTGCTCGGGTCACACTCGTTTGTCGGCCCACCAAGAAACAGGCTCATTAGGCTAATTAGTCAGATTAATGCAGAGGTGACCTGCATGGTTGAGGGGCCCCGGGGCCAAACAGATGGGACGGTAACACCACCAACCTGTCAATGCTGAGCTTGCAGTTACTGAGTCAACAGTTCAGCAGTGAACACAACATAACAGCAACACGGACACGGAGGTCTCGGCCTCAACGTGTAGATACTGAGCTATGAGGCGCAGAAAGTGAAACGATGTGAACAGAGAATTACAACAACACACAGGGATGGTACAAACATGAACAGGAGGTCAGACTGCAGAATGAAGGCAAACAGGAAGGTGAAAGCCAGCAGTAAACTTCATGCTTATGACATGAATCAAACGTGGAAATGCCAAAAACTGCAGTTCCTCGAACGCCCACTTGAGGCTGGCTATAAAATGAGTCTGTCTCCATAAGTCTCCATGTTCAAATGTCCAATTTCACAGCAGAAATAAACATGTTTACAGGTTGGTACAGTTTTGGTCTCTATAACTAATTTCATGACAACTGAGTTTATATACAACTCACCTGTTCAGATTAAATTAAGGATTAAAGTTTTGCAGAATTAACAATGTGGACGCTTTACCCATTTTTAGATTAGCAGGGAGGCAACAGAGCCAGAATTGACAGCAACCAGAGCCACCAGAGTGATCTTCTCTGACTTTTCACAGACTTCTGGGTAATATCACAGATAAAACATGATTTTATAATGTCCACCTACATCTTTACAAAGAGATGATCCCTCGCTGGCTTCCCAGCACCAATGTTAATAACTGTGTTTGTTGAAATGAACAACTGAGACTTTTATTTTTAAAAAGTTAGTGAATATAGCGACCTGTAATATTTCTGTTCTAGATGTTAGAAAAAAACTGGGTCACACTGGAAGGTGAATGTGAATGGTGAACATGTTTACTGTATTTGCATTTAGAGATCGGCGCAGTCTGAAAAACACATCAAACAGCCATAACGCGACTACAGTAGAGAAATTCATGTTTCTTAGCCCAGGGAAAACACACATTCACACACACACACGTATGTCTAACAATAGATGTTGGAACGACATGACAAGGACACAGTGATTCAGAGCAGGAGACAAACATGTAAACAACTCTGTGACGTTAATGTTAATCCTCTGTTGCTGGGAGGAGGAGGCATACCGTACCGTACATACCGCGCTGAATTAATTAGCATCCTCATGCCAAAGTCATTTCTCGGTGATCAAAGATTTCAAGGTTGTTTCTGTAGATGCTGTCATTTTATGGTTCTGTCTACAGGTCATTTTTCACTTTGTACAACCCTGGTTCCAGAAACGTTTGGACAGAAGCACCAAAAGACTGTAAAAGCTGTTTAATGCTTGAAAAACACCAGTTTGGAAGCTTCCACAGGTTGAATGTTCGTGACCTTCGAACCTTCAGACAGCGCTGCATTAAAAACTGACATGATTGTATAAAGGATTTCACTGCATGGACTCAGGAACACCAATAAGCTGTTGTCAGTAAGCATAGCTCATCTCTGTCTCTACAAAGGAAGTTCAGACTACCATTCAAATAGAAAGACAGACAAGTAGAGTCTGCCTCTCAGGTTGCATACAGTCCACATATCCTTTACCAGTCAGGAGGATATGAGGCCTGATCAGCTAAACTCAGGGCAGGAGCTAAAACAGTTAAAACACTTGAGGCTGCTCATAAAGCTAACAAAGCTCACAGGCTGCAGTACTAACCAAGTGTATCAACATTCTCATCATTGTTGTGGAGAAATCGCTGAAGCCAAAAGTCAGTGGTGAGGTCAGGAAGAAAGAAAGTGTTCAGGAGCCTCTGATGTCTTATGCTGTATTATTTATTGACACTTGATCAAGGAGAATTAGAGACATTCTCATAAAGCATCAGAAGTGCCTGAGTCGGTCTCACATTCTGCCCAACTCATGCTGGTGGACAGACTTTAAACCCAGAGATAACATCACAAACACTATACGCCCCGAATTAGGTAAAAGAGAATGCTTTTACCAAGAACGGCGTCTTCGTCAACATGATTAAGTCTGGAGACACAGATGTCTGTTTACGCAGATTGGAATGTCAGTGGCAAGCTATCTATTATGTCTAAGCATGCAGCACCAGAGTCCTTCAACCCTGGCCACAACAGTGTTGAGATAGGATGACACCTGCTACTGCCAGCCAAAGACAAACAACTAATGCTGCTGAGGACCTCAAGGCCCACATGTGACTTCATGTAACCTTGTATAATGTCTGTATGTTTGTGCTTTTATTATATTCCATTTAAAAGTATGTATGTGTCACTCAGAACACTACAAGAATAGAAAATTCCATAACAATCATTTCTTCTGTAGTATTGCAGCTGGACGGTGAAGTGCATCACACTGGTAGGGTTCACCACAGGCAGACTGTGTGTTAATGTGTCAAAACAGGAAATCAGCTGCTGATGACTTCTGGTTTACTCCTGTCTGCGTGATGCAGCCAGTTGTCAGTTGACACAACTTTGCATGATGTGGATGGAGTGTGTTGCCATGAAAAGGACATTTTCTTTTAGTGAGTAAATCGAACTGAACCACAGATTATTAGAAATACTGAGTTCACAAGTCAAAATTCCACCAACAGAAGCCACCAGCCACCAAAAAAGATCTCTACTTTTCTTTTTTGTCATTGTATTCATTCATTTAACTGTGCAATCGTATCAGCATGACCTCAGAGCCTTTTCCAACACTGCCAGCTTCACAACTCTGACATATTATCACCTCAACGTGTCACAGACTATTTTACACATGCAGGAAATACGGAGTGTTAGCATTAGCACCTGAGAAATGTTGGGTCCAATATTCACTCTCTGTTGTTAGCTCTGTTTTTCTCCATTAACTCCTGAAAAAATACCTGGCTCTTTGGCTGCTAAATGTCCACCAGCTAGTGTCTGACTGTGTCAGTCTGCTGTTTGGTGCTGAGCAGGTCATTATTGATTAGGGTGGCTTTAGGGTAGCTCTTCAAAAGCAAGCATGTAGGAGTGGATTTGCTTTTTATTTTAAATTTCAAATGGTCAGCACTTTACAGCCCCATGAAACAGGAAGTACTGTTCATGTAATCATTTTTACACATTTCCTATACAAACTGCACTCCACTCCCAACTCCACTGCAGGTAGAGATAGATAGATAGATAGATAGATAGATAGATAGATAGATAGATAGATAGATAGATAGATAGATAGATAGATAGATAGATAGATAGATAGATAGATAGATAGATAGATAGATAGATAGATAGATGACTGAATACAACCTCTGGAACTAGCAGCTTCCAGCTGTCTGGCAGGAAGTACAGTAGCCTCATTGGTGGTTTTCTTGCCGGGTTTGCTTCCTGGCATCTCAGGGCTGAGTCAGTTTAATTAGCTACACAGCTAACTGAGCTAATTACAGTTAGTGGCTCGCTAGGCATCTTTCCATCAGAAAAGTCACATTATGCTCTGTTGGTCTCAGAGGTTGGACACAAACAACAGATTCAGTCAGCAGTTAATTAGCGGTTAGCTTATTTAGCAAGCGAGGGTAACGCTATCTGTCCATCAGTCCAGTTTTACCCAAACCACAGAAAAGAAAAGTTCAGAAAAGTTCTGCTAGACTGTAGAAAACTGAAAACACTGTGGCAGCATTGTCAAGTGCAGGATGATGATGATCATCAACAACTTTTTATGGTTTATCATGAAATGAAAAACTCTAAAATACCATGAAGAATACCTTCAATCACCATCTTCCAACCTTCAATAAATTCAGCTGCGTTCTGATCTCTAACTCTAAACATTTGCTGAAGTGCTGCAAACCCAGACCTGTTCTCAAACGTCCCTCAGCAGGTTCAGAGGAGAATTTAATATTCAGCCTTGTTGAGGCTGACTCCATTGCTCCCTGTGAGCTCGTCTCAGAATAATAACGGCAGCAAGAATCACTGTCACATCGCTGATCAAACACGAGCCTTCTTCAAAAACTGCTGAGATCTAAATATGTGAACCACTTCCTCCTGGTCCACTTGTCAACTTTGATTTTCTTAAATATGATTTTGAAATCCCTCGCAGGCTTCCTGGGTCTCTGCAGCACATGTTCTCTTCTAGGATTTCAGTTTTTGGTGCTTTTTGATACACTAAAGAGAAAACCTCGCAGCAGCAGGAGGTTAATCAGCTCTCAGTTTGACTCCACCTGTCGTTGCATCCAATAACACATCAGAACAACGCTGTCAGGTTGTCACTGTCTGACTGAGGAGAGGATGGTTGACTGGGTTTAGCATTAATATCCATTGCTGGAGATGCAGTCGGCCTTCAGACTGACACAGAAGCCTCCTGACAGTCAGTCATCTCAGTCTGTCTGTCTGCAGCGCCAATATGATTTTACTTTTTAATTTTTTCTTTTAGGGCTTGTTTTTCTTCCACAAAACATAAAAACATGAGGACATAACAAAAATAATTTCTCTCTAAATTAATTTATCTTATAATTTGCATTAAAAAGTTAATTAGTGAGTAACAATAACCAGCTTCACCATCTTAGCTTAGCATCTTACAGCAAATCAGCACTGACAGGAATCTTGTGGACATAAGGACACCCTGGTAGCACACCTGGTAGAACATGTGCCCCATATACAGACGTCTAGAAGCACCAAAGTCTGTGGCTGTCAAGTGAAGCCAATGAGGAAGTGCCCAAAACTGTAATTCCTAAAACAGCCACTAGAGGATGGCTACAGAACGAGATGACTCCATACGCATGCATGTTAAAATGTCACAGCAGAAATAAACATGTTTACAGCCTGGTACAAAAAACAGTTTTGGTCTCTATAGCTAATTTCACCTGTTCAGATTATATTAAGGCCTAAATTTATGCAAAATTAAGAGCAGTGGCCTGCGTACCTAGGTGTCTCACACACTAAACATATTTCCCCTATTTTGTTTTGGATTTGCTGGAAGGCAGCAAGAGGCCAGAGGCATCATGCTCTGAGCTTCACAATGGCTCTTCAGAAACGTCTGAGTGACGGAGACATACATCCATGTTTTGTCTATGGCCTGGATCTTTAGGACAGCTGACCTGGTTCGTGTCTAGCCTGTGGCTCTTTGCTGTATGTCATCCCTCTCTTGCTACCCAATTTTCTGTCTCTTCTATCCAATAAAGCATAAGAAAAAGCTCCAAAATATCATTTCAAAAATTTGGTGGTAGACCAGATGAAAACCTCAGGGGATCGTCTGTTAGCAGAATATATCCTGCAGGAGGATTCAATGTCTTCATGGACGTCCATCTATTGCTCTCCAGTCGCTGTTGAAAGATTAATACTCTGCACCAGTTCATCCAGTAGCTGTTGAGATGTTTCAGTTAGGACCAAAGTGACCATGGCAATGCAGAGAGCCTCGCCGCCTGCAAAGCGTGGTACAAGTATATACTATAAATCATACTGTCTTCAGGTTAAACTCTTCATCTGCAAACAGCAGCTGAGATAAATAACCCCGTTTTTTATCATTTGATGCATGAAGCCTTTTGATGTCTCCCGCTGTCTCAGAAAGTTTATTCAATTAGAGGCACGGATGCAAACAGGAGCATGTAGCTAAAGCTAAATCAAAGCTGTAAGTACCGACAGCGAACACGGATCAACAGCATGCTGCTTTGATCTCTCTGGCAGGAGAGACTGTTATTTTAAGTGGCTGTCTGACAACACGTGTCACAATAATAACATAATAATAATAATTACACTGTCAACCTCGTGGAAATTATGAAACGCGCGTTTGCATGCAGCAAGCTAACGGCTGAGAGCGAAGGCCGTAATCGTACGACCCGAGTCGATAAAGTTCTTTGGATAATATCTGTTTTCCAAAAAGCAGAGAAGAAGAACAAGAAGATGTTGATGAAGAGTGACAGGACGTCCAGAGTGGAGACATGCTAAATCAGGACAGAACTTCCTGCTCCGGGGGCGTGGGGGGGGGCAGGAACACAGGCAGGCTTCCTGTCATGTCTAATAAATGCAGATCTGTCCGTCCATCAGTGTCAGCTAACATCTGACTCATCCCAAATATGAAGTTACTTCAAAAAACGTCTAATAACTGAACTTTTCTGGACTGTTGGACAGCTTAACCGCTGGCGCCCCCCTCAGACTCATAGCTGGTTATGACTCTAATGGAAGAAATCCTGATCATTCTTCACTTATTTTTTATGAGCCACTTATCTTCTCTGAACACTCTGACACTGAAATGACATTTTTCAGAGACACATCAGGAGGAAATTAACTATATCCAAGACCTGTCTTCTCTCTCTATATAAATGATCAGTTATAAGTAAGTGAGTTATGAAGTGTACTATGAGTTGTGTACCTTGTGTACTCATGACTCATTCTGCTTTCCATGTTCACAACACCTTCAAACATGTTGGGGTGAGATGGACAAAGGCTAACACACCCACTTAGGAGACATGACGTGTATGGCACCATGTAATGTGTCATCTTTGTTATAGAGCAGCTAAGAGACATAGGCTTACCGCGGTTTCCACGGTAACAATCAGCAGCGTCAGCTGACCAGCCACACCAAACCAAAAAAAGAACAAAATGTGGCTCCTTATTTGAGATTTGTGAACAATATGATGAGAAAGGAAAGAGCTTTTAGAGAGCGCAGTGGCCTGCTGGCTGAACACTGCCAGTAGAAGTTTCAGTAAAATGTCCTATAGGACTAATAATGTAATAATTTTAAATTTTAATGGTTGTAAGAGACAATTTGAGGATTATTTAGAATATTGTTAATCTGCTTAGATATGTAAATTCATAATTTCATGAAGTAAAGTGTTTATGGTAGTTAGATCACTTAGTGGAATGTGCTAGAATTCAGGAGGAGAACAGTGGTCATGTGACCTACATGTGTTTGCTCAGTGTTAGATGAAAAAGTCTAGTTATTACTAAGTTATTAGATTATTGGCTTTATTACATTTCAATGGCCAAAATGATTACGTTATTGGCAGGTATTACATTATTGGACGTTATTACATTATCGGCTGCTTCACTTCCTTGGAACTGTTTATTCTTGCAGAGGCTAACCACTATCTAGCTGAGTGTAGCTGTATGCAACAGATGAATTTAGTCTATCTGACGTGTGACTTCACTAGGTCGAAGTCATTGTCTGACTCTGCTTCACGAAGACAGTCCCAGAACCATTAAGTCATTATCACAGTGTGTGTGTGTGTCTCTGATAACAGTGTCAGATGTTACATTTCAGATGCAGTTTTGTTCACCATGCACTATACAATCATCCCACAGTGTGTTCTTTAACATACATACTGCATGAGTCCAAATCGCCAATCTTCAGCGCTGCTTATCTCCCGGGTCCTGACAAACCCTCAGTGCAGTCCTTTTGTAAACAAAGAGAATTTGACTAAAGCGCAAAAAAAACAAACGTGATATTCTCACCAAACACCCCCCCTGAACACGCTCCCAGCTAAGAATCTTGAAACTCTGGGTTTGCGCCTCGATGTAAAGCTCAGTTCTACACAGCATCAAACAATGGAGCAGACGCATCCTCGTGGGTATTACAGGGGAAAAATGATGGTAAATAAAGGATTTATTGTAGAGCTCCTAAAGGTAAGCTCTCTTTTTTGTTGCTTCCCTTGGAACTATTTTTTTCTCCTGACAAATATAATGATGATAATACAACAAACCAAAAGTGTGTTCAAAGAGAGTCAGATGGAAGCGAGCTGCTCTCAGTGCTGGCAGTGAAGTGCCTATATTTAAGTCAAAGGAGCAAATATATGAAAAGACTTCATTACAAGTCTGAGTTCAGCATTTAAAATTAGATTTTTATAGTCAACAACATTTGGGAGCCGCTCTTATTTGTTTTCTTCCTGTGAGTGAGATGAGCACCAACCAGATTAATCCACCGCTGAAACTAGTCCCCAACAAATGAACCTCCTGTTTGAATAACAATTGATGGAGATGGAGTACAGCTCTAGTTTTAAGACATGGCTGATCATTTAAATATAATAAGACATATTATATGAAATATAAACTGTATTTGAGTAGTTACTGAGATTCACATTGTTGGTGTGATCTTTTCATGGGATTTGTGGAGAATAACAGAAATACAGAATATCAACACCATCCAACACCAACTTCACAGAGCTGGAGTCAGGTCATGGTTAGCCTAGCTTAGCATAGTGTAGCATATATGTGGAAGCAGAGGGAAACAGCTACCCAGGATCTGCCCTAAGTTCAAAAAGACTACAAATCCCAGGGTTAACATCTAGTTGATCTAGTTTGGGGTTGGGGATTTTGGCCCAGTGTCAATAATTTATTTATTTTATTTTGGATTTTTATTAGTATTCATTCAAACTAATATATGGTACATGGTATGGCATTTTGACCCAGTAACAGCTCAGGTGTTATCCTAAAGCTTCCTCAGTTTGCACAGTTTGCATAGTGCCGTCAGTGTAAAAACTTTTAGAATTTTCGAGGACACTCTTAGTCTTCAGGAAGCGGCGCCTAAATGACTGAATCTGCCTCTGTCTGTCCACTCTGCTGCTGTACAATCAATTAACTACAATAAACGATTAATAAATCACAATAATATCGAGCTTCCACAGCAGTTTTATTTCTCGTTGTGAATTCTTTCAGCACAAACACAGTTGGAGTCTGATCCATGGTCAGTGTAGCAGCCATTAATTTCACACAGACTGCTTCAGAGAGTGAGAGAGAGAACAAAGCAGAGTGCAAAGAGAGAGGGGGGGGGGGGCTCATCCTCCATCCACCCATCCCTCTCTCTCTGTTTCCTCCACCTACTCTCTATGTCTCTCTGCCTCTCCCCCTCTCTCTCCCATGCAGTCTCAGTGATGTATGGCTGCCATCACTGAAAATAATGACTTGCCTGCCCGTAATCTTTTATTTCACTGCAAGGCCGAGGAGGAGGAGGAGAGAGAGAGGAGAGAGAGTAGAAAGAGGAGGACGAGAGAGAGAGGACGAGAGAGTAGAAAGAGGAGGAGGAGGCGGAGGAGGAGGAGAAGGAGAGAAATTGGAGAAAGGAAGAGGAGAAACTGGAGGGAAATTAAGTGGAGGAAAAGGAGGAGGAAGATAATGTCTTCTACAGTCCCTGGACGATGGCGAGGAGGAAGAGGGAAGGAAAAGGAAAAGCAGAAGAAGGGGATGGAGGATTTGATGAGTCTTCTGTATGAGATGAGGAGGAAGATAAACTGTCAGGAGGAGAAGCAGGATAAAGAAGGGAGGAATGAAGTAGGAGCTGAAGAGGGTGATGATGTGAGAGACTGACCGAAGCAGCCTCAGATTTCCACTGATGTTTTGTCTTCACGTTAATACAAAAACACCTTCAAGATCACTGACTTATATGTTTTTTTATGTGTGTGTGTGCGTGTGTGTGTGGTTTCTCTGTGCATCCTGCAGTGTTGGTTGTGCACATCTTTATAAATTAGGACCATACACATCTACAACATGCAGATAAGTCATGACCAGTGGCAGTATATCAGGACATTAAGTAAGGTCAGAGTATAATACTCTGCTGACGCTATGGGCTCCTTTCTAACAACATCTGTGGACACGCATGGCTCCACGGTCAGATACATAATAATAAAAGTACAACATACAAATAGACCTTCAAAATAAAGCTTGTCTGCGAGTCGACAACTTTGCTAACAGCCAAACATCAACAAGGTTACCAACAGCAGACACAGCAGCAGCTAATTACTGCCCAGCTCAGCGTCTGTCTTTCAGCCTTTTTCACCAAGCTCTCACCAAGCACTAAAGGTCAGGATAGTGTATCCTTTTCTGAGCTTTGGTTGCTCTGTCAACCTCAATAGTCAATATATTCAAAGAGGCTGCCGAGGCCACTTATAGTACCTGTTCATCTGACTCCGGTTCTGGCATGACACCAGCTCCGCTCCACCTTAACATTTCCCCGCGCCTGAAAATCTCCTCTTCTTCTTTCCAGTAGTCTAAAATACACGTGGTACAAACACAGTGCTAAGAAACTGAGCTAACATTAGCTAACAGCAGCTACATTTGTCAGCAGTTTACTTAACTGTCCATCAGGAAACTGTAAATCACAGAGAGCTGATGTAGAGCAGCTGGATGACATGAGAGGGAAATCCAGAATTAGAGGTAGATTCAATGTATCCTTATATATAACTTAACTTATGTGAATTCTTAATGTGTAAACGTGTGTATGAAAATCTAAAGAATATCATGATGCTAAAACATGACAAAGTATTTATTACTCAAAATTCTAAAAGCCATTTCTCTGATTTACATAAAATTTCATTTCTCTGTTAATGGTAAATAAATAAAAAATAAGTATACTTAATTTTGAGTTTGATTATTCCTGCTACTTTTCTCACAGTAACAATGTTTCAACAATGTGGAAAAAGTGTAACCTCTGTTTTGCTCATTAAAAACAAAGTTTTGCATGATTATTTATTACAAGTGATGTGGACGTGACTGTTAAGCTGTTTGTGTTTCATTAGTGTGAAACTGGACAATAAATCGATGACGTCCTTCTGTCATCTCTTTCCAAATGGAGCTCATGTTAGACTCGTTAACATCAGCTCCCTCGTTAAGGATCTCTCTCTGCTCGTTAAGCCTCTCCTTCCATAACGAGGGTTCTCCTGACCTTGGAGTTTTGGTTTTTGGCACGGCAGCTGAATGAGCGCGCTCGGAGCGTCCTGTTAGCATATGGAGGGGCCGGCCGGGTGTCCTGGACGAGGACTGGGACTCCACAGGAAATGCTGGACCTGCTCCAGAAGGAGACATCCCGCCAAAATAAAGAACAAGAACTGTTTGTTTGTCTTCTACTTTGTTCACATTGGTGTCGACTCACAACTTTGTTTTATTTCACTACCTCCTCTTATCCTCATTTGTTTTCATGCAAATAGTATCCTATTCTACTTCCACCATGTTTTCCTTACATATATTTCATTTTATTTTCTCATGTTATGTCAAAGTTAGTATTAATGAGACTTTATTTCCTTACCATATATTTAATCCTATTTTACAGCATATTATTGCCTCATTTCATGATTTCATAACTTCTTCATGTTTAATAAAGAATGATCTTAGTTCTCATGTGACTTTTATTTTTTGTCTCTGGTTTTACGTGGAGACAGAAACACAGTAACGTCTCTGTAGACGTCCTCCTCCGAGCTGTTATCAACACGAGCAACAAAAAGGTTCAAATGTGCCTCAAGACAAACTGTCAGGCGCTCCTTTGTTGTATTATATTCCTTCAGTGTAGACAGGCTGAGTGGGATCTGTCCATATCAACACCGTATGGTGAGCGAGGACACACACACACACACACACACACACACACACACACTGGAGGATGTGTGTGTTGGCAGTAGCCATGGTGCTGTGGGTAATTTGGTCAAATCTGGCAGAAGTCGTGCCAACGAGGCTCAGAGCCCGCAGAGAGCGGACAGGAACTAATGACCTTCACACACACATTACACACCAACCATATGTTTGTGTGTCTGTGTGTGTGTGTGTGTGTGTGTGTGTGTGTGTGTGTGTGTGTGTAATTAGGGAGTGTGTGTCTGGTATTTGTTTTGTTATTTTGGTGTTGTTGCTTTATTTACACGCATGTTCTTCTTGTTTTTCTTCTACAAGACGAGGAAAGATGGATAGCGGGGGAACAATATAGAACATTCGAATGTAGGATGACAACAACATGTGAAGACTTGGTGCTAACCAGCAGCTGTTACATTACAGACCAGCGGATTCTCACTCAGTTTCCAAAACAGCCTCCTGACTGACCAACCAACTCTGGTTTGGTTGATATAAATCCTCATTTCACAGATTTAGATGTGAACATATTCTGGTAAAATGATTTTAGTCAGAGGAGTCTGGTCTGGGGGCTTTGAAGACCGCGTAGATAAACTTCAGTTCCCTGTTGGAACATCCTGTCTGACAGCAGAGTAAAGCAGTGAAAATATTCCAAATATATTGCACACTTACACTGATGTTGATGTTTTTATGTGGTTATAATACATTATACTACTCCCCCAGCCACAGCACAGTGTGGTACTCATGAGGGAGCTGTCAATCAAAGGACGGTCTTCCACGACCACACAGTCGTGACAAATGGTCTGAACAGCTTCACGAGCTCTTTCTGAAGCAGGTTTTTTAAGTTTTTGGAGAAGCTTAATGAGACGGTTGTCGTTGATATCATATCTGCATTTTTACTATTTCAGCCACATCGCAGATGCTTTTTAACCTAAACAGATTTTTTTAAAGATCATTTAAAGACATTCTCTGAGCTGCAGAATCGTTGAACTGACAAGTGGACTTATTAACTAACTTTGAAACAGAAGCTGTTTCGCATCTCGACACTCGACTTTGTGTGTGTGTGTTCATTTTTGTGTATTTATGTGCCGCTCTCTCTCTCGCTCTCTGATCAATACATCTTGTCAGGCGGTGGTTGATAGATTATTGATTGTAATCAGCCTGTCCTCTGTGTGTGCAGACAGCCTCTAATTCCTCTGTCAATCTGCCCAACCACTGATCACACACAGACACACACACATACAGAATTTACTCTCAAACAATGTACTGTATATAAAACAACAAACACAAATAATGTGAATAATTCCGCATCTCTGAGTAGAATATTTTGACCTTATTTAATCCATTTAAATCCTTAAATCTCTCTGTGACACCTCCCTTCCTGAAAAACATCAGCCTAAAATCATCCTTAAATATGCCTTAAATGATCCTGGAGAATACCCCATGTATTTAGAAACTTCCTAAAATACCTTGCTGAATATTTGTTGAAAAATTGAAAAATCTTCTCAAAACATCTGTAGATCTCTCTGAGTTACAGCTCCCTGAAATACCTTATAATCTCCCTTAAATATCCACTGAAATCTTTATGGAACATACCTGATATACCTCTAGAGGTTCTCCTGAAATCTCAGGAAATCTCAAATCTCTCTGGAACATCCTGAATTCTCACAAAAATGGCCTAAACATTCACCAAAATCCTGAAAGAGTCAATAATCTTCCTGGAACCTCCCTCAAATCATCCTGAAATCACTTTTAAACACGAATAAAATCATGATGTTGAAATAAAATATGCTACCTCTCCCAAATCTTTCTGAAACTTCCCTGAAATCTCAGTGAGAAACTCCACTCCCTGCAATATCCTAAGACGTCTATAAAACATCTTGAAAGAGCTTCATTTTCCCTGAAATATCCTTGGAACCTCCTGGGGTAATCCCCTTAAATCAGTCCCATATGCTGCGCTCTGCTAACCCACCAAACAAACCGTGATACAACACACACATCTCGCACAGATGAATTGTCGGTGACATATTTGAAAACACTGATCACTCACAGTCACATGATCAGTGACCTCCGCTGACGGAGAACAAACACCGTCTGCCTGTCTCATGCTGAACCTCCAACATGGCCGCCAGAAGAGGTGGAGGGGGGGCGCGTTCACCTTCGAGCCCTTTAATAGACAGGCTGCTTTAATTCTCAGTCTCTCTAGAATCCATTAAAGTCAATCTGTGATATCCATTACCATCTCATCAACACTCCGCATTTACATAAACACGCATAATTAAGCAGAGCAGCAGAGAGGAATCAGAAGCTCTGATTACAGACGGGCTCTTTGTTTATTTATTTACTTACAACTTTATCCAATCAGAGCACACTTTACAGTCAGAGGTTTGAGCTGGCGGCTGAAGCAGCGTCTCACACACACACACACACGTACACACGCACACCCCCATCTCCATTTCATCACACTCTCTCTCTCGACCACTTACTCTCTCTCTCTGGGTATTCAATCTTCATTCGTTGCTGCCACTGATGTGTGGCGAGAGAGAATGAGCAACAGCACCAGTGTGTGTGTGTGTGTGTGTGTGTGTGCTGAATATCAATGCTCCCACTGGTTGACTGGTCTTTTCCATTTAACCGCTTTCACACTTGGATCTTGTTTCCCCACACACTCCACAGACAGATGAAATATATTTTCATCTGGAACAAAATCCAGAACTACATATTAACGTGACCCAGACTGCCCATGAGCGACATGCCGCCATCGTGTCGCCACACCTTTTATCTTTTATCTGCCAGTAAAGCCATTAGTACGCTTTTTATTGGAGGTGAAGCAGACCAGTATCCATGGAAACAGCTTCATGTTGGACAAACGTCCATAACACATAACACAGCAGTGAGAACCTTAAAATCGGTATATTAAGCCTCCAAGATCACTCAATACTCAATAGAAAATGGTGAAGGAATCACTAGTGCTACAACAAACCGTACACAACTGTGACACATTTTTGCTGGCCACCACCATGTTTGTAGTCCTGCCTCTTCTGCCTCCCAGCTAATCTAAAAATCACCTGGGTGCTCAAACAGGTCATCCGTGACAGCACCCACCTGTCAATTAAAACAAGCTTAATATCATGTGAACAGGTGAGTTGTATATAAATTCACCCTCAGTACAGTTGTCATGAACAGGGAAATTAGCTATAGAGACCAAAACTGTTTTTTGTACCAGGCTGTAAACATGTTTATTTCTGCTGTCAAGTTGGACATTTGAACATGGGGACTTATGGAGACTAACTCACCTCTGGAGCCAGCCTCAAGCTGTGGCTTGAGGAATTACAGTTTTTGTCACTTCCGCATCAGCTTCATCTCCCAGCCACAGTAATGGAGCCACTGCTCGAGCTTACCATAAATCCATATATAGAATATGTACCATTTATATTTTCTATATGGATGATTGATTCTATATAGATTATTGGGTGGTCGTCATTCATTTTGGTACTGAGACCAGCCCAGCATCTACAGTGTGGACTGCTGTTTTTCTTTTTTTTCTATTTGACTCTTTTCAATGTAAAACAGCTGACAAATTCAGATTATTGGGTGGTCTATGGCTCTAATGTTAGTCAGACACATTCCTACATGCTGTGTGATAATAAATAACACATCTGCCTCCGTCTCTGACATGCGGATGGTGTCTTTGGTTCTGGTTCAGCATTGTGTGGGTTTGTGTTTGAGCACAAATGATGATCTATGGTGTGTGTGTATGTATGTGTGTGTGTGTGTGTGTGTGTGTGTGTGTGTGTGTGTGTGTGTGAGGTGGATCTGACCTGCTGGCAGTTTTGCTCTCCAACAGTTTGTTGGTGACCCCAGCCTATAAAAGCTGTTGTGTGGTACGCGTCCCGTGAGCTGGTCTACTAGATCTCATTCATCATCATCTACAGCCTGCAGACATTAAGTCAAACAAGCGAGATGTTGTAAGGCGCCTGCACCGCACTGAGTCCTCACTTAGGCTAATCATTTTCCTCTCACTTCTTGGATTTGAACCAGAGACCCTCCCACACAGGCACACAGTCGGAGTTAGAATGCGGTAGAATTGAGCAGCTAGATATGTAACAAACCACGAGGCTGACAGAGAGAAAATAACAGACTTAGATTCATCAGGTCAACAAAAATACAAGTCCATGAGATAATAATAAAATAATAATCTCTGTGTTCTCTTGCCCCCTGATTAAACCATTAACACACCTTTATAAATGCCTAGATAGATAGATAGATAGATAGATAGATAGATAGATAGATAGATAGACAGACAGACAGACAGACAGACAGACAGACAGACAGACAGATAGATAGATAGATAGATAGATAGATAGATAGATAGATAGATAGATAGATAGATAGATAGATAGATAGATAGATAGATAGATAGATAGATAGATAATTCAGCTTGCCCTTGAAATCAATGGACAAAGTCACACCTCCTTCTTTTGTCATCCTCTGCTGAATTCATTTACATTCAGGGACGTTCCTGCTTGTCACATCAAGTCTGATGGATACATTAAATCGCATTGTCTCTGTGTGTTACGTACCTGTGTGTGTGTGTGTGCGCGCACAGGAGACGTTCTGACTTTCATGCTGTACATTAGCATTAACGTCGACAGCGGAATCACCATTAGCATCTGCACAAATATTAGCATCTTCTCGGTGGCTGCAGCTCGGTGTCCTTCAGAGGAGCTGACAGGCCTCCTTCACTCACATCTGCATGCCTTTAAACACGCCGCCAAGGTGGAGGGACAGAGTTGAGGACAATATAAGATATTCAAAAGCACATTCTCATGAAGTCAAAGATTCTCATTTCCCTCCGTATGGCTCCATCTTTATTCATTCATCCACCAGGGAAAGTTATTACTCTGTGCATGGGTGTCCATGCAAAGAGATTCAGACTGAATTCAGACTGACATATTTCATCAGCTAAGATGCCATGACATTATACTGTACATGCTAAACGTCAGCATGTTGGCTTATTATGTGTGGACTGTAAAAAACACTGAGTGATTATTCATTGTTGCTCTGTCCTTGCTGAAGCTTTTAGACTTTTATTGAGTGTAAACAACGAAAACATTGTTTCTCCTCTTCCTTGAGAGAGAAATAAAACCCTTCAGCCGGCGGCCGGAGGAGAAGTTTTATGTTTTCTGTTCTGCAGCTTTTTCACTTTTACACTTCTGGGCCCTTCTTTTTGCCTTTTTAGTAGCAGCTTTACCTCCTGACTTAACTACACTGATTCTCTGTCTCTCTGCTGCTCTGTTCAAGGTAAATCAGGATAAATGAGCAGCAGCCTGCCTAGCTTTAAATCTGCAGCCCCGTCCCAGGTGATAAATTAAAACGCACCCCAGCGTTTGAATTCTAATCACAGCTGTGGGACGCAGAGTCTCACAGGTTAAATGAAGTGTGTTCCTGGTCGGATGTGATTATAAATTTTTTGGAATATTTTAGCTTGGCCTGCGATGCTGCTGAATGACAAGAGGGATGAAACAACTTCCAAATGAGGCGAATCTCTGAGGAGAATTCACACAAGTACACAGGACAGGATGTAGGACAAACCCCGCCGTCCTCCTCCTCCTTGAGTAAAAATGCATCCTGAAGTTCAGCCGAGGCTAATACGAGGCTGAGTTAGACAAATTATTGTGCTAGGCTCAGCTAAACATGCCCTGTTCCTCCCGGCTGTCGCTGCTTTTCTGAAGCTCGGCTGCTTCATTAACTGTCGCCCTTGTACGACACGTAGCTCCTTGCTGGGTTTCAAACACAGCCCATAAAACACACATCGGGGGACACACATCATGTGCCTCATAAAACACACACTGTGTCCTGCAATGACCCACTCTGACTGTGTCCGTGCTCACTGACTGTCATACACACATAAAAATCCAATATAACCACAGAGTATAACAAGGGTTTAACTGTGTGTGTGTGTGTGTGTGTGTTTCAGCTGAGAGATGTGTGTTCCAATACATGAACAAACTTACAAGATGTCAAGAAAATACATATTGTGATACTGTTTATTCTTATTGCACAGAAAAATACAACTGAACACCTTCTCAAGTAGGTAAACTTGTTAACTTGTTAACTCATTGTTAAACATATTTCATTCAAACGACAGAAAGAGACAAAATAAAAATCTCTTGGTTACCCCTGAATTCCACCTTGCACGGCTTTGTGACATCGTGGCTGTGACACTGTTTTGACCATTCTCCGCGGAGCTTCATCTAACATTTTAGAAGTGTTTTGCCCACCAAACTTGTTAACTTGCTCAGTTTTTTTGTTGTTTACATGCTTCTAGCATGAGTAAATAGGCTACGTGGTTAATTTATTTCCCCTTTGTCTGTTTTTACAACCTGCTGCAACCTTATTTTGAAAATCCACTGCTTTCTCTGTGCTGTTCCTGTGTCTGGCTTCCACTAGCTCTGCTGTGTAAATTGATGTGAGCTGCTCACAGCGTCCATCAAAAGTAGAGCAGCTGTGTCTCACCGCGGCCTGGTGGAGTTTGGGGGTTAGTCTTACTACCGCTTTAACAATCATAAAATCTGGTTGGTGGAAATAGAGTCAGAGGAATAAAATGACCTGCAGTGAACTCCAGTCATAGACAGACGATGTATTTGTCCATTTGCTTTAATCTGTGTACCTCGCACAAGTTGCTTTTCTGCAAAAGACTATTTTCACTGTGAACATACATGAACCATGTCACCTTCAGGTGTTGCTGCTACACAAAAGCTAATCACTGTGATTCTTTGAAGCTTTCAGGAGCAAAAACAAAGCTGCATAATTGAAAAAGGCTGAACTGATGAGCTTTTCATCTGACTTCCACAACACAATGCCAGGAGACTGTGGTTAATCTCAAATGGGAAAAAAATGATTTTGAATTATGGAATAAAGGTTCACACATGGACTTATTTATGACAGACATGCAGGATTTTCTTATATAACTACACTGACACACAGTCAGTCTGTCCAACCCTCACCAGCGAGTGAACAGACAGTCAATGTCCTGATCCAGTGCCTGTCCCACAGAGGATGAACCCTTTAGATCTGAATGACCCCATGACATGATGAAGGCGGCAGTGAGCGCCTCGGCCTGCAGGGGACGCTGGCAGCCCTGTTTGATTGTTTGAGCAGTTCTTAAAGAGAATGTGAATTTTCATGGCTCTCTCTCTCTCTTCCTGCGGCACTCACTGCAGTTCATTAAAAGCTTTTGTTGGAGAGAGAGTGAAAGGATTAAGAGAACAAAAGAGAGGCTGAACACCTGATACACACACAGCATCCAATCAGTGCTCCTCCATATGGGCTAGCCTCGTGTATGTGTAGGCGTGTGTGTGTGTGTGTGTGTGTGTGTTCCTCTTGCATTAAATGACACTTCTGGTCTGATCTCTGACTCATCGCTTTTTCAGACGTGGCTGCTTTAATCATCACACTGTAGATTCTGTGGCTGTTTTATTACGCTGAAAACGGTCAAAGTGCTTTGTGAGTGAAGCCGGCAGTAAACTAAAAGAAAGAGCAGTAAAACAGAAGAAATATAAATATTTCAATTGGACTTTTCTGCCTTTCCGTCTCTACAGGATTGACTATTAAACCAAGCGAATGAACCAAACAAGCAAGATGCTGTAGCCCGAGGCTTCTGTCACACACACACACACACACACACACACACACACACACACACACACGCATGCACACACACAGTTTTCCTACTCCCTGTTTCACCACTCCTCCGTCCTCTGGAGAGCTTCTGTGCTGAAGATAAAAACTACTTACTAAAGCAACATTCCCTGTGATTTGACTTAATTTTAATTATTAATCACAAAGAGAGACACAAACTGTAATTTACTTTAAAAATGGAGAAACCAACAGATTGTGGGTCACAAGAAAAAAAAGGCAATAAAAAGAAGGAGAACAGATCTTTACAAAAGTATGAAGAAAATATTACAAGTGGAAGCGATCGCATTGATATATCACTTACCAAAAAGTGAATCAGTGTTTTTGTGACAGAAGGACATCGTTACACTGATCGATCGTCACCAACGCATTGATAAAAACTACAAGTATTTACAGCTCAGTGCTGTTTTATGTCACTAATTCATGTGACCTTAAATGAATGAAGTATTGTCTGTCAATGCGGTTGGTGCAGATGGTCTGAGGACCTCCGCAGAGTTCAAGGGGTCAGATCACTCAGTGTGCCCAGGAACCTTCTGCCCTACTGGAGCTTTGTGAGTCCAGAGGGCCCCCTGCTGCCCCTGGGAGCTCCACCAAAACACACACACAATCAAACCACCTGAGAATCATGTCTCCTCTGCAGATCAAGCCGACAAGTACAGAATGTGAAGGATACTGTATGAGCTACCATTGTTGTGACATAAATACATTTTCATAACAGCGCCCTGCTCGCTGTACATTATCACACTTATCACACACACACGCACACACAGAAATCAATATTTTGTGACTTTATAGTGTCTGCTGTGGTCTGCGATCAGGACTGTGTCTATAGCAGCAGTCTGCTGCACAGAAATAACCAATATTCAACAAAGCCAAGGTAATAAAGTATATGTGCAGAGGTTGGAGAACGCAGAAGCTGGGCTGCATAAGACCCCCACTTTCTCTCCCTGGAGCCTTACCAAACACACACACACACTAACTAGCCTCTCTCTAAGTTACAGTTTGACGTCCCGCTGTGTCCTGGAGACACTCCTGTACTGGCCTCTGAGCATCATATGTGTCTCGCAGAGTGTGCAGATGGTCAGAGGACCTCCAGAGGGTTCAGGGGGTGGGCCTGTGCAGCATGCCCGGGAAACCTGCTGCCCTGCTGGGGTTTTCTAAGAACCCCCCAGCCTAACCACCCACCCACCCACTGTCCCTGGAGCTCCTCAAACACACACACACAGGCTGTGACTCATAATAATGCTGCTCATGCACAGAGTGAGAAATTAATCCCACACACGCACACGCAGTAAAGTCAGCAGTTTGCAGCCACACACACACACACACACACACACACACAGTATTTCACAAGGTTTCTTATTTAAAGTCACTAATTAAATTATAATTTACATGAGATTAAAGTCTTATGTAGGTTCAACATGGTTTAAGGACAGTTTTAGAGAGCTGCTACCCCACCCCTATTGTTGTAACACACACACACACACAAATGCATGCATACACATGAGTCTAATATGTAACTAATCCCCCCGTCCACACACACACACACACACACACACACAAACAAAGTCAAGTCAACAGTTAATCCTACACACACACACACCCTCACACACACACCCCCACAGTGAGCAGTGGTGCTTGGAGTGTCAGCCTTTAGAAAAGACTGAGCAGATGTCTGTTGTCCAGCTGCCTCCTTCAGCTCTATGTGTGTGTGTGTGTGTGCGTGTGTGTGTGTGTTTGCATTAAAGGACATTTTATTCAGTCATCACCTCTTCAAGCGTCCGCTTGAGGGTTAAAAGCTGGTTTTAAGGTTAAGCTCAAAATTAGGTGGAGATTAAAGTTAGGCCCAGATGTCCCGACGTGTTTGCAGAGGTCAGTGGAGCTCTTCCTCAGACCGACAGCGCTCTGTGAAGTCACATTTATTCCACTGTGGAGCTTCTGTTTAAGTTCCTGTGGGCGCAGCTCAGACAGAGAATTCAGGAGTGTGTTTGAGATAACGGCGGTGTGTGTGAAGTAAAAGAGAGAGCATGATGAACACACTCTTTCCAGATATAATGAAGCAGAACTGAAACTTATTAAAAGTTCAATTAAAGCTGAGAACAGAGAGCTGCTGCAGGCTGACGCTCCTCAGAAAATGACTTGATTCTGACAAACAGACTAATGAACTTCATCCTTTTTAATACATTTTGCTGCACATAAACGTGCAAAAACACAACTTACTGAAGGCAGTACAAGTCATTCAGTCAGAGCTGGGCTCTGGTTTGGCTTTATGGATGCTCCTGTGAAGATTGGCACAGACGTACATTATCCATTTTACTGATACCAATGCTATTGTCGATTCTGCTTATCAGTCTGCTTTTTTATTGGTTCCAGATCAATTTTTGATATGAAGATAAGTACAGTGTCAAAGCTGAACACAGTGCAGAAACAGTAGAATAAAAAGAGGGGACGATGGGCGAGTGGAGCGCTCTGTCTGTCTGTCATCATGTAAAATGGATGAGAGAAGATTTGTTTTCATTTAGCTTTTCTTTTGCCGGCCACACAGGAGAAAACTTTGAAAAGTCTGACAGCCTCACATCTAAAGACAGTTTGTCAGGACTCAGTTTTTTAAGATGTTGCAAAGACTGAGCCTATTTACCAGACTGCAACCAGATTCATTTAAATGAATCTGGTTGTAAATTTGGCAGAAGAAAAACCATTCCACTTGATCGTGCTCCAAATAGAAGGACGCTCTTACTCACTCCACAGATACACTGATGTATCTTTTCTAAAATTCAGGAGAACAGAGACTTCACATATTTGCACCTTCCCAGAGTGAGCAACTGTGTCGCCTGCTTCCTGATGGCACAGACACACTCACTAACGTCACTGTGCACGAGCCAAAAATAAAAACCTCCAGACGATTGAGATGATGGGACGGCGGCACAACTCAAGCAAAACTTTCAGTGGTTCATAGCAAAATCTGAACATTTGTCTAGAGCAACGAAAACGTGGAATGTAAGACCAGTGTTCCAGAAAGAGTGTGTGTGGCTCTGTGTTAACAGGACACTTATTGACGCATGTTGTTCACGACTGCATATTTTTCACAGTCACATGAGTCACATGATTCTGACAGACTGGACTATTTGGAAATGGTCCTTAACTGGAACCAGTTCTCAGTTATTTATTGTTATGAATTTAGAGTGCAGCCAGCAGGTATGACGTCTAACCTCTATCAGATGGAAGTCAAGCAGCTGCAGGTGGAGGAGATGCTGTGCTAAACTTCAGTTTCATCTTTCCTCAGCTCTACATTTCACTTCTAAAGGTTATGAACTATACCATGTATACACTAATGTCTTTGTTTACCTCAGGTTTGCAACCCTGGCAACAACAAAGAGCTGCATTTATCTGACTCCAGAGACAACGGGAGTTAGTGATATGCTCGACACACAAGCCACACACACACACACACACACACACAAACACAAACACAGCACCGGTGTTAAGATGTTTCTTTTTGATTATTACACAGCATCAGAGACTCCTAACTGCGTTCAACTAACAAATCATTTGTTACTAACTGATTGTATTTTTAATGTAAATCTTAAACAGCCTGTCTGTGTGGCTCCACACACACACACACACACACACACACACAGATGAAAGGATCTCAGCTGAAAGAGGCAAAGTTAATGATGTTTTCAAAATGCATGAAATTACACACAAACACACACACACACACACTCAGTCAGCTGAGCCAGTCAAACATCTGAACAAGAATCTACATCTGAAGAAGAAAATGAAGGATTTTATTGAGTTAAACGTGCAGGATTTATTGTCCCATCACAGTGTGTGTGATCTCTGTCTTTTTCTACAGTCAGCACCTTTAACTAGAGTCTGGCTGATGAATCCATTTTATTGATTTCATTAATCAATATCTGCATGTGTTTTATATGCTCAGCCATTCAATGATTCTTCTCTATTTGTATTATTTTCTACATTGTAGATTTAAACAACACTATGAAACAACACATATGGAATGATGCTGACTGAGAGAATGTCGGCAGCGTGCAGAGACGGCTACTTTAAATAATCTTAAAGATGAAACTTTTATTTCATCATTTTGACGCCTGATAAAAGGTAAAGAAAAAGCTGCTGCGTGTACATGTAGAGAGAATATCAGCTGATAAATCATCATCAGAATAGTTTTATTTCTGAATATCAGCATCGGCTCTGCTTTGATGACTGAAATATGAAACACAGAAAGCAGCAGCAGAATCAAACAGTGTTAGTTCATAAATCAAACTGCTGAGCTGTGATGGGTTTCATCTCATCGTGTTTGTACAAGAAGAATATTTTGTGAGCCTGATTTCTTGATGAAAGACTTATTCCGCGGTCACATGGGAGGCGTTTGATCCTGTTATTGTGGGACTGAAAAGGAAAAAAAACACGAGTGGATCAAACTTTAATTATCGACTCTAAATAACATCTTATGGTTTTCTTGTTTCATGATCGGACTCAGATCTTCAGCACATTAGAAGCAGGATGAAAGAATTGATTCGGTTTTTATTTATACAGAGGGCTTCGGTCAGAGTTATTCATTCAACAGAATCTCTGTTTCCTGTTTGTAGCATTCAGGATCTAGCCATTGTGAAAAACACAACAACATTTTATTGAGAAATGTCAGCTGATCATCTCTGATTTCAAATCAGGGGACCCAGTCTTGAATCCTGCCGCAGCTCCTTTCATGGGAGGGGAAGTAAACATTTAAGGAGGCTCGAAAAGACACAAAGATCTGCTGGTCCAGCAGAAGACGTGTTCGTAAAGACAACCTGAACTTCTTTTAAATAAAATTCAACTTTCCTTCATTCATTTCAAACATCTATGTTCAAATAAACTCACTGCCTTCTCTGAGAGGAACAGTCAGTTTATTAGCGAATGAAGCAGTTGGTCTTTGTTTTAAGAAGAGCCCATCTGCTCTGTGTGTGCGTGTGTGTGTGTGTGTGTGTGTGTGTGTGTGTGTGTTCAACAAAAAGCCAACAATGACCTCCTCTTCTTCTATCCCTCTACATCTGCCACAACCCCTAACCGTGTGTGACTAACTGCACGGTATGAAGTCACCAAGTGTGTGTGTGTATCGGACAGATGGGGTGATGAGTGTTGATTGTCATGGAGATGAGGGAAACCCTTCAGCACACACACACTCAGACACACCCACAAAGTCTTTATTTCAGCCTGTTCCCCTCTGATTTCATCTCTGCTCCCCAAAAAATAAAACAAACAGTGTGTGAAAACACAGTTTCTCTCTTCAGACTTTAAAGGTCAGTCAGGCTGATTTCCGGGTGACAAAGTAGCTGAGACCCTGAGGTATATTTCTTTTGTTGACCCCCCCACCCCAACAGAACAGAGCACTACCTGACCTTCTTATTTTCCACTGAGAATTTAAGGAGACTTGTCAGAGTAGCGGATACCAAACTTTGTAGCGTTCCCTGACATCTCCTGGACCTTCGTGGCCTCTGGCTGTCTCATATGCAGGGCTGTGGCTGGACTTGATCCTCTGACTCATTATAGATGGAGGGGAGGGGGGTGCTGTGGCGGCGATCCTCCACCCTGAGAGTCATTGCCGTCCAAGCTCCCTAAAAGTGGCCGATGTGTCACCCTGTCTCTGTCTCTTGTTACCGATTCACCAGCTGTTCCACCTCAGCCAAGAGGATCAACTTCTTTTCATATTTTCATTATATAACAAATGTTTTCGAGCAGAGCATAGTCTGATTCTGTCTGAAACGACATACGGAAAAAAGTCTTTTCTGTTCCTGACAATAATGGACCACTTACAGTACGTTCAGAGTCGGCTGTGGTTAAATACACTACATGCAGAGTCTGCGTGCGACTTGCAGCATTAAATAAATCATTAGAATCAAAGTATTACATTTACAATAATGTATATATAATGTGCATGCTCGATTCATCTGATAAAACACTCCTTTTTCTTCTATCAGTGATGAGATTCATAAATGAGTCTGCCTGTTGATGTGCAGCAGAGTTCCCATCGTGCACAGCGTTGGAGAAAAGTTAGCAGGAGGGGACACAGACAATATGAATATCATCAGAAGTCAATCTTCATATCAGTGTGTGGCAGTACTTAGGACTGACACCGGCAACGACTTCTTCTGATGAAATGTGGCCACTGTGGAGCATCTGCTCATTAATGAGTGAGTGATTTTTAAATTACACTCAGGTGTGATGATGTTTTCATGCTTCTCTCTGTGTAATTAAAAGTCCAGTGTGTCAGATTTACAGATTTACAGGCTCTATTTACAGAATGTGGACAGAAATATAATATTCACAAGTCTGCTTTCATTAGTATACACTCACCTGAAGGTCAGAGTAGTAGTAGTACTGTAGTGTTAACATAATAACAAAGTTATTAATATTACCTAAAGAACCAACGACAGTAATGCCGTCCCACAATTCCTTGCAGCAGTGACAAAAAAAAATGGATATACTGTCCAGTCATTCACAACCAGACATTAAAAAAACATCAACTTATTTAAACAGCGTGATGCAGCCTGCAGCAGAGAGAGCCTGTGAATATGGACTCTGTGACGTTTTCCATCAAGGTCAAGGAAAAGTGTTTAGGAAAGGACTTAGGAGCTGATTTTTTTGATTGATGCTAAGAATGGGAAAAGAGGTGAAGTGCGGGTGGAGCAGAGGCAGGCTAGATGAAGCCTGGTTACTCAAACACCCAGCCTTAATATAATCTGAACAGGTGAGTTGTATATAAATTCACCCTCAGTACAGTTGTCATGAACGGGGAAATTAGCTATAGAGACCAAAACTGTTTTTGTACCAGGCTGTAAACATGTTTATTTCTGCTGTGAAGTTGGACACTCAGTTTTTGGCACTTCCATGTTGGCTTCACTTCACAGCCATAGAGGCTGCCACTTGAATGCATGTTACTGATAAGCAGCAGAGCTCCTCTCCACTCTAAACTCACATTTTATATCTCAAAGCAAATGAAGCAAGCCAGCTAGTCCAGTGAAGTCAAACAAGTGACAAGGTGAAGTGGTTAAAAAAACGAAGCTTCCAGTTTGATGCTGTACACCATGCAGATCAGATCTCACAAACACACACGACTCACGACGACAGCTGAAAACAGCAGCGAGTCTGTGCAGCTCAGAGGGCTTGTTCAGTCCAGCTCTGAACTCTCACACAAACATCACAGAAAAGTACAACAGTGAAAAGAAAATAATCTTACAACTGCACTTTGCTGCTACCTGGGACATAAACCGACTCTTCATTTCTCATCGTGTAATTAATACTTGAAAGCATAAATCAGCCCCGGCAGCATCTCTGTCACCTGCTGCGAATGTCTCTCAAAACAGAGAACATGAAAGGAGCTGCTGGGGTAAAACAGATCCTGGACTGCAGCCAATCAGCTGTCAGGATGGGAGGATGATGCCTTAGACGCTGAGTCGGCACAGAAAACCTCGTTAGTCCGTCCAATCTGTCAGAGCGAGAACTATACAGGCCGAGAGATGACAGTCAGAGCAGAGCAGGATGACTTGATGTAAATACTGAACTTGTTTTAATTAGAGCATAAACTAATGATTACATACACATCTTTATATTTATGTAAACATTCACACATTTCATTCCATGAATTTCCTGGCAGCCAGTTTAAATAAGACACTGACTGAAATCTTTGTGTTGCTTAGTTTAATGGGATTTGACTGTTTTCATTAAAAACATGCAGACTTCTCTGTCACCCCGGCAGCTCTCTGAATCTCACCTGAGGGAAGGAATAAAAAAAAGACTTAATAAATGTGATTTGAAGTCTGGGTGGAAAATTAAATGACTTGTAAAGCTGAAGGTGGTTTGTTGAATATGAACGAGGGTCGCAGAGGGAGGCGTTAAGCCCGCTATAGGAGCTGCAATTAAAACCAATCCAGACGTTTAAAACATCTGATTCAAAGCCAGAATTTAAGGAGGTGGAGGAGGAGAGAAGCTGCCGGCTGCTGTCAGAACACCACAACCACCACGACTGTTTAAAACACGCGACTGCGTCCAAAAGCAAAGAGACCACGCTAACAAACTGTGGCCTGTTCCACAATGTGCAGAAATGTCAGTTAAAGTCTGTGTGAAGGCGACTTCCTTTAAAACACATTAAATATGTCGGAGAGTTGTCATAAACATGTGAAAAGACTTTGAAGGATATATTAGTGAAACGTGGAGTTAGAGGTTCAAAGTCAGTCATGTCATTTTCTGAACTCATCTGACACGTTTCAGTCACTTCAAAATGGCTGCTTGACAATTGGCTCCCATGAGTGGACACGCCCCCACAGTCCTGGAGGTGAGAAGGTATTTTTACCTGATTTTGACACCTAATTTCATAAACTTGTTGATATTCTTAATCATTCCAATATAACACTTTGTTCTTTGGTCTCAGAACACATATTCATTTTTACTTTACACAGACTTTGAGAAGTTCCCTTGACCAAATTCCTGCAATGTAACAGTCAGACATCACTGCCTTAGTGCGTCACAGTGGTGTCATGAACACCTGGGATGTCTGCTGCTGCTGCTGTTGAGGAAATTTTACACAAAACTGTAACTTACAAGCAGGATTAGATTCACTGAGAAGATACATAATGCAGGGAGCTGCTGGGCAAACAGAACAAACACATACAGTCTAAAGTCCTGCTAGCTCCCCTAGAGGCTGAGGCAGTAGATCAGTTATAAAGGGACTTGGCTTGGCGACTGGAGACTGGCTGGTTCTGGTCCAACACAGACCACCGTGTGGATTGTAGACTGGTAGCTGCAGAGGTTTCAGTTCACCTCCTCACCAAGGTACTGAACTCCTAACTGCTCCCAGGACGACATTACTTGGCAGCCCATCTATAAGCCCTGTGTGTGTGTGTGGCTGTATTTCAGGCTTATGTGCGGGAAAAAAGGAATTTCCCTATTGGGGATTAATGAAGCTAATCTTCTTCTTAGACAGAAGTTTATTAAAAGAAGCAGGAAGAGAATTCAAACAAGACGTGAGTCTGAAAGTCCCCTTCTCTTTACTGCGTTTAACTGTTTAACAAGACTTAGCTAGAGCCATGCTAGTAGCTGTGTGAGGCTGTACTTCAATGGTGCTAAATGCTAACTTTAGCACGTTAAAGGAAATGATGGGAAAGATTTGGACATATATGTCCAAATCAAACCATGTTTCATGGTGATCCGTCCAATAACTGTTAAGACATATAGTCTTTTAAACACAGACTGATTTACAGTGCTAGTCTTAGCTGTGTTGCATGATGGTTAATGATGTTCTCAAGGACATTTCAAGAAGTGTATTATTGACATGTGCATTTACATTATCTCTGAGATACCCGCTGTACTTTTAAACAAAATTGCATTACATGTGTCCGCCTGTGTCTGGCACAATAGCAAAGGGCTTTTTTTCATTTTGTCTACATTGATAAGGCAACCTTGTGTTGTTATTATACTTTATATTGTTTTAAATGTCAAGAATGAACTTTCACTGTCAGGTTTACTTTGTTTCCTGAATTAAAAGTGGCTTCTTCTTTACTTCCTGTTGCCTAGGAAGTTGCAGCAGTGTTCATCTATTCTTTAAAACTCTGATATGAAACAGGTTTTTAAACTGTCAGAGTAATAACATAATCAGTTATAATAATGAATCATTCTGTGATGTCAGCATGTCGTCCTGCAGCCGTGATGTCGCCTCCCGCTGCTGATGCAGTTTGACGTCGCTGCAGGCGGCGAATTAACATCATGACCGAACATTACACGCAGGAAACCTACTGAAGTGGCTGCAGGCGTCGCACCTCTGTTACTGTGTGTGTGTGAGTGTGACTGTAGCTGGTTAAGCCGATGTGACATTCCTCTGAAGTTTGGTGCTGTTGAAGCAAACTGTTCTGCTGGGATGCTAGAGTTATCCAGGTCATGGAAGACGTTCCTCCGTAGGTCACAACCTCTCTCACACTTGGTGGATGATGAAGACTGACAGGGTCGAGCTGACTGACGCAGTGATGTTAGCTAACCTTTAAATCTCTTAGAAAGGACAACAGAAGACATAAACTGCTGGATTCAGAGCTTCACTAAAGGACCAGTCCACTGTTTTCAATACAAAGATAGACCCCTTTTATTGGTTTTTGATAAAGTGATTCCTATCTTGACAGATGGCCCTGTCTACATCTGGTGTTAAAGTGTGATCTGTATCTAGACTTCTTCTTCAGATAAGGAAACATGCATGTTATTGCATATTCTTCAGCATGTGATCGGATCGGCCTAACCACATCTGAAGTAGTCTGTCTTAGTTCGGTGTCTCAGGAAGCCTGCTGGCTATCATCCACGTTGATTTACCCCATGAGGCCAACGGCTGAAGTTTCTGTTGTACCCAGAAGACTGATAACAGTGTGGTGACTGTGGCTGTCACCATCTTGGCAGTCCTGCCTCAGCCACATCCTGACTAATGTAAAAGTAGGCGGAGCATGGGTGGACCTGAGATGGGCTGAATGAAGACTGATAGGTTAAACAAGACACCTATGATGGCAGCCACTCGTAAATCGTAGAGGCTATGCCCTTAATTCTGCATAACGTTAAGCCTTAAAGGTCCAGTGTGTAAGATTTAGTTGTATCTAGTGGTGTAAAGGCAGTACTGCAATCTCTTCACATCACCCTCACCTACCTAGTATAAAGGAGACACAACAGTTGAAAGGTTCTGTCTAGAGTCAGTATTTAGTTTGTCAGTTCTGGGCTACTGTAGAAACGTGGAAAATAGAGGCCCCCAATCTTACACACTGGACCTTTAATATCATGTGAACAGGTGAGTTGTATATAAATTCACCCTCAGTACAGTTGTCATGAACGGGGAAATTAGCTATAGAGACCAAAACTGTTTTTTGTACCAGGCTGTAAACATGTTTATTTCTGCTGTGAAGTTTTAACATGGGGACATGGAGACTGACTTAACTGGACATTTGTTTTTGTGTTTTTAGCACTTTTTAGAGCCACAAAGGTTGCCACTTGGTGTAAACACAGTCTGTGCTGTCGTGTGTTCAACAGGGATGCAGATATTTGTTTTTAGCCAAAATAATTTTAGTGTTATTCATTTGCCAAAATAAAATTGACTAACAAATTAGTTGTAGACGGTGTTTCACAAAGTTGATTAAGTTCCAAGTAAACCAACAACTCATTAAAGTCATCCGTAGCCACAAGACATGTTAAAAAAGCCTGAATGAAAGCACAAGCTTGGAGAAGTTATTTGATCAGGTTTTAATATCAGGTGTAAATGTGACTGCAGGTACACATCCCATAATATTCTGCTGTACAGGTTTGATTTGATTTGAACTTTATTTGAATCTTTATTTCTGCTTCAGCACATCTCTAGTAAGTAATAACTGAGCCGCCCGCTCGCTGCCTGTGGTCTGGAAACACTGTGCACTCCCACCGCGCACGCACGCACATGAAACATGTTGAGTCGTTTCTCAGCGTCCAATCAGCACGCATTATTGCTCATGTTTAACTATTTAACAGCGACACATGTTCTCCATTAGAACCACAGAAGAAGAACTCGACCCGACTCAACAAGGCCTGCAGTGTTTAGGGGGAGGGACCTGTGTTTGTGTGTGTGTGTGTGTGTGTGTGTGTGTTGTGTGTGTTTACATAAATCATCGCTGTCAGGTGAAAGCCTCGTATCTCCCTGCTTAGTGGTAAAAATCTCCATCTTCAGTAAATAAATCATCAAAATAAAGAGTTGTGGAGATAGAGGGTTTTCATCTGACAACTGCTCTGTATGTAATACTGCATCCTCAGTGTGTGTGTGTGTGTATGTGTGAGCTGCGTGCTGCATGCAGGACGCATCACTAATCTTTATAAGTGGCTATAAATCCAGCTGGCTGTGCTGCGGTGTTGGGCGGCGTGCTGTTGCTGCTGTTGCTGCTGCTGGTGGTGCTGGTGGAGGGGGCAGGGAGGGAGGAGGGGGGAGGAGTCGGGGGCTGGAGGGGGGTGTTCAGGGTTCACTAGTTTCTGGAGTCCTCCTCGCTCGCTCACATGACGCCATGCCTCACCGTATGAATATTTATGAGAGGAAACTGCTGCAGTTGAGGCGATTCATCTCGTCTGGCACGAGCTATGGCGCTGCACAGGAAGCGATCGTGTCTCACGCTGTCCTGGATGTTTCTGGATTCCAGCCCAACATGGCCGACTGTTTGTCATCTCCCAACCTCAGCGGCTTGATTGTGCTGTCTGTTTACGAGGCGCCGGGAGAATGAAAGCAACACAACTTCTATTTAAAAAGCAGCCGTGGTAAGCACTGCAACGGTGATCCTGCACCTGTGTGGCCGCGCCCTCTGACCTCTCACTGGATACAGGTTCAGACCACACTACTTCTCTTCTGTTTCCCCCTACACATGACCAAATAACCAGCTACTGCAGAGATCTCCTATGCAGACATGAGCAGCAGAGAGGTCCAGCACTGATGAGGTCTGGTTTTCTGCACATCACCACAGTGTTGTCTATTTATTCCACCATGCACCAATCATGCACTAAGAAGCACAAAGGTATCAGTACTCTGTGCTTGAGCTGATTATTTTAATCACCAATTAATCAGTTCTGATCATTTTTGTCTGTCTGTACAGTGTCATAAAAAGTGCAAAATGTCTGTGATGAACGCTCATCACAGCCATGTCCAACATGGCAACCATGAGGTTACGTTCAGGTGCAGCAGCAAATAACCGTAGAGGACACTGCTTATCAGAGTCTAGTCCATGAATCCACCTGGGTAGTCTGACTTTCAGAGATGTTTCAGATTGGAGGTTTGACTGATCAGAGCATCTGTTTGGCATAACCGCTGAGCTCAACAAATGTTCTTCTCAGACCAATACATTCAGAACAGTTTGTGTGACCTGGCAGCTGTGAATGGAGCCCAAACAGCCCAACAACAGACCTGAACAGAGAAAAAAGATGCATTTACAGATTGAGTGGCTCAGTCTGAGGATCCGATCTGCAACGTCTAAGTCCCAGAGATGTTCAGAGTGTGTTTATGTGCATGTGTGTGTTCATGTGGTTCAATATACAAACAGTCTTCATCCTGAGGCCAGAAAACTGCACGCCTCTGCATAAAAACCTTTTCATTTGTTCTTTGCTTTTTAATCAGCTCCAAATTTCTCCACAGACAACAAAAAACAACACACCAACAAAAAGAAGCAAAAAAAACATCAGGCAAGAGAAGAATAAGTAAAAACCAATTAATGTAAAAGCCTGCAGGAGTATTAATGAGGAGGATTTAAAGGTGAGGGAGATGTAGTGCTCCTCGGGCAGGTAATGCAGGTTGCCAATGAATAATGTATGAATGTCAGAGCAGAGCAGCTGATGTTAAATATAGACAGCTGAGAGCACAAGACGTAAATGAAACGCTAATGTTCAGAGCAGAGGCAAATTATCTTTCTGTAAATTACTCACAAGCCTGTTTTCTTTATCCCTCCAACCATCTTAATAATGTAGAGCCAGAAACACATCCAGACACTTAATTAAGATACACACACCCCGACTTTCAGGCCAAAAATGTTATAAATCCAGTTTGGGAAAAAAACATTTAGCTGTTTAGATTTAAAAACACAAGATTCATCACCGCTGAAGAGGGAACTTTTTTTGTTGTTGTTTTCAATCAGAGCTGCTTGGATGAATCACGGCTTTCTCTTTCATGCCAGAATTTGTTCTGTCAATGCCGCAGTCATGATGAACCCACAGAGATTTATCGCCTAACTCTCTGCTGTTCCCCTTCAGCCTCATGGAGCTTTGGAGCCTCTTTTAGCTCAATGTGTGCTTTTTCTCTCTCTCTCTCTCTCTCTTTGGGTTCAGTCTTGATGGTCGTTTTCGGCAGCAGTGAGCATCTGTTTTTAGTGAAGGAGCTCTGGAGGTATGAAGAGAAAGAGGAGACAAAAACTGCAGCCCCTCAAGCATCCACTTGGGGCTGGCTACAGAATGAATCAGTCTCCATAAGTCCCCATGTTAAAATTAAATAAACATGTTTACAGCCTGGTACAAAAAACAGTTTTGGTCTCTATAGCTTATTTCCCCGTTCATGACAACTGTACTGAGGGTGAATTTATATACAACTCACCTGTTCAAATGATGTTAAAGCTTAAAGTTATGCAGATTGAAGAGCATGGACGATTTGACTGACAGGTGGGTGCTGTCACAAATGCCTTGTTTAAGGAACCAGGCTTCATTCAGCCCACCTCAGCTCCACCCATGATCTACGTCCAAGATGGTGGCAGCCAGAACCATCACGCTGAGCGTCACAACAGCTCTTCAGAAACCTGAGTGAGGTTGCAGATACTACATCCATGTTGTATACAGTCTAGGTTTAGAACATATTTTTTTCCTAAATTTTCCTTATTTAAATACCCTGAACACAGATTGCATTTAAATACCAGTTGTAAAGTCAGTTGCAGAGTCATCTGACAATAAAGAAATCATTTGAATTTAAACACAATTATAGGGTCCTTCACTATTGGTTATTAGTTAGCAGCCCTGATATTTTTTTCTACATATTTGTATCCTCTGACCTCAGTGATCCTCTTTCTCATGGTGCTGCACACACTGATTAAAGACCAGAAACACAATAATCACCGCAGCTACTAAAGATCACACTGTAACAGTTTGAGTTTAAGCTGTCAGATTCATTCATAAAGCCCAAATCAATGTTTCCTCAAAGGCTTTACACTCTGTACGGAGCATGAGTCTTTATTTCCTATCAAAAACTCGCACTGAACTCATATTCAGAGAAATAACTCAAGTCTGAAATATGACAGCCAGCACTGTATATAAATAATAACTTATAGGCAACAACAGAGTTTGAGTAAGCTTAAAGAAAATGGAGATTTTGTTTTATTGATAAATATGAGTATTTTCAAAATGTATCATATTTGTCCTTTTTCATTCTCACTGTATTTTGCTTCAGGTCAACCACTGACTGAGAAATGAAGCTCTGCTGTACTAACACACAGGAAACCTCCACGTGTTTCTGTTTGAATTATTAGCTCCAATTTGTAAATGACTCTGTCCACCGCGGGAGTGAAAAAAAAACAAATTAAACTGAGCTGAGGAGTAGCTAACACGTCATTTTCACTCGTCCACATTATTAATCCAGACCTCCTGACTGTGATCACGAAGAGTCTTTTTTTCATCTGGCCGCGATCAACGTCCCAGACCTCTGCGACACACACTTCATCAGTTACAGGAACACACTCAGAGTGGCAGCTCAACACACTGTATTACAAGTCCAAAATGGCTACAGGTCAAAACCAAAATGAAAATGATTAAAATGATCAAAGTCAAGACTAAAACATTCAAGACAGAAAGTTCAAAGACCCACAACCAACAAGAGGGAAATCGTTGGGCAAATGATGATATGAAGAGTGTCCTGAGAGAATCGACTGATTTGGCACTATATAAATGAAACTGAAGTGAACTGAAGCTAAATCAAGCCCCAATTCAAGACAGGAAGGCCGATGTCCAGACCAAGAATGAACCAGGAGTGAACTGTTGGGTCAAATGATGGGTAAATAATGATTTAAAGAGTACAGTCTAATGTTGGATAGTCTGGGGGACTGTTCATACCTTCATTTGGTTTGGTTTACTTTCACCAAACTGCCTGGATGGATGTTTGAATGAGTTTTCACGCCTGCCCAAATGAACCAGACTATCCGAGGAAAAGAACTCTGGTCCATTTAAAGTGGACCAAATAGCTCTGGTGTGAAAGCACCCCAAAACTTAAAAGTCATGGCCAAAATCAAGACCATATCAAGTCAAAGTCGGGATAAACATGTCTCGAGACAGTACCAGCAACTCCAAAGCCAGGTCCCAAGGAAAGACAAACACAGGTCCAACCAGAAGCCTAAAAGCCTCTACTGTATGAGGTTTTGATAATTAAATGAATTGTTTGTGAATTTGCTCCACTGATGTGTGGCCTGTGCTTCTAGGTAATGTTAACTTTTAAGTTCTAAATCATTTTTCTTGATTATTGTGCTCACAAGTGTTCATTATTCCCAAACTAAGCTGCATTTTATCAAATTATTACAATGTAACACAAATCAATTAAGAGTACAGTGTTGGCTGGGAAACATGGAGGGATCAAACCATGATGAGGTAACTCATTAAATATGCAGGTATTTTCCTTTAACAGAGACAGGTGGGTAGCTGGATGGAGGTGTAAATTAACATCTCCTTGGTGTTAAAAGCCTGCTCTGTCTCTAATGGATTGTCTCTGACTTTATTATTCAGCTCTGCTTATTAATGAAAATGTTTTACTGCTTTGAGCTTTTAGCTTTAATGCGATTCTTGATTAAATTCAGCTCCTCTTGCTTCCTTTCTTTGTTGTTTTTTCTGCCGCGTTTGGAGTTTTGTTGTTGCTGTCGGCTGAAAACCTTGAAAGTTGAAGGCTCTTAATCAAGCAGAGGTTGAAATAACATCTGTTTCTTTCAATTAATGAATCTCTTTCTCTCTGACGCAGAGCAGAGACACGTGAACCACACATGCATGCGGTGGGTTTGAATCATGCATTACCCATCATGCCTCCTTTTCTGTCCGTCTGTCCTCGGCACTCTGACAGACGCTGCGTTATGGCAGTCGTTCAACACACCCTAGTTTATTTCCCCTCTGATGCCATCAAGAGTGTCGTGCCATCAGTCTGAAAAACTGATCTCGGTGAGATCCACCCACAGTGAGTCTGCAACCATCACCCACAATGCTTTGCAGTTATGTGTTGGGTGCAATGTTTAGGTGCTAGCACAGAAAGTTCTGTATGAAATCATAGATGAAACTTTTAGTCTGCATGTATTTCTGATGAATTGCAAAAAGCAGCATAGTGCTAACCCTATGACTGGAGGAATCTGTCCTATCACTACAATATTCATTAGTATGTTTTCATTAATGTATAATCATGTGAAAATATGACTTGTTGGTTTTTTGTTGTCCCTTTATATCTACAGTGAGAGTGGGTCCTCCTTCATGGAGTCAGCCTTGTTGAACCACTATTTTTCTACAGCCTAGAACAGAGAAACCAAACATTGATCTACATATGGCCTTTTGATTTGAAGTGAATTTGGCAGCCAGAGATTGGAGGGAGATGGTGAGACAGTAGAGAGTATTTAGTTCTATCTAAACTATCAATCTAAACTACTGAGATGTTTGGTCGGTGTGCTTAGCTTTGTCTTGATGTTCCACGCCCTGTGTGTTGCATTTAGTATAAAAACTACAACATAAGAATCAATTGTAACAAGGATGTCCACTTCCACTAAAGACCAGACGCTTAACAAACAATCTTCAGCAACACAGCTGTCAAAAACCCTTTGCCCTTCCAGGGTCAAACACCTGATGACAACAGTGACACCCAACACACTGCTGCATTCTGGTTATTTCAATCAGAACTGGCTCTTACAAGTCACACTCCATTTAATTCTTCTTGTCCATCCCCAAACCTCTTTGGCCTCTCCCTTCAACCGCCACATATGCTCTTACATAGAAACAAGGGTGGATGAAGGGAAGGGAAACCCTGAAGGAAACGCAGCTAGGAACTCCCAGAATGAATACCCAAAACGTGAAGTGAAGCAGATGGGATTCTAACAGATGAGAGAGCTGAAAATCATTGTCAGTATTTATACAAATTTGTCCTTCATTATCACAAAATGCATGACAGCACACAATGCTCACCTGAACATACAGATTTTCAATCAGGACTGTCCATATTTAAAACTAAATATTTCTCCCTGAGATGTTCACACTCTCTTCACTCTTTCATTGCATTCCGAAGATTATCTGCCCGAGGGGAGAGACAGTCATCCTTCACTTCCTGTGCTGGAACAGAGCTGATCACACTGATTGATTCTGTTGTTGGACTCGGGGAAGGAAGACGGTTCCGTGCTACTGAGCTCGATCAGTCTTAGGTTTTATAATCAATACCGTGATATCAGCAGGAAGATTAGGAATTATTTTCAGCAGTCGTCATCTGCGTGTGATCATCAGACTCTTCATCAGCTGATCAATAACTTATCACTAATAGAAGGATGGGGTCTGTGCTGTTCTATTGATCAGCAGGGAGCTTTCATTATTTCATTTAAAGCAGGGATGGATCAATAACACATATGCATGAAGAATTGTGCAGGATGAACATGAGGCTGATGCATAAGCTCTAAGTTGGTAGTTTAAATGCACTGTGGAGTCCTTTAGCAAGGCATCGAACTCCAGGAAGTATCAGACAAGAGATGGGTTGAAGGAGACGAAGCAATGAGAAGACAAATTCAGGCGAGATAAATTGAAAAGAGATGCCACAACGCATCCGAAAGATAGAAGTTAAGAACCAACCAACTGAACACACACAGGCGGTTCACATGTTTCTTGGCCACCACAGTTTCTCTTTCATGCTTGGAACAGGAGGGCAAGTGAAGGGGGTTGCTACAACTCCACGCTAGATAGCAATAAATCCCACACACTGCTCCTATAATCGATGGCGAGATCATCCTTAGTAGGCAGCAGAGCAGACTGTGAGCAGACTGTGCACACACAGACACAGAGTGTACAGGCGGTAAAATGTTAACTGAATGGTAAAAAGACAAATCCTCCTCTGGACAACAACAAAGCTTCAGAAGTTAAATCTGCTTAGTCTTAATACCATCACATGACTGATTCCTACAGCATTGTGCACAAAGACCACAACCCCTACATAGACACGCATTCACCCAGAGAGTCAGAGACAGGATGAAGATGTGCGATGAGGACAGAGGCACTCAGGGACAGCAAACAATGGATAAAGAGAAAGAGGATTGTGAACGTCACTCTGGCCCAGGAGGAAAAAAACTCATAAAGAGAGTTTTTATTGGAGCTGCTGGTTCTTTAGAGGTCGAGCGAGACCTCTGTACACCAGACGCCCCATGAAACCTGCCATCAACAACAGTAACAGTAATGCGCTGTAAATACAAGCAGCAGCCTGGGGTTAGCATTGATTCTTTATGGCTTTGTGGGTGTTTTTTTACCCATATGATGAGAAATGTCAGCCTGTAGGATGCTCAGTCCACCACCTTGGTCCAGACTGTTTGACAACTAATTTATGGGATGCCTGAAAAGAGGATCAGTTCTTTGACCCATCTGCTAAATGGATTGGCACAAAAGTTTGCTTCACCTGCAACGAATTCTATGTTTGGTGATCCACTGGTATGTCCTCTAACTCCACAATCAGGCAGATATGTGTAGTATTTTGTCTGATCAAGGTCTGTTGATCCCTCAAAATTCAGCTGTTGGCTACTTTGTGTTTTGTACCGATTAGCATGCTAACATGCTAAACAAAGGTGGTAAGCCCACTCAACCTCAGCATCTTCACATTGCCAGTATGTTGGCATTTAGCTCTCTGTGACAGCTGAAATGTGAAGGCGTAGATGCCACGGGAGACCTCTGCTCCATCAGGTTCAACGGCCTCGCGTCGAGTCTGTCGATGAATCATGGAGGTTAAAGCTCGTTGGGAATAATCTAATAACACAGCTAAAACCAAAACAAAGATGATGTTACACTCCCTCCAACACTCTATCCATCTTCATTTGGTCAAAGACTGAAACATCCTGGTGGAACGAGAGAGAACTACTGAGAGTTTTGAACAGCTTTGTTTCTGATTTTCTTAACATCTCTCAGGTTACTAAGGATACTGAAAATTACAGTCTCCATTCATTTCAAAGATGAGGGCCATGACCCTTATTCACTTGCTATTGTGAAGTTGTCAATCTGATTAAACGTTTACCAGCAAAACGATACAATAGGATCCTACCAGACCATATGAGACTGAATTGGCCTGATGTGAGACCAGTGTCAGGTATGGGTTAGTGGACCTGTGAGGACGATCACATTACAAGAAACTTATTTAATGAATCAATTGATGATGGTCAAAAAAAATGACACTTCTTGCCCCCAGTTGTCGCCATCTTGGTTAGGTAGCAGAAGAGGAGGGAAAATATAAATGGCGACCGAGGAAGCTGATGGAACTGAAGTGGTCGTGGTCAGTATTGCAGTATATGTTTTATATTCGTACTTTGGCAGTCAAATGTTCCACATAGACACAATTTGGCAACAAAGGACAAAAACACCAGGAAGCACACAGTGTGCTACTAATGGAAGTATCCCAATTGACAGGACAGGTGATTGTTTACCATGGTAAACCAATAGCCTGCAGCTCCCGATCACCTTATGAGGGCGGTAAGCTCCAGACTGGAGACCAGCTCTTCACCTTAAAAAAGAAAGAACACCTGTACACACCTGTGAAGGTGAGCCTCTTCTGTAAAGTCTGCTCTTCAAAAAAATATGAATGTGAAAGCCAGTGTGAAGGTTTCATGAATGAGGCTGGAGGAGAGAGAGAGAGAGTGTGTGTGTGTGTGTGTGCGCGCGTGTGTACTGTTGCATGCACACAGATAAATGCTTGGTCTGAGTAAAATATTCAGCAGAGGATTTTGCAGCTGAGCTGCTGAAGATATAAGCCACAGACATACACACTGAGTGAGAACTGCTCAGCTGATGTGTATGTGTGTTCATTTGTGTGTGTGTGCTCTCCTACCACCAATTAGCTTAATTAAAGTGTTTGAATATAATTTATTGACAGCAGGAGAGTCTCTCCCTCTCCCTCTCTCTCTCTCACACACACTCACTCACACACACACACTCACTCACACACACACACTCACACACACACACTCACTCACACACGCACACACACACACACATCTGTTTGTTCAGTAACTAAAATCATAAAGCAAAACAACAAACATTAAGCGATTCTTAAACGATGCTCTGGGATCTTTAAAGTGGACTCAACCCACGATACGGTTAACAATCCACAAAGAGCAGATGGTTCCACAGTGGACATGATACATTACAGAGTATCTGACAGGCGTGATATCTGTTCATAATGACACATATCTGTAATATATTATCAGGTGATATATTCATGCACACATATATTCAAGGATGAAGTGCTTCATACAACAATGTAAAATAATAACACGTGGAGGGAGCACATTATTTAATATTTCATGCCGTTTATGTCTAAATACTAATTTCCAGTGCTCAAATAGAGAGGCAGTAAATATTTATGAGAGAAATTCTGCATTGCCGTCAAACTCAGAGAGAATCTGTTCAATTCCACAACCCTGCAGCGTCATGTGCAGTGTACAGTATACACAGTGCAATACAGGGACAGCCTTTGCATTTCCCTTTGAATGAATACAGAAAGACCAGTGTGTAGGTTTTAGTGCTGTCTAGTTGTAGATTGCAACCGCCTCGCCTCACCCTCTCCTTCCTAAGGTAAAGGAGATACTGTGGAGGCAAAAACATGAAAGTCTAGAGTCAGCATTTAGTTTGTCCGTTCTGGGCTACTGTAGAAACATGCTGGCTCAACATAGTGGGAAAGATGTAGATATAAAGTCTCATGATGATTCTTATTTTCAGTAACTGTACGCTAATGAAATCAGAGTTATGAATATTGTACTGCATTTCTGCCATATTCTGTAAATAGAGCCTTCTAAATCTGATACAGAGGACAGCAGCCAAAGACTGGCATGTGATCAAAACATGTGTGCTGTGGTTAAAGTCCCACCACATCCAGGAAAAATCTGATCCAACGGTGAAGTCCAAAACTTTGTAAAAGCCAGATCAGATCCATCAAACCTCAACGCACGCAACATACGGCAGCAAAGGATCCAGAAAGAGCAAATGATGATGAGAGCCACTGAAACATGCTGAAGCCCGGTAGAAATCCATTTAAACCCAGTCGAATCAGTCAAATCTGTTAAGAAACAGCAGTAACCGAGCAGCCTAAACCTGATCTCTCCCCGTAAATCTTTTCATTCTGGAATCAGAGCAAGATTCACTGAAATCTGCTCAAAGCAGCAGTCTAATGCACGATAAGGCTGACAGAAATCAGACCAAAAGCAGACCAAAGCACTAAGGAAAGTGTGTTTAACAGCTTAAACCTGAAGAAAATGAACCATTTTGGGTGGGACAGCAGCAGTTTCACTCAGACCTGCTCACAGCAGCTGCCTTGCACATGATCAGACTGCTGAAGCCCAGTAAAACTCATTTAAACCCAATCAAACCAACATGGTTAGACAAGCAGAAATCAGGTGAAACCCAGTGAAGCACCATGAAAAACATAAAAAATTAAATCAAACCCTGTCACACCTGCACCCTGAACCCGAATCCTGCATCCTGAATTCATTATTCTGCCAGCAAAATGCTCAAAGCGGCAGTGTAACCCATGATCAGAGCCACTGAACCCCGCCGAAGCCCACTGGAATCCATTTAAACCCAGCAGAAGCCGGTCAAACCCCACACACCTACAGCCTGATCACACACAGTAAAGCCTCACAAAACCCAGTTGAACCGGGTCAGACCCGAGTCCTCCCGGGTAAGAGTGCAGGGGTTATAAACAGCAGGCAACAAGGAGACGCAACAAATGTGTCAATTCTCGTTTGGTCTGCGGCAACCAGAGCAACCAGCAACCACAGACACAGGGGCAGAACCCGCGCGCGCACACACAGACACACACACACACACACTCACACACACACACACTGCGGGATGGAGGCAGAAACCACACATTTTTTTCCTCTCCACTCACCGCGCGCCGTGGGGAGAGCAGCCAGCAGCCAGCAGAGCAGCAGCAGCAGCAGGTAGGGTCCTCCTGTCCTCCTCCTCCTCAGCACCAGCACCTCCCAAACATCACCAATACATCCATCCAAACCGAGCTCCATGCTGCCCCTGCTCCAGTCCCGATGAACCCGAGGAACCAACAGGAGCAAGCAGCCACAGATCCTGCTGATGTTTGAGTTCTCTTTTTTTATATGTGTGTTTTTAAATCCTCCACGGAATCCAAGTGTCAATTAAAATCAATCAAAATAAGAGGGGGGGAAACACCCACAGGGTGGCGAGTGGATGGTGAGGATGAGGAGGAGAGAGAGAGGGCTAAAACAACCTCCCCTCTCCTCAAAATAACCCTCCCTGGTCGGGCTTGGATCCCAAAAAAGAAAAAGAAAAAAGAACAGAGAAATCCCAAAGACGCACACACGCGCTCACTTTCCTTCTTTTCGAGGTGACAAATAAGTTCCAGTAACTATGAAGGCAGAGTCTCCATCACTGCTGCCCGGTGCGGCTCATTCCCATTCACACAGAGGCAAGGAGGGTTCGAAAATCCACGCTGCCTTCCCGGAGGTCTGCTCCGTCTGCCGGGGAGGACGGATGGAGATGGTCGGAAGAGGAGGAGGAGGAGTGTAGAAGGAGAGGGTCGAATCCACTCTCTCTCTCTTTTCTCCGTAAGTCTATACAGCTGGGGAGAGAGAGAGAGAGAGAGAGAGAGAGAGAGAGACCTAAGCACAAAGTGGAGCCATTGATCTAAAGAGGATGGAGGTAAAGACCGGAGCTGGAGCGCAGGGGAGCGGGGTGTAGTAGAGTGAGGTGCCCGACAGTGGAGGCAGAGCAGCGGGGAGAGATTAGCTGAACTCTCCTGCCCTCTCTGGTCACATGGGGAAGTTTACCACTTCAATTACAGCTGCAGACCCAGCACGCCCTGATGTTCTACTAAAAAATCTGGATTTGGATATTTGTTGTTTTGTTAATTTGATTTTTATGGAAGCCGTGTATGCAGAGGAAGGAAGGAAGGAGTCAGAAGACCACTTTTTTTTTGGAATCAAAATGTTGATTTAGCACTCAGACAAAACGATTACTTCGGTCTTTATCTTGATTTAGTGTTTCAGAATTAAGACTTAAGTAAAATGTTTGGTCATATTGTTTTTCATTATCTCATTTTGGAGATCGGCGGGTCATTCCCTGGCTGCAGTCAAACATGATCTCCTATGTCGTTTCCTAAACACTTTTCCTTGACCTCCATGGAAAACTATGACTTCATTATCAAGTCAGAACTGAAATAATAAAGGAATATTTTCCACCTGTCACAGAAGTGAAACAAAGTGTTTGACCAGTGTATTACGGCTCTAATGAGGGAAGTGGAAACAGGTGTACAGGTAGGCATGGCACGACAGCGAAACGAAGCAGGCGAGAGTGTGAGGACTCAGAGCTGAGTGCCATGGTGACACACGGGATAAAAACTGAACCATCTCCCTGACAACTGAGCAAACCCAGACTGTCGTGTGTTTTACATTTACAACATAAAAATAGATAACAGCCGTGGAACATATGTGACAGGAGAGATCAAGAATTCATCAGGTTCTGCAGAGGATGTGTCTACAAGTCAGAATATATGAAAACAAAACAAGCTCAACGTGTAGGTGAGCTAAATGCTCGCAGTGACATTTATGTTAACGACGGCCAGCGTTTGTATCTGTGCACCACCATGTCTCATCATGAATGCTGGCTATGTCATGTCTGAATCTCAGAGTCTATTCAGCATCTTCAATTTTCTCAAGTCGACTCAATATACAAACTTCAGAGAATCCTGGTCTATGATTGGCTTGCTGGTGTTTTTGTCCCATCTGTCTGTCCATCAACAACTCTGTCCCAAGTTGTTGATGATGTCTGCTGTAACTTTATTCAGTGATTTTGGTGAAACTGGATTAGATTTTATTCACAATATATTTGCTGCTTTTCCATTTGATGTCCTCCAGCTGCCACCTTCAACTCTGTGATTTACACATTGTCCTCATGGCAAACTTGCTAACAGCTATCAGTTGTTAGCTCGGTGAGCCATGTAGTTTACCAAACTGACCCAGCCCCGGGATGCCAGGAGCCATGGCCACCAAGAAAACCACCTGGACGGAGTTCTGCATTTCCTGCCAGACCAGGTGATTTCTGGTTTCAGAGGCTCTGTTCAGCTCCTGGTTCAACAGTGTTCATTGGAAGGCAGATGTAATAATGTAGGTGGGGGTGTAAAACTCTGTGCTATTGGCTACTGTAGATGTGAATCAATACCTGTCCCTCCATACAAGCACCCTGCTTTCTGTGTCACAGGAACTTTAAGGTATGCCTAATTATTATTTGAACAAAATGTAGGCACTTTCATTAGGACCATTTCTGTATGATTAAAACTGACCCAAGGGTAAGTCTTTCATCACTGTATCTTAACGTATATTAAAGTAGGTATCTACTGACCTTTGAGCATACGGCTATTCATCTTCTCCATATGCTGTCCAGTCACAGATCTGAGAGAGACATTCCTGTTGGCTGTGCGTGCACGTCCCTTCAGATTCTCAAAGCCTGATTCAATGGTGTTTTGAGCTCATGGTCATCAACGAGTGGCAGACAAACAGTGGTGAATAACTTTGAGGACACTTTATGGCACCAAGTCACAAACCACCAACTATTACACTGATTCAGGTGAAAATGGATCATTTTATTGTGAAAATGTGGCTGGTGCACATCACCGTGAAAACTGCTGTGAGCTGTAGCTGCCGTTAGTTTAGTTTGTTAGCCTGGTTGGTCAGACTATGAGCTCTTTGGTCGAGAGCCAGAGTAACAATAACCATGAGCGAATGTCAGCTTTGATAAATCTGTTAATCAACGAAAAAAAAAAAAATTTCCTGATTGTTTCACGTATAGACACAGCAACCCACCTCAGCCACTGCTACAACTTGTGAATGTGTGAATTCATGCTTTGTTGTGACAGAACAGGAGTTCAAGACATCGAGCAAAGAGACCGAAAAGGACGACAGAATGCTAAGAGAAAAGGAGAGAGTTAGCAAGCGAGAATAGTAAATGGACTGTACTTATATAAACACCTTTATAGTCTTCTGACCACTCAAAATTCTTTACAGTACATATCTTCACACACATTCATACACTGATGGCATTGGCTGCCATTCAAGGTGCCAACTGCTCATCAGTTTGAGGAGCTAACCATTCACACACATTCACACACCGATGGCCTTCAGGAGCAATGTGGGGTTCAGTATCTTGCCCAAGGACACTTGGACATGCAGACTGGAGGGGATCAAACCACCGATCATCTGATTAGTGGATGACCCGCCACAGCCACGCAAGAAACCGCTGGAGAAGAGTACTATAACAGGATTACTCTGAAACTAAAATATAAAAATACTAATTTATGAAATGATGCTTCAAATTGACAAATCTGAGCGCACACACACACACACACACACACAGAAAGACATTCACAGAGAAAGACATTCACATGGAAACTCAACAGATCACCAGTCATTAATGTGTGTGTCTGTGAGTCTGATCAGCTGATAAACCTCACACACACACACACTTATTTAATTACTGATTATCAGACTGTGAACTCACAGCAGACTAAACACTGCAACGTGTGTGTGTGTGTGTGTGCAAGTGAGAGGGACAGACAGAGAGAGACCCTGTCTAACAAAGCCTTTATTCCACACTGAAAACCCTCCAATAGGAGCCAATTAGAACACAATACAGCTGATGGCATGTATTTATCAGGTGGCTGCTCCACTTCCCCTGCCATGGTGGAGGTCTGCATCGTCAGTGAGCAGCTGACTATGTTCAGCCTGAAGAATTCAGCTTCCCCTCATCCAGGTGAGGCGACGTCAGGAGGAATTGATTGAAGATGTATCGTCCATATTCGTGGCTCCTTCACTTCCAAACTATTGCTGCATATAACCCGTCTGTCAGAGACAACCACTCCTATCACTACAGATGATCGACCCACACACACACACACACACACACACACACATAAACAGTCTCCATATTTTTGTTGACGCAAAAAAAGAGAATATTTCCATTTGATGTAACAGAGTCTTTCCTCTCTTCTCTCAATCCTCCTTTTTCCTTTTACACTTTCACCTTCTCTCCGATCAGAACTCAGATCTACCAACACGGCAGGAGAAGACAAAGAAAGCACAGAGTGAGTGAGAGGGTGTGTGTGTGTGTGTGTGTTCATCTACGAACGGATATTAATGTCAGACGGGAAATTAAAAGCCAGGTTTGCACATGTCTGCCTGTGTGTGTGTGTGCAAAGAGTTTTTAAGTGCAGTGGTCTGTGGTCGCAGTCTCACCGATATGAAAACACACACACACGCAGACAGTCTTAGATTTGTTGTCAGTGATGCAGCTCAGTGCTCTTGGACTGGACAAGGAAAGATAAACGTCCACAGACTTGTTCAAAAACCACCTGTTCATGTACGAACAGACCAACAGCAGCTTTTATACCTTACTGTTTATGATAAAAATTAAATAATAAAAATATTTAATAATAAAGAGAGGACAAAATCTATCTATTCATTTTCATAACCACATATCCTGATTAGGATCGCAGGGGGCTGGAGGTGATATTGGGGCGAGAGGCAGCCTCCACCCTGGAGTTGTCAGTTCATCACAGGGCTAACACTCAGAGACAAACAGCCATTCACACTCATATTCAAACCTATAGACTATTTAGAGTCACTGTTTACCTCTTCGGCCTGTGGACGGTAGCTAAAGCACCAGCAGATACAGGGAGAACATGCAAGCAAAGAACAGTGTTAACGACAGCCAGTAAAAACTAACTGGAGCCTATCCCAGCTGACATTGGTCAGAGGTGGGGTACACCCTGGACAAGTCACCAGATTATCACAGGGCACGCAGACAGACACCCATTCACACACACACACACACACTCACAAATTCAATTTAGAGTCACCTATTAACCTGGACTGTGGGAGGAAGCCGGAGTACCTGGAGAGAACCCACACTGACACAATGAGAACATGCAAACTCCACACAGAAAGGCTCCAGCTGAGGTTTGAACCAGGAACCTTCTTGCTGGGAGATGCAGTGCTAACCACTGCTAGAAAAAAAAAAGAAAATCAGTAATTCGAAGACATTGCACTTCATGCAATCATTTTGGTCAGACTGACCGATAATATAAGGCCACGTAAACTTAAAATGAGGAAACAGGAAAATGAACAAACTGTGTGAAACCAAAGACACCTAACTACATTCTCCTAATTAGAAGAAGTTGTTGCATCTTCTTAGTGTTTAACTATCGAGGTCAGAGTAAACACTGCCCAAAGGTCACATCCTGGATTTTTATAGCACTGTGAGGCCATTACAGCCCCACAAAGAAGAATACGCCCAGTCAATCACTAAATAATAACCGTCTCTATAATTATTCAGACTTGAAAACAGCAAAGAAATGAAACAAACACACAAAGTCATTAAACAGCAAATTAAGACTTTGTTTGCCTCTCAGAGAAAAACACTAATTATCTCAGAGATGTTTACATGCTTAATTGTCTCGTGTCACACACACGCACATGAAAACTCTTCAACTTTGCCAATCTTGGAGATTAAAAAGGTTGAATGTTGAACTTTTTTTTTTTTAATTACAACTGTAAGTGTGATAATGGAGCTGCAGGGGAGACAAGAGTCTGACAGCATGATGAATTAACTACTTTTATTCTGCAGAAAGGTTCAATTTGCCAGGATTAAAGTCAAACAAGGAAATTCAGGTTACATCCGTTCAACAAGAAATGAATGTTTTTTAGTTTTCTAAATCTCTTGTGACAAGAGTCTTGTTTGGTGATCCCACCATAACCTGCATAAAAGTGTAGGGTTGTGGTGGCAGCAAGTTAAGTAAGGTAGTCCAGTTGTTCCTCTACCCAGCAATGCTCACATTCCAGGTGATGCCAAGGCATTCCCAGGCTAGATGAGATTTAAAATCTCACCACCATGTTGGTCTATCCATGAGTCTCCTGCCAGTTGGAGGTGCTCGAAAAGGTGGCCACGAGGCATCCTGATCAACCTCCTAAACTGGCTGCTGTTGAATGTTGAGGAGCAGTCACTTTAGCCCTGTTCCTTCAGATGTCAGAGCTCTTAACCTTATCTCTAAGGATAAGTCCAGTCACCCTACATGGCGAGCTCATCTCTCATTCATGAGCTCGTTTCGATCTCTACCCAAAGCTCACAGCCAGCTAGGTGAGAATCGTAACATTGATGGAGCAGCAAATCGAAAGCTTTGCCTCCCAGCTCAGCTCCCTCTTCACCACAACAGTCCGGTCATGGTCATAGTCAGAACCGCATCATCTGAGCGATCCTGAGCTACCTAAACCGGACACTCTCCTCCCCCCTCCTGCACCTTGAGATCCTATCCATGAAAATCAAACAGACAAGATCAAACAACACCCACTGAAATCGTGTTGGACTTCCTGTCAAGAGTAAGGACACAGGCCTCACTCAAGTTATACAAGGACTGATCCCCCATCCCTGTAGAACCCCCCGTAAGACTCCTCTGTGGACACTGTCATAAGCCTTCTCCAAATGCACTAAACATGTGTAGACTTGATGAGCAAACCCTGCAAGCACAAAGAGCCGGTCCACTGATCCACAACCAGGTCAGAATCCACATCTCTCCTCTTGCAGCTGAGGTTAGAAAATAAGTCTGATTAACACGTTGTATCTCATTTGCTCTCATTTGTGTATGACTGCCGGAGACTCTGGGGACAAGAAGTAACTGCACTCATCCAAGAAATTACGCCACTGCTGTTAGGGATATGGCTTTACCTCCTCTTCTCCCCCATCTCCTTTGTCTTGTCTGTCTGACTGTGTGTGTGTGTGTGTGTGTGTGTGTGTGTGTGCTGCTGGGCGGTGTATAGCGTCCAGTTCCCTCTCACCTGCCTCAGTCCATCACCTGACCAGCTCCCTGTTACTAACCCTTCAACCTCATCCAGCTGAGCCTCGTCATCCTCTCCGGGTGGTGGATTTTTGCACCAGCACCAGCCCTGCAACTCTCAGTACAGAGACCACCATGTCTTCAAGATTCTGCAAACTCGTTTCATTTCTCCTGGCTTGTGTTTGCATACTGATTCTGCTAACAACATGACCCCTGTCAAACCATGATATGTCTATTTGTTTATGGACTGTGCTTTAGTCAGGCTTTGATCTGCTGCTAGGTATATTTTTAAGCGGAGTTGTTTTGGTTACAGTTTTTATGCATAAAGTTTCAAGTTAATTGCCTCATTTTAGCATTTATACATGTGTTTGATCTCAAATTTTCGATGTCTATTTTTATTTCCAAAATGTATTCATTTCTTCATTCATTCATTTATTACTGTTGGTGTTGGTGACAGTATTTCTCTGCATCACAGGTGAATGCCAACGTCTGCAGAACACTCAGTCTCGCACTGTATCTGATTGATACAGAGGCTCACAAGTCAAATGTCAGTCCTGATATATGTGGTTGCATGTCTGCAGGTTTGTAAATGTGAACCCACGCAGGACTGTGGCCCTCCTCACAGTTCAGGACGTGTAGTTCACTGACTCTGAGTCTGTCCAGACTGTAAAGTAGTCCATGTTGCTAATTCTTTTCATTCCGCACAAACTCATCATCAAAAACACAAAGAGCTGCAAGTAATGAGTTCTTTAATGGTTGATAATTAATTGAATTGGCTTCATCCAGACAATAAATAACTTTAATTAACTTATTGGATCATCTACAGAGGCAGGAGAAAAGTGGAAACAAAAAGTGGTTTGTGCGCTGGACTTTTTTTTTTTTTTTAATCATGATGTAATTGATGAATTTATTACATTTTAATTTTAAAGCAGAAGCTTTTGATTTAGTTAAATTCTGCTCATCTGTTAACTTACATTTCAGATGGTCCTAATTATTTAAGCCAGCTCAGAGCTCGGGACAACTCTTAATTACTTCACAAATGATCAGATATAAATTACTGCGCAGAAAACAGAAGCATTTCTAAAAACTCATCTGCTGAAAGCGATTGAATTGACACGTTGCTGTATTAGAAAATAAAACATTGATGCTGTGAGAAGTTAAAGGGACCTATAGCATTCCAGACTTTGAATACAAATCTGCATCCTGTAAGATAAACTCCAAATAACAGCAAAGTGGGCGCTGACCACATTAGACAAGTGTTGGAGAAAGTGTTGGAAAGCACACTCATCAACTGGTCATGTCTGACGTTGAGTTTTTTGGAAGAATGGAGTAAACATGCCACCAAGAAGGTGGTCCTCCTTGGTTCATTTCCTGAAGGCTTTGAAGGAAGAGGCAAAAATGTATTACAGAGACCCACGCTTACATGAACAGGTGGTACCTAAAGGTCCGATGTGTAGAACTTAGTTGCATCTAGTGGTCTAATCACATTGTAATCTCCTCACATCACCTTCAGCTTAATACTGTAAAGCAGAAACAACACTTGAAAGGCTCTGTCCAGAATCAAAACTGTTCTACAGCACTGTGACTCAAACCACACAATAAAGCACACACACACACAAAATGGCTGCTCTCCTACTAAAACTAAACTAAACTAAACTAAACCAAACTAAAATCTAATAAACCGTGAAAAAAAGTGTCTCTGTTGAGAAAAACTAAATCAGAAGCATGTTAAATATCACGAAACAATGAAACATGTGTAATGTCAAAGTAAATCATGCACCTTTGTAAACTGAACACAATCTCTTCTCCCAGTTGGAGACATATATATATATATATATATATATATATATATGACATATGTCTCCAACTGGGGTCTGCATTCAGAGATGATTATGTCATTATGTTTAAAGGACTAAAATCTATTTTAAAATATCTCAGCACTGCTCGAGGACACCGGTTTCTTTGCTGATGGATTTAAACAGTCATTCTGACTTTTAGTTCCTTACCAAACAAGGGAAACATTTTATGTAACAAATAAAGAAATGTTTCATGGTCCTGCAGTTTTAATGTTCAAACCACACTTCTAAATGTTTGAAAAATGGAGCCTACCACTTCCAAACAATGGCTGGCCTCAGCGGCTCTCCCAGGTGTGTCTCGGTGCAGGAAGGAAGGCCCAGGTGAGCGTCCCGCCTCTATTTATAGACTCCGCCCCTTTGTCTGCTGTTAGTGTTAGACTTCCTGTTACCTGTTTCCCTTCCATGGAGACCTGCAATGCCTCTGCTATGCAGTAACAGAGTTCCACTGACATGTGTAATGATGAGATACTGATTGAAAGTGAAGTGTTAAACTGTACTGCATGGAACGTCGAGGTGAAAAAAAAATATTTGTTCCAAAAGAAAACAACTCCAAACTATAATACTGAATCATCTGTCATTGTTAATAAATGAATTAGTGTCATTGATATTTTTCAAAGTTCCCGTAGTAGAGTGATGATCTTCTTAAATGGAGACGGCTGATATATAATAATACAAGCTACATAGAAAAAATGATAGCCAACACGTTTTAGTCCTTTTTAATTGTTATTTTGGTTTTAATTTTTATGCAGCTGTTTTTAAATGATGCTTTTTAATTTTTATTTACTTCTTCTGTTGATTAAAAACAGTTCACTGTTGTCTTCTCCTGTCTTTATTCTGCTCTGTGAAGCACTTTGGGCTGTATGGAAGGTGCTATATAAATAAATAAAGTGTAAAATGGTAGCAGGAGTTATTTCAAAGTCCTCCTCCCTCTTCATACTGTCAAATGTTTTAGACGTCCATATTCATACGAATATAAACATGAAATGGAATTATGTATGGTTCTCACTATGTCCAACCAACCAGTCAGTGACCAGCCAATCAGAATAGAGAATTCTTTGGGGTCATTATATGATAAAACTCCTAATTATGTGATATAGATCTTGCTTGAACTCTTTAAACATAATTATGATTTTTTTTCTCCTTTGGTGAATATGACAAACATAACCAAAGGTACCCAGCAGACATGTTAGTGATAACAGGGTCTGCTTCATGTAATTTTGTTCTTCCTTGCAGATGTGGGAGCATCATTAACCCTCTAGACCCCAGCAGGTTTCTGGAATGTTGCTGCAGTTCACTCAGTCAATAAGCAGCTCTGTCTCAGAAGCAAAAAGAAAATTACAATCATGTGTTGTTTTCTTTTTGTTGATAATAAAACTCATGGATTATGGATTATAGCTGCACGTTTTAAGTCTCTGCAGGGTGATTTTCACAGAATGAACGGAACCGAAGAATACCAGTAAAGAAGGATACCAGTAAGGAAGGATAGCAGTAAGGAAGGAGATCAGCTGATTCATTAATTGAAAAAAGTGATGGATGCTTTGGGAAAGATCAGCAGGAATATCAAGTAAGTATACCTGGCTTAGAGTTCATGTGTTCAAACATGTAAAATCCTTCATAAGCTGAAATCTGCTCCTGGTACCAATTATCGGTGTTGGCCAGACAGAAGGATAAAGTTGGCCAGTTTGAGGCCAGAATCAATACACAGAAGTGTTATCAGTTTATTAGCAGCGGTGGTGTGCCAGCGACTCCCCCTGATAAGACTGTAATGTAGCTGCAGTCCAAACAGCAGCTAAATGGACTGAACAAGCTTCGGTTTGTGTCTGTCGACTGGAAGTCGGATCGTATCTGCAAAACAAAGAGCAGCAGAGAGACGGCAAACAGAGAGAGAGGAGAGAACGGAGGCTTTAATCAATGCTGCTCAGCCAGAGTCGGACGGAGGGGATAGAGAGGTGCAGGCAGCAGGAATGTGAGAGGCAGGAGGAAGGAAGAGATTTGTACTGCTGGCTTGCTGAACAAAGACCCCCCATGAATCTGCGGTTAGGGGTTACACCTGAATTCCACCTGGCACAGCTCTGTGACGTCATGGCCGTGACGCTGTCGCTCTGTTCTCCACACGGCCAGGTGTGTTTTAGGAGAAGAAGGAGTCTGCACAGGGGGTTTTATTTTGAAAATTGTCGGGATTCTCTGTCGTTTCTATGTCTCACTTCTGGGTAGCTCGATCTAGCGCAACACTGCTGCTGTTCCATCAAAAATAGAGCACCTCCATAGAACTAGAGAGAACCATTGATAAATACAACCCTCCACAGCACACAGGGCAGTATAGCAGGATGTGTTGGTAATGTGTGGTCTGCATCAGCATCCTTCAAACTGTGTCATACTCCCAGTTTAACACTTAGCTGATGATTGTTTGACAGTGGCATTGATACAATAATCCCCCAACACTAGTGCATCATTACTGTGTTATCGAGTCAATTTACCTGGAGACAACTCAAGTATTAAAATCAATACAGTAAAAACACTGAGTGGTAAAAGAAGTCTGACTCTGGTACACAAACCAAATGTGGTGAGGACCCACATGGTCTCTTTGGCATTCTTTGTTACGCAGAGAGCAGCGTGGTATGCACAGAGAGTGTTCCCGAGCATGCAGCGTCGAGTATGACGCTGGTCTGATCTTAAGAGAGACTACAATTAGGTAACAAGGGCCTCATGCAGAAACATTTCTAAGATTTACCTTTTTATCTGTAAAGAGACAAAAATCACAGAAGAGCAGAAGTTCTGCTCTCGGATAGTTAAACATGTTCTGTGTGTGAGGACGGCCAATGCATCTGAGAGAGTCAGCCATTCAGAAGTGAAGGCATGTGATGTAGATAGATGTTTATAGGATATGTATTTATATACTGTATATATTTGGTAAGAGCGCTCTCATGCGCTTAAATGTTATCTCACCTCAGAGCAAAAATTTGGTGAAAAACATTGGTGAATCCAATGGTGAGTCTCTGTAGATAATATTATACAAGAGTACAGTCTAGACCTGCTATGTATGGAAACTGTGATGACTTGATGATATCATTTGATTTGGTGCTATAAATAAAGATGAAATGCATTTTATTGTCGAATTACTTCGACTTTGTAAAAATACATCCATGCAGCTATAAGCTGGAGCCCACCACCATCCACCCTGACCTCCTCCACGCCGTCTGTCACGTCCAAAAATATGTGGCATGAGTGAAACACATTCACTGTACATCAGTGTGTTGCAACAAAGCTTCCTGCCACCAAGGAGCGAGGGAGAAGTTCAACAATCAAACAAAGATGACTTTCTTCATGTGAGTGTATGATATTGCTATACTTACACATAATGCACAAAAGCAAAGGTCATTTTTTTATTGACTGTGCTCTGTAGTTAATGTCCATTTGAAGGATAACCACATATACATATACATATACATATATATATATATATATATATATAAATGTACATAATGAACAGCGATGAGTAAATGTGCTTTGATTTGTATTTATATTTTATATTAACGGACTCATAAATGACTGCAGATTCTGTTTTATCTTTAAATTATCCAGGGTTAAATATAGTAAAGTCTGTTTGAGGCAAAAAAAAAATTACTTATATTCTCAGATTTTTAAAATAACTTTCATAAAAGTACACTGAGTTATTAGTTTGTGTGGCAAGGAGGAAATATCCATATGCAGCCCGTTAAAGTAAAAGAAAAAGAAAACATGTTTAAAAAATAGATTTGTGTTTGTGGAATTGCAACAGCAGGTTGCCAGTTTTATTCTGTTGGCTGAGATGATGAAACTGATTTTTTCATGCGCTGTGAACAAAAGACAAAAACAAAAACAGGAAGACACAGAAACTTCTGATTCCACAGGAGAGAAGAGGAACAAAGTCCCATCAGCAGAAACTTTGCAGGTGGTTCTTCACCGTCATTAAGAGTGGAACAGTCTGTGCAGACGAGACGAGGGCTTCCCGTCTCATATCGACACGTACATTGTGAGAAGACGCACAGAGAGCTGAATATGAATAGAACACAAACCAACAATGACTGTAAATAAATAAAAATGTCTCTTTCATCACTCTGCTGTGTGAGACACAAACCATTACACAGATCATATGAAGACGGCAAACGTCACGTTAGAGGTGAAGATTCCTCGAGTCATTGTGACACACTGCGATCCTATACTGTACCAGGCTGATTTATTATATAGAACATACAGTCACTGCCTACAGAACACACAGAGTCAAGCACATAGCTGCACACACACACAGTATGCCTGTTCACCGGCACAACCCCACCCACCCTCCACCCTCCTCAGTATTCTGGCGGCGGCAGCAGGGAATGCTGCCAGCCCCTATCGATCAGACATTTAGCTGAATGTTCTCATCGAACAGCCGGCTGCTGCGGACGAGACGCACGTGGAGAGACTGGGAAACAGCCTCGCACACACACACAGGAAAAGAAGAAGTGGAGGGAGAAAATAAATGAGACACATGTCTGAAGGCTGATACAGGGAACAGATATAGGTGTTAACTAAGTAATAATTATGTTGTAATTAAAAAGCAATTCACTTATATGCTGCACAGCCAAAATATTTGAACACAGTGTCATAATTAGGTATCACTCTGCTGCCTAAACAGCTTCCACTGTTCTGTGGGGTTCTGTTCTTTTACGCCAGATACTGGAACGTGGATTGCTCTCATTCAGACACCAGAGCATCAAGTCAGGTTCCGCACTGAGGTTGGGTGCTCAGACCTGGCTCATAGTTCTAGCTGATCCCAAAGGTGTTGGATGGGACTGAGGTCAGGGATCTGACGAAGAACGCCAGTCAAGCTCCTCCACATAACGCCGGACCAGACTGAAGCATTTCTTTATGTACATGCGGGGAGGTGTTACGTTGAAAGAGGAAAAGGTCAAACTGTTATTGCAAAGTTGGAAGCACACTGTAGTTTAAATATCACTGTACTGGTGTGCCAAAGGATTAAAGGTTCTAGGTGTAACTTTCGACAAATCATTGTTATTAATCGGTGCCTGTTAACCAAACTGCATTTTCCTGCACATGTGAGCCAAAACAGTGACATGAAATCCTTGAACTCTAGAAAAACACTGTTACGATCTATGATGTTCCCATATTTTATCTGGACCATTGGCTCCATGATACTAGCAGACCCCACACAGCCAAGCCACAGCCAGATGGCCAAGTTAGCTAGTTTGCTGGCCCTGCTGCGCATCACTCTTGGCTAGTAGAATACACAGGGGTTAAATTGGGCCTGGCAGCTTACAACAGACATACATTCATCAATGTCTGGAAAAGGAAGTGGAGTGATTGGATTAAGTGCAGTGGACCTTGAGATGATGACATCCCATGGCATCTTTCAACTACCCAGCCAGACTAGCCAGACCAGTTGCCACAGTGAGAAGAGGGATTTCCCCAGGACGAGAGCCAGGATAACAGCTAAACTAACCCAGCTGGGACCTGCTAAAGAAAGTTAGAGAGAGCACACTTTAATCATGAACTCAGATAGTATTTTGATAGCAATAACATTAGCGAGCAAGCTAACGTTCGCCAGGCAGCTGCAACTAAGCTGCGCTGCATGACCCGGCGCCAGCCAACAAGCAACCTCTAAGTCAGAGATCAAGATCAAGCCAGCCAATATCAAGAACCAGAATCTGTGGTCAGATCAGTCCACACACATTATCTACTCAGGAAGTATTTTGTTTCATTAGCAAACTAGCAATTCTAGGTAGCTAGCTAATGTTAGCTAACATTATCTGTTAGCTAACATTAGCTTGCTAAAGCCACAGTATCAAAATGTATTTGACATGCTTTGCAGCATTTGCAGCTTTACGACCCATTGGCAAAGTAATGAATACATGTAATTTACTTCAAACATTGGTCTTTAATATTTACTTTGATTGGGACTAGAAGGGGCTGAGTTTAACCCACGGCTGTGAGGTGTCCACATATTCCTTGCTAAAATATATGTGTATTTGCTTTTGACACCAACAATTAACCACACTTTTTATAATATTATTTACAGAGACTGTACAATTCCACCATGAGCAAGCACGTGGTGACGGTGGCATGGAAAAACTTCCTTTTAACAGGCAGAACCTCAGGCAGCTGATCCTGTTGGTGGACAGTCATCCACTGCAACCAGTTAAGTTAAACCAACGCTGGATTTCTATTGGATCCAAACACTTACAGACCAGTCCGGTCCTCATCGTTGCTAAATGTGAAACATGAACTACTTCAACAGAGCATTTATATTCTACTTCTGTGAATCAGTAATGTACTGACACACTCTCTTGTCTTTCTTTAGAAAACAGTCTAAATGATTTTGTCAGCAGCGATTCTACTTCACAGACTCATGACTCAGTACCCGGTCTGTCTGAAGACCACTGATTATTGAGTATTACACAAACTGTCAGGCTAAAGTGGCCTAGCTAAACACATATAGGGCTGATTAACTCGAAAGACGTTTCAGTTCAATCAGTTGATGAGTTTGTAATCTCGGAGCATTTTCCTCTTGGGTTTTTCACAAATCCATCACTACAAATCCTGTGAGGACTCTGTTGATTGGTTGGATGTGGCTGGTGACAGAAACAAGAAAAAATAATACACAAATAAGGTCCTGTGTTCCACAGCAGAGCATATTCTGTGAGGGAAATTTAACATGGAGCAACAGCAGCGTTGGCATTTGCTCATACGGTGACTAAAAAAATACACCAGACAATTCTAGAGCAGAAGGCCGAATGAGCTTCGAGGAAACATCTAGAAAATCCTACACTGCTTCACACCAACCAACCAATGTTTGATTTTACTGGACTGAAGGTGAGAAAGGAGCCGTATCATGCACACTATAAATAAACCTAAATGTATTATATCAGTACTTTCTCCTTTCAGAAAGAATATCTGCTGTTGTGACTACACGCAGTAACTAATAATTTCTCTATAGGTCTGCTTTTCATTCACAACAATATGTTCTCGGTTGTTTTGACCTTCTCAAAGTTCTTGTATAATTGTTGCTATTCATCACCAGTTAAGCAATACTAGCACAAGCTGGCGAAATGTCAGCGTGTTGTGTTGGCTTTGAACAGTTTTGTCTTATCTTTCACTCTGCGTTAAACAGTGAAGAGAAAATAATTTCAGTTAAGAGTCTGATATGATACTTTTTTATTTCATTTATTCCATGTCCACAGACTGTTACACCAGGGCTCTTCAGAGGAGATTATCAGCCACATAACAGCAACAAAAGGCACCATCAACACCTGAACAGGAGAAGGTCAACAGCCAGATGAGATAATCATGAGACTTATAGAACTGCAACACAATGAAGCATTACAGTCATCTAATCTGAAAGCAGTAACAGACACAAAGATAGACAGATATGAAGTGAGACAACTAAACAGACAGACAGACAGACAGATAGACAGTAGGAGGAGATAAATCAGCGAGACAGGTGTAGTGAGCTGGTGAAATGATGGAGAGGAAACTAATGGTCAACTTCCCTTCAGCTCAGTGTATGTGTGTGTGTGTGTGTGTGTGTGTGTGTGACCCCTCAGGTCAGATCTATAATGGAAGATCCTCTCCTCCATCTCACTGCTCTGCCCTTTACACTGCCACTGACACACACACACACACACCAAAACACACACCTAAATAAAAAATCCTGCATGTGTGTGCACTTACATAGACAGCAATCACAGTAGATCACAGGGAAACACACAAAAATCTCTTTACAGGAGTGTGCTGGCCAGTTCTACAGCAGACCATCAGTATGAGAGCCAGGCAGCCATCATGGATGGAGGATTGAGCTGCAGTACCACAGACTGACACCAGGGCGCTTGGTACGGTGTCACGGAAGAAACACAGGAAATGTGTGCACACAGATGACTTGATAAAGTATAACAATAAACAATATATTTGAACTTATGGTTTTAAAGATATAGTTTATTGTTTAGTGAGTTATAGGATATCCATGGACCTCCATCCAAGATCAAGACTAAACCACATTAAATCGTTCAAATCAATTTGTTCCAGCAGCAAATTGGTCCTGCAGTTACAAATTGGTGCTGCTACTCTGGTCAGTTACTGAGGAGCCTTCTGAGTGCTGCAGGCCAGCAGCTGTGTTTTGGTATGATGGTTTTTGTAATTAGAGTGCACAAATTTACATTTGTGTACATTTGTGTTTATAGTCACGCACACTAATTATTTTTTTCTTTATCCGACAGCTGCTGGGCTCCATAGCAACAAAAAAAAGTTTCAGATTTTCTACCAAAATGCAGTCATTTAATTTGTTTGTGATGGTCTTGACCTTTAATTTCACGTAACTGATTATAATTTTCAAAATTAAAACCCTTGAACAGAGGAAGGGGTTGTAGTCTAGGGAGGTTCATTTAGCCCAGCTTTTAGAGCTGCTTGCTAAGGATGACTTTGTTCATGCTAATCAGATATTTCGTTGTCATGATGATACCAAAATGAATTCCTCAAGTTCTTTGGCAGTACAGTCAGTCAGAGAGAGAGAGAGCAACCTGGATACAATCTCAACGGTTTCAGCAGTACAGTATAATCAATCAATGATACCCAAGGCATCACTGGGTATCATCACAGGAGTCCACATGCTTTAGATATGTAGACCACAACTTCTCTGTGAAGTTTTTGTGAGACTACGTGAGGTCTCAGGAACCAGAGGAGAAGAGATAGTAACAGTAGAAGCTGATGTCATTCAATATATTCATCTTCCTTTGTCCAGCATGTGGTCAGACCTACACTGGTGTGATGAATATGGCTGAAGCACAGGCTGTGGTGAAAAGACACCACACCATGGGGCACATGGTTCACATCTAATTGCCTAGTCTGCTTAAATTGCTTCAACCATAATCTGTGAGTCTGCTTTGGATCAGTGAGCTATAGGGTGTCCAGAAGTACAAGGAAGATGCGGGACCAGAACCTCGGCCCTGAAGCCATTATGTCCAACGACACGGACACTTTCTGACAAGGCAATCCGTTCTGTGCACAGGCTGGATGAAAATGTGTTGACAACAGAAGGAGTCATATCTTCCAATAGATTGGATGTTGGCACAAGGGCTCATGGTCCACTTGAGAGACTAAACAAAGGGAAGATTGGCCTTGGGCTTTTGTTAATTTCTGAAGTAAAAGAGAAAGTGGAGTGTCTAAAGAAGTCACTTCAAAAACAGAAACTGGTGCTGGAATGTGACAAGCTGTTGATTATGTCTGACCTCTCCAAAATGTTGAGGAAAGCCTCTGTAGAATATTTGACAATGCTGAGTCAAGGGTCAACTCATTGGGTTTTGAGTCATGGGGTTTGTGGAGAGTTGCATGACTATTTTAATCCATGTGTGTGTAATCAGACACTTGATCCCCAGTATCTTCCACCGATGTTCCATTGGGTTTAAGTCTGGTGATGGACTGTGTCAGTCCAACACTTTTATTTACCTTCTCTGGAGTAACTGACAGTCTTCTTTGTAGTGTGTATTGGATTGTTGTCCTGCTGAAAGATCTACAGGACCTGTGCAGGATTTCATAGAGAAGAACCTCTTGGTATGGTTGACTGATGATGGTGGAAGGCCACCTCTGAATAATGACCTCTGTGGTGCTGACAGAAGCATTAGGAGTTGAGAAATCTCTTGGTAACTAGTGCCATCGCTGTGTAGCTCAATGTTGTGAAGCTTTTTAACAAAAAAGAAGTACTAACCTTCCAACATAGGTAGCTGGACTTACTGTCCATGACTAGAAGAAAAATTAAAGTGATGATTGTTATAACAATTGGGATTGTACTGCTATTTGGATGCTTCAACTTTTACGATGTTCATGTGTTCCCATTTATTACATGTCGTAAAGTGACAGGGCGAGGTAAAATTTAGGAATAATGGTCAGATACAGATAAGAGGGGTGACAATTAGATTAGGGGGCATATAGAAGAATAATAGTCTTTGAAGTAAATATGCAAATGGTCTGTTAACAATTAGCAGGGGTTGAGACAGGCCATTTTTAGGGAAAATGTATAAGAACCAAATGTTAGAGCTCCTCAAGGAGCCTTTTTCTCTGTAACTCATTTGGTGTGTTGCACTGCGAAACGCTCCTCTTGTACAAGAACAATAAATTCAACTTAAACTTTTGATGCTTTGAATCCGGTTCTCCTCATTCAAGGGTTTTCTTAAAAAATTCCCGTAACAATGATGAAGTTCAAATGCTGTGCACTCTTCATTTATACCTTTGACTGTGTTATAAAATATATAGCATAGTAGATTGTGTGGAATTGAAACATTCCTACATTTTCATGAGATGGGACTCCTCTGACAAATGCATGTCCCCACCGCTTTCCAAATCAAACCTTTGGTCACACATACAGTTCCCAGAGAGATGAACGCTCTATGCTCATAGTATTAATATATCGTTGTTAACAGAAGATATTTTTGAGTGGTGTCTGACAGATCCTGTAGTAATGAGTCAGGTTTCATCTGCATGAAGTGTTTCCTGCTACTGATGTAGTGCACACAGCGCAGTACTCAGCATACCCCAAGTGTTCACACAAAGAACATCTGATGTTTGTTTTATTATTGAAGTCAGGAGCAGCAGGACGTCTGACGCTTCATTCTCAGAGAGGAAACCATTTATTATTGATCAGATCGGTTTGGATGTAACGGCTGAAACAGCAGTTTGAAAAGAAACTTTTCTCATCTTTACACACAACACCATCAACACCCTAATGCAGAACATAAAGCATGGTTCCTCCTGAGAACACTAATACAAGAACACCTGCTCTACCTGTACCATTCCTTCTGCTAATATTACAGTCAGTCCTCCTTCACTGACCTTAGACCCCAGTCTGCCTCTTCTGGAGTACTGCAGATTGTTTTGTCTCAGAGCTCATCACTGGTTTGTTTCTTTGTTTTCTGACAGGAGATGAAACAGTACCGGTTTATTAGTTTCTCCAGTGGTTCCTTGTGTTCCCAGAGACAAAACTCAAGCAGCGAGACCAGACTCGCCTTCATCTTCAGTTCCAGAGCTAGATGTGAAGCAGGAAGACGAGTGTAGGTTGTGCGTTTGGTGAACAAGCCTTGTCTAATCTCTTCTGATCTGGGTTCATCTGCAGATCAATGTGGATTAAGCCTTTACATGTGGGCAGATTAGCTGTCACAGCGGCAGCTTTTACAGTTCAAATGAGCCCCCGGCTGCGTCACAGATACAGTCGAGCCGCGGAAAGGCAGTAATAAATCCTAGGAGGAACATATGGAGGGGAAAATGAGGGATGTAAAGCGTGGAAAATCATCCTGAAAGCAAATGAAGAGATACGCCACATTCCTGCAGTCATTACAGCGACGGCAGCGCGACGTCTCACTAATATGAAGATTTAATGGAGAGCCTGGGGCTACATGTGGTCATGAGGCAGAGAGAGCATGAAGGAGAATGACAGAGAGAGAGAGACAGAAAGACAGTGATGGAGTGAAGGACAGATAGAGGGAAAGAAACTACATCAAAAAGACAGAAATAACCAACAGAGGAACTTTGCAAGAAATTATTAAAATTGCAAGAAAGTATAAAAAGTCAATCAGTGCAAATTTAAAGTTATCATCCTTAAGATTTTTTAATTATATCAAAAGTTATGTCACTTTTTGTGGTAACATTGTGGAATTATGGTGACCAGTCCACAAAGATGGTCACCTGACTTTTCTCTACGGTGCGTTTTAGAATCTATGTGCTTGTTTTGGTTTGTTTTGTTTGATCACCACGGTCACGGCTGTTTTCAGATAAAGACCAGCAGACAGACACGGCTACGTGCTGACAGACAAACACAGTGGAGTTTTCTGTTCATTGCAGAATTGATTTTAAGATTTTACTGATCACCTTTAAGACATACCTGGTCTGGCTCCGAGCAACAACAGAGATGTTGACCCCTAATGAGTCAGTCAGATCCTCAGAGGTGGACCCCTTCTGGCTGAGCCTTAAATCTAAAGGTGGCTGTGATTTTGCCATCAGGGCCCCTGGACTGGAACAACCTGCCTGATGAGATTCACAGAATGAGTGACTTCCTAAGTCTTGCTTTTATGTGATACCATCTTTTTTTATCCAATTAATTTTTTAATTGATATACCAGTTTATTATTTTTATTTCTTATTCTTATTTCTTACTGTCATTCTTTCACTCGTTCTTAAATCTTAATCTTTTGTCTTGCTTTTGTTTGGCATCAGTGTCTGAGTATCCTTTTGTGCTTGTCTGTCAAACTACTTTGAAAAAAAAAAACTAAAGCCTAAAATTATTATTATTAAGCAGCTAATAGCCAGATATATAACCAAAAAAAGAAGAATGAATATCTGACTTCTTCCACAACTGTAATTAATCTAATGCGGTCCGCTGTTTGAGTAAGTATCCACTTTAAAGGGTCATTAAGATGCCAGTGTGTTTATAACTTTAGATACTTGATATCTGACATATAGTCTGACATATATTAAATACATACTACATATTAGAAAGTTGCCTCGGGTGCCTTAATAACCTGTGTAGCATCAAATACTCTATCCTTAGGCCCTCAATTTAGATCAAGAAAAACAACCAAACACCCAGAGGAGCAGGTGAGAACAGACAGACTGTAAGTGTTATCACAGAGGCAGGATTACAATATAAGGTAAACAAAGTACAAGTAGTACAATATTGAATAAATATTAACCACTGTGGTCACAGCTTGTCAACCCTGAACACATTCAATTAGAACATAAATCTGCAGCCTGCATTTCACCCAACAAACAGAAACATGAGCAAATGTTGAATATAGTCATTTTACAAACACGACACAAATCTGCAAACAAACAGGATTACTGACTTCGGACCAGTGTGTTATCCACATCAGAGCAGTCCTTAAGGACACACTCACACTGTGCAGCTCTGTGATCGCTTCACTGTGGAGTCTTGTGTGCACGAGATAAAAAGAAATGGAATATTTGAGGGTGTGTGGGGCTCTGTAGTCCACCTACTCACATTTCTTTAAAGAATAACTCTGCTCAGTGAGTTGTTATAGTTTTGTCCATTACACCTCTCAGTAATAGTTACCAAGCTAATTGTGACTTGGTTTCTTGTTCAAAAAATTCTGATGATCTGGAAATGTGCTTCCAGCCTGAGTGCCAGGCATCTTTATACAGGCGTCATACTGTTCCCAGGTCTCAGTTCTCAGTGTGTTATTATTAATGATAAAAATGAAGGACATAACCTTAGAATCAAGTTATACAGACTGAATTATGCTTTAAGGCAATCAATGAGGGTGTGAGTGGGTGTGCACTCGTCTTGAGCATTTCACATGAAACATGAATGTCCTCAGGAATGTGTCAGTTTGTCACAAAGTGCCAAAAAATCCAGTTCAGTGTGTATTTGTTTGTGGTCGTATTGCACTGACGGAGAGACCAGTCTGAGCTCAGATTCTGTTTTCGTGTAAAAGTTGCTGCTGTGTGAAGCATGTCTTTTCTTTCTCTTTCTGCGAGTTGACTCTTAGAAAGTCATTGTCTTTGTACTATTCTTGTAATATCTCAGCAGCCTCTGTTGCTGTGTTCAGCGCTGTAAACTGTCGATAAAGAAATAAATTTTATAAAAACAAAACTTGTTTCCAGTCAGATAAAAATAAATGGAAAACAGCAGCAGCGTCACACTGCGTCGCCACCGGGCTCACAGTCAGATAACTAATGTACCCATTGAATTTCAATGAGTCCCTCAGAGGAGAAATATCCTGAATAACTCAGCCTCACTGACAGCTGAAATCCATTTTATAGCACAGATTCACTTCCTACCAATCACATATGATCTGTCCTGTGATGTTCATGGCCTTGTTAAAAAGAAACATTAATCTACAGTGGAACATCCCTGCAACAACACAGGAAATCACAATCTTGTACTCCCTCAAGTATTTAGGACCAAATCAAATGAATTAAATATAATACTACTACTGTGAATGAATAATGTGGAATTTGAACACATCTCAACCTGTGTGATCTGTGTGGGGATATCTGGACAAACAGAGGAGATCTGACTGTCAGGATCACATCTGGAGGGGACCTGAAGCTGGAATGATGTCATCCTATGCAGTAAGGGGTGTTGGTCCAGGCTCATAAAGGAGGAATACATATATCTTCCTAATGTGAACAACCTGCACATTGAGCAAGTTGATGACTTAATTCAAGTCATTTTCAGAAGACAACACACAGAGTTACTGCGTACAGGCATAAAAGAAACAGCATCTGAGTGCCTCTCATGCCTGTTCGCCTACGTGCAGCCCGGTGGAGAATAATTCCAGGTTGACTCACACTGTGTTAAACTGTCAGCTCCGTGTAAATTACTTTACAGTTTGGTCATTTTCTCACACGTCTCTGCCTCTTGCTGCTATCTGAAACAGATTGACAAAGGTGAGTCCTTTCTCTACAAAGGAAAAAATAATAGCGCCGCTGCTTTGTGAGACTCTCGAGGTAACACTGTAAAGTACAAGGCGAGGGTCAGATGAGGTGGTGCAGGTATCAAAGATAGAATTTCGGCGAAATAGCTTCTCTTCGGGCTCTGATTAGAGAGCATGTATTGTTAGCCTCGTGAGCAAGTTCACCAAGTAGTTGCTATCTTTCACACAGGATCAGGCGCTCCGGCAAAAATGCAGGGCTGCACCACTAGCTGTTAATCAGCGAAATATAAAGTTATTTCCTGATTGTTTCATAGCGGTTACATTCAGCACATATAGACACACCCACAGCAACGTACCTACGCCCACTTCACCCCACCACCACCGGACAACCCTGCTACCACCTGCCACAACGCCTTTCCTGTGTGAATTTTCACTAAGGCTGTTACCTTGTTACTTGCAACAGAGAGAGGTTTACAAGCTGGGTGTGAATGCTACGGCCCAACATCAGATGTCATCATCTCGATTCTTCTTTGGTCTGAATGCTGGTAGCACTGACAAGAACATGCAGCTCATGTTCTCCACAATATTTTAAAAAACTGATCCTGTGGAGTCAGAGGAGAGGCAAAGCTTTTTGGCCGGACAACCGGGCTGCTGTGGCTCAGAGGTAGAGAAGGTCGTTCACTAATCAGAAGGCTGACCACCGGTCTGTATGTCAAAGTGTCCTTGGGTGAGATACTGAACTTCAGATTGCTCCTGAAGGCTGAGCTATCAGTGTGTAAGTGTGTGTGATCAGTTAGTTTTCGATGAGCAGTTGACACCTTTCATGGCAGCCAGTGCTTTCAGTGTAAGAATGGGTGAATGTGATGTTTCCTGTAGTCAGGTGCCTTTAGTCGTCAGAAGGCTAGAAACAACACTAGTACAGTCAATTTACCGTTTAACTGCTCCATCATATGAGGTGGATGGTAAAATGGGAGGATCCCAATGTTTAGTTCACATGGAGGGTTGCATGGTCCCTGCATGAATAACCTTCTGACTGACCCACCAACAAAATGTGTGTGTGAGCACTTATATATACCAAGGTATACCATGGTAATTACAGCTGGAAACTAATGGGCACGGCTGTGACGCATTACAGCTGCGTCTAAATGTTTGTGACCCCACCAGCAGCGCGCCTCTCTTCAGAAGTGGCTGTTCTATTTCTGATGGAGGCTACAACCACGTCAGCCTCGTCAATCTGCACAGAGCAGCTCGAGCTGGCCTGAAGGTGGATCCAGTCAGTTTTCTAAAAAGGGATAAAGATGATCAACTAAAATGATTTCTGGACGTTGTTGAGGTGTGGCATCTTCTCCGATGTCCTTCTGTGTTTTTGCATTAAATTATTCTCTTTCCATCCAACCAGAGCGAGAAGTTGTCCATATTTATCGAGAGCTGCAGAGTCCATCCAGCCTTTGAGCAGCAGACTCTCAAACATTTTCTCTGTTTTCCAGGATAAATGTATTATTTCATGTTCAGCTGCCAAATTAACATATTTTCTTTTTGGAGTCTAACTGTGTGTCGCATGCCTAATGACAGTCTGGTTTGATTTGTAACTCTGTTGGTTTCTTACCTTGTCCTTGGATAGCTGTTGCTATTACACACTCTGAGCCTCAAACTAAGTTTTCATATTGTTTCTTATTGTCAGATCCATACTTCAGTCGCTCTGCAGTCCAGGCCACGTTCAATACCAATCTGTCTTCCACACATGGTTGATCATGTACCGAAAAGAGTGTGCGTCTGTGCACAAATTTAACCTCTGGAGTTGTTTTCATTCGGTTTATTCATTTAAATCCATGAACAACAACTCCCATGAGGCTTTGACAATGTGCCTCAGGATAAATGGAACATGTAGTTTTTGAAGGCTAACAATATAATCAACATTTAAGAGCTTACTCTGGTGTCTCACATCCTCACATCTGTGTTTCTCTGGGGTGCGTTCAGGTTATTTCCTCGACCGTGCTGGTTCGTTGTCTTGATGTGTCAGCATGCACCTCAATGGGAATAGAGCCCTGGTGGAGAATGGGATGATGACAATCCAGCTGCATCTCTATTTGGAATGAACAGAACAGAACAAATTGAACAGTGTGTCATCTTCCTGCCAAGTACCTGTTGAATTAGTGAGTGGGTCTTGGCATGCTGTTGACAGAACCTGCTCTGTATCCTCCCTCATCCACCATGAAACAGTATGGTGGCTACAGAACAGCTGATGTAGGACACCAGGTACTCTCAGGAAAGGCAGATTGGTGCCATTGACAGGATATATGATGTTATAAATAAGAGAGAATATTATAATATATTCTTCTTTTACAGCCCCAGTCATATCAGGCAGCGATGTGGACCTGATTTGACCACTTTCAGGAAGTCCATCCCTCCGGAAGGTCAGAAGCCGGGAGAAGTTAATCGTCCATTTTGTTAGCATACAGATTAAGTAAGGTGTCTTTTGACATAATTGTGAGGAATCTGTCCATCTGCTGAGGATCTGACAGTAAAACGCCTTGAACTGAACTGATGATAGTAGATTTTATGAAGAGGCACGAACACAGTTTCATATCACTGCCTCTCAATCAAATATCCGAACATGCACACAATAAAGTTTACCTCAACCTTAGCTTGTCCCTTTAAGCTATTTGGTTTAATTGATTTGCACTTATGGAAAATTGTTGGAGCATTTTTTTAATGTTTGTGATTTTTGGTGTGTGCAAAAAAAAAAGTTCAACAAGTTGGGAGTGTGTTTGGAAAAAGACATCACCTTTAGATGTCATGACAACAATTATTGTGAGAGAACACACAGATTGGAAACATATTTAGCTTTCTGACAGAGCGCCTGCTTCTCTCTAACATCGGCTGGTGGCATACACTGAGAGATAAACACACTGAGCAGCAGTCATTTCAGCAGCTAGCTCACTTCATGACTCACAGCTCCATCCATATGCACACAATATTACGCCGTGTATTATTGCATATAGAGTAAGGTAAGGAGTTGTTGTCACTTCAGTAATGTCTGTCTGCTGCTCCTCTGATCTGTGTGTGATGACCGTGGCAGCCTGCACGCAGCAGAGGAAGACATGTTTAAAGCACATCAAATTGTATCAAACTGTGACAATATATAGTTACATTATACAAAATCACACATCGACAGTATAGTCCTGGGTACATGAAAAGCCCGGATTACCGCACTGTATTACAAGTCAGGCCCATACACGGCCATCAGTATTTTAATGCGATTCCCCCAGCTATGTATCCCCTCAGGGGGCAGTAGACTCAGCAGGGCATCAGCAGGGAGGCAAAGCTGAGGCATCAGTCCTGCATTAGATTATTCTTCCTCTCACAACAGATTTAGGATGGACACAGCGCGATTCATTTAAGCAATGTACAGCCTGTGTGTAGTTTAAAATGGTGTGAATGTAACTGCATAGACATATCCAGAAGTGCATGTATAATCAGCTGCCACTGTCATGTGTGCATGTCTTTTCTGTATAGGCCCATTTATTGTTGCCTCCATGGCAAACTCAGCTGGTCTATGAGGTCCAGGTCTGATGAGTAATTGCTTCATACAGGTGACATTCAGTGACATGAGAATCTTTGGCATGACTGATCTTGTATTATGACAGTAGATTCATCTTCAGGTTGCACCGAGTGTGATTATGTGTCATTTTGATCAGTCTGCACACAAATTCAAAAAATGAGGTCATTAATCTTCACACAGTGAATTCACTGACTTTGTCATGCATTGTTACAGCTGCCACCGGCGTCCCTTTAACCTTTCGAAGCTCCAGGTTGCCACATCCAGCACAGTCTGTGACATAAGAAGCCCCATTAGCAGACACATGGTAAAATACGGTAAATGTTGGAGATGATTTAAAAGATAAAGGCGGTGTGGGGTAAAGATAAGTGTTTTGCTCATTGAGCTCACCTTTGTATTATACTCGTAGATTGATTGAGAATGTTAATTAGTGTGTTAACTTTAGTTGAAATATTTGTTGCTACATAGGCACTGGGCTGGGTCTAGTTCATTTGACTGATTCCCTCACGCATATAGATATTCTTGTTCACTTGATGCTTTTGGTTATGAGACAACAGTTCAGTGAGGTTTTCCTTTTTTAATTTGGGTTAGATAGACTTTTTTCAGTTCAAGGAGTTCTCTCTTGTGTCACAGTCAGTCTCTGCTCTGCCTCTCCAGCCTCCCGGTTTCCCGCTTTGTGTCTGTCACGCCCCTAATTACCTGTGTATTTAAACACCCTGTTTCCCCTTCACCAGTGCCAGATTCTTATGCATCCTACTCTCCAGTGTTATCCCAGTGTGCTTCTCGGTTTTAACCCTCGCCTGTTTTTGGACCCCGCTCTTGCCTCACTCCTTTGGATTGTTTGCCTGCTTTATCTGACTGAACTCCCGTGTACTGAACCTCTGCCTGTTATTAAAGACTGGTTACCTCCTGCATCTGCCTCCCGAGTCCTGCAGATGAGTCCTGTGTCCGTGCTTTGTAATATCTTGGTTATATTTATTTATTGGTTTGAACACCATGCACTCACCTTTGTTTGCCTTGTAGTTGCCTCACCTCTGTTTGTTGTGTTGTTAATTGATCCATATTCCAGAGAATAAATAACTTGTAACTGTTTAGTACGTCTGGTGTCACTTCCTTTCCCCACAGGAGCTGGGACGGTAATTAAAATATAAAACCATTAGAGGCTCGGAGTGAGCAGAATGCCACATCACACATCATCATGTTCCTTCATACATCGTCTGAATGTGTCAAATTAGAGACTAATATACATGTCAATGACCTCACCATGCGTGACATCAAACACAACACATTACTTTCTACTTGGTCATTTGTTTTTATGGAACAATATCAATGAACATACAATTTTGTAGCAGCCACATGCATGGTGCATAATTATGCAAAAATCATCATTAATACAAAGTAAGTTGATAATTTAATAATATTACAAATATGAATCAAATACTAATAAAAAAATGAACTCCTCATAATACAGCAGTCTAATTCATACACAGCGTTTATCTTTGTGGTTATAATATCCAACAGTCCTTTATATTAGGAGAGGATTCCATCTGCACAGCATAAGGAACTGACGGCTTAATGAAGGATGCTCAGCAGATATGATTTGATTTGGGTCTCTTTCCATCACGTCTCTTCCCTGCTTCTCTCTCACATCTCGGCTGGCTGGATATAGGCGCGAGTGTGGAGCCAGGTTATTCAGATGGAAAGCACAGTCTCATCACACCCACACGTTCCTGAGACGAGGTCTAATCAGGCGAAATAAGTGAAAATACCTGTGTGTGACTGTGTGTTACTGTGTGTGACTGTGTGTTACTGTGTGTGACTGTGTGTCATTAAGCCACACAGTTCTTTTTGGCTCTTTGTGCAGTTTGTGTTTATTTACCACAATGCACCAAAGAACCGACAATACCAAGCAGCAACCTCTGGAGCTGTGAAGTGAAGTGCCAAAAACAGTTCCTCAAACATCTGTACTGAGGGTGAAGAACTCACCTGTTCAATGATATTAAAGCTTAAAGTTATGCAGGATTAACAGCACATTGCTTAATAGACAGGTGGGTGGATTCTTTGAGCAACCAGTCTTCATTCAGTCCGCCTCAGCTCCATCTGCAATCCATGTCTTCGCCCATTCTTACGTTAACCAGAGGGTGTCAGGACCCCCACCTGTGGGTGATGTCAAAGATACTATGCAATTGTTTTATACAGTGCATGGACGATACAGAGCTTAACTGTAGCTGGACTCAAGTACGGGTCAGTCTTTGGCCTCACTTTGCACCACCAAGCATGAATTCACACCCACTTTAACACTTTTAAATTAACATTAGATGACACTGTACCACCGTGTAGATTTGCTTTGATTCAGTCTGTAAACACTTTCATTGTTCTGTAACCTAACAAGTTTCAACTAAGGAAACTTGTTGGGCAGAGCTCTGGTCTTGGTGGAAACAGTGAAAGCTATTGTGCTATAATTGTTGCTAAAATAAAAAGCAACAATAAAAATGCTGCTCTCAGGTCTGATCTTTTTGCAGTACCGGTCTACTTTGACCAGGTCAGGTTTTGGGTTTGGGCCAGGTGTGTGTGTGTGTGTGTGTGTGTGTACATTGATCTAGACTCTTACAGTGGTGTTGCTACCTAGAGAATCAATCAGTGCATTTCTTTTAGACCTGAAGCTCTGTTGTAAATGTCTCTACCTCCCTCGCTTCACTCCCCCGTCTCTCTCTCCTTCCTCCCTCCCTCAGTTGAGGAGAATGTACCATAACATTCGATATGCTGTAATAAAACACAGTCAATACTTGGCTGCTCATTCATTGGTGTTGCTATTTGCCAGATAGCGTTTCTTTACATTTTCTTTAAGCATGCTGAACCAATGCTAATAACGCACTAAAGTGTGTGTGTGTGTGTGTGTGTGTGTGTGTGTGTGTGTGTGTGTGTGTGTGTAAGACACTCTGATTTACTGCATTGATTTGTACACAAAACCTGCCTCTCTGGACTCTCTCTCTGATTACACCTCTCTCCTCTTAGTAGTACCTACTCTATTTTTTTTTAGTCTCATCATTTCTTGCTTTCGCTGTAGATAAATGCGTATAAGTGCCAGTCAACTACACATACACACACAGCTGATCACCTGAAAACGTGAGACGAGATGATGATCAAAGATGAGGTTAAGTGATGTGAGATATGAGGGCCGATGAACATCAGAGCAGACAGAATTGGATTCAAACTGACATGATATGGGGGAGAAAATGCATGATGCATGAAGTGACACAAGGTGAAGCGCGAATGTATCAGATAAGGCAGAACAGATTACTTGAGGTTAGATCGGAAAATGTGAGACAACAAATAAATGCAAGAGAAAAATAGTGTAGTGATCCAAAGAGAGAGAGAGTAGGTATCAGCAGTGGTATGAAGCCAAACTTTACCTGTACTTTGTCAGGTCTGTCCAAAAGACGACAAGCAAACAACTTTTAAAATGCTTCTTTACTGAATGGAGTCTGGATCAGGGTTATATGTTTACTTGGGTCATAGCAAATCATAACTGAGCGCTGGAATAAAGTAACGGGGACATATTTTCAGACAAGTAAACTTCCTCCCTTGTTTTTCTCCAAAGCAGAGCTTTACAGGTGGAGGTCGGCACCTCTGTTGCTTGCTGCTGGTTACAGGTTGATAAACCAGAGTGAAGATAAATCCTCATTTTAATCCCAAAAGTTTTGAACTCTCTGTAAACATATTCCTCCAGAAACTCTGGCTCTGCCACCGGATCTCTCCTCCAGAAGCTCCCCAGCACTCAGGAGCTGTGTGTGGGTGAGTCACTCCACCAGGTCCTGCAAAATACTCTGCAAAGCCACGTATATTTGATCAAAACAATGACACAAACTCAATTTGGCATTTGTTTTTTTGCCCAATTCAAGTCACCTGACACATTCGGATGCAAATTTGTTTGCTCTCTGTGTGAGCACACAGTAAGAGCAGATGAGAAAATGGAAAGTGGTCAGCTGAGATGAGGTCAGATGGGGTCAAACAAGTTGGACTGAGTCAAATGCAGTGATGAAAAGGAGATGGTTCAGTACTAAATACTATAAGAGCACGAGACAAGATGAAATTTGGAGGAAGTCACGTTGACGAGGGTTAAATCAGATCTCATGGTTATCATGGTTACAGAAAATGAGATGAAGGGAGACAAGGTGAGACGAGATCAAATGAAACTGACACAAACTAAGACATCAATGTTTTAGACAAGCAAAAAGCATGTTTCATGAGGTGACATTGTTTGGATGTATTTTGGATTATTTTTGTGTCTCTGTGTTCTCGTGGTCATACAAAGCAACGTGTCACTGTTTCCAGACAGTCGATGTCAAACAAAATAACTTGCAGATTAATCAGTGGTGTAAACACTGATTACAGTATGTGCACCCAGAATGATTCATTACCTGATGAAATGAAACTGATGAGATCAGATTAGACGGCATGCAGAAACACACATTAATACACTGCATGTGTGTGTTTCAAATCCCCAACTGTGACCCTTGAAGAAAGCTTCATGGTTGCAGGTCACCAAACTCACCACATCAACAACTACAGCATGGATGTGTGTACATGGCCGTCTATCTAAACGTGGAACAACAGCAGATCGGATCTATGTCAGGATCGTCTGATGTGTTTGGCCTCCAGGTCCGAGTCTCTCCGCCAAATGAATTCTCCAGCTGCTCCACAAAGGCCTGTTAAATGCAATGTAGGCTGCTTCATCTGGCCATGAAAGCCACAATCATGCCAATCAATAACTCTCTGCTTGAACAAGGCACTTTATTTCTATTAAAGGGACGTCTGTATGAGCAGGACTATATTTCTATTCAGAATTACTGTGCTGGTCCATTCATCAGCACAGCAGGCCTGTTTAATAATCACAGACATGCTGAGGGTTAGTGTGTTAGCAGCATTAGCACACATGTATTCAAATGGATGATTGAAGGAGGACAGTGAGCAGTCAAGGCAGTTTCCTAAAAGCAGCTATAATCAATGTATTTATTGAAACAACAGATCAATGACTATGCGTCACGTGGAAGGGGTCAGTCCTTCCAGATTAATGTCTTATTGTGTCTTTCCAATCATTGCTTTGATTTTCTGGCCCACAGTTTTACTCGTTTGGTTCGCCCTCAAAATTCTCACAGCAGCAGCAGAGAGTTGTTTTCAGAGAAAATGCTCTGAGAAATCGTCAGTACAAGAACTGCTAAGCACTAAACAATAGACAGACTCAGAAACTAGGTGGTGAACGTAGACCAAAAACAGCTCCAATGAACTGTGAAGTACACTGCTTGTGTCACAAAGAAAATGAAAATGATTACAAACTATTCCTCGCCACTTTCAATTGCTTGCTGCTGCAGCTGGGACGAAAAAAGCTAAAATTATGCCTATTTGAACAAAGAAAGTATTTCAAGCTACAGCAGCTAAGAACAGTTTGCGTCACAATGTGGTGGCCAACCACAGTCCTGTATCAAGTGCAGCTATGTTTGTGATTTGCTCAGGTGGAGTACCTTTTGGCAAAATTTTCATTTTGCAGAAAGGTGATATATTTCCAATATGTTTACCCACAACACCCATCAATAAAAATGCTCATGTTGTTGATTCACATTCGTTGATTATGTCTCAGACTACAAGGTTGTTAGAGGATACTGTATAAGGACGGACTTGCAGGACTATTCATGAACTTCATAAAACCTTCATGGTCCATTTGGCGGCGAACCATTAGCCATTGTAGAAAGCCTGACAACCATCAGTAGTGGCGTTGATGTACCAATGGATGTCATGTGGATGAAGAAGTTATTCACCATAGAAGAACATGTCCCATTCCAGCTGGCAAGAAGGTCAAAGACTGAGTGGGGGCATGATTGGGAAAGGAGGCAAGGAGGAAAGGAGGCTGGGTGTGATGGAGCACAACTTCAGCACGTCAAGTGTGGGTCTTCATTGAACTGCTGAAGATAGGCCACAACTTTGCCCTTCGGACTTGTGCCAGATTAAGGATTATGGCCATGTAACTGTCCTCAAGGCATTTGCCTGAAGGTTGGTGGATGAAGGAGAGACATGATAAGGAGAGCAAGATCTGTGTAATTATGATTCATGATCTGTTTGCATAGACTGGTTGCAACTGGAGAAGGACAAGAGACGACAGAGCTAGAATACGAATGGGATAATTAGGTAGGTTGAAAGGGAAGGCCAGAGGTAAGTATGGAAGAAACTTGCTTCAAGGGCTGTGGAGGAAGGCTGGACACTGACATCCCAGTGCCAAAGGCTCCACCTGACATGGGCAGCAGGGACTTGGAGACGGAAGCTCCTGGCATCCTGGTGCTAAATGCCCTGACTACGGCCAGCTGTTGTGGTTGCTGGAAGTGAACAGCTGAGGGAAACTGGCATTCTTGTGCCAGGAGCCCGAGCTAATGCAACCTGCTCTGGTCTCTGAAAGCTGGGCAGCATGATGGTGCCAGGTTCCCCTTTCAGACTGGCTGGCTAAATATTGACATGAGGTGGTTGCTGACCCCCTGGTGTTTGGTGTCCTGTCTGATGGCACCCATCTTTGCTTTCTTGCTTGCCTTTGTTTGTGTTCTGCATACAGACTTTTTCTGTACATGGCAGTGAAACATCTACAAATTCTATAAACCCAAAAAGAGTAGGAGTCTTTGTGTGTCAGTTTGGGGGTTTGTGTTACAGGTTTTGCCAGTTTGAAGATGTCTCACAAGCTAAACATTCTCTCTTGTGTGCTTTTGTTTTGTTTTACTTTGTTCTGTTTATTTTATTTTCTACATTAAGTGTTAATGATGTTAACATTTATTAGCTTAACCAACAGGCTACAGGCTAACAGGATATAAAGTTATGTGCAACAGATTGCAATAACAGATAAATCCTCTGGAATAAGACTGGCAACAAACCCCCGCTTGTGCTGTTTGCACAGGTACTGCATGCAATAGAATGAATTTGTTCCTAAACACGCTACCTTACAATATTTCACCCAGACATCTGTGATGAAAACCTCTTGACAGCTCATGTCATTGGTTACCAAGGGGATTAGTAAAAAGCATCAACTGGCTCTTTTCTTTCTGTGGGTTAATCAGTATGGTGCCGTTTTACTGTGACAGATGTAAAAACATCTGTGATCCCTGTCGCTTCATCACAAGTGCAGGAAAACAATGCCTTTTCCCCTCCTCTTCTTCTTTGTGTGTGTTTCAGTTTGTGGCATATTTCAGTGCCTTTGCTTCGTTATTCTGCATATATATGTAGGCTATGTGTCTTAAAATATGAAAGTTCCCCATTAACGCCTCTGTTTCAGGACAGCATCACTTTGTTTTCCTGTAATGATATGACTGTGCTGAATTCTTCACCAGGACAATCGTCCCACTTGGGACAATTAGGTCATGAAGCTGGATGGGCCATACGCTTACACAGTGTTGAAAAATATGAGTTGAAACTCAGAAAGTGAACATTCCTCATTAGAGGCACTGTTTTCTGGATGTGTTTATTGTCATGTGTTGCTTATGGTGTTTTGTGTTCAGCTCTGTAAAATCTGTTTTCCCACTGGGACAAGTCTGGCAGCTGAAAAGAGAGCATACAGCAAGAGACTGAAGTCTTTGTTTTACTGCACATTTACTGTAAGATTCTGGTTGTCTCATCAACCCCAACCATTATGAAACCTGTTTTTAGCCACGCTAATGCTATGTGTCTGGCAATATTGGTCTGTTGGTCAGTCAGTGGGTCACTGGGTCCGTCTACACTTTGGTCCATACCAAAATATCTCTTCAACTATTGGATGGATTTCCATGCTGATTTGAAAGAACCAAGTTTTCAAATTTTTAGCACCATACTTACCTACCTACTATGGTAATGTTATACTTGTTAAACATCAACATTTCGCTGTTAGCAATTAGCTCAAATGTGCGGATCAACACAGTGGAGCATTCAGTAGCTGAAGAGTAGCTGGAGATGGTAGACACCAAACCAGAGTCACAGCAGAAAGTGTGGAGAGTAGCTGCAGAGGTTTGAATTTAGTTCCTCTGCACTTTCAAGGTGCCCGGAGCAGAGGTAGAAATCTGAACTGCTTGGGGATGCTGCTATGTGGCAGTCTCATCCCTCAAACACTTCCCCTCAATCGTCTATGAGTCCTGTGTGTATTTCAGGCCTGTGTGTGTAAACTATATAATAGAATGAAAAGATTGAATTTCCCTTTGGAGATTAATAAAGCAATTCTTCTCATATTAGGGCTATGTGTCTGTTGTTATATTGTGACACTTTGAACCCAACTGTTACAATTTTCTTCAAAAATCTGAGACAGAGCCACAAACTTGGTCAGCTATGAACACCCAGACATTGTGTATATTTTGTTGAAGTCAAGGCAATTTAGTCTTTCCAGTTATATTGACATATCCATCCTTATCCGTGTCCATCACAGACACACATCCAGAACTTTCAAAATGTTTTCGTCCAACAGGAAAAAGGAGAAAAATCAGAATAAATGAGAATAACAAATTAGCTTTTTTACTTTGAGGCAAAAATACATTGCATGTTCTGGCTCTGCGACTACAGAACATGGGATGCATCATGCTGTAGCTTGTCATTGGCATCATTTACATGTAGAAGACGACACACAGGACAGGCCAATGAGCGACTCTGGATAAGTTGCCTACTATAATGAGCTAATCTACTGGTTTTCATCCAACCCAAAAGCTCAAATGTTGCCCCGCTGTCAGGGGCATCCCTCTCCACTTTAAGAGAAACATCCTGAAGACCTCCAGCTCTTCAGAGAGGACCTCCTCTCTTAGCACTACCAACAGCTGGACATGCTAAATCTATCCCGCTCTAGAACTGTCACTGGCTGGCCTTAGTACTTATTGCTGCACTAACACGTCCTTGGCAGCACTAACCTAATGCATTAGGTAAGATAAGGGCATTGACTTGCGTTATCCTACTGATGTAAAATGCAGTAAGATCTGCATATTAGAACATTACAACAACAAACTACACACTATTTCAGCACTGCATGAGAGCAGGTTGCTTCAGACTGTGCGTTAACCTCACATTCATACACTTTTTTCACTACATTTTGACTGAACTTAGAACATTCCTTGAACATTCCTTCAGCCTTGCATACACAGATATCTGAAATGTTAAAAAAACAATGGATGAATGCCATGACAATCTGTCTATAGCTCTGAACAGACAGATGACCATCATGCTCAGAAGCTGGTTAATGTCATCAGTGTTTCTGCTTTATTGGACAGAGAGCACAGCAGAGAATCACTGGAAACGTTCAAGACCGAGGCAGAGAGAAAGCATTCATTAAGGCTTTGGCAAAGGTCAAGAAAGGGGGGGAGTGCCAACCTGACAACATGAGGAGCAGACAGACGGTGGAGCCTCTCAGGACCTGGACAGCATGCTGGAAACTATGATGCCGCTGGACCGTTTGACCATCAAACCTGTTAAGGAGCTGATCGATTTGAAGGCCAGAGGCTCATTACCTCGTCCACTCAATACAGAGACCAGCTCTGACATTTACTGTATGGATCCTGCAGAAAATTACCTCCACGACCTGTAATCAGACACAGAGACAAACATACCATCTTCTCAGCAGAAGGAGAAAACATCCAATTTTTCTGTTTTCATAGATATACTAAATAGTTCATGTCTTCTTATTTTCATTCATGTAATACAGATACATCTGTGTGTGTGTATATATATATATATATATATATATATATATATATATATATATATATATATATATATATATATATATATATATATGCATAGGGGGCATAGGTGGCATTTAGTTGCATTCTCAGCCTCTGTGATGTATTCTCATTACATTCAAGTCACAGAGCAAGCTCTTGTTTCTCAAAGAAATAAATCCCTGACCAACTTTCTCAAACATTCTCCATCTGTAGCACAATGAAAACACTTTTCCCAAGATATGAGTAAAGCTAGACTAGTTAATTCATATTCTAGTGGGGTTAAAGTATACCTATACCAGGATTAAACCTGCACTGCACTGGGGTTAAGACAGACTACAGGACTCTAGAGAGGTCAAAACTTCAAACTTCACCGTAGTAAAGTCAATTAAAGCCAGGATTACTATTGCGTGACTCAAATGCCTGCACATAGAATCAAACCAACAATGATCCATATCCACAATATCTACATCAGCAAATGCACAAAGTTGTGTAGAAGTGACATAAGATACATACAAAGCATTACATAGGAAATTTGGCATATACAGTACATAGAACCAATCAAATCAATGAGCAACATTAGCAAAATATACAAAACATGCATCAGTGAGACAGCATATATATACAAAAGCACATGTACCTAACCATAAAGACAGACTCCATATTTAGTATTTAGGGCAGGTTAAATAAGGCTGACGACCAATGTGAAAAGATACGTTTTGACTTCACTTCTCCAGACTGAACATGATTCCATAGAAATGGACTTGATCAAAGAAGGCCCACTGATGATTTATTTATTTTTGGAATAGTCAGACAACCATCATTTTGAGATCATAGAGGCCTGGCAGGTATACAAGGAGTGATGAGAGATGATAGGTAAAATGATGTAAGTCCATTTTAAAAGTCAAAAGTAGAATCTCAGCGTCTAGCAGGTACAGACAGCCAATGTAATGAAATACAAATTGTGGTAACACAGGCAAAAAGTTGGTGTCTCAGAGGTGATCTAGGTAATCCAGAGAAAAATGTATTACAGTAGGCAAGACAAAAGCATGAATGTGTTTCAGCATCAGTCATGGAAAGAATGGGATGAATCTTGGCAATGTTACTTAAGTGGAAATCCAGTCCAATTACGATCCTTGTAATACTGTTGATAGAGTATCTTCTTCAAAGGAGAGACTGGGATCAAATAGCACCAAGATTACTAATACAAGAGGGTGGGAAACTGTGGAACTGCCTTTAGTGTGAGATCACAGAACCTCTCATCTGCTCTGGATTTCTGTTTTCTCAGCATTTAGAATGCGATGATAGCCACTGCTCGAGTTAAACCACACTTTACCGGGGTTAAGCCACTCTTATTGGTTTAAACCTGACGCAGTTAAGAGGACTGCTGGAGGTTAGACAAGGCTGTAGTGGGATGCACTAACACCACTGATGTTAAAGCACACTCTACCGCGCAGAAACTGTTAAGATTCAATATGACTCTAGGTCCTACTGAGGTTAAATTAAAGTCTAGTTGGGATAAACCAGTGTCTAAATGGATTTCACCTCTACTCACTCATCAATGAAATCTAATCAGTTATACTAAAAGAATGAATAAATGTAAGCACATAGAAGAAAAAAGAAGTCCTGTGATGTCTTTCGTGGCACTGCCATATTGCAGTGCTATGATCTGTGATGTCATTAGGTTGGTTCACTTGGAGTTCAACAGATACAGTACAGACAGTGAAAGAGCAAGGGAGTAAAAGATGGTGACAAAAGGAGTCAGAGGGCAGAAGAAGACAAAAGGGAGGCCACAGCTGTATTGATCCTGAATTTAAAAATGACTTTTTCAGGGTCAAAGCCAGGGACAAAACTATTTATTTTTATAAACTGTCACTGAAATGGAGAGCAGTGCTGCTACATTTCCAGCATGGGACTTTGATGTGAGCTTGGCTGAATAACATAGCAGCCAAAATGAAGCACAGCCTTCATGAACAACATGCCTGAAAGTATTTGCCTAAACTAAAGTTTAAGTCATTCAACACAGGACTACCTGAGATCCCTCAGCCAGAGGGCATCATCACAGCTGATCCAGCCCTCTTACCATGTCTTAATGTTTTTCTCAGCAGTCAGTCAGGTTCACACAGACATTATCTTCCCACCATCATCTTATGTCTTCTTTTAGCAATGTGAGCAAGTCTTTTAACATGTGTGACTACCACAGGTCCTTCAGTCCAGGACTCTTTAACATCAGCATGACCTGATGTTATTTCTTACTTGTGAGTAATTTATCGTCAACATTGCTTATATGATTTGATGTGACAAGTGAACTTTCCTGCTGTGGGGTTTCAGGTTGAACAGCCTCCTTGGCTCACAGTCAGAAGGTGAGGAGGAGGAGGAGGAGGAGGAGGAGGAGGTGGAAGTGGAGAAGGATGCAAGGGGGGCTGTGCTTCATCAGCATCTGTCAAATCATGTGCTCATCAAATATTGAACAGACTAAAAGAGATGTGATGTATTGACTCAGAGACAGGGACAAGAGTGGGGGAGGGCAGGGTGTTGAAAACAAGGTTCGAGGAATTAAACCCTGCAGACTTGTGCATGATTCAGCACAAGTCATCTTCATTGTTTACCAGCATAGACCTGAATTTATTATATGTTGTAGATTCTTTTACATGTATTAGGAGGGACTGATATGGGGATGCTGGAAGTCATCAGAGTTGGGGGTTCTGAGAAATGTTTCAACTGACAGCAACATTGTTTCTGTCAACAATAATAATGTTTCTGCAAATTATAGATACTTTGGACCAATGGGAACAACATCTCCACCAGCAGCAACAATGTTTTTACCAATAAGCAGCTGCAGTCAACTTCATGCAGCAACAATTTGCAGTTGTAGCAAAGTGTAGCAATGATGGTTCTATCAACCCACACTGAGGAGTGTGTTCATTGCTAGTTTCCAGCAGCCACACGATGGATGTTTTAGTGATAGTGGTGAGGATTCTTGTGATGTTTACAGTTATATCCAAAGTGATGATTGTCCTAACAACCATACTCCTGTTTCTGCTCACACTTTTACATTTTATGCATGACTTACAGTAATGTTGATAATATTTCTGCTTAACTGCAGTGAGGTTTTCTTTCTTAATAATTTTACTTAAAATATTTCATTTCAGCTTGAACTGAGTATTTAGTTTACGTCAACCAGTCACAACAAATGCCTGCTCACAGTTAGCTTGGTACTACTTTAAGGAAGTTTTTCCTTGCCACTGTCACCAAGTCCTTGCTCATGGTGGGAATTGTTGGGTCTATATAAAGAGCTCGATATGGGGAGTGTCATGAAATAACTTCTGTTATGATTTGTAGCTATATAAATGAAACTGAATTGAAATCTTAGCCTTAAACTGTTTCTACTAATAAAATGACATTTCTAGAGATCAAAACACCTCCTTCCACTGCAGCAACATATACCTGAAGTGAATTCATGATGCTGATGATGATGATGATGGTACCCATGGTGATGACATATTATCTGTCCACACAGATTAGATTTTACTGGGCTCTCCTTCTTTCTTGCTTCTTTTGAACCTGGAGAGTTTTTCTGTCTCCTCTCTCTGCTGTCAGAGTGAACGAGGCCCAGAGGAGCTCTATCAATTAGCAGCCTGTGTTCAGCACTCTGCAGCAATCCTGCTATGACAGGAGTGATCAATCTGCAGTCTGTGCGCACAGTGCCCCCCCCACACACACACACACACAGGCACACACACACATCGTTTTCCCCATGACAGACACAGCCAGCAGTCAGTGAAAGGCAGACACTGCTGCTGGGAGATTTGAATTTAAAAGCATAAAATCCAAAATCCTTAGATAAGAGCAAATGTGGAGAGCTGAACTGTTCCTGAAATAATAGAAATTTGTGTTGGAGAGCAACAGTGTTTCAACAAACAACATCAGCAACAACATCATGTCTCCCAACAGCAGCAGTTTCCATCAGCAGATACAACGTTCCTATCAAGAACCATGTTTCTGTCAGCTGTGAGAATTCTTATAGCAAAACAACATTTCTATCAGAACAAGGGTGTTTCTGACAAAGGCAACAATGATTTTATCAACGATAGCAATGTCTCTATCGTTTGCCGCGGATGCAGAGAACATTCTGTGTTGTTGGCCCCATCAGACATAAATTGACTATTAGCCAAAAAAAAATATCTTAATCTTTGTGGTCTTCATTATTCACAGGAGATGATTGAGACAGTATTTTTATCTACTTGCTTAAAAAAGATATCTGGCAACAAACAAGAGAGAATACAGATTTCATCTCAACACCATTTAATGGCCTTCAACTGATGCATTTCAGGGTGTTTAAAGATTGTCGTGTAGTGTGAATAAACAAAAGACGAAATACTCTCTCCATCTTTATTATTTAATCACATCGCTCCTGTTTTGTTGGAGACCTGATAAATTAAAAAGATCATCTCTCTTCATCTCTGCATGCTTTTCTCTCAATAATCTTTTTGAGAGACCTGATGAAAACATCAGAGAATTACCCGCAAAACTCATTTTGAGGCCATTTGTGGTGTGATTACGGAGTGCTGAGTGAAATAAGCGAAGGCTGCTTTTCTGAAAATGCACTGACACGATACCGTGATGAGTGAGCCATTAAAAGAAACAATCAGCTGTTTATCTGCCGGATTGTGTTGCTTTTGTATCCTTCAGAGGCGAGCTTCAGAACACAGAACGACATACAAAAGCATTCACTTTGACTTTAAACTGAAAATGCACTGATGCAACAGTGATGTAAAGCAAGGGAAGAAGATACGATTTAAAATCTTCAATAGGAATGATCTAATGGACAAAACGTGGGTTAATGTAGAAGAAAATGTTGCATCTTTTTAGACTTCCATCACCAGATTACAGGGGAGAGGCAACAGAGGGCTGCATTATCTTTGATACATGTATCTGTATGAAGAAAAGAGGCTCGCCCTCAGGAAAATACCATTCAACAAGTTTACTTAAACTCAGCTGGCATTGCATGGAATGCTTTTAGCCTTCATCAGCGCGTTCAAATGCAGGATTACAGTCCCTATGTAAGTGTGCCAGGTGAGTTATCAGTTGTTTGCAGTCACCATCACTGTGACCTCATCCAGAGTAGATGTATTCCCTGTGGCTCCTCACACTGCTACAGCTCCTTTTGGAAACGTTTGTGACCACGCTCCTCCTTTGAACAGGTGGGACTGGTGTAAAGAAGCTGTCTAGAGACCCTTCAACAGTTGCACAGTTTGGTGGTTTCCAAAGGTACTTACAGGTTTGGTCAGAACATTTGTCTCTCCATCTCTTGGGAACGCCTGGATAGAATGTTTGAGCATTGATCCATTCGGCAAAATGTGTTCTATCTATTGAAGGAAAGAGGAAGAGAGCTCCCAAACAGACACACACTTGACATCAGAGATGACTGAAAACAGTCCTGTGCTGTTGGTGTTTAAGGTACAAATGATTTGAAATGAGATGAGTAAAACATTCATGCTTTATAAGCTCAGCAGACATTAAAACACTTCAGCGGCTCTGAATGCACAAAGACAGGAACACAGGTACAGCAGCAGCTATTTAATCTTTCATCATGAAAATTGCAGGGTACACAGCACAGATACTCCATTTATTAAGACATCTTTGCTAGAAAAGAAGCAAGTAGCACAAGCATAAAACACAAGCACTGTAACGTGAAGCTGAATGTAGTGAATGTATTTTGTAGATTTTTTTTTTCACATACAAGTGAATGTAGCAACGTGATTTAAAAGCAGTTATTTTATGATAGAAATGTTGATCTGATGTTACTTTAAGCTATCTTCAGTATTGATTTCAGCAGATATTGCTGTAATATAGTCACCTCCAAGTCATGATCCTAATCTTCCTCTCGATAAAGAAATGGTTCTGAATGAATGTTATCAGCCGCTCAGACGCAGACCGTGAACAGGTGAACAGGTGAGTGAATTTAGCTTCTGAATAATTCTCCTCTGCAGTGAAAACCTCAGGTGCATTCACACTGAGTGAACAAAGTCAAAAGACTGGGTTCAAACAGACTTTCAGAATGACAGCTGTTTTTACTGAGCGCACTCTGTGTTGCATTGTTGTCACCCTGCAGAGCAAAGGATCATGGGCACTGTGTGTGTGTGAACCACTGCAGTTAAGTATATACAAGAAAACAGTGTCTTTTCCTCTGATCTGACAATGCCTGTTACCATGGCGACTATAAACATCCACACTGATGAGCGTCAGAGTGTTTACAGCTTCATAATGTCCAACAACTAGAAAACAAACGGAACCCTGTTTACTAAAACCAGACTAAAAATAGTGAAATGACTAAAGCTAAATGATTAGTCTAACGTTTGGACGATGTCCTGTAAAAACGTTTTATGCATGTGTGCATGTGGCACAGTTATTGATCTCCTTCACCCTCTGACTGACATATTCAGAGAGCTCCCAGAGGACCACGACTGACTGAGGTGAGGCCGTGGCCTCATCAGCTGAGTCTCCTCTGATGGACAAATCACCACTCTGACCATGATTTGACCTATTATTATTATTCTGTATCTTAATATCATCATTTATTTATATTACATATATTATTTACATAATGTATATTTGTGTCTCTGTTGGATAGTGACAGTGATGAAGCAGACAGGAAATCTTCGACATGCTTGACTCATTGACCTGTTTACTGCTTCTTCATGCTTTGTGTTCTGCCCTGTGTTCTATGAGCTTTATCTGTGAGATGTAATCATTTGTTTGGATCTGGACTCACCTGTCCTCTCCGCTTTGGTTCATACTTTAAATCCACATTGACTCGGCACTGTAACAGCTCCTCTGCAGGAGGAAATAAAGGTGTGAAAACGATGTGAAATTCAAATGGAAGATGTGCGGCGTGTGTGGTGACTCTTCCCTGAAGAGGGAGTGGGGGAGGTGATGGAGTAAGAGAACGGATGAGTGGTCAAAAAGATAGATTAAAGGGAGGAGAGTATAGGGGGAGGGAGAGAAGACGGATGAAGTAGGGAAGGAGAAAAGGAAGACAAGGATGGGTGAGGAAAAATTCCTGCCTCCACCATTACAGTACAGAGTATCATTCATATGAAAATGAGCATTCCTGTTATTGTTTTGTATTAAGTTCCTTTTTTTTCTCTCCCTCCATCATCACTTCATCTCTGTCTTGGAAAAACTGACAAATTAATGGAATGAAAACAAAGAATTGACGGTTAAGATTTAAATATATAAATCATCAAAGTGAAAAGCATTTAATACAAACATAAAGACATAAATAATTCCATGTAAATGAGTCTGTAAATTATTGAACACACAAACAAACAAATCCGAGCCAAGTGGACCAACACACACTCACACACACACACACACACAAGCACACACACACACTCAAACACAGGGCTGTGCACACTCACACACACACACAGCAGGATTCTTGTCAACCTTTACAGTTTGTTCCCAAGGACACACAACTCGTGAGGCGTTGTGTGTGCGTGTGTGTATATGTATGTGTGTGTGTGTGTGTGTGTAGTGTTGTAAGTGTTGACATTTGCAGATCTCCAGCATTTCTGCATGTTTGTATATTAACACACTCCAGAGCCGAGCAGAGGGAAAGAGAGAGAGTTTAAAGCAGAAGAGTCCAGCAGTGTGCAGCAGGCCGTTGTTTTCTGACAGCTTGAGCTCCTCATCTTCCCTTCACTGCAGTGTGTGTCCAAACGCACTTCTCCCTCTGCAGAAGGACATTTAGAAGAACTCTTAGGAAAGTTATTGAAAGTGTGGACGTGCTGGGCCTGAGGGTGCAGTAAAAAAACAAAGAGTAGCATTTTATCTTGGAGGTTTTATATGTGTTTTACCAATACATTCAGGAGAATGTATTGGTAAAAAGTGAATATAACAATCAGAACTCTGTTTTCATCTATATATTTTTGTTACCTTACCAAACCACCTCTGGGATGGGACATGTTGCACTGTGTTTTGGTCAGTTTTCCATGCAACTTCAAACCCAGGATGTTTCAGAAGTGGAGCATTTTCCCAACAGACTTCACTTGCTCATTTTTGGTTATTTTGCTTGATTGATGTGCTTCTAAATATGTAAATAAGTTAGGTAGTTAAATGGTTTTTCCTTTGACTGTTTTTATGATCAGAAGTTTGCTCCAGGTGTTTGTTTAAAAATCAGTTGGGTTCTCTACACCAGGCGTAGCTCTGATTTCATTTGCTCATGTTCAGCATGCATGTTCCGCAGCATCCTCATGTTTAAGCTGCATTATAGTTTGGTTATACATTACAGTTATTTTATATATATTGAAGCAGCAGCATCATTGTATCACCATCTACACTGGGTGCAGTCAATGTTTTGTCAATGATTTGCACTCAAAATCAAACGAAGAAGGCTATAACGCGGCGTCATGGCAACAATGTTTATTTTCAGAGATACATACAGTAATAAATAATAAATCAAATAAATATGAAAAGACAATTCGACATCAACTCAGAATAGACAACTCAGAACTCAGAACAGAATTCTAAATAATACTTTCATAATAATAACAACTTATTGGCTGCAATCTTCTGGATTAAAATTTGTTTTCAGTGTCAACCTTCTACCGTTTGACACACGCCAGACTCACAGTTTGACCACATTTCTCTCTCGTCTCCTCACTCCTTTATATTCACTGACGCATCACTGTCACTGCCGCTGTATTCAGTGAAGGCCCGCCCTACCCTGCGTGTGATTGGAGTCGCCTTTCAAAATGTAATGTCCCTCCAAAACTGAATAAAACTCAGTTTCCAGCTCCGGGTCCGGACAGGACAGAGTGAGGGTCCAGACGGGGACTGCAGTCCACCTATTAGTGATCTGTGCTCTATGCCATTTCTGTGTCTGACTTCCTGTCAGCTCGAGCTGCTCTGCTGCTTGTGGTGTCTGTCAAAAATAGAACAGCTGCTTATTCTCAGCTGAGTCGAGCCGAGAGTCACTTCTGAACCGGACCACAGGGTTGGTGGACCTCAAATGGCCAGTAGCCCAGAATGAAGAAATCGGAGGAGCTGCAGACTCACCACTAGATGATCCCTTGAATCCCTCATACTGAAGCTTAAACTATCGTCTCTTTTGAGCTGCCTCTTTGTGCTTGTTTACCATGGAGAAATTATATTTTTGCGTCCTTTTAGATTTCAGTGCAGTAGATTCTAAATACGATGATGAACTTGAGATGCTCAAATAAGACACGAGCCTGCACTTTAATTAAATGTGAATTTACTTGATCTCCTCAAAGCAATCGACTGGAAATTAGATTTTTTTTCAACTACTATCTCAAATTACTCTGAGCTTCTGATGCCTGCACAAAGCTTGTGTCTCTTTCTTACCTTCTTCATTCATGTGTGTGGACTAAATATCATCACTGCGTATGATTTCAGGAAAGACTCCATTTCATCAGGAAAACAGTTCAGATGTTAGACGGCACATGTTTTTATGGAATGCAGTTATGTTGTTGTTTGTGTGGGTCTGGGGAATGGACTCACTGCAAAGACAAAACAGTTCAGATGTAGGGTGTGTTTCCTCTGAAGGAAGACAGACATCAGACGTTCATGAACGCACGTTATAAAGACAGTCGTAGGTGAGATTGAGGCTGTGTGTATGCATGTGAGAGACAATGAGGTCAAAAACAGATTGTAGATACAGCGAGAGTGCCCTCTAGCTCGGCTCCTCAGCATACAGACTATTGCTTTTATGTTTCTGCTGCAGCTGCTCTGACCTCTGTTAGCTCAAGTCTCACAGTCACACTGTCAGTAATTGCATTTCTAACTTCTACCAAATTAACGCACACACACACACACACACATGAACTCAGAGTGTACACCCACAGGAACAGCGCTGCCGCCCCCAGAAGCTGCTAAGCGACTTTTAATCATTTTTACAACTGTCAAGAATAGCAATTATGATAGAGGTAGTTAACTGGTGCATCTCCAGCTGAGGGCTGGGAGGAGATGTTATGGAGTGAGAGAGAAAGATGGATGGAGGAGTCAAACACAGACTGTGAATATGAATGAAGTAAGTGAAGGTGCATTCGCACATGCAAAGATGTTCCCCTCTTCTTTCATGACATATCCTCCACACTCCGGCCGGTCAGTTATTTCACTCGTTCAGGTCTGTTGTAGAGAATCAGGAAGCTTTCACATAGCTTGACGAAGGCATCAAGGGGGAGCATGGTTGGTTGCCTCCTGGTGTGACTCTTGAATTTTTTTCAGCTTCCTCACGTCACGGCACCGGGAAACATCCGAGTGTTGTTGAGTAGAGCCAGCATCGTGATGTCACGGGATAACACATCAGTACCATGCTATTTTTAAGGACATAAGTGCTGTTACAGATTTTAAAAGCACAAAAAACACTTGATTGTTATGGTAACAATAAGACAAGTGCTTGCAAAATGGCTGTACAGACAGACACCACTGTAAAGACACCACTTTACGAGCGTAATACAATAGAAAAATAGAGGCAGCATTACTGTGTCCAGCTGCAAAGAAAAAATATGGAGAAGGGACTATCACAGCAGAGGACTCATTTATAGCCGCAGCATACGTACAAAGCAGGGCCTTTGAGAGGCGTACACCTCCACCCACGCAGAACTCTGACCCGTGTGTGCGAACATTTGGAGAACATGCCGATGCAGAGAGGTGGTGAAGTGAAGCCAGATTGTCCCTTTACAAATTAATTTAACATATCAAGACCAGTGTTATTTGTACTGGTGAAGATAGAAACAAATGCTCAGTATTTCATCAGAGTATTAAAGAATAGCAGGACAGAGCATCATCAGGTGCAGGTGGTGGTCATGCCTCCAGAGCTGTTTTGCTACTTTGCCTGCACTGGGGCTTCATCCAGAGCTGCTCCACCCTTCAGACCTGTGTCCTGGTCACACTGTAGACCTGCTCCACACGCCGTGCTTGCCCCCAGGGCTATAGAGTCCCTCCAGCAGGTTCTGGGTCTGTCCGGGTTCTCCTGTAGTTGGACGTGCCTGGAACACCTCCAGAGGGAGGTAGCTGGCTCCTTTTGACACTACCAGGCTTCTGACCCTATGTTTAAAGCTGAGTCCGGCCACCTGGTGGAGGAAGCTCGTTTCAGCAACTTGTATCTGTGATCTCATTTTTTCTTTTGTCACTACCCAAAGCTCATGACCATATGTGAGGGTTTGAACCGAGATGGACTGGAAAATCAAGAACTTCGCCTTCTGGCTTAGCGCCCTCTTCCCCACAATGGTCCAGTTCAACATGTGCAGTACTGCAGATGCCACACCAAACCGCTGATTCATCTCACACTCCATTTTCCATTGTCACTTGTGAACAAGACCCCAAGGTACTTGAACTCCCTCGCTTGGGGCAATAACTCACTCCCAACCCGTTTTCCAAGGACCATGGCCTCAGGCTTGGAGGTGCTGACTCTCATGTGATTGGTGGATTTTCTGATGACAAGAAAACATAATACACACATAGTACAACATAGATGTGGTCTGGATGATCACTTAACGTTCCGATCTCAGTGCTCTCTGTCTGCCTTTTCAGATATTCAGAGATTCATCATTTATACCATACCTAGATGAGAACACCTGTCAGCCAATCAGAAAGCAGGATTTTCTGCAGTGTAACTCATGTTATACATGACGAGGCCTGTGTGTGAAAGTCAGAGACTCGCAGCAGGTGGACATGTCAGCAAGAATAAGATCCACACACACACACACACAGTGTTTCACAGTTCTCACTCTCTCTTTGTCTGTCAGTGTCAGTCACACTAATAGGGTGCAGTCAGGGTGTCCGAGCACGAGGCTGACAGAGAGAAAAAGAGGAGAGAGAGAGAGAGAGAGGAAGCAGATGAGTGTGGTGTCAGTCTGTTGTTTACTTGATTGATTTTCACCAGCAGACACCCACACACACACCATGCGTACCTGGTCCTCTGAGCTCTGTGTTCAGATGCTGACTGTCTCAACATTGTCCTGAAGTTTAATGAAGATAAATCTGATACTACTGGCTCCACCTGCAACACCATCATCCCCAGTCTGCTACAGGACGAGCTGAGTGTGTGCCTGACTCCACCTGCAGGTGGATCACACACATCGTGCCTGACAGGAGGCAGCAGCACATCTCTGACTCGCGGACCATCAGCACATCTGTCTCTCTGTCAGGCTTCTGTGGTTTGTGGATGACACCACACTGGACTCAGGTGGAAGACCTGACCCGCTGTGGACCGAAAGCTTAATGTTCCATAGATATGGGGATGGATTTCAGAAAGAGCTCAGTCCCACCCAGCCACCATCACTCAGTGTGACTCTCCAGGTAACACCATGGAGTCCTTCTTCCTGAGCATCATCATCATCTCACAGGACCTCCTGCAGCTTATCATTCCCTCTGCTGAGAAGGTGACTGCAGTCTGATATAAAACATATCTGATATACTTTTTATTTTATTTTATTTTATTTCCATTTCATGTTCTCGTAGGGTTGCACATCTCTCTGTGATAAATGATTCCATACCCATCTAGATACACAGGTTAGGATACGATACACTTTTATTACAGACTGATTCAATACGAATCGATACAGTGTAAGAATGATATGATTTGATTCTACGATTATTTATTTTGAGACATGGACCAAAAAAGTCTGGCTGAATCAACATCATTTGTTGGAGAGAATCCGGTGGATTTTCAAAATAAAATACCCGCACTAACTGCTGGTCGTAAAAACAGACAAAAGAGAAAATAATTTACTTTGTAGCATATTTACACATGTAGAAGTATGTTTAGAAGAACATACACTGGGAAAATGTCCAAATCTGAGTAAGTAAACAAAGTCTGGCGCGCTAAACGCTTCTGAAACGCTCTCAGTGGGTTTGTCGCATGCAGGACTGACCAAATGTGCCACACTGACGCAGCGCACTGCGAACGGGCCTGGTGGATTTTCCCAAAAGTGTGTGAAGCTGCCAACCTGAATATCCGGTCACATCAGTTTATCGTTCACTTTTTCTCCTCTTCTTCTTCTGCTGTTTGTTTTTGTTGCAGTAAGAACTTCACGACCTTGTAAAGAAAAGTGCTGTGTAAATAAAATAAACTAAAATATCCTTGTATGTGAATGTCTACTTATAAATATAGCATTTTTGTACACAAAGAACACATGTGGCCTTGTTGGCCCTGTGGCCCTGTTTCTCCCCACCCTCGCTGCTACCATTTATTTTTATCTCTTATTATGATCACCTTGCAGTAACAAACGTGAAAGAACTGATATGAAGTATATTTCTTGTAGGGTCAGTTCCTCCCTCCCCTCTTGTGGTATCTTGTGGTGCAGACAGTGTGGCTTTTATTTGGGATATGTATGTTTCAGTGCAGGAAGGAGAGCGGAGAATGCTCTGACATATGTTCAGCTGAGAGACTTACCTGTGCAGCTGCCATAGAAGTGGTGTGCAATTGTGTGTTGTGTGTTTTGTGTGTGTGTGTGTGTGTGTGTGTGTGTGTGTGTGTGTGTGTGGTGTGGTGATGTTGAGCCGGAAGATGTTTTCGAAGGCAGGAAGTAACTCATTACAGTATCGGGTGTCGGGTTGTCGCCCTTGGTAGTCGAGGTTAACAAATGGAGATGCCACAGATTACAACACAGGGACAGATGGAGCACACACACAAACACAGGTTGGGTGGTGTATGAGAAACACAGAAGAGACTATAATTAGCCCAGGATCAAATCTAACTACACTGAACAACACATTCCTCAGATGATAATTATTTGACATTACATTATTGATTTAAAACATTGTTTAAAAATTAATTTTGTCAGGATAAGCACTGCTCTATGAATGGAGGGTGAGTTACAAGAGTCCTCCATGTGGCCTCTAATTCCAAACAGCTGCAACAAAAATGTAATTAAAGTAATAGAGGGTACACTTGTAGTTGAATCCTACCTCACAGGGTGCTTGTTCAGTGTGTCCTATCTTCTCCTATCACTGTTATGCAGATGACGCATAACTCTATCTGCCATCCCCACCATGGATCTCTGAATACTTCTCAGACATATTTACAGTCCAGACTTTTCTCGTCTGTTGTTCCCCATTGGTGGTGTCATGACCCGGCTCTAAAGCCATGACAAACACAAAGGGAGACGCGGCCAAAATTCAAGTCATTTATTGTAAAGAACTCAACAACACAAACCTTTACCTTTTATAACAAAACAAACCAAAGTAACAATGGGGTGTGTTGATCAGTCAATCAGTGGTGAGAGTGCATGAGTGAAAATGGGTAGATGTGAGATGTTGTATGCCATGAAAAGGAAGAAATCAAAAAACCATGAGGCAGCCTGGAGAGGTGAATAGAGCCTGCCAGAGAGAGAGAGAGTTAATGGGTGGGGCTGGGTGTAGGAGCACACACTCACACTCAAATTACCCAGGGAACCGTCACAGTGGAACGTCCTACCAGATCAGGGGCGTACCTTCAAAAACGTCCTGAAGACCTCCAGCTCTTCAAATCTATCCCCTTCTAGAACTGTCACTTGATTCTTTGTGAGTAATGCCTATTGCTGCACTAACATGTCCTTGATGCACTGCTCATTGATTCCCTTTTTTAAATGACTTTGAATAAAAGCATCAGCTAAATGACTAAATGTAAAAAAGAAAAAAGAGAAAAAAGTTTGTGTCTGCATCCATTTAGAATATTTGAAGTAATCCAAGTATTCAGATTAACTTATTTCATATATTTATTTATTCTTTATAATGCAATTGAGTAATGCTCTTCAGTAACTGGCTACATTTCAAAGTAAACTGACCCAACACTGAAGGGGAGATGTGTATGGCTCTTCTGAGCTACCGCGTCTACAAGCACATCTCACGTCCATAGATACATTATGGTCTTGGCATATTGGTGAAATTTGTGATCTTCATATCAATTTGCAGAAATGTTGCCATGCTAAAAGACTCCAACAGTGGTGAGCTGCATTTAAGCAGCAGTTTTCCAGGCTGTGTGGAAATCCTGGTGGATTCAAGTTTGGGTTTTTTTAAATGCTCCCACAGCCTGGAGGTCCTTGAAGCTTTGATCCCCTCTGTTCAGACAGAAACACTCTTTAGTCTGAACAACGTTCAAACAGACTCATCAGCTGTTTTTTTTTTCAGCGACTCAGAGCTGCACTCAGCCGCAGGATGAAGAGCAGAAAATGAAGGTCAGGCATTTAATTGATGTTTTAATTAACTTGTAATTCAATGGGACTGACTTTGACTGTGTGACAGCGGTGTCGGTGTGAAACACGGCACAAGTCTGCAGCCACGCTGGCAGCTCAGTGATGAAGTGCAGCTTACTGTGAAGAAAAGTGTGAGATGATAAGAGGTTCAGCGTTTGCTTGCGAACCTGAAGTAAATCTAGAATGTTTTGGATGTTTATTATGTTGTAGGATTAATTATGTTGTGTTATGAACAAGATGGATGTGGCTGCTCCTAAAGATTTCATTTATATTCTGGAAAAATATTTTTTCAAATACGTTTTGGAGGAAGTGTAATTGCTGTCTTGTAAGGAAAATGGAAGAGGAAAGGAGGAAATGCTCGATGCTTGTACAAAGATCAGGACTAAGACACCAGGGACCACCAGTTGTTACGTTTGGCTACAATGTGAAATGTTTTGTCAGGCGATATAAAAAAGTAAGCGCGTCCTGTCCCGTCAGCATTGACTGTGTTAATATTTAGCTTCTTCTTCTGCTTTGTCACATGAAGTCACATAGAATTCCACCATCACCCTCTCTCTCTGACATTCAGGACGCTCAGACATCACTCAATGATCTGAGACAAAAGCCTCCGTTGCTACCTATATATATATATATATATATATATATATATATATATATATATATATATATATATATATATATATATATTGAGGCAGAAATTGGATGGTCAGCAGTCAAAGTTAAGTTAAATGTTGGTATGTTTGATCCACACTATAATCTGTGAGTACGGAGAAGGTTGAAATGGTCACGAAACATCTGAAAATAAATGTTGGTAACATTTAATTAAAGTGTTCAAGTAATAATTCACTCAGACAAGACACCACAGAAATAATAATCTGGACCGAATCTCTCCAAGTCCTCACTCCTCTCACTTTTCCAAAATATCTAATTTTCTAGATTAAACACTTTTTTTATTTCATATTTTGTGTTATTTTATTATATAATAGTATTTGAATTATTATTACACTGTATTTATGGTAGGTGTTTGTTTTGTTAAATTTAGCCTGTAGGTTTCACTAATACCAAAGAATAATTGCATTGTTTGAATTAGGTCAGTGTGTGTTGAACATGATGACATGATGCTAATCCTGCCCTGCATACAGCGTGCAGTACAGACTCTTCCTCTCTCATCCCCGTCAGCTTCTCTCTCTCCTCATTTCATCTCAGATCTCTTCACTTTGATTGAAGGACTCTTCAGTGTCATCTGCATCAGTAAAGAGAGTAAACACAGGGTCACTTGATATTTACATGAAAATGTTTCCAGCCTCCGTTAGGACGGTCTTGCTGTGAAGATAAAAATATATGAATGAATTTCAACCAGCTAGCACAGATCTCTCTGATTTCTTCAAATTGTCGACTTAATCAATGAACCACCGTGTTTAGTGAACTTCCTTAAATTTGGCTACAGCACTGTCAGATAAACATCTGCTGTAGGAGTTTGTGCCAAAAGGCTTATAGTCCAGTAATATGAACTCGAAAAAATGGTCAGATAGAAGAGGAGGAACTATAGCAGCTACTGATTGTTCAGTGGTGCAGTACCGTGCCTCTAACTCACTGAGCCTCACCTCCAAATAAACTACATTTATTACAAGTACCGTTATCGCTAACGGAGGACGAGGAGTAGCTAAACATGTGGCACACCGGGCAGAGAGCAGCTATTGCTACAGCTAGGCTAGTTACTGTGTCTAACAGAAACTGATTGTGGTTACTCGAATTAAGAAACCTGTTGGTGCACAAACAGAACAAGTCCTTAGGATAGTATAGACTTATGTAGATAATCGCTCGTGTGAAAAATATACAAAAATCTGTGTAGGTGAGCAGAGCAGAGAGCACCGTGGCAGTAACACCAATAACCGGAAGTGACAGAATACGCTTACCGTAAAGCACGTCATCTGTCCATGTCGTTTGTTCTTCACAGTATGTCTAATGTAACATTTGGTGCCAATGCAGTTAGATGTGTGTCGGGGCGGTGGATAATCCTGGAGGCTCAAGCTTGTGTCCCGTCACAAATCTGCAACTGATGTTATTCATCATGACTATGATCCCTCCTGGCCTCCGCCATACTACAGTTGGCATGTGCAGATAGTATTTTTACAAATATTAGCATAAAGATTAAAAAGAAGTATAGACACTAAATGGAATGCAGAGTTTTGCAAAATCCTCCAATAAGAATGGGAACATCATCTCCTCTGTAATGACCAGAGATGCATGGATGAGATTGACCCGACTGCACAGCAACAGCAGCTCAAATCAAATCAACATATTTCTTCGATCAATGTGGCAGATGTTAACTGCTCCTTGCAGCTGCTACCACAGCAGCGGTACCTGGCTTAGCCACCATTATGAAATGATTAATTGAGGTATAACCTCCACACCACCAACATCACTGCATATTTTTGCATATTCTTCCCCCCAATTAGGATCCAAGTTTTGTGCATGAGACCTTTTAATAACTTTTAAATGAAATAATGGACTCGCAGTGTCATCAACTCTATGGAGCCAAGGTTGTAGATACAAGCCAAAGGAATGAAGCCCAAGAGCTACCACTGGTGGGGGTGGCCAACATGTCTGAAGCATCCAGCTGCAAAAGTGATAGTCAGGACTCAAACGGCTGAAAACCTTACTCGCAGACCACGACCTGCTAAGAAGGGATGATTCTAATCACGATATTTTATACGATACGATATTTTTAAATCATCACTCTCTCTGTGCTGTAGAGCCTGCCCAATCCCCCAGAAGTGCAGAGATGATGATGTGAACCTCACCCTCAAGTCTCAACTGTGTCTTTTTGTTTGTGTGTGTGCGTGTGTGTGTGTGTGTGTGGCTGTGTGCGTTTCCTACCACATCTGACAATCTACATCAGTGCTCAGGGCTGCTCAGGATTTCTCATTTTGTTCAGACTTTTTCAGACAGTGTAGAGAGAGATCTTTCCAAATGCATCATCTGGACTCTTGTTTCGATGAAAATGTAAACTGTTTTCAGTTGGCTCAGTCTCCCTCCAAGAATACACCTAAACAGAAAACCAAGAACAGAAATGATCATCTGTCTGATCACAGCCACGTTGAAACATAATTACTGTGGATTGTACCATTAAAGAGAAGCTCTTCATCTTTATGTTATTCCCTGTTCTCTGTCTGAAAGTTTTATTCATTCCATTTGTTGCTTTGTGTCTTTCTGGCTTTGATGTTTCTCTCGTTATTTTAGGGTCAAGGTGTTTTCTCAAAAAACTCCTCCAGGTTTATCATCTGCAGGGTTTGTATTTATTCTCTGAAAACTCTAAACTGAGTAAGTTTAATAATTACAACATGACACTAACTGACTCCAACAGATTTCATCTTCTGTTTGTTTCTGTAGATGTGAAACAAACTCTTTACACAGCATGGTATGAGGACCTGCAGAAACCAGTGAAAGAGTTTCGCATGACGGTTCATGTATTTGGCAGTCCATCGCCAACGTTTGCTATTTACTGCCTACGACAAGATGCCTCTGAGGCAACAGAGTCCACCCCCGAGGTAAGAGAGTTTGTCATTTTACGTGCATGATGGACTTGCATTGTTCCCCACTGAAACAGGTGCTATCAAGGTCTTGCAGACATCTCATTAGCATCCAACAGCAGCAGCATCATGCAAGCATTCCCCACAGAAGACTGGGCCAAAGATGTTAAAGACTTCGATTTTGGGGGAGAATCACCGCCCCTACAAAGAAGCCTGGGTCTCAGCCGGAACCTAGTGACAGATAGCTTCACCTTCCGTGTTTCTTCGGAGGAGAAACCTTAGACTAAAGGATGCACTCTCTCCACAGTGAACAGTCTATTTGATCCCTTAGGGTTTGTGGCACCAGTTACTGTGGGGGGAAGGAACATAATGAGAGAGCTTTCTGTTGAACAGTATGAATGGGATGCTCCACTTCCAACAGCAAAAAAAGAACAATGGAAGCTCTGGAAGAACTCCATCAGAGAGCAGATTGATATCCCAAGACCTTATGTTCCTGTTTCATTAGCTACAAAGACTCAGTACAGAGAACTTTGTGTTTTTTCAGATGCCTCTGACATTGCTGTAGCAGCTGTGGCTTACTTGAGAACTGTCTCCATGACAGGAGAGTGTCACATGGGCTTCGTCATGGGAAAATCTAAACTGACACTGCGGATTGCACATACAGTTCCTCATCTTGAACTCTGTGCTGCTGTTTTGGGAGTTGAGATGACAGACTTCATCAAAGGTGAAATGGACATTGACTTTCACTCAGTGGAATTCTCAGATAGTAAAATTGTGCTAGGTTACATTAACAACACATCACACCAATTCTACGTCTACATCACCAACAGAATCACACAAATCGGGAGGTCTTCTCATCCGGATCAGTGGCATTACATCAACGCTGAACAAAACCCTGCTGACCTGACTCAGCCATTAGCTGATACAGACCTCAAGGGCACCAACTGGTTTCCTGGGCCATCGTTTCTGTCAAGGCCACAGCAAGAGAACACTGCTCCTATCGACACCTTTGACCTGATAAATCCAGACCAGGATCAAGAAATCCGTCCTGAGGTTACCTTCAGTGCAAAGGTGTCATCAGTGCCTGAGTATCTGCTTGGGGCACAGATACTCATAGAAGCCACTGGTGAGGGGTATTTCCAGATTAATCAAAACAGTCAGAAGCAAGGTGAAAGTTCCTGACAGTGAAGGCAGAAGAGGAGAGGAAAGTGCACAAGCAACAGTTGTGATCATCAGGGCACTGCAGCAAGAGGTCTTCTTTAAGGAGATAGAACATCTTATCAAAGGGGATCAAATCCCAAGACAAAGCCCTTGTGAAGTTGTCTCCATTTCTGGACTATTGAGAGTCGGTGGTCGTACATCCTCAACGGACATGTGCTTTGATGATAAACATCCTTTGATCATTCCAAAGACTCACACAGCCACACTGTTGGTGACACATTATCATGGTGAGGTTGCACATCAGGTACGTCATTTTACAGAAGATGCAAATGTACCTGGATTTTTAATCCTCCTCATTCCTCCCATATGGGTGGAGTGTGGGAAAGGACGATCACAGCACTTGACGCTTTCCAGATGCTCTTCTCCTTAAAACAAGCACATCCTACCTGACACATGAAGTGCTCACAACTTTGATGGCAGAAGTCATGGCCTTCATGTACTCAAGACCATTGGTTCCAGCATCTTCTGACCCTGAAGCTCCTGCACTTGCTCCATCAATGTTGTTGACACAAAAGACAGAGACTCTGTCTGCAAGAACAGAGTGTGACTTTGATATAAATGACCTCTCTATAAGCACTGGAAAAAGGTTCAAGGCCTTGCTGGAGATGGAGACACGAATACTTGTCAATGCAGACCCAGACAACCCAGAAAAAAGTGGCACACTCACAAACGCAACCTGCAAGTAAGAGATGTTATTCTACCTAAAGTTTCACAGGCCAGAAGAACTGAGTGGCCTACTGGACTAATTGTTAAGACTGTACCCAGCCAAGATAATAGAGTACGCAAGGTAGAAGTTAGGGTGGTTAAACAAGGTACTTCTAAGGTCTATTTGCGACCTACCTCAGAGGTCATCTTACTTTTCCCTAAAGACAATGTGTAGTGGTATAAAGCATTACAGCAGGCAGGGAGTGTGCTGCCCCTTTGGTATGCACGTCTCTGCCTGAGGGTAGCAGTATTGCCACAGGAGTAGAGTGCCAGTGCCAACTGTGTAAAGAGTAAAGCAAACATATGCCTGTGAGTATTATATATGTATAGTTGTGTGTGTTGCAGTTACTGCTGTTTGTGTAAGGTGGTGGGTCTTATATATTTTCACCGTTATGACATTGCTAGTTTTGTTAGCCTGTCTATGGTGTTTTGCATTGTACATTAGCATTAAGCTAGTGGACTGAACAAAACCCTGCTGACCACAGGACTCGGCCATTAGCTGATACAGACCTCAAGTGCACCAACTGGTTTTCTTGTTGTTATAATGGAAGTGTTGAATTCAGTTTCAAACTGTGTTAGCTGAACATGCCTGGTACTTATTCCTCTTTTGTTGTATGTATTTCAGTTTTACAGTAAACGTCAAGTGGGATTGATAAATCCTTGAAGAAAGAAGACTGAAGGCAGGGGGCTGGCAGGGGACTTGCTAACTATAGCAGGTACTGACTGTTCGGTGGTGTGGTACCGTGCCTCTAACTCACTGTGCCTCGCCTCCAAATAAACTACATTTATTCCAAGTACCGTTATCGCTAAAGGATAATGAGTAGTAGCTAAAGATGTGGCAGGAGAGAGCAGGAGAGGAGAGAGAAGCCATTGCTATAGCTAACAGAAACTGGCAAATCTATTGGATTGTGGTTACTAAAGTAAAGAGACCTGTTCATACACAAACAGAACAAGTCTAAGGATAGTGTAGAGATATGTAGATAATCACTGATGTTAAAAATATACGAAAATCTCTTTAGCCTTTGAACAGAGCAGAGAGCACCGTGGCAGTAACACCAATAACCAGAAGTGACAGAATAAGCTTACTTTAAAGCATTCATGGTATGTTTATTGTTATTTTGTGATATTGCATCATGTCATATGACATGTCATATCACAGAATATCATCTGGTTATAAACACAAAAGTTAATAAAGGTATTAAAATCAAGGCAAAGCAGAGATTTAATGGAGGACAATGGCTTGTGGCCCCACTAACCCTCCCCTCCATTAGTCTGTGTACCAGGGTCAAGCTGTCTATTTCAGTTTGAAAGTCCTAGAGGCAGCCTGCTGACCCTGGAGGTTCTGCAGCCTCTGAGATACCAGCCCTGAAATTAACAACTTGCCCTCTTCTCCGCCTTCACCCTTCCACCTCTTTTATCTTCTATCATTCCTTCTTTCCATCTTCTCCCTTCTGTTTTTTTTATTCTCAGTCATTTCCTCCACTTTGTAATCCCTCTCTTTTTTCTTCTTCTTCATCACTTCTTGTCAGTGACCTCCTGGCCTCCCCGCTCTCATCTCGCCTCCTTCAGATGAATCATCTTCAGCTGTAAACACAGACGGTTCCCTCCTTTTTTAAACACCTTGTTGTTGTTTTTTTTAGCTTCTCGTATGCAGTGTAGAGAAGTGTAATCACCTCGATACATGAGAGAGAATGTATCAGAGAACTTTAAAGGTCGGGCTGCAATGGAAATTCTAATAACCAAAAAGAAAAAAATAATTTTAGTGCAAACACTGGTGCTCTTCAGAGGCCGTGAATCTGCTAATGTTAGAAATTTAATTTGAGCTGTCAGAGAGAACTAAACATAGTTTATATCACTCTAATTCACATACAGTGAAGCAGCCCAGAGACAATAACTGTTGTTTTCTCCCATCTGTGATTTGAGCACATCATTGTGTGACTGCAAACTATCTCTATTAAACTTTCTCTTTTAACAAACTGTCTCTGTTAACACTCAGGTCACAGGATGACTCACTGCCTGCTTGCATTGTCTTGTTATGTTCAGCCACATTTGGTCATGTTAAGCTACATTACAGCAACATTACACAACTTTTCTACCACAGACTTGTAATCAGATGAATGGTGTCTCTGTCTTTCCAGCTCTGTGCTATGTAACACTTTACGGCACTAAGCCACACACCAAAAACTACTCCAGTGACTTCTGTAAACCGGCTGTGCAGAGGCAGAGAGTGGCACAGAAGAGAAAAAGATGTTTGCCCCTACAAACTGTTGATATTCACTGACCTCACAGCATGTTGGGTATTTTTACCGCTGTCAAATGTCAAAGCGGATGAATTTTGACTCGAACAGTATGTAAAGGTTAGGTTTATAATTTAATAACAGCATGTTTCCATAAATACATATTTAATTTATCCACTGAAGAGAAATGAGAAATGTCACTCTAAATATCTGTTTTTTACCTGTGAAAGAAAAGAAGAAAGATCATTCATCCATACCATTGTTGGAATATTTTGTACTGAAAGAACTTTTGTACCTATGTAAAATAATGAAACTGTCATAAAGGAAGCATCGCATCCGACCATCCCCTGAAAAGGATACAGTAGCCCTCCAGTCACCAGGGCATCATACAATAGATGTTGACTGCATCCCAGAACAGTGCCAGCTATTTTTTTCAGTCAGCCACCCTCATGGTAAACATCCACCCAGAGGCTGAAAGCTTAGATGTTATTTCCACAAATACATCTAAAACCGGTTTTTAGCATTTATCATTATCATATCAAAAAAATATGCACAAAAGCGCAATTTTTAGTTCAACTTTGAACAAACTAACCAGGCCAAGAGTACAAAGTCCTGCTAGCATCCCCTGGATAACAGCCACAATATGAAAGGACAGACCAAAACAGATCAAGTTTGAATGAGATCAGGAAAATTCACAGACATCTGACTTGCTATAGTCCCTGAGACATTTCACTTTGAACCAAAGTGTTGGATGAAGCATCACGTGGCTGAAAACAGTAGATGTAGCAGGGGTTTGGCTTTTTATCGCAGCACAGGCAACCCAGCAAAGTTTCTAATGAAGAGCTGGTATTGACTCCACACACACACACACAGATGAGCTGTGGGAGTTGAATTGAACTTCACTTTTTTCAGCTCAGTCTTAGTCTTCTGGAACAAAACTCATCATTTCTGTGTGTGTGTCTCTCTCTCTCTCTCTCTCTCTCTCTCTCTCTCTCTCTCTCTCTCTCTCTCTCTCTCTCTCTCTCTCTCTCTCTCTCTCTCTCTCTCGCCATCCTTTCTACTCTAGCCAATCAGTGACACAGAGAGGGAGGTCAGTGTGTGTCCCTCTGCTGAATACTAGAGTCATTATTTAAACCTCTGGATCTCTGTGTGAAGTCTGAGACATCCTCACGTGTTGGAATAAAAATAACATCTCACTAGGTTTGAATTCATGGTCTACCACTCACTGTCTACCAGTTTTTACTCAGATTTATACTGTGAGTCCTGCTGTGCTCCTGAATAAATAATTCACTCATTAAATGAGTCGGCCAGTATTTAATTGGTATGAATGTGTTTCCAAGTTAAGAAGAAATGGATTCCTCTTGGTTTCTGTCTGATGCCTCGCCTCCCCGCTATTCTGCTGTGTTACACACTGATGTTAGGTTAGAAGTTTTCAGGGAGCTTTAAACTAAAACGAGCTAACAAACCAGTTCTCTGCATTCATTTTGTATCCTTGAGGATCAAAAAAGCATATTATATGCAGAAACAGACTAACAGACTTTCTGCACAAACTCATGCAGGCAGGTAATTATGGACCAGTGGCGGAGGCGCCTAATTCATCTCAGACGTGGGAGGCCACTGTGTGTGATACTGTCGCAAAATCCAGCTGGTCTCAGACTGCCACCTTAGTAATGGATGGAACTGTGAGCAAGCATAAAAATGACAATTACCAATATTAACCAGTTTGATTGTGGGTCCATCCGCTCCGACTCTCTGTTCATGTTCCAAAATGTTATGTGTGACATGACGCACGTGTAAGCTATTAGAAAATGTTACAGGTACGGGAGGCATCAGCTTTCTCTCAAAGCAAAATCGAAACACGTGCAGCCCAACAGACAGTACACTGTGTCGGCCTACTGGACCACTGTCTGATAGACAACTGAGGACAACACTGACTAAGTACAGTGTGCCTGTGCTGGCCTGCCTCCACCCTGCACAGACCCAGCAACCCAGACAGGAGACGTCATGTTCATGTTGTGACGAGTCAAACAGTTGACACAGAGTTGCTCTTCTGTTTTGCAAAAACATTAAACACATTCAGGGAGACTGTGGGTGCAGTCAAATAGTCAAAAAAATCAGCTCCTCAGTCCTTTCCTAACTACTTTTCCTTGACTTTGATGAAAAACATCACAAGGTCAAGGAAAGATGTGAAGGAGAGTTGATAAGGAGTTAGGAGAAGACGACCGGTGTTCAGAGAATTCTGTTCTTACACTTAGACTCCGACATCATGCGACAGTGAATGTTATTGACGTGACCTGTGGTAAAACTACAAAGCCCAGAAGATGGACTACAAAACACTGAGATACTTAGTAGATTTTCATGCAGGAAATATAAACGTGGACACCCCGGTCAAATATATGACTTTGTTAAATAAATGACAAAGTTATATAAATGTCACAGAAGTCAAATGAAGTGCTTGTTACGCTGGTCTCATTTTATATTATGTCATCTCATCTGTCCGTATTCACACATTCTCTCTCTCTCATGGTGCGTTCATTTCTTGTCACTGCCCCAAGGAATTGTGGGATGTAAGTGTTCATAAAGGATGGTCTGGTGTATCCTATGTTAAAGGAGATATTAAAGGAAGCATTGAAGCTCCTTTCCTTAACAGTTAGATTCGAACAGCTCTTATCATGGCGGCTATGTTAAAGGGATAGTTCGGGATTTTTTACATGAAGCTCTATAGCATCCCCGTCAGTAGTGTCGCACAGCCACACCGACTCTGCACTGCTGCAAGATGACAGACGAGGGCTGGGCTGCGCGGAGAGAGCGTGGTGGGGCCGAAAGAGCCGGAAAGCGCCTCATTCCGACGCGGCACGTCCGCAAACAAAACTAAACTGTAGCGGCCACTTGCAGCAGCGCAGAGATACAAAAAGAGAGAAAGTAGGGCCAAGTGATTACGACGTGGGACTTTTTCGCGGACATCGGTTTTGCGATACAAATAAATCACTCTTTTGAACACATGCTGTTTTGAGAAGAAAAACTTTTTATTTAAGTGTCCCAGGAAACCTGCCGGACTACTTTCGTTGCTGACCAAACCTGGACAGAACTCGGCCCACGGGACACTGTCGGGGGTAAGTCGGTGTGGATGTGCGACACTACTGACGGGGATGCCATACAGCTTCATGTCAAAAATCCTGAACTATCCCTTTAATATTTCCAGGTCATTTCACTCAGTGAGGAAGGTTCCTAAGAAAAACCGAATGTTCAACCCTCTCAGTCCAACTGGAAGAAAGCCATGACTGCTAAGACTGACGACAAGTTCTGTAGCAGAGTGTCATGAGCTCCCCCTGCCAGGCTAATAATTAGTATTTATTCATTTCTAATGAATTTGTTGTATGTTTATATCTTATTCATTCCAGTATGCTGGAGCACTGTTGCTCTCCATGCCTATTTATTTATACTGTAAACCAACATACTGTATAGTTAGCGTTCATTTGCTTTGACAGATTGTATTCCACACATATCATGTCACGTATACCTTCATGTAATCTCAGGAGGCTGCTACAGTATGACAGACTTCTATACACATCAGAGCAGTCAGCTATAATCATTTCATATTCTGCTTTTTCATTAGTGCAAACACTGCTGAGTCATTAGTGTTTGCACTAAATTACTAGACTACATGAGGTGAGATACATCAGGGCCTTTGCTCAGGTTGATGGTGGGTGGGACTTTTTTTTTTCTTTTTTTTTTTAATCAAACTCCGGGAACCGATAAGAGTTACAAAAGTCTCCAACCACAACAGGTGCAACAAGCGTGTGTACTTCTGAGAAACAGCTCCACCCAACTCATATCTGAGCCGAGGTCAGATCAGATTGACTGAGCGCGCCTGTGTGGGTGTGCACGGCCCTTTAGTAATGTTCCAAATGTTCAAACTTAAGATGTGAGTGCTTTGGGTCATTAGTGAGTCCAGCAGCTTTCAGGTGTTCTGATGCCAAAACACCAGCAAACACGATTGATCAATTTGAAGAATGACTCTTAGCAGACACACACACACACACACACACGAGTGTTTTTAGGTGTAACCAGTATTTGCTTTAGAACATTTTAGTGTTTACTTCACAGTCTGTGATTAGCAGCACTGTGGGCTCACTAACCAATCACAGTCCAGCCTGGACGATGGCCAATAATACCCTGATTTTAAGAAAGTAATGGATGAAGTTAAACCAACTCCATTACTCTCCATAATTGGACACCTCATGATGATTTATCTCTCCGTCTATTACTAAAGCAAAAGAAACAAAAACTGAAGACCTTTTTTTTTAGTACATTTCTTTTGGCTAAATACCAAAAGAAACTTTCCTTAAAGTGCCAGTTAGTTCAGCTGTCAGTGAGTTTAACTTTCAAACCAACAATGAATATCTGTTTAATCCACCAAAATCATAAATACATTTGAAATGCAGTGAAATCTGATTGCTCAAACACACAGACACATTTGGCTGGATCCCTTATTTATGCTGCTATAGGATTAGACTCCTGCAGGTTCTCATGGATGGTGGCTCAGCTGAGATCGAGGATCTACCTATCCATCCTTCCTCTCCTTTACTCTCCCCTCTTGCTTTCTAAACTCAGCAGATGGCTGTCCCCCTGAGTTCTTCTCAGCGTTTCTGTTTTTCCTTTCTTGCCACTGTCTCCAGGTGTTTGCTCATGGCGGGAATCATTGGGTCTCTGTAAATAATATTATGAAGAGTACAGTATACTCATTGCACAAGAAGAAAAAACGTGATCATCGGACGTTGTTTGAGGCAGCCAGGTTGCTTTACGCTGCTATTACAAAACGGTTGTCGCTTTTCTTTTCTTCATTGGAGGGCTGTGAAACGTTCTGCAGAAATTCACGCTCGTATCTTGAACCTGAATCCGTGCTCCATCATTGTTTACACTGTCTCCAGCATCTCCTCAGGTTCACTCTCTCTCTGACTCAGACTGATCTGTTCTCATCTCTTACCTCTTTATGCAGCTTAATTGATCCGACTGCCTTTGCTCAGCCGGTTGATTAATTGCATTCTCCGCCTGTTTCAGGTTTGAGATGAGACGGAGCGAGCGGAGAGCGAGTGAGTGCGTTTTGATGAAGAAGAGACTGGAAAACACAGCGCAGGAGAATGGATAGAGTTAGCGCAGTAAATGGAGTTCAGGAACTCCATTATGAGTGTGATTACGGCTCTGTATGATAAAATGTGCAGAGTTTTCTAACTTTGTGCAAAGTGTTGATGCCATGAGATATTCAGGAGAACGAGCAGCGTGACTCAGAATGATACTGTGATTAAAAAAAACAAGGTGATAAAAGTAACAATGATTCTGTAAACACTGTGATCACACACACACACCTATTTCCTTCTAAAGAAATAGCCTTTCTTTACAAAATGTATTTCTAATTCTAAAAATTCTAAAAATCTATACTCTACAAAATGTTCTGACCATTAAAACTAACCTCAGCAGTTTTCTAAATATTCTAAACTTTATACTGTAGAAGCACTTCAGCTCTCTGGAGGTCAGTTATATTCTGAGGGAAGATTTGTGGTATGAATGTTTCATTCATTTTTTCAACCATGCCTGGCACAGGATCCACACAGGTGGTAAAGTTCCAGAAAAAAATCACAATGGAAGATGAAAGTTTATGAATAGGAGATATAAATATATAGATATAAATGTTTCTTCTTCAGCTTTCACAATCTGTTATCCAAACTATGTTTTATTTAAAGCATTTTAACAGTAAAGCTGTACAAATATAAATGTCATAAATATAAGAGCAAGTCGTCATCAAAAGATCTGAGATAATCCTCTCATCAGCCCACATGACATGCATATTATCGCTGCAAAGTTGAATGACCCTAAACCTCCCAAATTTGGGAAAATACAATCTCAAAGTGTGTTATTTTGGCCCAAAACAGCAGATTGACTTACTTAGTGAAGGTTCTCAGCAGCCTTCACTAAGTTTTAATCCAGCATTTTAATCCAGCAAGACTAACAAGACCAACTTCCTATGGTGAGAACGATTCAGCCACATATGGTCCCGTTGGGTGCAGGCTTATGGGCGCATTTTAGATGGTTTCCTCATGCACCACCTCTGTTGTGAAGGAGAAGGTGTATACTGTATGTTGGACGTCATACAGGGCCCCCAAGCAGAATTTTATTTAGGTTTTTATATTTTTTTCAACAACATACCCACCTTCAAGTGAAGCATGAGCTTTTTTCTTTCTTTTGCATGCTCCTGATTCATACTGCCATTTGGAGGTCATCATGTTCTGTGTGTAGGGAGGGGCGGCGCTGACGCCATCTATGGCTATCCCAGTCCAAGCCCGAGCAAAGAGATCTGGACTGTTTACCAAAATTCAGAAATTAAAAGAATTCAAATGAATCATAAGTCATATTCATTGTGACCACATTCACTTCCAGTTCATCGTGTTCAGTGCCTAAGTTGAACTCGTCCACTCTTCATCACTCAGATTTTCAGTCAGTGGGTTTCCTAAATTAATCACTTCACCAACTTCACCAACCCCTCAGAATGTGATGAGTCTTTGCTCTATTTGTTCATTCAAAGTGTCTGGTGTCTGATTGATATTCAGTTGCCAAATGTGTAAAATCAGGAATGTAAGACCCCCAGTAAGACCTCTCAATGATATGCTGTGACACTACGGGATTGTTCCATACAAAAATGAAAAGTACAGTGTACAGTTTCTGAATCAGTATAAGAAACAATGTCCTGTATGTTCATGTACACTCTGATCTGATATGCATACGCTACTAAACCCACAGAATTGTATGATACATAGAATACTACATACTACTACAAATATAACAAGTGGACGCCCTCCATTCCCATTGGTCCATCCCAATGACTTAGGATTTCACTCTTGCTGCTAACCTTATCATAATGAGAGATTGCTTTATTTTCCATCAGCTGCCTTTTTTATCGCTTTTTTATCACTGCACAGATGAATGTGTGCCAGTGTTCCATCTGGACTTCACTGTCTTTATCCTTCACATCAGGGCGCACAATCTCAAGGTTAACACACTCCACCTTCAAATCAAAGTTCAAACACAAAAACCTCCTCTTTCAACACCTTTGTTGAAACTGGAGGACATTCAAAGAAAATAAGGAGTCAATGTGAAGCAGAGCAACCACAGCAATTTCATCTGAGCTTCTCAACTATAAAAGGAGATTTAGCAGCAGCTGTGGAAACATTCGCTCCAGCAGAGAGTCCATCATGAGGTCTCTGGTGTTTCTGCTCTTGGTGACTTTGGCCAGCGCTAAAGTCTACCAGCGTTGTGAATGGGCCCGAATCCTGAAGAATCATGGGATGGACGGCTACCGCGGTCACAGCCTGGCAAACTGTGAGTACCAGCATCATTCTGCAGATACTGTATGAACAATACTCATTATTAATAATACTCATATTACTCAATAATACTCATTTACATCTGTTTTTATTCCATAACAGCAACATAAGAAACACTCCAGCCTAGTCACTTAATGCCATATTGTGTTTTGCACATATGTATGCTACAATATGCTTTTCCCCCTGTTTTTTTGTTTGTTTGTTTGTTAACTTGAAATTAGATATATTTGGGTGCAGACTCTTGCTTAGATTATGCAACTCAGAGTGAACACCAAGTCAGGATTATATTTTGTTGCATTATAATGTCATTTTATATATATTTATTATATGGTGAGCAGCAATGTCACTGAATGACAGATGAATGTGTTCCAGTGTTCCACCTGGACTTCACACTGTCCTTCACATCAGTGTGTGCGGTCTCAACATTAACACACTCTGCCAAAGTTCAAACACAAAAACCACCTCTTTCAACTAGTGGTGTGCGATCGATACCAAGTAAATACGGTCCAGTATCGCTGATACCGATACTTTTCAATAAACAAGGTGGATGCGTCATTGAATTGCTAAATCTCAGTTTTCGGCTTGAAAATTCAGCCGCATGGTGCTCCTCTTCCTATCTGCCATTCTTCTGTTGTATTTTCTCTGTACGTGTGCTGATGAACCTGAGTCAGCTGTGCCAATTGATATGATATATTTTATATGATCTTATTGTAAGGTGAGCTGCAGGGATGAAATTCATTCAACTGGAATCGAAGGCATTCATAAAAAAAGAGAAAAAATAGCAAGGCTCTAACTCCACTTTCTGTCTAAATGTGAGAGAAGAAGAAGAAGACAGAGAGAGAGAGAGAGAGAAATAAGAAGAAGACAAGAAATAAGAAAAATGAATGAACAAGTAAATGAAAAGGTTAGTGTTTACTGTCGCTATGAAATAGTACTTGTACTTCTCTCGTTCAAAGCTAACAATACACAGCATTTTCCAGTTCAGCTTCATATCAGCTTGGGGCTACAAGTACAGTCACGTAGCAACAGTAAACACTAACCTTTTCATTTACTTGTTCATTCGTTTTTCTTCATATTTCTCTCTCTCTCTCTCTCTCTCTCTCTCTCTCTCTCTCTCTCTCTCTCTCTCTCTCTCTCTCTCTCTCTCTCTCTCTCTCTCTCTCTCTCTCTCATGGTACCAGTTGTTATCCATGATCACCAGTGTTTGTAGAGCTGCTCATATAGCAGTTGGCTGATGGATGTTGCTCTGTTCGGTTTCCTCTGCAGGGGTTTGTCTGTCCAAGTGGGAGTCAGACTACAACACCAGAGCCATCAACCACAACACTGATGGATCCACTGACTACGGAATCTTCCAGATCAACAGCCGCTGGTGGTGCAATAATGGCAACACCCCTACATCAAATGCATGCCACATCCAGTGCAGTCGTCAGTGATGAACCACTACATCCAAAATTTTCCATCCAAAACACTCTGATTTCATTACATTTTATGTTGTTGTACAAGTTCTTCTCACAACTCCTGTTGTGTCTGTGAATGACCCACTGTTCACTACCTGCTCAGAAAAATACAGCAGACAAAGTTACAGACAAGCTAGTGAACACAGTGGAGCATTTAATAACTGAAGAGAAATATATTTACAGAATTAAATGATTATAATTGAGCTTTTGAGAGGCTTGGTTTTTCACTTATTGTGTAATGTCATATCTTATTGATGTTTCCAAGGCTGTCCACAAATTACCAGTTAAACTCATAATTTCTTTTTTCCACAGAGCTTCTGACTGATGATGTCAGTGTTGCGATCAACTGTGCCAAACGTGTCGTTAGGGATCCCAACGGCATCGGGGCCTGGTAAGATCTGATCATGTAACTTACATACAGACTGACATATTCACTGCTCAAAGCTTCACATGTGGAGACATGAGTTAAGTCCTTCTGTCTGGTTTCAGGGTGGCCTGGCGGCGTCACTGCGAGAACCGTGACCTGAGCTCCTATGTGGCAGGATGTGGCCTTTAATCAACACATGGAAACAGGACAGTGTCATCAGCATAATACAATTCTTCCAGCTTCAGCTGAAGGGGATTAAAACATTCCTGCTGTTACACACAGTTACTAATACAGATTATTCTCAGATCAAGTGAATTCAGATCTTTACTTTCAATGTATTTAGTTTATACTTCACTTGATTTAATAGATGTAGTGAAGGAACAGAAATGTCCTGATTTCAACTTGAATCTGTTGTTATTGTGCTCATTTCAAAACCTGATTAAAATGTTGATTTGGTGTTCAAACTATGAAGAACTGTCTTACATCATGGCCCAGAGGATATAAGTTCCAGTCTTTGCAGTCCTGTTGTTGCTTAACTGTAATCATGATCCCAATTACTTCAAGGACACCTGTTCTGCTCATTTCCAGTTCTGTATTAGTAGTGTGAGACTCCACTAGAGTAGCTTTGCATCATTCACTCTTAATTCACTGGTCCTTTGTGCAGCCTCTCAGTTCATCCACTGTCTGAAACAAGCCGCCTCTCACGAGAACACCCAGGGCTTATAAGTACCGCTTCACCCTCTTGCCAGTGTGCTCAACGACATGACAGCTCAGCATACTGTACAAAAATAAAACTTGTCAAGCCATTTGTCCCATATTTTCATGCACACCCTGCTCTGATACATACACTACTAAACCAAGGGAGTTTCATGAGACATAGTGAAGTTTTACATCAAAAGAGAATGACACCTAGACATTATCTCAGATGCATGCATGTTTATATATATATATATATATATATATATATATATATATATATATATATATATATATATATATATATATATATATATATATATATATGGCATGCCGTTCAGGAAATTAATCTTTGAATATATTAAATGAAACTTATATATTGAATGAAACTCTGAATATATGGAGTGAAACTTGACTGACGTCAGACTTCACTGCAGTGCCTGCAGCCATCTCTCTGTTTAACGTGTGGATGCTGCAGTAAAAAGTTCGTCGGTCTGCTTGGAATGTCGTAGCAGCAATATTAAACAATGAGGACATGATTAACACACTGAAGAATGTGTGTACGGGCTAAAATCCTCCTGATACCCCTGCTCAATACCGTTCTTCTGACGAAGAATTCCACTCCCTTTATAATCGTGGCAGACCTCCGACAACAGGCCAGGCAGCTGTTTATCAGGCCAACCTCAGCATGCCTTCAAGCTCACAGGAGTGTCCCACAACAGCCCCTGTGTACAATATAAGAAGGACCCAAGATGCAAGATGTAAGAATAGCTAGGCTTTATTGTAAACTATAAGAGCTCTGAACAGAGTGCATATAATGATATAGATCATATTCGATATCTCAGTGCAGCTTCTCCTGTCCCGGAGAAGTGCCGCGTCAGAGCGCAGTGCCAGTACGCACAGCCATTCATTGTTTTACCTTCATTAAATCACCTGAAAAGTATACCAAGCTGACCATACAGACCTCTACACACAGCAGAGTGTTCCGTTAATAGTTCTGTTTTTTTATGAAGGAGATGCCCTGTTACTAGGGCTCACCATAGCTGCACTGAGATATCAAATATGATCTATATCATTATATGGACTCTGTTCAGAGCTCTTATAGTAGACACAAGGACAGAAGACACAGAGTGGAGTTATTTTTACTAACCAAACATTTTGCCCATGTTAATGCCGTTTTAATCCTTAATGTAACTGATGAAACAGTGTTGCCATATTGGGCGCATTCATTTTCATAAAAATAAAGTAAAACTTAACCCCAATCAAAACAATCGACCCACCATGATCCAGACTGACACTGAGAGGAAAACTCCACTCTTTCATAATGTTTGTTCAGACTGACCAACAGTCAAAACGAACAGCATTCAGCTGCTGAGTGAATATGATAAAAACATAAAGCAGCCACAGTCATTCTTTAACAAACTCTGTCTGATAAGACAGCTGGAAAACTTTTTAAAGTTACTTTGGAGACTTAGAGCACCAGAAATCTGTCCTAGCTTTCTATTTACCACTTTGTTGTAATCACTGCACAGATGAATGTGTGTCAGTGTTCCACCTGGACTTCACACTGTCCTTGTCCTTCACATCACTGTGTTAACACACTCCACCTGCAAATCAAAGTTCAAACACAAAAACCTCTGGAGGACATTCAAAGAAAATAAGGAGTCAATGTGAAGCAGAGCAACCACAGCAATTTCATCTGAGCTTCTCAACTATAAAAGGAGATTTAGCAGCAGCTGTGGAAACATTCGCTCCAGCAGAGAGTCCATCATGAGGTCTCTGGTGTTTCTGCTCTTGGTGACTTTGGCCAGCGCTAAAGTCTACCAGCGTTGTGAATGGGCCAGAATCCTGAAGAATCATGGGATGGACGGCTACCGCGGTCACAGCCTGGCAAACTGTGAGTAACAGCATCATTCTGCAGATACTGAATTCAAACTGTAATCTTCATTTATATGTTACTTCATATAATTTTATTATACGGTGAGCAGCAAGGATGATATCTTCAGGCAGACATTGACAGGGATCAGCTGGGATGAAGGGCATTGCGCTTCCCACAAAATAAAAACAAGAAAAACCTGTGAGGCTCTTACTAACTCACTCCACTTTCTGTCTAAATGTGCACACAGTCTGTATATGAACATGTTTGGTTTCTCTTGCATGGTCTACAGGAGTCGTTCATAGCTCTGATTCTGCGTCTTGTAATGTTGCAGTTAACAACAACCTCAGTGTTAACAGAGCCAGTGACAATGAGCTTCATGATACGGGTTATTATGCAACATCACCAGTGTTTGTTAACCCAAAAAGACACAGATCTCAGGCCAACAGCTGCCGATGTAGCAGTTGGATAATAGACAACTTCTACAAATAATGAACGTCAACACATTATTTGAGTATTGTTTGAGTAAAACCATATGTTGATGCTCACCTCCAACTTGCATCTCAGCTGTTCCCTTTCTGTCTGTCTCTTTTACCTCTGCTGTCTCTATTGAAGCCTGTTGTTGATCATCCAGATTGTCTGTCATGTCGGTCCTCTGCAGGGGTTTGCCTGTCCCAGTGGGAGTCAAGCTACAACACCAGAGCCACCAACCAAAACACTGATGGATCCACCGACTACGGCATCTTCCAGATCAACAGCCGCTGGTGGTGCAACGATGGCCGCACCTCTACAACAAATGGATGCAACATCCAGTGCAGCCGTTAGTAATGAACTACTCCATCCAAAATTTTTAACTATACTCTGATTTCATTAGTTTTTATGTTGTTGTGCAAGTTCTTGTCTAGCGCTTGTTGTGTCCATGATAAACTAACTGTTCACAACTCTGCTCAGCAGAAAATAGCAGACAAAGTTAACGAAAAGCTAGTGAACAAAGTGGAGCATTTAATAACTGAAGAGCCAGATTTTTAAATTATGAAATTATCATAACTGAGCTTTAGAGAGGCTTGTTTTTCATTTATATTGATGTGCATTTCCTGCTTTTTAAAATACCATTCAAATGCAAAATGCCTTTTTCTACAGAGCTTCTGAGTGAAAATGTTGGGCTGGCGATCAACTGTGCCAAACGTGTCGTTAAGGATCCCAACGGCATCGGGGCCTGGTAAGATCTGATCATGTAACTTACATACAGACCGACATATTCACTGCACAAAGCTTCACATGTGGAGACATGAGTTAAGTCCTTCTGTCTGGTTTCAGGGTGGCCTGGCAGCGTCACTGTGCGAACCGTGACCTGAGCTCCTATGTGGCAGGATGTGGCCTTTAATCAACACATGGAAACAGGACAGTGTCATCAGCATAATACAATTCTTCCAGCTTCAGCTGAAGAGGATTAAAACATTCCTGCTGTTACACACAGTTACTAATACAGATTATTCTCAGATCAATGTATTTAGTTTATACTTCACTTGATTTAATAGATGTAGTGAAGGAACAGAAATGTCCTGATTTCAACTTGAATCTGTTGTTATTGTGCTCATTTCAAAACCTGATTAAAATGTTGATTTGGTGTTCAAACTATGAAGAACTGTCTTACATCATGTCCCAGAGCTGCTTCACCTTCTTGCCATTGTGCTCAACGACATGACAGCTCAGCAACTGTACAAAAATAAAACTTGTCAAACAAGTCTCCCCTGATTGATAAAATACCCTTATCGTTGGTATCCTGATGATGAGGTTGTCCCGTATTGAAAATCAAATGCACCATTTCTTACTGAATTAATATGGGAAGCCATTTGCCCCATAGTTTCATGCACACCCTGCTCTGATGCATACACTACTAAACCAAGGGAGCTTCATGAGACATAGTGAAGTTTTCAGTCAAAAATTGGAAGAGAATGACACATAGAAGTTATCTCAGATTCATGTTCTTTTCTATTTTTTATAAAATTTTGGTGAATACCTCCAGCTCAAGTCCACCTGTGAAAAGAAAGAAGCTTTCCAAATCCAGATCTGAATGGCAGACAGACCACAAGTGGATCTGTCCTGTCAGTGGGAATAAGTCCAAACTGTACAGTATTTTCTATCACATTCAGCGGGATATGTCCAAGCAACACAATGACAGAAGACACAGAGTGGAGTTTTTTTTTTACAGACCAAACATTTTGCCCATGTTAATGCCGTTTTAATCCTTAATGTAACTGATGAAACAGTGTTGCCATATTGGGCGCATTCATTTTCATAAAAATAAAGTAAAACTTAACCCCAATCAAAACAATTGACCCACCATGATCCAGAGTGACACTGAGAGGAAAACTCCACTCTTTCATAATGTTTGTTCAGACTGACCAACAGTCAAAACAAACAGCATTCAGCTGCTGAGTGAATATGATAAAACACAAAGCAGCCACAGTCATTCTTTAACAAACTCTGTCTGATAAGACAGCTGGAAAACTTTTTAAAGTCACTTTGGAGACTTAGAGCACCAGAAATCTGTCCTAGCTTTCTATTTACCACTTTGTTGTAATCACTGCACAGATGAATGTGTGTCAGTGTTCCACCTGGACTTCACACTGTCCTTGTCCTTCACATCACTGTGTTAACACACTCCACCTGCAAATCAAAGTTCAAACACCAAAACCTCTGGAGGACATTCAAAGAAAATAAGGAGTCAATGTGAAGCAGAGCAACCACAGCAATTTCATCTGAGCTTCTCAACTATAAAAGGAGATTTAGCAGCAGCTGTGGAAACATTCGCTCCAGCAGAGAGTCCATCATGAGGTCTCTGGTGTTTCTACTCTTGGTGACTTTGGCCAGCGCTAAAGTCTACCAGCGTTGTGAATGGGCCCGAGTCATGAGGGATAATGGGCTGGACGGCTTCCACGGTTACAGCCTGGCAAACTGTGAGTACCAGCATCATTCTGCAGATACATCACTGTAATACTCATTTACATCCATTTTTATTCCATAACAGCAGTGCAACATAAGGAATATCCCACTAAATGTCAAATATATGTTTTGCACATATATGTATGCTACAAATATGTTGTAAACTAGTTCTCCTGCATGCACGATTAGCTGAGCATTTATTTTATGTCATCAAGTCTTCAGGTTACATGCATGGCGAGCAGTTCAAGAAAAGTTGGGTCATAGGCTTATTTGCCATTTGAGTTGAGTTAAATATGAAACTAGCCACTAGCAGTTTAGCTTAGCTTAGCTTATCATATACACAAACAGGAGAACAGTTGCCCTGGCTGATAGTTATGCTCTGGGAACTAGCTAAAACAGATGGACTGGATACTTGAGCTTGACAGCTGACGAGAAAATGACAAAATAATTTCAAGTTCTTTGGATACATTTTACAAATTCACATACAAAGGGAACTTTGAACCACATCTTAAAGTCTTAATTAGCATACTGGGCTGTCAGGGAAATGCCCGACTCTTAACTTGTGGGTACTGAACTGGATGTTGATCTTTCTACTGGTCCATCATGTTGGTCTGTTCGGTTTCCTCTGCAGGGGTTTGTCTGTCCAAGTGGGAGTCAAACTACAACACCAGAGAAATCAATCACAACACTGATGGATCCACTGACTTTGGCATCTTCCAGATCAACAGCCGCTGGTGGTGCAATGACGGCATCATCCATTCATCAAATGCATGCCACATCCAGTGCAGCCGTCAGTGATGAACCACTACATCCAAAATTTCACATTTACCTTCAGATTTCATTTCTTCCAATGTTGTTATACAAGTTCTTGTCACAGCTCCTGTTTTGGTTCATTCAAATCCAGAATTTCTTTCCACAGAGCTTCTGACTGATGATGTCAGTGTGGCGATCAACTGTGCCAAGCGTGTCGTTCAGGATCCCAACGGCATGAGAGCCTGGTAAGATCTGATCATGTGACTCACACGCAGACTGACATATTCACTGCACAAACCTTCACATGAATTACGTCCTTCTGTCTGGTTTCAGGGTGGCCTGGCGGCGTCACTGTGAGAACCGCGACGTGAGTGACTATGTGGCAGGATGTGGCCTTTAATCAACACATGGAAACAGGACAGTGTCATCAGCATAATAAAATTCTCCCGTTTTCAGCTGAAAACATTCCTGCTGTTTCTGTGTGATGTGACAGGAGTTTAACAGTAATTAAACCAAAAGACCTTAAGACAGAGCAAAGAGTTGAGAATGACAGTGTGAAGTTGTCTTTCAAGTTGTTTTTTTTTTTCCTGATCTATCAAAGGCAGTATCATTAAGATGCTATCTTGGTGTGGTGACAGTCCGGCAGTGAGAACACAGGAGATCAGCCTCTAAGGCTGTGTCCGAAATCACTCACTCATTCCCTACTCCCTACTCCCTACATAGGGAAATAAATGTAGTGGACTATATAGTGAGCTCAACAGAAAACAATTTCGGACACTATCGGACACTTCTCTTGGCGCCGCTAATTACGTCATCTCTGTCGCACAATTAAAACGTACCGCATTAAGGAGGAGAATTAGTGCCGTATTTATTTTCGCGATCGTCAATTTTCGCGCTCAGAGAGCTTCTGGCAATGCATGATGGGATATCTTGCTCCGGTTAGTGACCATCGGATGTTCACTACATTTCGCGGTGAATTGTGGGATACATTCAGTGCACTATATCGTGGACACTAAACATTCGGACACCACTACAAAATGGCGTGCTCACTATATAGTGCACTATATAGGGGTTAGGGGGTGGTTTCGGACACAGCCTAAGTACTGCTCCAGACAATGATCAGTCTCAGGTGTGTGCAGCCAGCTCCTCAGCAAACCACACCTATCTCTGCAAAAAGGGACAGAACAATATACTCTGAAAAGACTGGAGTGAAGAGCCTGGGTAGATATACTGCAGTCTTGATTAATGGATGAGATGCAGCTGTGCAGGTTGGAGCAGGAGGCGCTTGATTGGATGGCCACGCCCAGACAGACACGCATACTGACAAGAAAGACAAGGGCCGTGTCTCAATTCAGGGGCTGCATGGAGGACGCAGCCTTCGAAGGCGACTCCTTCTGAGGGTCCTTCGAAGGCCACATCTGGTTTTTCAAAAATAACAAAAGAACAAGTTTCAAAGGAACAGAGTTGGCCACAGGATACATTATTTTATACTGCAGTGGTTGATTAGTGAATCCAAAACAAAACATGACATGACTTTAAAGTATGAAGCAAATTTAAACCAGGACCATGTGTACCAAACAGTAAGCAGACAAATATCTACATTAATAATGTAAGACTCTGCTAACTCTATCTTCTTCTTTCTTCTATTTCTTTTTTGAAAATCCATGGCTGATTCATTTCTCTGAATGACACATCTGGAACGTATTCGTTCACAGTTCATTTCTCATCTAGATTTGTTTTCTCCCTCACAGTTTGGGTGACCAGTTAGTATTCTACTAAAAGATATGAGTTGGTGTTCATTATTCTAACTTGTGGCCAGCTGGTCCAACTAATTGATTCTGTCCTTCACAATCTCTGTTAATACTGTGTTAACACCTGCTATCCCAAGGTCCATGATCACCTGCCCAGCTAGACTAGTTCAGCATCTGCAATGATTGTCTTATTTACTGATCTCATCTACTGTGCTCTTTCTTTGTCCTTTGGAATGAGCTTTATGGTGAAGAGTCATCCAGATGTAGACCTTATACATTTCGCACATTGCATGTAAGCATTCCACTAATAAGACCAAACACACATCAGCATATTGTTGATGTGTGATTGTGTCTGGAGACACTGTTATATGTTTGTGTTAATGGAATGTCAATGGCAAGCTATCTAATATGTCTAGGAAGGCAACCTTCAGTTCCTTTAACTCTAGTCACCAAAGTGTTGAGATAGGCTGGCACCTGCTGTTCTCAACCAAAGCCAAACAACTACTACTGCCTCATCAAGGACGTCAAGGACAGAAAATTCTATGACACTTATGATCAAAAAACAACTTTGCTAACATCCAAACATCAACAAGGTCACCAGCAGCAGACACAGCAGCAGCTAATATTACTGACTAGTCCAACAGCAGTCAGCCCAGCTGGGCATCTGTCTTTCAGCCTTTTATTTCACCAAGCTCTCACCAACCACTAAAAGTCAGTCCCACATTTAAATAGTAAATGGTCTGTACTTATATAACACCTTTCTAGTCTTCCGACCACTCAAAGCACTCATCTCATTCACCCATTCACACACATTCATACACTGATGGCATTGGCTGCCATGCAAGGTGCCAAGTCCTCATCAGTTTAAGGAGCTAACCATTCATACACCGATTGCGCAGACCTCAGGAGTAAGACATGACCATGCTCATCTGGAGGCGCCGGGAGGAGCCGGGGATTGGACGACCCGCTCTACCTCCTGAAACACTGCCTCTTGTCCAGTGGCTTCTTCCTTGTTTACTCTCTTGTTTCTCTTCTTAATGTCCTCTGTAAATGTCCCCTTCAGTCGCTTCTCCTCTGTCAGTATTTCCATAGAGGTAGCTGAGCCACATTACACTGACTGTTTGCCCAGCTCCAGTTCTGGCACAACATAGGCTCCACTCGTCACCATTCGCCTGCACCCCAGGCCCGAAAACGTCCTCTTCTTCCGTTTGGTCCAAAATGCCTGTGGTGTAAACATAGCACTCCCCTGGTTCTCTGAACTCAATGCCAGGCCTTCGCCATCGCCTGCTTCCTGTCTGCTCTACTGTCTCATATAGGGACAATATTTCAAAGAATGAATATATGAAATAAAAGTATTAACATTAAAACCATAAATTGACTGTTTTTTTTTTTTTTTAAATCACAAAATCAATTTATCACTTACACTGCCCGTCCAAAAAAAAGTTGCACTCTGATATTTTGTTGGACTGCCTCTAGCTTGCATTCATTTTCTGCCAAGATCTTAAATTAATGATGGGAGAGTCACACCACTCAGTAAAGTCTTCTCCAGCGCATCTCAAAGATTCTCAGAGCGGCTGAGGTCAGGTCTGGACTCTGTGGTGAACATTCCATATGTTAAAAGGGTGTCTTATACTCGCTAAACCACTCATTTACAATGTGAGCCAGACAAATCCTGGCATTGTCATCTTGGAATATGCCTGTGCCATCAGTGAATAAAGACCTGGTCATTCACTATATTCAGGTAGTCAGCTGACCTCATTCTGTGGGGACATAACTTTGCAGAACCTAGACCTGACCAACTGCAGTGAACCCCGGTCTTAAAACCGGCCCCCACAGACTTGTATGGGTGTATCACTTCATCCACCTCTCTTCTCACCTTGATGTGCCCAAGATGATGTTTCACCACTATCCTTCCAGGTATTAATAATGTGTTGGACAGTTATTGATCAGATTTGAGTATTTTCATTAAACTCCTTAGCTTCTTTCTCCTAGCTCCTTTTTTTTTTTTTTTTTTTTTTGCTTGATGCAGGCCAAAAGACCCTTCTGAAACTGCTTAACATCCTTTTCATGATCACAGGATATGTCTTCTGACATGGTTGTTTAAGAAAGGAGATGCTACTCACAGCATCACAGCATCAGCTAGGGTTAAATAACTTGTTGCTAGCTAAAACATATTAATCACTGCAGTAATTATCCAATGGAAGGCTTTTACCAATTTGCTTAGTTAAATCCAGGTGTGACTCTTTTTTTTGGACGAGCAGTGTATTTTAGTGTCAGAGGCATCTGTTCTATAAATATTAATCACTCTCACTTTGAGAAACAATCTGTATGTGTCCATTTTTCCTTTGCAGGAAACAACAAGGGGAGGTACTGAACTTAATTTTTGCAAGTCTGAAGACTGAAATCTGTCTAATGTTTATTGTATTTATCTTCTTTTTTACTGTGTTTTTGTCCTGTGTGCCAGTTTTACAATAACAAGAATACAATAGCAAATAGAACACAGATAGAACAAGTGTTCTATCTGTCCACAAGGTCACAAGTCTTTACAAGCAAAACTGAATGGTCAAAATACACTTCTGATCAAAACCTTAAGACCAGGTGAAATATATTTGCATTTCGTGCTGGTGGACCTGGTGGAACAGATTGTAAGTAGAGCTCCATAATGCAAAAAGAAGAAACAGGAGCAAGAGACAGCAAAGTAGAATCAGCAGTTTCTTGAAAACTGCATTCAAAGTCAAACAGACTGTTTATCAGCTGATCAAAAGTTTAAGACCCCAGCCTTAAAAAGTCAAAATCTGCACAAAAATCTGGCTTTCATGTTATTTTCTATAAGGTATTCGCATCGTCATGACTCTCTGATGGCAAAGGTAAAAAGGTTTCTGGTTTTGAACGTGAAAGGATTGTTGAGCTGCAAAGCTTCTTGCATTGCGCCATCCCTGCTGAGCTTGGACACAGTAAGGCAATCATTTCAAATTTCTTAAAATATCCTGAGCGTTATGGGAGGATTTTATATATACATATATATACATACATATATACATATATGTGTGTGTGTGTGTGTGTGTGTGTTTGTGTTCTTAATTCGTTTTTCCCTTGTAAACAGTTCTCCACAGTTCCTTCTCTTCTGAAGGTAACATACAGGTTCACATGTAGATCCTGGCAGGTAAGGGACAGAGTGTAATGCAGACAATTGTCAAGCTAACTTTAGCACTGGATTTAGCTAAGACTATTTATTCACAAATGTACCAGCCCCATGACTGCTGACATTTCCCTGTGCAGTACTTTACCTGTTGACATCGCCGTATGTTTTCCAAGTTGTTTTATGGAGTTCATGGGGAGTTTTTCGTGTCTCTGCTTACATGTCATGTCATATACAGCTGATTTCTCGCTGGTTGTATGTTGAAAGGTCAGCGGCAACCAATCAAAGTTGTAAACTTGGAAGTTGGAACTTTGAGTAGCACTTCTCCCTAGTTGGGCATCATCATTGTGCCCACAGGAATTGGACAGAAGCTTATTCTAAAACTTCTTTTTGAAGAAATCAGAACTTTCTAAAAATATCCTCAAGATCTCTCAAAGTTGAAGTGTAATTGAAAAAGGAATAGCCAATAGACGAATAGATGGTGGTGGTGGAACTTTCAGCCCTACAGTAATTCCATCACCCCAGAATGTAGCATGAATCCACATAGAAGGGAAGTGAAGGGATTTTGACTTTGAATTGTTCTTGAATCCAAAAATATTAAAATATGTAGCACTCTGCTAATTCTAAGATCTAATATGTGTGCTCAAATTAATACAGGTGTTCCTTGATTTTGAAAATAGCTTCAGGCCACGTTGTTTTTATTTAGCCTTTTAGTTTTTCACTTCATCCTGGCATCTGGCCTGGATGCATGTAGAGCATGTAGAGCATGTAGATAGGCTCCTAATCCGGGGAAGGTCCTTGATTGTTCTTGAAGTTCTTGGCTTTTCCTGCAGGGTCCTCCTCTAACTCCTAAATTCCAACATGAACACAAACATCTGTGATGTGCTCTGGCTGCGCTGTAACAACCAGAGCTGATTACAGCCATTTTGGATAATGCTTGTGATCCCACCAGAAGCACCACAAGGCGTTTCAGAAGCGTACCAGAAGTGACAGCTGGTCTATTTTTGACGTAAGCCGCGTCAAGCAGCACAGAGCGAATCAAGCTGGCCAAGAGCCAGACAACATCAGAGAGTCTGGTCAATTAAAAAAAATAAAACTCCCTGTTCAGACTCCATATTGTAAATAGAGACCAACTGAAAACAATTTAACAATGTAGCCTACTTACTCATGTTAGAAGAACACAAATCAAGTAATAAGACCAGATCTCAACAACGTCTGGCAGGCACTCCTGAAACGGTCCTGGTGGGGTATGAATCTCTGTGGACAACAGACCAAAACAATATTGCTGTGTCAGAGAGGCGTTAAACCAAATGGAACTGTGTGACTACCAATTTGTTGATATAAGCTTGTCTGATTGTAGTACTTTGTGTCTGAAAGGGAGTGAATTTGCAGTCAGGTTCCAAAAATCTGATGGAAAGCCTGAAACCAGCAGAGTGGAGGCTGTTCTAATCGCTGATTAATGCCCATAATTTTGGAATGGCGTGTTCATACATCTGTAATGTTTGAGTGTAAATCTATAAGCCTTATCATGATCGACCAAAGCAGCATTACCAGCAGCACTGTCACGTCATCACCTCAACTAATGTTTTCTGATGCAGAGCACGAACAGAGCTGCTGTTACAGGATGGAAACAGGAATCCCTGGACAAGAAAGAGAGAGACAGTTGGGAGCATCTGGCACTGATGCAGGAATTTAAATGTGTAGTTGCAGTGATCAGAAACTGGCATCATAGAGCCATTAGCAGATGCAAATGAGGGCAGAGCTGGCAGGCTGGTTTGTTTTCTGTCTTTAACACATTCACACACACACTCACTCTCAGTGCACACACACACATACATACAGTCACACATACAGAGTCCAACATCTGGACTGAGAACTGTTTGTTCCAAGTATCTGACAGAGCAATCAACATCTTTGATGTAGTTATTCTTAGAGTCTAGAAATGTGAAGTTTGATCTGAAGGCGGCACTGAAGGAGAGATCATGTGACCATTCAAATCTAAAGGGTTCATCCTCTGGGGAGGAATTTATGTGACAAATGCGGTTTGTTAGTTTATTCATGTGAACACACTGTAACAGCAGGAGAGTTAGCTAGGGGGCTATTTTTCATCTGAGCAGAATAAAAAGATTAAAATGACAGAGTTCCTGAGATCATTTCTAAGTATGCAGAACAATAATTCAAAGAAAATATTCATGTTAACAGAAACATCATTTAGGAAATCCAGATACTACACTGCTACATACGTTTACTGTATAACATGTAATAAAGGGCTCATAGTGCAAAAATTATGTGGACAGCCAAATGTGATTATTGTACATATTTGGCACATATTGTAAAACACAGGCATTAAAGTGCTGCTAGCACCAAGTCCTTCCTCAGAAGACGAGTCAGAGAAAACAACACTGTAGCAGGACTGACACTTTTTAAGAGAGGTGCCAGAAAAACATCTGACAAAGACAACCTATAAATTAAGACCATACAAAAAAAGCAACATAGAAAAATATGGAAACACGGAACAAATAAACCACACTCATTCCCGTTTTATGAAGTGCATTTTCTAAAAGCAAACAAAGAAATATGAGTACAAATATGTGTACATATTTGGAATGCTCGGAAAACAACAGTTTAGTCGGTCGGGTTTACAAAAAAAATAAATAAAGTTCTGCTCTGTTTTGCTGCAGGTATCCCCATAAAACTAAACCGAACCAGAGAATCATCTTGAAACAACAGTTCTGTTTTCACAGTGCTCATTAACGGATGATTTACAATATACACACCGCAGTTGTTTAAGGTCTGCAACAGCAGTCTTAGCTCTGCCAAGACTGGTAACTCCTCTCAGTCCACTGACTACTGTGGTGGAAATACTCCCAAAGTTGTATTCTGAACTTGTAGGTATGTATCCTCCATTATGAATGAATTGAGTTGATGATGACTTTTCCTTTTGATACAGGGCCTGGAATTCTGAGTCTCTCTGTTGCACCTTCCATACAGCCTCAATGGAGACTAGAAGTTCTTTGGATGGTCCCAAAAAGTTCTTAGTGTTTCTTGACATGCAGGTGACTGAAGAACCTTGTTGTCTTTTTCTTTAAAGCTTCAGCAATCTATGAGAAAGTGGGAACAAACCAATGATATCACCCTGCCATGCCTGGGAACCTCCATAAGGCTTTCAGGTTGGTGGGAACTGGGAAGTCAACTTCAGAAAGAAAACTAGCAGAAAGAAGTTCTGAACAGCTTACATTTCTTCATGTTGACAGTGGGGCCATTATGTTGTTAGGATGACTTGGATGTCCAAGATAATTGTGATGTTGTTCAGGTACACCCTTTAATTCTCCTAGTGCTCTTATCATGAGACTTTGGAAAGTCGACTATGGAACAAATCAGAACAGACCCAGACGCGCCACTGAAGGATGCCACACCTCTGGGTGTTGAGTGGAACAATAGCACTTAACTTAAAATGCAAGCAGGACCAGAGAACTAAATTCAACTGAATTAAAGTTCACAAAGAGGGAATGTTCAGGTGAATTAGAGATCCAGTGAGGTACAAGCACATATTAGGAAAGTGTCCAAGACCATCAAGACAAACCTTGATGGACGATCTTGTTCACCCATAAAATTCTGCCCAGCTATAAAGTGTATCAGCACAATGATTCTGTCACATCTGTTTTATTGTTTAACTGTCTGGGGCCAGGCAGCACAATCAGCAGTCAATCCTATAATGTCATTATACAAACAAGCTTTGAAAATATTGGCTCAGAAGCCAACAGAATGGCACTATTTCAACATTCAGAATAAGTATAATGTATTACATTTTGAGAATTTTGTAAATCTCTCATTTGTAAAATTGATTTTTAAGTATGAATGGCTCTGCTCCAGAGTCAGTCAAAGGTTTCAGGATAAAATATCAAAGGAGCCACGAGGGGAGCTGACTGCAATCCAACAAACCACAAAACAACATTCAGTCAGCTTTCTATTTCAGTGAAAGGCCCACAGGTCTGATGTACCCTGCCACCAAAACATGAACTGATTTTACAGCTTTCAATACCAAGGCAAAACTATGAAGACTTAAACAAAGACACATGTGTGGACACTGAAATGACGGGCTTATATAGTGTGTTTGCTTTCTTTCCTTTAGTGTTTTTGTCATTGTCTTCTCATTTAATGTAGTACGTAGTTGTTTGTCTATGTCTGTTAGTCTTTATTCATCTATTAGAATATTGTATTCTGTGATTTATCAAGGACACAGACTGCAAATTGGCTACAGCTAAAGTCCCCTTTATTCTGCATTTGAAAATAAATTATAAAATTAAATTATGTAAACTTCTGCATACAGTACATACCAATATTAACAAATTGTACTGACAAGTTAAGAGCTCCTTCACACTTATTTTTGAGCATGAAACATGAAACACATCAGTGCTGGTGTTAATATTGACATTCTTACCAATTTTATAAAAATCATACCTTGAGTTTAATTTAGCTACAACACAGGTACCTCACGGAACCTTTTACAAACCTGTAATTTCAACAGCTGAGATAATGTAGTGCCAAGCACTGACAGCCTTGATGGATTCTCGTGTTGGTGGTGATGGTTAGAGACCCCTACCATCTGTTATTTGTCACTAAGGAAGGTGTGTGTCCAGTGCATGAGAAGTAAGATGATGCTGAGGTGCAGCAGCTCTTTTAACATCAATAAGGAGGATGAAAAAGGAGCTCTGTAGCTCTCTTTTTATTCTAGGACCTCAGTTCAAGCTCCAATGGAGTAACTGAGTGGTAGATGTTTTAGAAATTCATCTTCCAGATAATTTGAAAGATTTAGTTAAATTAAATTATAAACTACAGAACTCAAAACTGCCTCAGTGAAAGAAAATCAGATTCTATCTACAGCTGTGACTGTGACAAAACAGAGACATTTTGAATTAGCCCAAACACTGCTAGGAATATTTTCTAAATTTAAAAAAAAAAAAAAAGTTTATCCATAAAACCAGAAACTTGTTTTTAAACTAATGAGACAAAATGTGTACTAGTACATTTCGGAGGTGTGGACAAGTGTGATTTTGAACTTAGCTAGCTGTTTCCCCCCTTCAGTATTTATGCTAAGCTATGTTAGCCAGGTCCTGACTCCAGCTCCATAAAACACAACCACGAGACTTACAGTCTATATATATTTTATATATATTTATATATATATATATATATATATATATATATATATATATATATATATATATATATATATATATATATATATTTTTTTTTTTTTTTTAACTTCATTCTCATAAAGAGATCCAATTAACCCCCCGACCCCTCCCCCAAAAAAACACCTATCATCAGTCATAACAGCATATATTAAAAAAAAAACAACAGACTGTGAATATAATTATTTATTTACTCCAGTCCAAGAAATGTACACATATGTTCTCTCAAGGTATAAAATTTGTCTTAAATAAGCAATTGTTCTATTTCATATTCATGTAAATTCTCATTATTTAATTAAAACCCCTGAAGACTTAAAACGACGACAATCTGATACCACAAGCAACCAAAAATGTCAAAGAGCTCATTAAGAGTTAGTAGAGTTAGCAAAAGCCGTCCAGCAGTTTGCAACCTGACTTTGGGTTCGATGAGGGCATAGCTCTTCAGTATTATTATTTTTATCACCCTTATATTAAAAAGAATTAAGAGTGTGAAAAGTGAGACAAGCGCTTGTTGTAAAGTTTGAACAGATGATAATCACAGAGAGGATTAAAGGCTTCTGTTGTTGCTCCAAGCTGGTAGATACTCAACTTATTGCTGTTGTTGCTCCCAGTATTCCTATGTTGCAGTTTCTGTTGCTGCTACAGTTGTGTGTTTACATATTGTAGTTGTTGCTGGTGTTTTTGTCATTGCTGGTGTCATTATTGCTGTGGTTGCTGTTCCCGTTGTTGCTGCTGTTGTTCCAGAAAATCACCAGATTTCCAGATGCTGATAGATCACCTCATCTGAACGGTTTCTATAACAGGAAGGTTGAAGCTGAGTCTTCAGTCTCTGGGTGGTCTGTGTTTGGTTTGTGGTCTGGATGAAGATGAAGATGATGATGATAAACCTGAGGCTGGTGAACAGAGGGACTCTGGAGAGAGATGCAGAGAGAGATAAAGAGTCATTGTCACTGATAACAGTTTAGTTTACAGATTTATAGTTTGCTGCCACAGTGAACACAGGACACAGGAGTTTTAACAGCCTAATCTTTACTCTGTTTCTGCCTGGGCTGACTGCCTGAACAGCTTTCTGTTGTAGTAAGTCAACTCAAGGAGCTCCTACTAGCTTGTCCTGAAGCTTTCAGTCGTATCACACAGCTGTCACTGACTGTTGACATCAGCTAATAAAGACCACGAATGGCTGGAAGACTCAGATAAAACTAAGATAAAGTAAGTGGACCTAGATTTTGGGTCATCTTGGAAACTACAGTTTCCAGTGTCCAAAATGAACTTTCATGTTTGTATTTTGATGATGATGATGTCAACTGATATGGGACTGGGAGTCTGAAAATGACATCTGGGAAAGGGTTAGGGTTAGGTGGTAGCAAAAAGTCTATTTCTGAGTGAGTTACATATAACATGTTGTTGTACAATAAAAAGAAAAGGGAAAACTCTAGCACTGCGGAATGAACGCAAATTATTTAAAAACCTTCCACAAAGCGAGGATATTTTTGCAAAGTGAGGAAAATTTTCAGGATATGTTTTAGAAGGTGGGGACACTTCTTGCTGGCATGGGGAAGAATAAGGTCTGGGGAATAGATTATGTCAAAAAATATATTCACATGTATAGAAGTACCAATATGTGTATGTTAATAAGCATTCAGGTCAACTTTGATGTCTTCTACTAACAGATAATGTGTGAATTTAATTGTGAGGCTCCCTGCAGAGACTCTGCCCCTATCTCATTCCTCTATTAAGCCCACATTGACTAAGCTTGTCTTAATAAAACCTACTTAATAAAACACTCTACAGAACAAACTGTCTTCTTTCACCTCTTGAGGAACAATAAACATCAGCCTCTGGACAAAAAAAAAGTCCAATTAATGTGAAGAGCCTCCACACTAATCATTAGCTTCTCCATTAACCCCCTGACACCTCCTCCCTCCTACTGCCTTAATAAGGGGGGTGTGACTACAATTAGGATCGCCTGTCTGCAGAGGCCTTTCGCCTGCACAGAAAACATTTTAATTATACATAAAACAGCTGAGTGAAGGGTTCACGCAGCAGGAGAGCAAGACTGATATCAAACATTACCATGTATTCTCCCTGCTGCGCCTCCCTGTCCTCCCTCTCAGCTGCACGGCGCATTCTCACTCCCATATTTAGAACAAAATGTCACCACGCAGAAATTCTACGAAAAATAAACAAGGCTTCCACCAGACTGCTGGGAAAGTCAGCAGTCCAATTAGATGTTCTGAACCTGTCTTTCCATTTTCCACTGTGACATTTTTAATCCATTATTGTGCCATTTGAATTTCAATCATTTAATGTAACATTTTCAACAGCACCTCCCAACGTGTTAACATTTTGAATCCCTACTTTTTTTCCATTTTAAATCATTGTCATTTCAATACTTCATTATTCTGTTTTGAATACTTTGAATCATTCATTGTGCCATTTGTTGTCCCCTATAAATGTATGAATCCCAAATTCTTCTCATTAAATTTTAAGTACTTATTTTGTAGCCGACTTTCCCTTCTTTCCATTTTGAATCCCCCTTTTTTTATAATGAATTTTAATTTTAAGTTATAGTGGATTCTTCATTGTGCCATTTTGCAACCCCCATCATGCCATTTGAGTCCCTTACTTCAAATGAAATCCCTCTATGTTACCATTTTGAATCCTTCATTGTGCTGCTTTGAATCCCATCTGTGTTGAACCCACCCAGTCTTTCCATTTTCAATCCCTCAGTGTGCCATTGTGAGTCCCCCCATCTTGCACTAGATGAATGTAGGTGTTGATAAATCCACCAAACAGACTTTATGATATGATAGTTTCACTGCGTTAAGTGTTTCATTGTTTTACAGTTTCAGTGTATTAATGTGTCTGTATCTGTTTCTTCCTTTGGTGTTTTAGTATTTTCATGTTTCGGTCTGATAATCTTCAGCTCAGTCTTAATTACTCCCTAATAATTAGAAAATCCTGATAATCTGCTGCTTAATCGGGGCAATTCAGCTGACTGACAGCGCGCACACACATACACACACACTCAGTGGTTATCAGCCTTGTGAATGACTTTGAAGCAGATAATTCTCTGTGTCTCAACATCCACTAATTACCAGCAGCTGAAAAATGCTGCAGGAGTCTGAATCAGCTCCTCTGGAAATTACAAGATACACAGTTAATAATCGCGCACACACACATACACACACACACACACACACACTGTGTTTGTGTGTCTGTATCAAATAGTCGTCTTTTCTCAGTCAGCAGTGTGAATCTTTAGTCTCAATCAGATAAAAGCAGAGCAGAGCAGTCTGCACATTTAAAGGAGCAGTCTGCACATTTAGTGAAATCCTCATCTTTCTCAGTCAAGTGAGAAGATGTATCAGCGTCGTCTTCGTGTATGGCCTAAACAGAAGCGTGATGGAGAAAGGTGGACATTTTATGACTTTCTTTTGCTGTTGGATAGATGCAACAGAGAACACCGTAAGGCAACCCCACTACTGACAAGTATGTGACACTGCTATTAAGGTAAAATATTGACATTAGTGATACAACATAATGTTCACTACCTTAGTCTGGCATGTTAGCTAGAGTGTGCTAATTTGCGCCAGACAGTTAAGTTAAGTACACAGTGCACAGTAAAGAAATGTTGGTATCATATCTATCATGTATAGCTGTAAGGTGTATATAGGGTAAATAACTCATATTTTAGTTTCTATCTAGTATATCTTTGATTTTACAATATTATTTATCTATGAGTATTTTCTCTCATCTAGCTTGTGTATCATGAGCTGGAACAAATGAATTTCCCCAGTGTTGGATTAATAAGTCTAAGACTATTTTATCTTAGATGACATAAAAAATTAGAAACTGTTCTTCTTATTAGTCAGCATATATGTCGACAGTTGTAGGAAACGTCAATGTGGAATGTCTGCTATGTTTGAGGTCATTTAGAAACAATGTGTCCATTCCTCTACCACAGTTTATCGTTAAACTGTTCAACTTTTACTTTAGTAACACTTCTGTGAATGATGAAAACTGATGGAAACATATTTTAACAACAAAATGATGGTGCTGGACATGTTTCCCTGTCTTATTTTATTTCTGCTGGGTGTGTTACTGCCACCATTCGTGCCATGTTTCCAAGAAAGAGCAGAACACAGAATCACAGAAGGGAAAAGAGAATGAAAACCAACATAAAACCAACATAAATAAATTAGCACCATCTAACAACAAGAGTCACAGCAGCAGGAAACAAACTGGACAGTCTGAGATTTCTTGCAAAGATTTAAAATGGTTGTTTCAACAGCTAGAAAGCAGCCCAGAGGACACACACACACACACACACACACACACTGGCTGGCCGCTGTCCTCTCTCTCTCTCTCTGGTCCAGCTATAAAAACCCATTAGTAATCACTCCTCGACTCTCAGCGGCTCTTTTCGCCCAAACGACTTCCATCCAGCCAATCTGCATAAATCTGCATTAATGGCCGATTTTCTCTCCGCAGAAAACAAATGTGCTTTAAAAAAACGTCTCCTTATCTGTCTGCTTTTAGAGGAAGCATTAGACACACTCGCACCAAATCTGTCTGACAACACAGAAATGCAGCTTCTATCGACAACAGATATATCACGGCAGTGACACTTACAAAGGAAACTTGACAAACAAAAGCTGGTGATCGTCCTGAGGGTGGCAAGAGAAGAAAAAGGTCATGGGGCCATTGAAGGACCGTACAGGTAGCTTTGCACAATCAGTGCTTTCATCCGTTACTGACAACCATTTCCCGGTTCATGTTCCCTCTTCCTACCTTCCAGGGTCCACTCGGTTTCTGTTCATTTTAGTACGCTCTCCAAATCAACTCACAGAGACATGAAACTTGCTCATCATAGCTAATCCAGCTAATGCATACTGAGGAGGGAATGATGTTGAGGAGGGCAGAGCGAGGGCAAGAAGACAGGACACTGCTGCTGTGAAGTTAGAATCTGGAAGTTTCTGAGTTTCTTTCCTCCTGTTCTTAGATGTTTTGTTCTGCTCTTCAAACTTTGGCCTCCTGCCTGCTTTAAGCTTGACAGCAGGAATGCTAAAGATGTCCATGACAGTTTTGTATCTGGTGGGCATGGAGTGGTTGGAGTTGGACACCTTGATGAAAGTCTTGATCTTAGATCTTTTGGCCGTCTTCTTCTTGCCCATGGTTGTGGTCACCTCACAGGGATAAAGGTTGATGCCTGTGACCAGAGTTGTAAGGGCTGTATGGTCAGTTGTGTCACCATCAATGTTCTTGAGCTTTGCACCTGGTGTAACGTCCCGCTAGTACCATCACTACCTTCCCAGGTTTCATGCACTTGCACATTTTGGCATCCACCACTAACAGGAAATCGCCTGTCTTGCCAATCAATCCTTCACAGACGGAATGCATATCTCCACCACGGAAATTAACAGATTTTTATCTGCGCAAAATCATAATTACCATGAATTATGAATATGAAACAGTGTTTTGGTGTGCTAATGTTAGAATGACCGCATATGGGGGAGGTTTGGGGGCATGGATGGGTCAAACAAACAGGACTTTCACCTGAAAGATCATGTCTCATTGTGAAACCAAAAGTCAACACTCATTTCTTTCTTCATCATCACATCCTTATTTTAACGCAAACCACATGGTTTTGTGCGTAAACGTAACCAAACTGCAATAACTCAGTGAATGTAAAATCTTTCACAGCAAGCATTATTGTGAGTGTCTAACAACTGGACATTGCAAAACAATTAGTTGTACTAGCTTGACCACAGAGTGCTGCACGTGCTGTAGAGGAGTACTTACAACATAATATTATGAAGCAGAGGGAAAGTGATGAAGCTGCCATTTAAGTCAAAACGAGTTCTTGTGTAAGAAAGAAAAGATAACAAATCTACATAGACAAGACTACCTCAGCATGAAAAAAATAAATAAATAGATAAATAAATAAATAAAATTAATCATCCAATAGTGTTTAAAGACACAACTTTGCTGCGAACAAAATCACATTAGCGTGGATTAGTTATTCAAGATACATTTGAAGATTGATGGCATAGATCAGATTTCCATGAAGTGTATTATTTATTTTCACATTCATGCATGCCAAACATGGACTTAATGAATAAAACAGAAAGACTTAAAGTCTGTGGAAAGGTGATTCTGAGTTGCTGCCTGACTGCTCCCATGGGTGGGCGTGGCTTCAGCACATTCAGAGGACACACCCCCGCAGTCCTGGAGCTGAGACTCCATTTTTACCTGATTTTGACACCATAAACTTGTCGATATTTTTAATCATTCAAAATTGGCTGGATGGTTAATAACACTTTCTTCTTTGGTCTGACAAAATCAGAACACAGATTTATTTTGACTTTACACAGACTTTACATGATCCTGACTGCAGTCATAAGATTCTCTCTTTCTCTGAGTCGCTTTTGTGGGAAAAACAAACAAACAAAAACTCTCTAAACTCTCAAACTCTGCAGCAAAATCTGAAGGTACTGCCCTGTTGCCACGGTGATCTTGACCTGGATAAGTGGCTGGGAAATGGCGGGATGATGGATGGATATGTGAACTTGTGAAAGTAAATGTTTTTTAATTTGGTTTCGTTTACAGGCTCTGCAAAGTGAAATATAACCAATAACCAAACAAAGTGTAATACAACACACACGCACAAACACATCACGTTAGCTATTAACACACACTCCAACAACAAAGCCACAGCCCATCAATCACTCACACACACACACACACACACACACACACACACACACAAACACACACACAAGCACGCACACACAGTCTGCTGCATGGCTGAGTTTCAATCAGACACCAAGAATCCCATCAGCATTCACAACAAGTCTCACTACACACACCTACACACACACGCAGACAGGGTTTCTGACAGAGTAGATTGGTTCTGCTCCTGCATCGTTCAAGACATTTAAAGCTGTGATCTGTAACTTTGCTCACGTTTAGACTGCAGCACAGATATTGAGTCATTCAGATGGTGTCAGTCGTACTTCAGCAGTTTGGTAGTGTCAGTCTCCAGCAGCTCTGTACTTCAGTGGCTTATCTTGCCATTGGTCAGGTGACCTGAAGGCAACAACACCATTTCCTGAAGCCAGCTCCTGTCAGAAGTTACAAGCTGTAAAGTAACCATGTGCTGTGTGTGTCGGCAGTCATGTTAGTTTCAATGATTTTTTTATGCAGACTTTTAAAAACAGCTTTTCTCTTCTTGTCCCTCATTACTCTGACAGATTCTCCTTCTGACTGATGAGCACCTCATCTCGCCTGTCTGAAAGCAGGTTGTGTTACCATGACAACCAGTTAATGTTAACTATCATGTCTCCAATCCTATCTGCAGCTCATCTGCACATTTGAGGAGTCTTTAATATATTTAATCCTTTTTTCCTCCACTTGTTAAACAGTAATATGAAAATGAAATATTTTAGATGTGATGAAAAGTTTTTAAACTCAACAGAGAGTAAAGTACAAATCTTGTGGAGCTACCCATCAGAAAGTGAGATTAATACAATTAAAAACACCACCATGAGACCAGAGGGGTTTGACTCTGCTGCTTAAGAAGAAGAAGAAGAAAATATACTTTATTATTAATCCCTCATCGGGGAAATTCTTTTTTCACTCAGTTTTTTTTTACATACATTTTTACCCTGAAACACAACCACACACACATACACAGGGCTCATAGATATGCAATATGGAGAGATGGATTGGATGGTGGATTGATGGGCAGCCCCCCTGAGGAGCGCCCTGTGAGCAGTTGGGGGGGTTCGGTACCTTGCTCAAGGCAAGCGCCCAGGAGGTGAACTGGCACTTCTCCAACTACCAGTCCACCTTCCATATTTTTTTGGTCCATGCAGGACTTAAACCGGCCACCCTCGGGTTCCCAAGCCAAGTCTCTATGGACTGAGCTAGTGCCGCCCCGGCAGACACAGTTATTAATAAAACATGCCTCACCTGTCCGTTTTCAGGCCGTCTTCCCCTCTAGCAGCTCTCGAGTGTTTTCGACGGCCCGCGCCAAACCATCGGCCATCAGCGCCTCCTCCAGACTCCTCCTGGCCTGGTACACTTTCAGTTCCTGTTCCCTGCACACACACGAGGATGTCTTACTATGAGTCCTATTCCACAGTCCGCTGGTTAACTATTAAAGCAGGAAATTTAAGTCTGCAACATCAAATTCCTTCCTGAATGTAACAAGACTGAGCAGAAATCATACCCAATCACACCAATCACACATTATCAAAGCAGCCAATAGCACCTGTGCTGAGAATGACACAGAATGAGGGTGGCTGTGTGTCACTGTGTGCCAGTTGTGTTCAACAGTACAAGACTACAACGCTTCAATCTCAGACCCCATCTGCAATTGTTTAGACTCTGGGGCCAATGGTCAATGTTTCTTGATTTCCGGTGTAGCCAGTGGAAACCCGGGCCAAGAAGAAGACTGACGAGAAAAACATATTTCTGCTAATCTCCGTCAGTATATATAACTTACATAAAAAAAAGCTAAAAAAAAAAAAAAAAAGCAAAATTGTTGCCAAACAACAGCTCATGGGTGCCCAGCTTGCATTTCAGAGAATGTATTCGGCCTCTTGCTCTCCACATGGACCACTGCTCCCAAAGCCTGCTCAAACACAATTAGTCAATACTACTCAGGACTACAAAGGGAAACCAGGATGATTCCAGTGCCAAAATCTCAGTCCCTCATGTTGGTCTATAACCATGGACTGTATAATAACTTCATGAATCATGAGCCAGCTTTCCGCAGCCATTTGTTCTACTCTCTCTTTAATGGTGACTCAAAGTAGTGAAATAGTGAAACTCAAGTTCTGCCTTGAGTGTAAAAGTATTTTGGTTTACTATGAAACTGTGGTGATATAAATTAGACTACAGCAGGATGTCACACTCTTGGTAATTAATAGGAAACATTAATGGTCATTGAATCTCAAAGAGGTCATCCTCTGGGGAGCAGGAAGCAGAAGGACAGTTTGTGTCAGTCCACACCATAGTTTTTAAGACACGTGTCCTCCAGTGGAGGCAGATCTTAATGTTGATGAATGTGAATGAAATGAAACAACACTGTGCTTTAACATGACCGTGCCCCTGTGCACAATGCCAGCTCCATAAAGACATTCTCAGTTTGATGTAGAAGAACTCGACTGGTCTGCACAGATCCCTGACCCCACCCCCGATGTTTGCGATGAACTGGAACACCGACTGTGAGCCAGACCTCATCATTCATCATCAGAGTTGGACCTCACTGATGCTCTTGTAGCTGAATGGTAGATAATCCCCGCAACCAGGTTCCAACATCTGGTGGAACCAGGAGAGTGGCCAGAGGGGGTAATTACATTAACCTCTTCCACTCCATTCGTCTTTATAATAAACATATTTTTGCCTTTTTTGCTGGAATCAGGGGGTATTTAGGGGGGAGACAGTATTCTATTCAAATACTGAATAAAATACTGTTTATAAGCACATTATAATTGAAGTATATGATGCCCAGTCCCATGCTCCAATGTTAAAATGATCACAAATACCCCTGAATAACACATTGACGTACCAAGACCTCGAGGAACACCATACAATACTAAATGCTGTAATTTAGAGGTTTGTAGTTCGATGAGGCTGTGTAGGTCATTTTATACAGTGAGCACAAAAATGCTCTGACTACGCTGAAATTGCTACCACCGGGAATAACATCATCATATATGAATCAACTTGAGTGAATCCACAAGAGTCTTAGCTTCCCAATCAGACCAAATGTATGCAGTTCTAAAACTGTTTGAGAAATATTCAAATGCATTACGCCAGAATAGTGCACATTGTTTGCCCTAGGCTGTATGGGATTAGCATAAAGTGAACATGTCTGTAAAGGAGAGCCTCGTGGGTAGAATCCCACAAATCCATTTTCGTTCAGATATGTTGAGGTGAGAGATCCCATGCCAGTTTTTACATCAACTAAATTCTACCTAAGTCTAGAGGGTTTTTTTTTTAGCCCCCTTCCTACCAAGCAGCATGGATGGTACCAACGGATGTATTAGGTCTTCTAGTTTTAAATGATACTAGCATCTTCACTCTAGCTTTGAGACTGCAACAGCCTCCGAAAGAAAGTAATGTCGGCCATGGACGTCTGGAGTGGAAGGGTTGAATAAGTTGGCACAGTGTACTTATTTCTTCTTCTTATAAATGAAATTTTTCCTTCATAAGAGAACACCTGTTATTTCTACTTTAAAAGTTACACTTTGGGATATCACATTCAGCTATCACATAATCCCAAAATAGTTGAGTTGACATTGATTGTCAGTCAAACCGGACATCACCATCCAGACCCTCCACCTCCAATTGACCAAAAATAAAAAGGACATAAAGAAGCAAGTTGATCTCAGTGATTTAAAACATGATGTATACATGTTGAGTCAGAGTCATGATGCTGACTCCGACTCTCAGAGTCAGCATTAGATCTTTAAAAGGAGACGTGTGACACAGAGAATATGTCTGCCGCCTTTTGTCAAAACTAACAAAAGACAAAGAAGCACAGGGAGGAGACAGAATCTGGAAAAAATTACAGCCTGAGAGGACTGCAGCTAGACATGGGCATGCTGTCCAGTGAGATTTGCTTCATTTAAATGGGCCAAATTTGAAGGAATAATCACTATAAATGAACACAAAAGAAGAAAACGTGAAGCCTATAAAACAAAGAAACAAGATTTTGTAGAAAGGCAAAGAGAGAGATGTGTGTGTATTTGATGTAGCAGAGGAGGAATACGAGGAGAGAGGATGAAGAGGAGGGAGAGGAAAGGAGAGGAATGAGAGCGATTTAGGATGACAAGCACATTCAACTGGAGAGAGAGGAGGGAAGAGAGAGAGAATTGGAAATTAATGGAGGGGAGAGATAAGAAAAGGAGGAGGAGGAAAGGCTGGAGGGAAGTAGAGAGGAGATATAAGAAGAGGAGACACAGGGAGGAAGAGGAGGGGTAATATGGAATGAGAGAAGGAGATGGAAAAAACAAAGGAAGGAGGATAAGAGAGCATTATTGGAAGGACCAGGTGGTGTTTGCAGGCAACTTATTATGGTCATATTTAGGTTTATTGTTAGGGGGCGACCTCTAGTGGCCATAGTAATCACGATGGAAGAAATGCAGGAAGTCAGGTGATGGAATTTTAAGAGGGAGGACGTATGTGTGGTGAGGTGGAGGTTGGCGTGGATGGATGGGTTAAACTCGCTTTCACTTTCAATCAAGACCTCGTACAACAAAGTTCCAGTATGGCCATTACTGACACTCTCTAACAGTAATATATGATCGACCCTGGTGGCTGGCTGCTGGTTAACCCCGCCCCGTCCTTGTTAGCAGACAGGACATGGGCTGAACAAAAGAAACATCAACATACACATCAAGAAATGTTTTTCCCAAAGATGGATTCTGTCGTTGTATGTCGCTCTCATCACACTGATGTTTGATCCAATGTTCACCCTTCTTGGTTTCATGATTGAAGCTGATCTGCTCACACTTGAGTCAGCTGGGTGCATGTGTGGGACCTCAATGCCATGATCGCCACTGCGCAGACTCTAGGTCAAAATGACATCACTGCCACAAGATGGCGGCGCTCGTATCCAGGATGGAGTGGAGACATGTCGTCCATCTTTATATACAGTCTATGGGTCATATATGTTGTTTTAGGAGTCATTGGTGATCAACCTACACAGTCGTTCAGGTTCAAGGGCGTGTGGAGCAATGAGAGAGGGATGGGCAAAGATGAGGATGGAGAAGGGAAGCTGGAAGGAAATATTACAGGAAGGAGAGAAGGATGGGAAAGGAGTGAAGGAGAGGAAAGGAGAGGAGAGGAGAGGAGAGGAGAGGAGAGGAGAGGACCAGTGACTGTGCTGTAATGGCTTTGGCCAGCTGTTCTTTGCACAGTTTTCCATCGGACACACACACACACACACACACACACACACACACACACAGCCAGACAGTGTATGTCCCCACAGTGCCCCCTGCTGTCAGGTTGCAGCACATGTGTTTGTGGTTCATGGGGTCTCTGATCTGAGGATCTGATCTTCTACAGGAGGAGAGAAACATTCAGTACTGGGGTCTCCTCCCAATTGGACGTGCCCTGAACACGTCTAAAGGGACGCGCCCAAACCACCTCAGCTGGCTTGGATATGGAGGAGCAGCTCCGAGCTCCTAACCCTATCTCTAAAGCTGACAGCAGAGGAACCTCATTTCAGCCACTTTTATCCACAATCTCATTCTCTGGTCACAACCCAATGCTGGTGACCAGAGGTGACCACAGCAGTCCAGTACAATGGCCACAATATTGCAGATGCTGCACTAACCCGCCGGTCCATCTCACCCTCCATTTTCCCATCACTCGTGAATAAAACCCAGTGACTCCTTCAGCCAGGGCAGCAACTCACTCGCAAACAGGGAGGGAGCATTCCACCATTTTCTGGCAGAGAACGCAGGACTGACCCAAGTCTGCACAGGTGCTGACAGAGAACAGAACCACACCATCTACACAAAGCAGAGGCGCAATCCTGTGGTTTGCAATCCGGTCTATGAATATTACAAACAGAATCAGGGACATGTACATGTTTTGTGTATTCCTGGCAAATTCATATTCTCTCTCTTTTAGCTCTGTTTTTATTCTCTACCAGCTCTTGAGGGAAATATCTGTCGCTTTACCTGCTACATTTTTCAGCAGCTAGTCCTTCGTCTGCCTGCTGCAGGTGGTGTTCGGTGGGTTTGCTCTGAAAACAGTTTCCTGCTGAGACTAAAAATGACTCTATGAGTGGTGAGAGTGAACCTAAGCAATAAAGTTGTAGCCAGCCGGCTAAACAAAGAGCTGAAAGCTCTGTGAAGGCGAGGGGAGCTGCAGATTCAGCCGATAATTCTCTGTAGCTTTGTCACTATGAGCGACCGCTTTTTCAGTTTCCTCTGTGTACATTTTCTTGCGTGATGGCTGCTTTTCTTCATCCTCCTCTTCTTCGTTCATGCTTCATTAGTCCTCATCTCTCGTTTGTCTCCTCTCTCATCACCCCCCCTCTCTCCCTAAAACTTATTACTCCCACTACCCAGCGTGCATCAGTCATCTACACTGGTCTAATTTGTCGAGAGGCAGGCGCTGGATTCACCCACCTCAGGGTTTTATCAGAGGGCGGAAATAATAAATGACATTTTACATGTCTGACATGTTTCTGTGATATTAAACTGTTTCAGCACATGACATGGTCCTGCCCACACATGGCATCACTTTAACTGAACAAAGAGAACACATGCACATACATTTATTAACCTTAGCAAACCATAGCAATTATCTTTTTACTGTGTTTTGAATGGAATTACGTTTATATTAAGTAAATGGAATGGTAGTCTCTGTGTGCTTGCTCTGGCGGCTCCCATCTAATCCAAAAATGTGCAAAGAGGTGAAGTGCGAGTGGACTGAATGAAGCCTGGTTGCTTAAACAAGCCACCTGTGCTAGCACGCACCTGTCACTCAAAGTGTCCACGCTCTTAATTCTGCATAACTATAAGCCTTAAAGGGATAGTTCGGGATTTTTGACATGAAGCTGTATGGCATCCCCGTCAGTAGTGTCGCACAGCCACACCGACTTACTCCCGACAGTGTCCTGTGGGCCGAGTTCTGTCCAGGTTTGGTCAGCAACGAAAGTAGTCCGGCAGGTTTCCTGGGACACTTAAATAAAAAGTTTTTCTTCTCAAAACAGCATGTGTTCAAAAGAGCGATTTATTTGCATCGCAAAACCGATGTCGACGAAAAAGTCCCACCTCGTAATCACTTGGCCCTACTTTCTCTCTTTTTGTATCTCTGCGCTGCTGCAAGATGACAGAGAGAGCGTGGTGGGGCCGAAAGAGCCGGAAAGCTCCCCATTCCGACGCGGCACGTCCGCAAACAAAACTAAACAGTAGCGGCCACTTGCAGCAGCGCAGAGATACAAAAAGAGAGAAAGTAGGGCCAAGTGATTACGACGTGGGACTTTTTCGTGGACATCGGTTTTGCGATGCAAATAAATCACTCTTTTGAACACATGCTGTTTTGAGAAGAAAAACTTTTTATTTAAGTGTCCCAGGAAACCTGCCGGACTACTTTCGTTGCTGACCAAACCTGGACAGAACTCAGCCCACAGGACACTGTCGGGGGTAAGTCGGTGTGGCTGTGCGACACTACTGACGGGGATGCCATACAGCTTCGTGTCAAAAATCCCGAACTATCCCTTTAATGTCATTTAAACAGGTGAGTTGTATATAAATTCACCCTCAGTACAGTACTCAGTCATGAACGGGGAAATTAGCTACAGAGACCAAAACTGTTTTTGTACCAGGCTGTAAATGCTTATTTCTGCTGTTGGACATTTTAACATGGGGACTTATGGAGACTGACTCACTTTTGCTAAATGCTAAAACATAATGTGACAGTAGTATAGTAAAGGAAGACAAAAGGTCAGTAAACTGACTTAGTAATGTCAGTTGCATAGCAATATCACTCTAAACTTTGCTAGCATTAGCCACATTTATGCTACAGGTCATACCAGACAAATTCAGGCTCAGACCCTGAGTATACTGAATTAATATGGGCACTTCACTTTTTCTAATTACTAACAGTAGTGGTGACAAAAAACAAAAAGGTCAATCTAACAGCAGGATAGAAAAAGTAGCCAATGGCAGGGCTCTAGCCACATTAGTTAGCACTGAGTGTCAGCACTGTCATCGAACTGACACCATTAAGAGTATGCTGAATTAGCTATTAGTAGCACGTTGTAATTCAGTTCAATTAAACTTTATTCAAATAGGGCCAAATCATAAGAGAAGATATCTCATATAGAACAGCTCTAGACAACATTTGAGACCTGACGATTGGCAAGCACTTGATGACAGTGGCAAGGAAAAAAAGAAAATGGATGACTTTCATACTGAAGAAATTATTTTTAAGTTCCTGACTTATGAAGACCCCTTTTTCAAATGATTTGATTGGACGTGTGGATCATTATTGGGAGACGAGGACACTGAAGGCTCCCCGAACTTGATCTGTGCTGGCTGTGCCATTGTCTCTCCAATGGAGAGAGTGGTGGTACCAGACTAGGAAAAGCACTGCACAGGTGATACACTTGGTATTACAAACACAGAGTTGATGGCCAGAAGACATTAGCTCTGCACCCTTCCTCCAGTCTCTCCCTCATCTTTCCCTGCACGCCCCCCCATAGAGCCACGTCCCACAGTTTGTCCTCTATGGCATCGGTCCCCAAACTTTTTTGCGCCATGGACCGGTTTCATGTAAGCCGATATTTTCATGGACCGGCCATCAAGGTATGGGGGATAAATATGACAAAATAAAATGATATGACTGGCATAAAAACAAATATAAAGTGCATAAAAATACAACTCACCATTACGCTGAATTAGTGGGAGCCCTGAGCTTGTGTACCCGCAACAAGCCTATCCCATCTAGGGGTAATGGTAGACAATGACACCCAAAGTGTGTACCTTATGTCCAGTGTATTCCGTAATTTTGTTTTGGTCAGTGCAAAAAACCCTCTTCACAAAGGCCTTTCCCCTTTCCAAACATGTTTTTTACTCAGTTTTGCTAGCTTTGAGGTCTTAGCTGGAGTAACATATCGCGTGACCAAGACGAGCATCTTGACCTGTCTTAACCTGTGTCATGAGGCACAGACGGATATAATTGGGAGAAAATACGGTAATTTTTCAAAATAAAACATCTTTCAGACTGCGATCATTTTTTCTGTGCAGATGGTACCAAATGGCCCGGTGCCTGGGGACCACTGATCAAAAAAATCAAACATGAAGACTGTCTCACCTGATGTGTTCGTCAGTGACTGTGAAGGCTTTGCAGAGAGGCTGGGACGTGTTCAGCCAGATTGCCGGGTTCTTCTCAGCAGCTACAGACGTCTGTCCTGTTATTGGAGCGGAGCTCATATGCAGAGCGCTGGCAATGGCCGAGAGCAGAGTTTCATCACTGGAGTCTGGACCGACACCTGCAGAGAGACAGAGAGTTCAGGACTGGAGTATGGTGTGTGTGCATTCAGATACTTGATTAAGACTTACTCTGCAGTCCTTTGGGTAGCTCCATGGTCCGTAGGGCTTCCTCTGTGACGTCTGATGATCGTAGACCTTTCAATCTCCTCTCCCAAAACAGCTACAGACAGACAGACAGACAGTTTTCAGTCTTGTTGGAGTCTGCTGCTGTGTTATAATAATAACACTTCCTGTTGCTGTTCCACATTAAGAGATTTCCACTGTCAACCACTGGGAGACGTTTACCATGTAGCAGCTACTAACCAGGTAACGAACTTATCATAATAAAACAATTTTAGTTTCTGGAAGGTAAGTGGTGTTACAGATGGCTTATTTGAGCACCCAGGCGTTACACCTCAGGTCTGCTGATGATCCATATCTTTTTAGATTTTTAGATTTTAGATATTTAGATTAGCCGGGAGCACTCTGTTCAACGTGTCGGCAGCCAGCTTATGCAGCCACATATTTTCTGCTTCAAAGCAGCTCTTCAGAAAGTCCCATTAGTCCCACACTGTCTTTGGTACTACACATGCTATACTACACTATGATACACTCCACTGTATCATGGAAGTAAGAAGTTAGTACAAACATATAACACATTCGTCATTACTCTTTCTCCTTGTTCAACACTTTCATCACATCGTTTTTCCTTCTGCACTGCTTTTCTCCACAATGTCTCAGCACCCTCTAGTGGCCACAGTTGCAATGACAACCTGGATTTCTTCCATTATCTCTTGTGTAACAGTCTGACCTCGCCCTCAGGCATTACCAAGTCGTGTGTGTGTGTGTGTGTGTGTGTGTCTCACCTGTCGGGGCTGCTCAGTCCCTCTCTGTGGGTCTGTCTTCACCTTGTTGCCGGGGTGACTTGTAACCTTGGTAACGGGCTGTTTAAAGATGGACGCTGTCTGTCTGATAGGCAGAGCTGTGTTCAGGTCTGGTTTACCTCCCTGGATAAGAAAAAGACAGGGTATGTGTGTTGGTGACATGTTTCCTTTCCTTCCTCCTTTCCTTCTTCCCTAATCCTGTCCTTTTGTTCCTACCTTCCTTCCCTCCCACCCTTCTTTCCTTCCTTCCTCATTTCCTTCCTTTTCTTGCTCTTTCCTTCCTTCCTTGCATTCTTCTTTCCCTGTTTCCTTTCCTCCGTCCTTGCTTCCTTCCCTGTCTGCTTCACTTTCCTGAACGTGAGATAGAGTGATATTAAACCTGTGTGTGTGTGCTTGTTTGTTTGCATGTGTGTCTGCATATGTTATAACGGTTGAGCTTAAAGGGTTAACTCTAAGCTGAGGTTTCACAGATAACAACAGGAAGTGTATGTGTGCATGTGTGTGTATGTGTCTGTATTCCCAAGTAATGAAGTGTGAAGAGCAGCAGCACAGCGTTACAAACCATGTCAACACAGCACGTAAACACACACACACACACACAACAGTATTTCTGCCCTGCTGAAGGATGTTGATGTCGGTTGCTCATATTTAAAAAAACAGCATATGTCAAACATTACAGCTGTGGTGTCGGGCGATGATTAGCTTAGCATAAAGACTGGCAGCAGGGGCAAAGCCTTTTAAAGCTAGCTAACTGCTTTCATCGTGTTTGTTCAATGCATGCACAAACAGAACATGAACGCAGAACACAGTTCAGTTTGTGTTGAGTTATTTGTTGGAACCACACTTACATTTTGAAACTTGAGCCAGGCTAGTGGTTTCCTCTTGTGTTCAGTTTTAATGCTAAGCTAGACCAAACGCACCCTGACTTTGGTTCTTTGTAGACATTTTGCACAGAAGACATTTGGAGGGTTCATTCACAGAGTCAGCCAGAAATCAAACCAGTGCACCTCCAATTACTACACAGCCCACTCTGGCTCCAACCTCTGTGGCTGTGAAATGAAGTCAATGTGGAACTGCACTTCCTCAAACATAAACTTGAGGCTGGCTCCAGAAGTGAGTCAGTTTCCATAAGTTGCCATGTTAAAATGTCCAATTTCACAGAACTTCAGAACTAAACATGTTTGCAGCTTGACCACCTCAGCTCCACCCATGCTCCACTTTGTTGTCCATTTTTGGATTAGTGAGGAGCCAGCGGAGGCAACACTGGTAAAATGGTGAACACCAGAGCGACTACGGCTCTTGAGAAACCTCTGGGTGATATCACTGAGACTACTACCATGTTATACAGTGTCAAACCTGAACCACAGCCCCTCAGGCATAAATCCACATATATATAAAAATGGATTCTTTGCCATAGGATCATATGTGTGACAAACTCTGAGCTTCCACACGTATCTCATGTGTTTATCACTGACATTGCTAACATTAGTCACTGTGACCAAGTGAGGCTATAGCTGTGTGAGCAGCAGTGGATTGCCAAATGCAAATAAGTTCAACGATAACTTCTCTTCTGTTGTGTTCTTTTTCCATAAGCTTCATACTCTTCTATACTCTGTATTAGCGTGGCAAAATTCTAGGAATTTGCCAAGTTGAAACTTTCCATGGAAATTAACAGGAATTTATGAGAATTAGATAGAATTTATGGGAATAAACAGCAATAAATCAGGAATTTAGTACATTGAGGGTTGTCCCTTATCAGGGAACTTAAATATATTTCAGCATAATCTTGACTAAAACAACCAGATTTCATGCAAGTACACTTGCTCACATGCACATATCACACTGCTTACTGCAGGTCTATTGCAAAGACTATTGAAGACACACATTTGACCTTGTGGACTACATAATATTGTTCAATAAAATAATTCAAGCTTCAAGTCAAGTTCTATTTATAAATAAATCTGTTGAAACTGTGTTATTTTGCATGCCTGCTTATGACAAAACAAAATGTTTAGATTTATGTTTGGATATCATACAGTTTATTTAAATGACCCCCAATTCCCATAAATTTCCATGGAGTTTCCAATTTGGAATATTCCCCCAAATTCCCAAGCTTAACTTCCATGGAAAGTTTCCAGAAATTTACCAGAAACCTGCCACCCCTTTGCAACTCTACTCTGTATAGACTAGACTAGATGAATAAGTAATAAGAAAGAACTCTGTGGCCTAAAACATAAGCCATATCTCATCTTTGAGCTGGAGAGTCTGGAGTTCTTTTAAAGGAAAAAATGTTCACAGGTTATCAAAGTTGGTAAAATGCTCTCACTCCTGGAAGCACCACTCTGAAACTTTTTGGACTGTGAGTATTGATCTCCAATTCTGAGACGCTCGGTTCATACAAAGCTCTGTTTCCTGTGAATGATAACCGTAACCTTTCCTCTAGCGCCAGCCTCAGAACAAACAGCACATTTTCTGCTCCAAGACTGGGGAGACTGGTGAGATGAGCTAACCCGTCAGTATGTTTGTTTCTCTCTGTAATGAACACTGCAGACTGAAGCTGAACACCAGCTGGACTCTCCACCAGTTTTCCATGTTACTTTCATGAGGGTCACATGAGTGTCTATAAACAGAAAACTGACACCTGATGGTCAAACCTTCCTTCCTGATACCTGAACTTCCTCCTTTCCCACATTCACTCTTTATTTCCTCACTCCCTCTCCATTATTCTTCCTGTTTTTTTGTTATCGCCTACGTTTCCACTTAAAAAATAACATTTTTCAATGCACCCCCATGTGGGAGGAGTTAGAGCTGCTGTTATCTTTGGTTCAAAGAGTGCAGCACAAACACAACACACACAGACATGTCAGCACACACACTTGACCTCACACACACAGTCTGATCCGTGTGGGCAGAGCACATTAATGCAGTCACACTGGTCTGTTAGCGTAGCTCATAGGATCCCTGTGTCTGATAATGTCTGATCAAATCATAACGACGTCTCAGAGATAGCTCTAATTATCAGGATGACCACTCACACATCAGGGTATATTAAAAAAAATACAACCATCATGTTGCGTCAGGTTTGGTACTATGTGTGTGTGTGGAGACTGCATGTGTGTGTGTGAGATGACCCAGGTTGGATGATCATTCAAATTTAATTAGATGGATTCCAGAACATGTTAATGAGTGCCATCTGCTCATGTTCGGAAATGTTGGAAAGATGCTAAATGTGTTGAAGGTGAATTGAAGAACTTTTTTTAGGACAAATTTTCTCAACAAACCCAGCTTCATTCACAATCACTGAAGTCATGTCAAACACAAGTCTGGGTCTAAACACAGAACGGAGACACATGTGGGTCAAAACAGCTGCGAAATCAAGAGAAGCCTGATCAGGTCAAAGAATCAACAAGACTGAAAGTCAAACAACCTGAGTTAAGACTGAAACAAGTCGTCATTATACAATCAGGTGATCGGTTTACTTTCAATAATTAATACTATTAGCAAATACAAGTCATAAAAAATGACACATTTTTGTACCACCTTTTGAGTTAGCTGAGTCAAAGTTGATGCTAATTGTTTTGCCCAAGCAGCAACCTCTATGTATGTAAAGTGAAGCCATCACAAAGTACCAAAACTGCAGTTCCTCAGACGTCTCCATAAGTCCCCATGTTCAAATGTCCAACTTCACAGCAGAAATAAACATGTTTACAGCCTGGTACAAAAAACAGTTTTGGTCTCTATAGCTAATTTCCCCGTTCATGACCACTGTACTGAGGGTGAACTCACAACTCACATTATGGAGAATTAAGAACGTGGACGCTTCGTCAGACGCCTACACGTTGCCCATTTTTGCAGAGGCAGGACTGCCAAGATGGCACCTTTTCAGAGACCCGTACGTGACGTCATGGAGACTACTTCCACATTTCTTATAGACTATGGCCACAGAGTGCTTTGGCTGTCAGTTTCAGCTGCCACTCTGCCATAGACACTACGACACACACATGCACGCACTGGGACATCCTGCACCAAAGACACCCCAGCAATCTGTGCTCACAGGTATCATTAACTAATGTTACAGTATCCACTGCAAATATCCAAACACATCATCAGTGTATGTCATGTATAACATAACACTTTCGAGGTGACATTTTATTTTGCTCTTAACGTGCACCAGATAGAAGCATTTAGTTTAAGTCTAAGAGTAAGTGTAAGTGTCAGAGATAAAACATCTTGAGTACTACAGCCCTGGTAAACATTGCACACTGTCACATGAATGATGAGAGCAGACGAAGACAGACGGTTCAGCAGTCACTGGACAGGGTTTCCTCTTTGGTGAATGAACGTTTGTCAGCTGACCTGCTGAACTGTGAACCTGTTTCAGAAAGAGCTGTGTTAATCTGATAATCTGACAGCCCACAACTCGACACGACACAGCACAGCACAGCCACCGCCCTCCCCCACACATCCATCAGCGTTACCTTGGCCAAGCTGAGTGGGTCGTGTCGGAGTCTCTGTTTGTTCTTCTGCATTTTTCCAGGCATCATCTTCCCCGTCCGGAAGTCGAAACATCCCAAATCCACTGTGTTTCCGAGGTAACGGGACAACTGAGGCTTACTCCTGAACTTCTTCCCTGAAGGACTGGAGGAAGGAAGGAAGGAAGGAAGGAAGGAAGGAAGGAAGGAAGGAAGGAAGGAGATTGACTGATTGAGTGATGACTGATGATTAAAGATAATATCTTAATTTGCTCTTTGGTGAGAAATTGGTACCGCTCTCATATCTGTCTGTTAAATATGAGGTTATAACCAGAGCCCAGTTAGCTTAGCTTAGCACAAAGAATAAAAGAAAAGGGAAACAGCTAGCCTGGATTTACTACGGTGTACAAGCTTAAACCGGTCTGATTTCGTGTAAACCGACTGAACCGGCATTACGAGCCATTATGGCAAATTAAAAGCAGACAAGTTGCACCTCTCAGCCATGTTAACCCTTTAGTGGGTGGTCACTACAACACTCTCAGCTCTGTCCACAGCATGTAGCATTAGCAGAGTAGCATAGGCTTAAAATGCACTAAACACTTCATTTTCACATTAAAAGCCTGCTAGAATTTCAGTGGAAGGAAACCTTTCGTTTCTGAACAGGGCTTTTATTGTGAAACATTTGGCACTGTGGGAAACACTGACAGTATAAAGAATGGATGGTGTATGCAGGATGTCACTCTTTTTCTTTTTCGTTTTCTGAAGCTTAAATACACAGCTCCCTATTCCTCTGCCTGCCGGCTAACCAAAAGAAAATCGGCAAAGACGTGAAGCCGAGTCAGGCTGTATGGAGGCTATTGAAATAAGCCATCTGTAATGGCACCTACCTGCCAACAAAGCAGTCACGCTCTTAACTCTGCGTAACTTTAAGCCTTAATATCATGTGAACAGGTGAGTTGTATATAAATTCACCCTCAGTACAGTTGTCATGAACGGGGAAATTAGCTGTAGAGACCAAAACTGTTTTTCATGCCAGGCTGTAAACATGTTTATTTCTGACATTTTAACATGGGGACTTATGGAACATATTCTGTATCCAGCGTCAAGTGGACGTTTGAGGAACTGCAGTTTTTAGCACTTCCACTTCCACTTCACAGACTCTTCATTATATCCCACTCCAGAGTGGCTGAGTCACATGCAACACATTTCTGGTCTGGTCCGGTCCAATCTTTGGACTTAATATCAAACCGCTTTGAAAACTTATAGATCGGCCCAGCCCTAGTCCAACAAGAATTCATGGACCAGAACCTCAAACAGTCACCCAAATAAAACATTACATCTCATTTGTTTAATCCATGCGGATCCATATTAGTGCAAAAACAATGTCTTGGCTCTGAGCAGCTGTCAGAAAATGAGCGGCGACTACAGGAAGTTAACGCTCTGCTTGCCAACTTTAAACTCCCAAGGGCGCGAGTTCAAACTCTATACTCTGATTTGAGAACCGCCAAACGAGTCAGCTATGACATCACATCTGACACCAGCAGCAACTGTCACACTTCCTCCTTCACCGCTCCGCTCATACAGCTGTACACAATTGTAATTTAATACTTATGAGGACCCTCGCTGGCAAACAGCTATACATCCCCTGACCTCAAAGCTTAACCAAAGCCTAATTCTAACCTTAACCATAAAACCAAGAGTTAAACCACAAACGGGCTGGACCTTTGAAGAAGTGACAAAATGTCCTCACTTACTAAAAACGTCTTTCAAAAAGCCTAAAAGTGTGATTGTCCCCCACAACGACAGAAGAACAAGCGCAGACACACCACACAGTCATTCAGCTGTGTCTGACATGTAGGTCAGCAGCAACAAAGCAAAGATCAGAGGCTGTGTAAGTGCACGTGAGTGAGTGTGTGTATCATATATATTGCGTTTCATCTTGCTCCAGCTCTTCATTGAAGCTATATGAAGATCAAATCTGTGTTTGAAATCCATTTCATGATAAATAATACAAGTTTATAAAGATGGAGCCAGCGGAGGCCCCAGCGGGGTGTTGCTGCTGTTCCAGTAAGTCGACCTGCTGACTGGTCTCCTTACTGGAACTGATGAGTCACATTACAAGGCAAACTGAAAGTAAAGGCGAGTGTCGGCTCTGAGCTGCGGATCTCCTTCATGTTCAGATGTTTCTGACTTGCCGCCTATCAACAGGAAGTGAACGCAGCCCTCTGAAAACAGCCCGGCGGCTCTGCGCCGTCACAGCCTCACCACAGACCTGCACCCGGCGTGATATCATTTCCTCTACCATCTAACGCAGCAGTAGTTAGTGAAGATACAGAGTCAGGAGAAATGTAAAAGCTGAAGGCTGAACAGACTGAACTTTGAGCAGCTTTAGGGAAGAGCAGAAGTGAAACGTGACCGTTATCGAGGCACAGACGGACGGACACTTTGTTTGCAGCACACTGTTCTCTTGTGTTGTTGTGGCTGTTCAGTGAGTGTTTCCTGCACTTAGTCAGCGGTGTTGCAACCGGGACTGAAATCTTACAGAGAAAAATCAAAGCCATGACTAGATTGTTGATTTGATTAATCATCGAAGTCATCATTATGTCAATGAGTTAAACAATGGACGCTTTCATGTGAATCACATGGTTTAACTTACATGCATTTGCTATGGTAGCTGCACAGCACCAGCACTAACATGCAGTAAAGGTCTGCAAACTCGTCAGATCAGGTCACACCTGACACGCTGAGTCGGTCCAGGCCCAGTTTGGTAATTTGTTGTCTTTTTTAATAGTCCAGGCTGAGCTTAGATTTAAATGCATCTCCTTTCATCGTGCTTGTAATGCTGTGACTGCAGGAAAAACTGATCAGAGGCCACAGGTCACAGCGGCGTGGCTAATGAAATAACTATGGCCAACTATCCTTAAATAGCGAGGGCAAAAACCTAGATAGATTTTTATACTTTTATAAACAGATGTTTGTAGAAAGTATCCATGGTGAACCCAGGTTGGAAACCACTGACTGTACTGCACCCATGCATGCTTCTCCATAGCAGACAGTGGGTATTATTTTTATTGCTATCATTGAGAGAGTACTCGAGTGATTAAGGCCTGCACTAGCATGGAATATGAGGACTTGTGAAAGGCAAACTGAAACGAAAGGTCACGATCGAAGCAGCAGAGGCCGAGACAACCCCCAAAAAGAAAGAAGAAAAAGGGATTATTATCATCTGTATTATGTGACAGTCTGCATGACTGCAGGTGCAACTAAATTTACATAGCACCAAATCATAACAGAAGCTATCTCATGACACTTTCCATAAAGAGCAGGTCTAGATGGTACTCTTTATGAAATTATCTACAGCGACTCAACAATTCCCACCACGAGCAATCGCTCGGTGACAGCGGCAAGGAAAAACGAAACCTTGAGCAGAACCAAGCTCATGGTGGTTACATTTGAGGCCTATAATACATTTAGGCCTACCCCTTAGTAGCATGTGTGTTCCTGTGTGTTTCAGAAACAGAACGTCTTAGACAGTTTAAAGTGATACTGGTGTACTGGTGGTCTTGGCCTGTGCAGGTCTCTGATATGTATGTAACATACATTTTTCCTGCTGATGTGAAGTCGGATCTGTCAGTGAAATATGAGAAACGTGTCGTTTTGAGTGGCATAGGGTAGCATAACAGCATTCAGCAGTGGCATATTAGTTAGAAGAGTCATGCTGGTATGTGTCAAGTAGCAGCAACATTAATAGTCCAAGAACCAACGTATGACACTAAAACTAGTGCCGTTTATTACATGCTGGTACAATGCCGCCATCACTTTAAAGACATATTTCAATTCCAGACAGACACATTTTTCATATATTCACACTAATGGAAATGTGAGTGTAATCAGACATCCCTCACAGTCAAAAAAGTCAATAAATGCAAATCACCTGAGTTTGCTGACAGATCTGCCAGTGAACACCAACCTGCCAACCTCTGTGCCAAAAACTGCGGTTCCTCAAACGTCAACTTAGTCTCCATAGGTCCCCATGTTCAAATGTCCAACTTCACAGCAGAAATAAACATGTTTACAGCCTGGTACAAAAAACAGTTTTGGTCTCTATAGCTAATTTCCCCGTTCATGACAACTGTACTGATGGTGATTATATACAACTCACCTGTTCACATTATATTAAGGCATAAAGTTACGCAGGATTAACAGCTACAGCATAACCTGATTGTCAGGTGGTTGCTGTCACAGGTGGCTTGTTTCAGCAACCAGGTTTCATTCAGCCCACACTCCATGTCTTTGCCCGTTTTTGCATTACCAGGCAGCCGGCGGAGGCAGGACTGGCAAGGTGGTGACAGCCAGAGGCACTGCACAGAGCTTACACAACAAGGGTTCCTCAGAAACCTGTAGGTGACGTCAAGGAGCCTCGTCCATGTTTCTTACAGTCTATGATGAACACGAGTGACACAGTCTGACAGTGGAGTGACACACCGCCCAGAACTGAAACTAAATCAAGATCTCTATCAGCCACTGTTTGATCTCAGCTTCACTCACTTTGTGCCAATAAATAATGAAGTGATTTATGAGGGATAATTTCATTTACAAACATGTAATTAAACAGTCAGATATGAGGGAGGGGCTCGTGACCTCAGTAGTTAAAGTCCTGGTTCTGGCTCTGAAGTGACCCCACAGAATATGAACTCTAATTATCTATGATAAAATATGTATGTTGTTTCATAAGGGCACCTGACTGCCACAGAGGCAGTGAACACCTCCAGTACAGACACACTCTGTGAGCGTCACTGAACTTCTGACACTTTCATGAACACAGCTGTGTTCAGAGCAGATGAAGCCCACAGCTGGGCCGATCGATCACCGTTTGGACCGGACCTATCTGTGACTGATCGATAAGTGTGACAGAGTACCTGTAGTAGTAGACGTCGCTCTTTCCAGCGCTCAGTCCGGACTTCCTGATCACTTCTTCTTTCTTCCAGCCGGGCGGCAGAGCGGGACAGTCCGTCCTCTTCCTCTCCATCATCACACACTTATCGATCCCACGATTACGCTACAGATCGGATCGATCGATCACTAAAGGAAACGCCGATGAGGACCCTCCTAACGAACAGCGTGGTAGTAAACACAGCGGGAGCAGCAGCCCGGGCGGACCGACGTCACGGACGTTACGTTAACGGCGACGTCCCTCCCTCCGCCCCGGCTGTTTATGGTGCTTATATCGGGTTAAGTAAAAATAAAAAAATAGTGTCCCGGTTCAGACTATGAGCTGTCCCGGGATAGGATTGCCTTCAAGTCCAGATTTAGTTCAGTTAACCTCCGCAGAGAACCAACGGCTCTGATCCGATCTGATCTCAACTGAACTGAACTGAACTGGACCAACGGCAGGCAGGCTGTGACGTCTGCGATATCACACACACACACACGCACACACACGCACACACACCGAGTCTCTCTCTCTCTCTCTCTCTCTCTCTCTCTCACACACACACACACACACACACACACACACACACACACACACACACACTCTCTCTCTGTAGATCGTCTATTATGTAAGACAAATCACTCTGTCGTGGTCTATGAATTCACCCAAAGCCCCAATTATACGGAAGCTGAGCGTGGTTAAGGCTTGAATGATTTTAACCCATTATTCATAAAGATTAGATAGATTAGTTAAATAAGTTAAAAAAAAAAAAAACTTTGTTAATAAATGTGAGATTTGAATATTATGACTAAATAATTAGAAAATATTTAATTATGTCAAAAGGTTATATGAATCAACTTCATGCTTTGCTTGAACTTGCATGTGTTTATCCAAATGCCAACCCTTGTGAAGTGCAGCCAATGTAGAGTGCCAAAAACTGCAGTTCTTCAAACGTCCACTTGAGGCTGGCTGCAGAAATGAGTCAGTCTCCATAAGTCCCCATGTTCAAATGTCCAACTTCACAGCAGAAATAAACATGTTTACAGCCTGGTACAAAAAACAGTTTTGGTCTCTATAGCTAATTTCCCCGTTCATAACAACTGTACTGAGGGTGACAGTGTATGTTGTGTTTTCTGGTGCATGGAAATTGCAGCAGAGTGATTGCTCACTGTTTTTTTTTTTCTTTCCTCACCTCTCTATTCCACCACTGACGTCATAGGCTCATGGGTTAAAGGGGCAGCCATGAGCCCTGGAAGCAGGGACCTCTGGGTAGCGGAAGTGCTCATCGCTGTGGAAGATTTGAATTGTTGTAGCTTGTGTTGCCGTGACAATTTCGGACTCATTTTCGATGCTGACTTTGCATTCCCAGAGTGATGATATTCTGACACAGTTCCTTCCAATCTCTGACAGGATGGCAGGGTGGGACACAGATGCTGACAGAGTTTAATGACAAAGAAGCTAACTGGTGACCAGAGTGGGAAGAGGAGGTGAACATGTAGATCCATGCTATTATGACATACACGTAATAATAATTACATAATAAGTGTCAAAAAGTAATGCATGTTGTGAGGAGTCTTGCAGGAGTGCAGCGAAGAGTTGAAATGTGTATCCCTAATCAGGCCAAAGCTAACATTGGATTACAGGGGTATTGGATATGGATCAAAATCTGTGCTCGCAGAGCTAGTTGTCATGAGCAGCTGTTTCAGGGTAATCCTGAAGGAGGTTTTAATAGTCATCCTGACATGTTCGAAGAAAGAAAGGTGAAAAAAATGTGTTGGACAATATGGTAAGACATACGGTTATGATTCACAGTTGGAAAGACTACATCCAGAAAGAAGGCAGTCATTTAATGTGAAGGATTCATACCTCAAATTAAGAAGATGAAAAACCACCTCCATCTCTGACCAGGACTATTCAGCAAGCAGAAGCTTTATACAAGTAACGCTAATGTGAAAATGCCATAAAGTGCAGTTCCTCAAACGTCCACTTGAGGCTGGATACAGAACATGTCAGTCTTTATAAGTCCCCATGTTAAAGTGTCCAACTTCACAGCAGAAATAAACATGTTTACAGCCTGGTACAAAAAACAGTTTTGGTCTCTATAGCTAATTTCCCCGTTCATGACAACTGTACTGAGGGTGAATTTATATGCAACTCACCTGTTCAAATTATATTATAGGACTAGTGTGTAGGATTTAGTTGCATCTAGTGGTGTAAAGGCAACATTGCAATCTCCTCCCATCACCCTCACCTAAATAGTGTAAAGGAGAAACAACACTTGAAAGGGCTACTGCAGAAACACTGTGGAAGAGGACCTTCTCCCTCTGTAGGTAAAAAAAAGATTTTAAAAAATCAGGTGATTATTCATGTATGAAAACATAGTTATATTTATTGTATTCCACGTCTGCACTATTCTGAAAATAGAAGTTCCCAGTCTTAAACACTGGACCTTTAAGGATTAGAGTTATGCATTATTAAGAGTGTGGCCCCTTGATTGACAGGTGGGTGCTGTCACAGGTAGCTTGTTTGAGTAATCAGGCTTCATCCACCTCAGCTCCACCCTCCATCCTAGCTGGGAGTGGAGGCATATACACTGAGTTTCCAAACAGTGCTTCAGAGTGACGTCATGGTGACTACATTCATGTTTTTATACAGTCTGAGGTTTTCACAAAGATTCTGGAGAACGTCTGCCAACGTGTGCCATATGTCCCAAACTCAAGCTGGTTTTGATCTTAACAGTTACCCCTTTGCTTGCATAATAATACGAAAACTACACTGTAAACGTTCTCCATTACAAGGAAAAGGAGTGAAATTTTATTCAAGTAAAAGTGACCATTATCAGCAAAATGTACCAACGTTTGCTTGAGTGCAACAATGATTTATGCAGAATAGTGTTTATTTATTATTATTATAAAACTAGTGTTTAATATCTAATCTAACTTTCACCTCTGTCAAGGAAATGGAAGGGCAGACGTACAGTTGGAGATGCATCTGTACGCTCTGTCTGATCGACTTCACACTTTGGCGATTTACATACAGTGAAACCAGAACTAGCCCTGCTCATGTTGTTTTTTTTTTTCTTCTGTAGGTCCTGCAGTTTCAGCTGTGTAGCTGTTTTAAACTCTGGACCTTTGGGTCTATCCGACGTGCAGAAAGTCACATAGCAAATTCAGTTCCCTCTCCCCCTTCTCGGCGTAAACGACTATGACGTTTTGTGGGCGTTCCCGTAAATACCAAATGAAAAGACTCACTCCCTGGAAGCCTTTATAGCTGGCCAACATATATTTAGTATTCACTCACTCAGTTGAGTTGAATGGAAGTGTGCTGACAGCAGTGTTCAACATCCTCTCATCATTCATGTAAACACACTGCAAAGATGCCTCACAACTCTGTACACAAGCTTTAAAAATAATTCCCATTGAGCTCACTGACGTGCCAAATCTCTCTCGAAAAACTTGGCAGCTTTAGTTCCCTCCACAGTCAGTTACCACAACATACCGTGAACGGCAGTGACGTCATTAACAGCGGCTGCAGGTCGGTAGCTGAAGCCGAAGTTCCCGAAGATATTAAAAGTCTGCAAAATGTAACGGGACTTATCGTGCGAGTCATGTAACGTTACGTCTCCGCTGTTAACCGTGACTGGGTATTATAGCCGGATTTTCTTGAACGGTGTTTGGTTTTAACGTATCCGGCGGAACTGATTCCAGACCAGCTAGCTGAGAGTTAGCTCTAACCCGGGAGACTTGAATGTTGTGTTTTTGAACAGTACTCAGCTGGCTGGGCTCTGAATGTACCGAGAGGGGGACATGTTGGAGTAAATGTGAGTGTGTCATCTTCGTTTATCACAAATTAGGATGTTTTTAACCTGACAGTGCATTTTAACGTCAATGGAAAGTTTAACTGACTTTTTTAAAGTCAATATGCTAACGTCACGTGAATGTGTGATGAACATATATCCTATAAACGCTGTATATATGCTGAACTATCGTACGTAAAAACGTACTAATTGCATAAAGCTTCGCGGTGCTGTGACGTATTGTTTGTGTTTAGCTGTTAGCCAGCTAGCTGTCGGTTAGACTAACGTTAGTCAGTTTTATTAGCATTGAAACAAGTTGAAAATGTATTAAACTGTTAACTATTACTTTAAAGAAAGAAGACAAACGGGCCCAAATGACTTGACAGCACACTGTGGTCAGTTCATGGTTAGCCAGGTTACATTCAATTAGGTGTAAATGATTTGATACTTTTTGCTAAACATGGCGTCATTTTCTCAGTGACACTGTTACAGTGCATGCACATTATACAGCTAATCCCTCGAGGAGAAAATCTTTTTTTTTCACTCAGTTTTACATTTATTTTAACCCGAAATACACACACACGTTTATGTACACATGGTTCACGTGCAAATGTGGAGAGAGATGGTGCAGTGATGGGCAGTCCACCACCATACTTTGCTCCATATTGGACTTGAAGCGACCATCCTCCGGTTCTCAAGCCAGGTCCCCATAGGCTGAGCTACTAAAGATGCCTGCCACTGAAGCCATCCACAAGTGCATCACCAGACATTGCGTCCAAGTTGACATAAGTATGGTGTTAAATTTAATGATTCAGCATCCCTCTTGTGGGCTATGTAAGACCAACACACCACGTCACAGAAACTACACTGATTTGAATCTTCCCTGGCACAAAGCAGACGTCCGACTCTCTCTGGGGCACTGTGAGTTAGCATGGCTGCCAGGCTCTGCAGTGATGGACTCAACTCGAGATAACGATTCTCCCTCATTCATGTCCTATGTTTTAAGTGACTGCAACACAGTAGCAGGCAGTGAGTCAGCGTGGACAGTATGGGTGGGAAGTCAGGGGTTCATGTCTTCATGAGCGGTGAAGTCAGTATGTTCTGACCTGCCCTAACAGAATATGAAGAAACCCTATCCACCTCTCTGCTCGTGTCTTTGTTCATGTTTTATTTCTAAATGCTGTTTGTGGACAAAAGATATAACCTATCTGTGGACTTTAACATCTTCTGCCACAGTGAACATTTTACTCTCCCCTGCAGCATCACACCAGCTTTCTTTGTCATTTGGTCATTTCTAACCTCATGATGTGCTTATTGTTGTTTTTGGTCAGCATGGAGTCGAGCCGTTTGGTCGGTGACTGTCTGTCTCCGGAGTCGACGGTGACCTCGCTGCTGTCGAGCTCAGGCCATCTGAGGAGCAGCCTGCTGGCCCCTGAACTCAACAGCACCTTCAGATACAGAGACAAGGTTCAATCTGCTTCTACTGTTTCTACAAGGGGTTTTTACAGCAGTGACGGGGTACTGTGGGGGAAATCTGACTGGCATTATCCACTTTCCTGTTGTCATAACAGCCAGTTTTGGTGTGAAACATTTAAGTCTTGTTCTGATTTGAAGTTTAAAGCCCTGAGGTCTTAGTGGTTCTGGGCTCACTAAAAATACCTGTACTTATTGATCCATTGCAGAACTATGACTCAGCCTCAGCGGCGTTGGACGCCTACATCGCAGACTATGAGGGCAGTCGTCAGAACAGCAAGTCGTTGACAGGAAAGCTTGTTCTGCCGCTCAGTCCATCCTCCAGGCTGAGCAGACCCAGAGTGAGCACGCTCAGAAACAAAGATGGTAGGTCACCACAAACAAGTTTGTGTTTATGTAATCATCTGTCTGTCTTCGTTTCTCTGAACGTTCTCATCCTTGTGTGTTTTTTCTTTCTGCCCACAGTCCTCAGGGAGCGTTTAACCGACAGGGAGCTGGACTTCCTGAACCTCCCTGTCAGCTCTCTCCATCACAGGAGCAACCGAGACAGACTCTCCATGACAACAGATGAGCTGCTGTCCATCCCGCACGACGGTTCGATGCCTGTCACCCACACCTCTGCCTTCATCCAAGGTCTTTCATTCCCACCTCCACCTCTGCTGTCATCCCAGGTCTTGATGCAAATCAAATGCATCATGTTGGGATTGTGGCATTTTCTCTATTTCAGATATTGTTTCATTAAATTAATAAATAATAAATGAATCAGAATAACAGTATTGATTAGATGCAGTCTATGTGTCCGTCTGACTCGTCTCCTCCGCTGATCCAGGATTCTTGTCTCAGTCTGGAGCCTCCCAACCCTGCCCCTCCTCCTCCAGACCAGCACACCGAGCCTGGGACAGACTCAGCAGCAGCCATCCTGTCCCCCAACTAAACCACCATTACCACCCTCATCCTGCCAGGACTCCCAGGAGCTCCAGGTTGGCACTGTGTTATAGTCGGCGCTGTTTACTGTCTTGTGGAAAACCTCCATCACTTTTTACATTTAATTACTTCAATCCTCTCCAGGTGCAGAGGACGACCAGGGGCAGGCACGGTGAATACAGAAGATGATATCTCCTCAGTCAGCTGCCATAGGGTGACTACCATTCACAGTTTATTTGTCTCTTTGAAGTCACACACAGCTTAACCATCACTTATGACCCTGCCTTCCTATATTCTTCCTATATTTTTTTGTTTTCCTGTGATTGTTTCTAGGCATTAACCTTTAGGTGGGTGGGCAGAGTGTGAGGGTGCCACATCAACAAGCTAACAAATCCCACTCATTGTGACTTTAACCTCACTGTTGTCTGACTCCTACAGCCTGCGCACAGGGGAGGGCGATCCAAGTGGGCAGAGCCATCTGCGTCGCTCCACCTCCCTCACTGGTTTACCAGCAACAAGACTGACATGGACTGTTCTGGAATCACCAGTGTACCGGACCTGATGTATCCAGCCTGGATCCAGCACTGCGACCTCAGCGAGCCGACACCGCCCACAGAGTCAGAGCTGTGGGAAGAACATGGTACAACACGCCCTGTGCAGCACCAACAGTGTCAGGGTCCATGCTTCATGCTTTGATTCATCCACATTCATGTTACTGAACCCACACAGCACTGCATGGTCACTGCTGCACAAAAGATCATTCTACACAGTCTGATGAGGAATATTTCCAGTACTAAATAATGATTTGCTTTGATGTGTTTGGTGATGTTATACGTTTCTCTTCCAGGTCTTCTTCCACCTGCAACTCTCAAACACAGAGCTCCGTCCTGGGTTGCAGAGCTGGAGGACGATGATCCCGACCAGACACCTGCACAGGTGAGAGAACTCAATCACAGCTAAGTTGATTATTCTGTCACACACACAGTTTCCAAAGGCCAAGAACACATTTCCAAGTCCCACAGTGAATATTTGTTTGTGTGTGTGTGTGTGTGTGTGTATTATCAGGTTGACAGGCAAAACACTCTCGGAGATCTGAGGCTTCAGTTTGCTGAACACATTTCTTTACTCGCAGCAGAGAAAAAAAGTCCCGACATGATGGAAACCCTCTACAGAGGTACAAACATGAACTGTTGATGTAAAACTAGATCAAATGTTTGTCAGAGACTCCTGAATAATTATTTGCTGTTTGTGTTTTCCCCTCATGTCAGACAACAGGATTGAGTCTCTGATCAAGAAGGCAGATCAAGTGTTGAACTCTCTGTCTCAAAGTTCTGGAGGTCCTGCAAATCCAGGTGAGACCAGGACTCAACCCAAGACACCCAGGGTTCTCAGTTTCTCCTGCAGCTGCAGTGTTAGCCAGTGTTAATCATGAATGAATCACAGTTAACCTCAACTGACCTTAACCAGTTCAGCTAACATGAAAAACAAAGAAATCAAAGTCAGATTTATAACTAAAGTAACTAGAAGAGTGCAGATCTCTGACAGGAGGGTCTGGAAGTGATGCACAGGTTGTCTCTGACGCCAGGCAAATATCTGCATTTAGGCATAAATCATCCATGTGGTGTGTGGGCTATGATTTAGTAAATAAAAGGGATAATCCACCCAAAATCATAGACTCTATAAAACATGGGTGTAGTCTCCACGATGTCACCCACAGGTTTTTGAAAAGCTCAGTCTGGTGGCTCTGGCCAGATGGGCAAAGAGATGGAATTTGGGTGGAGCTGAGGCACTCACCTGTGATGACACCCACCTGTCAATCAAAGTGTCCACACTCTTAATTCTGCATGACTTTAAGCCTTAATATCATGTGAACAGGTGAGTTGTATATAAATTCACCCTCAGCACAGTTGTCATGAACGGGGAAATTAGGTATAGAGACCAAAACTGTTTTTTGTACCAGGCTGTAAACATGTTTATTTCTGCTGTGAAGTTGGACATTTGAACATGGGGACTTATGGAGACTGACTCACTTCTGTAGCCAGCTTCAAGTGGACAATAGAGGGATTGCAGTTTTGGCACTTCTGCACTGGCTTCACTTCACCACAGAGGTTGCTCACTGCTTTCTAATAATGAGGAACAGTGAAGAAATTTTTTTCATGATTGCACTGTGCAGTTTAAGGCACTCTGTGTTGGCTTCACCTCACAGCCACAGAGGTTTGTTTTGGTTAGACACAGTACTTCTTCTTGGAAGAGAGAAATGAGTTCTGATCACATGACACAAACAGTACCATTTAAACCAGATTATTGAACAAAATGAATGCTGTTACTGTTGCAGATGGTCTTACTGATTGTGCTGAAAAAGCTGTCTGTGGACTGTCTGTGGACTCCCTGTGTTCCTCCTCACACCGTCATCCAGTCACTCTGTAAGACTTCTTCACACTCCTACACCTTCTTTGTTAGTTCTGATGCTCAGTGACATACACATTGAATGAAGACGTGATGTATATTGAACCTGCAGGGAATCAGCAGCAGCAGTAGGGGGCGTCACAGAGGCTCAGACTGACAGGGGAGCACAGGTAGGTGTTACACTATCCTATTCCACTTCCTCACCTTTCACTGCGTGGTACAGCTCGGCTCAGCTTGACTCAACACGTCACAGCACCCCCTCCTGTCTGTTGGCTCTCCCAGGTCCTCCATGGAAGCAGCAACTTTAAGCAGCCCGGTCCAGTGGAAGCTCTCAAACAGATGTTCTTCAGACTGCAGGCGGTGGAGGCAAAGCTGCAGAGACAGACACCAGCAGCTCCGCCACTCACTGACAGGCTACAGACAGAGGAGACACCAGTGAAACCTGTATGAACAGTCACACTGCAGGTCTCTAAGCAGAAATGTGTTTCTGGAGCTTGTGTTTGAGATTACACAAAGTTGTGTTTCTGTTGCAGAGGCCTGAAGCTGAAGCAGAGCTGGAGAGTTTTCCTGGTGGACCGTCACTACAGAGGTAACAGGATTTATATCACACCCTGCAGCAACTTGAAGAATGCTGCATACCAGGACTAGTCCAGGATGTGTCTGATCCCAAACCCTTTTCTGGAGACTGCTGCTAACAGTGCAGGTCCACAGCTGTCAAGGTTGGTCCACCTCTGTGGACCAGGCTGAATTATCTCAACACCCATTGGATGTATTTACATGATATTTAGTCCAAACATTAGTGTTCTTCAGGGAAAGAACACTAATGATTTGGGCATCTGATGTTGAGTTTATTTATCTTCATTTGTGCAGCCTTGGGTTGAAAATCTGATTGTAGGTCTGTGTGTTTTTAATCCTTTTAGATACCAGGTATCTGAATGGGGTTCAGTTGCTGCTCTGTTCCCTTCATGACTCATAGATATGAAAGACCAGAGACTAAATTCAGTTCCCTGTGCCCTTTTAATCAGGCAGTCAATCAACTAATTCATTTATAACTAACAGTTTAGTGTAAGTTCAGAGCGATATTAAATATTTAATAAAGAGTATTTCCATCCTCAGAGCTCTGCATCACCTGAGCCAGCTGAAGGTGCTGGTGGAAGAACCCAGAGGGAAACGCAGAGAGGAAGAGGAGAAAGATGAAGATGAAGGGCGCTACTCCTCTTCATCTGCTGACGGACCCGTCTGCTCTCAGCAGAAACCCTCCTGAAGTTTCAGGTCTGTCTATCAAAGCGAGGGACTTCCTGTTAGTGTCCCCTCCTTTGTGTTTCCTGTCCCATCCTGCAGCAAAAGACGAACTGTGCAGAGTGAATCGAGCTCTGCATTTGTATTTTAGATGAGAAGAAGCGTATGCTAACGCAGTGCAGAGACCAAACCAGGAAAGAACATTCATAAAATGTGGGATGAAGTTATATGTAAGTGTTACAGTGAAGGAAGCTCTGAACGCAGTCAACTGTTCTGGTTCATTGTGGGTAAAAAAATGTCCAGTAAAGGAGCTAGGGAGAGAGGAAGGTGTTAATACACCTGCCACTAAGTCACGCCTCTTATAGTTATATTTCTACATCTGTTCAGAATGATGCAGCACGGTGACAGAGTCGTTTGAAGGTAGATTTTTTTGCACTTTTTATGGAGGTAGCTGCTTCTCCTGCTGCCAGTCTTTGTGCTAAGCTAAAATCTCCAGGACCTTTCTCTGTACTGAATACTATACAACAACTGATAGTGAATTCTCGGGACCAATGCCAATACTGATATCAGAGGGTTAAAAACTTCAGATTTTGCCATTATTCTTTCTATAATGCCATTAGACTCAGATTTTGCTGTGATCCTTCAAATATTGTTGAAAAGAAGAAAAAAATGCAAACACTATGGTGTCAAAGTGCCAATATGAATGTTGAATTTGATGTCTAGTCTGTCAGTGCACTGAAAACGTCCTTTGTCCATGTCAGTGTTACCTTATTATGAAAAATGTTACATGCCTATGTTAGCCATTAGCTTGTTCTTATGCTAAATGGTGACTGTTACATGCTAACCTCATGTTAACATGGAATATGCTGACTGCAGCTGCAGTAATATTAGCTTACACCAGCATTTGAACATGCATCATTACTTTATGAAGTGTTACATGCTCAGGTTCAGCATATTCTCATGTGTCACATGTTAATTGTTACATGCTGAAAATTTTACACGCAAAATAGTTTATTTGAACTCTGATATAATGAGCAGGTTTTATTGAGTGAAAGAATCTGTTAAAACATGTATTCATCCTCAAACTGAGGGAGGGAAAAGAAGTGTTGTTCTGGTGCCAGCATCCAAAGTATTTCTACAGTATCCAGCCTGACTAACTGCTGATATAATTAGCACGTTAGCGCTTAGCATTAAACTCAAAGCAGGGTGGGACCATGTTACAGATGAACCTGACAGTCTGGCTTATCCTGATGAATGTTGTGCCACAATCCGAGTCTGCAATATGTCAGATTTAATAACTGAAGTGCCTAAAAAGACAAACATGGATGCTGCATGTTCACTGTGCAGTGTTTTACACCGTAAGTTTATTACACGGACGGTAACGCTCCTCATATGACGTGAACACAAACAGCATGGTCTCTTGTGGTTCCATCCTCCAGCATTTAGTTCTTTCTGAACTCTTATTGATCCGTTCATATGTTTTGTCTCTCAGCTGATGAAGACAGACAGGCAGTGTTTCCTCTTTACTTCACATTCGGAACTATTAAAGAGCCAAATCAGTGTTCAGGCACAAAGGAGACCTGAATATGAAAAGAATGCTTTTGTAACATTAATCTGTTGTTAATGTTTTTATTGCCATCTAACACACGTGTCTCCTTCAGCTCACATTAAAACCTCTTACTTTACAACCTTCCCTGTGTACTAGTGATCATTTTGACGTGAACAGGAACTGGACCTGTTTCACAGCTTCACTTTAACTTTTGAAATGTCTACACCTGCAGTTTGTAACAGATTGACAGTTATGAATTAAAGGCCCCTCAGATTACTCTGATGACATCATCAAGGTTACTTGCATACAACTGTTCAACTGTTCATCCATCACAGGCTGAGCAGTACTCACTTGTCACCGCAGCTCGTGTAAAGGTTGATAAGAAGCCTCCACAGTCCCTTGCAGGAGGTGAGACAGGTTGTTCTTTGCTAACACCCTCCTCTGCCCCTCTTCCTCTGTGGAGTCTAGAGGGCAGTCCAGGACAGAGCTGCACCTCTTCACCAGTTTGTTGAGTCTCTCTCTGTCTCTCCCTCTGCTTCTCCCTCCCCAGCAGACGACTGCATAGAATAATGCAGATGCCACCACAGAGTCATAGAAGGTTTTTAACAGAGTCATGCACATTCCAAAGGATCTCAGTCTCCTCAGGAAGTGGAGATGACTTTGACCCTTTTTGTACAGGACGTCTGTGTCAGACTAGTCCAGTTTGCTGTTGATGTGAACACTGTGATATTTGTATGAACCCACTATCACCAGCAAAAACTGAGCTTCATGTGTATAATCTGTAAGGTTTTTTATAATGTATGTGACATGAGTACAAATGTGTATGTGAATGTGAAGTCAACAGTAACCTGTAATCATTAGTATTGTGAGATGGAGCCGTGTGTAAGACCTCCATGCTTTTTGGGATATATCAAAATGTATCGAAAGATTATCAAAAACTGTCCAAAAGAGCCGACTGACAATCTGAACTTTTTTGATCAGATAGTTTCTGATTAGAATATATATATATATATGGGCAGCTGTGGCTCATCGGCAGTTCGATCCCCAGCTTTTCCAGTCTGCATGCTGAAGTGTCCTTGGGCAAGATACTGACCCCCACATTGCTCCTGAAGGCTGTGCCATCAGTGTGTGAATGGTTAGCTCCTCAAACTGATGAGCAGTTGGCATCTTGCATGGCAGCCAATGCCATCAGTGTATGAATGTGTGTGAATGGATGAATGAGATATGTACTGTATGTAGTGTAAAGTGCCTTGAGTGGTTGGAAAACTAGAAAGGTACAGTATAAGTACAGTCTATTAAGTATTATATTATTTATTAAAATATTATATTATTACTGTATAGACTTTTGTTCAATGAAAGATCTACTTCTGCTGTCAGAGAAAATGTTTCAACAAAAAAACTTGCTATATAAAACATCATCAGCTGCTTTCACTTTGTTTTTTCATTCACATGATGTCATGACCAGATGTTAATCACACCATCACTCCCTGCTGACATCACACTCTCCCCCTTGTGGTCAAACCTCACGCTCTGCACAGCATCGCTGTGTCCCAGCAGACTGTTCACCATGCAGGAATCCACCTCCACCACTCTGACCACAGCGTCGCTGCTGGCAACAGCTAGCATTTTTCCTGATGGGCTGAATGCCACCTGGTTTGCAGCCAGTGGTCCGGTATCTACTGTGGCCGCAGCCAACGCAGGATTCCTGATGTCCCAAAGCTTGATGATACCACGGGAGTCACATGAGGCCATGGCGTTTCCTGCCAGGCTGAATGTGGTGTGGTTGCAGGGGTGCTGGTGTCCATGAAAAGTAGCAGTGCAGACACCCAGCCTGGCATCCCACATGGCGAGGGTTTTGTCAGCTGAGCAGGTGAGGAGGAGGTTGGAGAAGGACTGGAAGCAGACGCTGTTGACAGAGGCGGTGTGGCGACGCAGTGTGAGGCGGCAGCGCTGGCTGTTTAGGTCCCACAGCTTGGCAGTTTTGTCAGCAGAGCAGGAAACCAGAAAGTGACCGCATGAGTGGAAGGAGCAGCCCCAGGTGGGCTGGCTGTGACCGGACAGGGTCAACACACAGCAGCCATGAGATAAATCCCAGAGTCGCACCTGCAGGAAGAACCATCCAAGAGTGAACCACAGGACAAAAAGTCAGGAGAACAGAAAAGAATAGAAATCTTACCCAGGCACCACCTACAATGATGTCCTTTCATCCCTTCCAGGGAGACTGAACAGCAATCTAGACTTGACCTCATGTTACTTTAACGACTGACTACAGCCATTATGAGAACTACGTGCAACCATGGCTGGGTCTACAATCCTGCCTAGGATAAATACTTGGAACTCCCCACCAGTCAGTCAGAACTCAAGAAGCCTCTTGGTTGTAGATCTTCACAGTCCAGTTTCCCCAGATTCAACCTCTTCTTAAAGAAAGATGACCTTGATGACTGAGAAGCTTAACAGTTCTTTACTAAGATGCTTTGTTGGGTTTACTTCCAAGTATCAAATGGAGATGATTGGTTGAAGAAGGTGCCCAAACTATTGAAGACTCCCTGCAATGTTCAAGTGCCAAATGCATATGCAACACTCTCAGTGACTACAGACTTGCGTCTTATGTTACATGTCATGAAGACCTTTGAGTGGCTGGTTCTACACCTGAGAACTCGGTTGCTAACTTCTTTTCTCTACCCACTGCACTTTGCATACCAGCCACACATCATAGAGGATGCTGTCAATTTTCTGACCTCCTCCTACATCTGGATAAGCAGAGAGGTGCTTCAAAAGTCAAGTCATGTTCTTTGACTTCTCCAGTGCTTCTGACACCACCACTGGTGCACCGCAAGGAACTGTTCAAGCACCACTTCACTTCCCTGTCTATACCTCAGATTTCTGCTTGTTCCTGCCACCAAAAGTTTTTTTCCAACTCTCTTCTTAGATGCATCAACAAAGACGATGGGGAGGAGTACACCTGGATAACACCTGCTGCAGTAACACCTGGATTCTCTCTCTGTGGGATCAATGAAGAAATGATTGTACCTCAAGATGAACTTACCGTTGTGTCTCCACTGGTTGTTGCAAGTCTTACTCCATTGGGATGAAAACTGCAGCCAGACAGCCAATCAGAGTGACCCTCACCTGTCAGTACCATCTGAGCGACCTGGCAACAGAGATCAGCCGATCAGAGTGACCTTTACATGTTAACAAAATATTATTTTATTTACTTTATTTTGTCTCATTTTTAAACATTGGTCGGTCATCATTAAACATCACATTATCCAATTTGTTTGCTATCATATGTTATCATATATGTCATATCATTTTTTTATCAGGCCTTGAGCACCTTGATAGTCTCATAGACTCATGTCCCAAAATGAGACAAATTATGACGTCTCTGTTGGCTGGACTCAAGATATAGTCTTAATAAATAGGTTTGCAGCTCGCTTCACTTGCTTTTGCACCCTCCCTTATGTTGAGCTGAGAATAAATCTCTTGTCTTGTGAAGGCAGCTTACAGGTTCAGAGAACTCATCGAGCAAATGTTTTTTGGGGAGCAGCCTTGGAGGGCGGCCTGATGTCAATACTTTAAAATCTAAATGTCTCCAAGTATTGACATCAGGCCGAAAGGACAAATCATCAGGTCAAAAAAGTCAAAATTTAACTAAATGTCTACATGTATGTTGGGCCAACAGAGCTAAGTGTTGAGCTCTTTGGGCCAACATACATTACATCATCTCAACTACCGTGACAGAGTCTCATATCATCTCTTTCGTGGATTTGAATTCATGAACATCTTACTCTTACCTTCTCTCCATTGGCTGGCAGTGCCCACAGCCTCCAGCTGCAGTCGTCATTGGCGGAGGCGAGGATCTGTTGCTGTGGATGGAGGTCGACACAGCTGATGGGAAGCTCGTGGGCCCTGATGGTGCAGGACAAGCTGAATGAACTAGGGCCTTTCAGTTCTTCAGAGTTCAGCTGGGCGAGGTGAGAGCTCAGTGGCCAGCTGTAGACAGGGAACTCTGTGTCCTCTTGGTGTCTGGTGTGCCTGATGCTGCTTTTTGATGATGATTTATCACTGCTGTTGCTCCTTTTGGTGCTTCTCTCTTTACTGACCTTTTCCTGATTCAGCCTTTCTTCTGTGGTGCTTTGAATTCGGTCCTTTTGGAGACTGATGAGCATTTTCTGCCCCAGAGCTGCTCGATATTTGTCATCCAGCTGCCTCAGCGCTGGCTCGTAGGACTGGAGGTGTTTCTTCAACTGTTTGAAGTCCTCGATCAGTCTGTTTTTGTCCTCAGCGACTCGTCTATACTGTAACCAGTGGAAATCCCTCTCCCTCTGCATCCTCACCAGGCTGTCCCCTGACACCAGCACTTCCTGTCTGAGCTGGTCTGTCTCTCTGTGAACCGTCTCCAGCTCAGACAGGAGGAGCTGCCTGTGTGTCAGAGCGTCAGGGATGAAGAAGACGCCTGTCCCCGCCATTGTCAGACTTCCTGTCAGGAGTTTCTGAGCTGGACCGTACCACTCTGCCTCAAAGCTGTTCAGAGTCCGTGTCAGGCCAGCACGTCGGAGGAAGTTCCTCAGGAAGTCGTCCACTGCCTCTGGGATGTGGGGGACGATTTGTTGTTTGGATGGTGCAGGTTTTCTTCTGGCAGCAGTGGAGGATGCAACCTCCCTCATCACCTCCTCAAAGTCTTCATCCTCCTCACTCCTCCTGTCCTCCTCTTCTGAGAGGATCTCTCCCTCTGCTCTGTCTTTTCTCCTTGCCGACATTTTCTCTGCTCTGCCTCTGAGCTTTTTGTTTACTTGTTGCCACAGTAACTGTGCTCCACGGTAACTGTGCTCAGAGCTGTTCTACCTGCACGCTCCGTGGTTACCATGTTACATTATAGCAACTCTATGACGCCTCTTGACACCTTTTCTGATTCTACAGATATGCATGTTCAATATTTTATGGATACAAATTCTGTTAACTGCAGCTTTTTTCTTAAATTACTTTAAAACACTTTACTCTAACCTCAAATGGTTTGTGACCTAAATGAACTTTTCTTCCTTTCTTTCTGAACAGTTAATTGAGTGTCAGTTAACTGTTCAGAAAAGTTCTACACTATCTAAACAAGGACAAACGCATGATTTTAATAACTTCATGAAAACATGTAACCCTTTGTCATTCATAACAGATATGAACAAAGGGGTCAAAACTTCAATTATTGTTTATGAAGCTGTTACAGTAGCACAGAAATGACACATGTGATCAGCCAGGACTGAAAATAAAATAAAATAAATTTTTGTATCTAAAATTTTATTAAATAGTTAAATAAACTTTTTGGAAAGTTGCATTCAAATTACAGTACGACATATTATTAACACGTGTTGGCCGCCAGAGGGCGCTCCGGCGGACGCATTGCGTCACATGACGTCGTCACATGACTATCAGTGGACAAACACAACAGGAAGAGAGTTGAGTCTTTGCTGTTTTTTAAAAAATATTTTTACATTGAGCCCGTTCAGAACATCAGAACACGTGACAGGAGCAGCCCTGGGCTTCAGGTGCTGTTTGGGTCCGAGCGGCGTTGGTTCGGTTTTTCGCGGGCTGAAGGTTTTTGTTTGACGGCGGGGCGAGCTGCACGGACGGACCGAACTCCACTACAGAACCAGTGAGCTGAAGACATCCTCATCATCGACCGAGGTGCGTAAACATTAACGTTAGCACAACGTAACAACTTGTGAGTTACGCTGGAGCTCCGTGTTAACTCGGCATGTGTGTGAAGTCTGCTCAGCGTAACGAATACGCCAAAGGAAGGAATCATGGTGGCACGCATACAGCGGAGCCTCCAGACAACAAGGCTTGTCTCTTGAATTAGTCTCATTTTCAGAGGTTAACAGCGTTTAGTGTTTGCTGAGGTCTACACTGAATATTCTATAATCCTACATGTGTCCAGGTTTATGGATGTTTTCAGGCAGTTTGGCTTTTTTTTTTTTTTTTTTGCACCTAAAAGCGGAAGCAGTCCAAACTACTCCTTCACTAACCGTTAGATTCAGACAGACAACACTATCCATGCTTTACTCCTTATACCGAGTTCAAACCTGACATGTAAGAACATAATATACATGATATGTACACGATATATAAGATAAGGTTTGGTTAATACTACTGTCTCTCTGCTGGACGTGTAGAGATCACTACATGACTGTAGTTAGCCTGTTATTGATGAATCAGTCTGTAGATGGAGAGGTTATGACTTTAAATAAGACCAGCTGCGCCGGCAGTGTCATATTAAAAAGTCCAATACACACACTATATATTTATGTATGTCTTAAAATGTATTACTTTGTGGATAGAGGCTGAATAGAGCTGTTTACTGTATGCTAACAACATATGTCTCAGAGAGGTTTGCAGTCTTTCTGGATGTTGTTGCGTCTTAACCTTATACGTAGATTCAAAGATGAACTGAGTTTACTGACAGTAGTTTTCTCATGTAGTAATATTATGAACGCAGTGCTGACTGAGGGCTCGAAGATTTCTCTGAATCTTTCAGTGCTGTTATTGATTGTAAATAGTCAAATCATCAACGTAGAAAGAAACGTTCTTCTCAAACTGTTGCACTCTTTGCAGTTTTCCAACGCGTCCCATCCTCACGTGATCCTTTCATAGCCAATCACGACACATTCACCTGCTACCAGTCAACCTGTTGTTGATCCTGTCCCACCTTTTGAAACATGTTGCAGCATGCAAGAGTGTGTATTTACAAAAAACACTTTAGTTTATTAGTTTGAACATTTAATATTTTGTGTTTATTTGTCTGAATACAGGTCATAAAGCAGCATGTATCTGAACTAGTATCACTACTTTTAGAGATAAAGCTTTACGCTCTTGTGGAATCTCTCCAAACTAGTATTCCCCCAAAATATTTAAACCTTTACACACGATGAAAACATGTTGGGCTCCATCATATCACTTCATTGCTATCTAGGGGAATCCTAAATCCTACTTACATCTTTCAAATCAAGTCAAGAAATTTGCCATCACAGAAAGTTTCCATGACCAGTCGCTGCTTTAGAATCTAGAAAACTGAATCAAATTAATTAAATGCATAGTTTAGCTTGTGTTGGAATTTCATAGTCAGATTCCCCAGAGATGTAAAGGACATGAGCAGGAAAACCGTGCTGTGAAACTGTATGACACAGTGTATGATATTATTCTTTGCAGGGTCAGAGGTCACCATGGGCTCAGCAGTGGAGAGGACAGATGAACATGTGAGAGAGTACCTGATCTACCGTGGCTTCACCAGCACTCTGAAACACCTTGACAGCGACATCAAAGCCGACAAGGAGAAAGGCTTCAGGGTACGAAGTGCAAATATAGATGACGATTCTTTTTAGTAACCTAAGAAAACTGGATTATCTTCATGTTTGTGTTAAATCTCAAACACCTGTGTCCTGTGTGCAGGTGGATAAAATCATCGATCAGCTTCAGCAGTTTGTCCAGAACTTCGACCTATTTGGTCTGAAGGAGTACTGGGTTTACCTTGACAGACGTCTGTTCTGCAGACTGGAGGATGTCTACAGATCCACAGTCAACAAACTGAGAACCAGCCTGTACAGATACTACGTCATCTGCACCATCCAGGTAACATCCTGTAGAGAAGTCAGACACGATGTGTCTGAAACCAAGCCACGGTTAAACGTCTCTTTCATTTTTCTAGAGAGGAAACCTGGAGAAGACTCAGGAGTTTTTCCAGAGGCAGGCAGCGGAGCTGCAGGGTCAGCCTGAGTGGCGTGATTGGTTCATCCTGCCGTTTATCCCCAACCCTGAGCAGAACCCCGCCTTCTCTCCATACTTCTCCCGCCAATGGGCCGACACCTTCCTGGTTTCACTGCACAACTTCCTGTCTGTCCTCTTCCAGTGTATGCATATCCTTCAACCTGAATTAACAGCTTACACTAAAATGTCCAGTTCATGCTGTAATGCACGTCTGAAACATCTGATCCAACTGTGTCTGTGTCAGATAAACTCTGAATTTGATGTTTTTTTAGTCCTTAACTTGTTTTCACCACAGCCAGTCCTGCTGAGTTTTGATGCTGAAGTTCAGAGGACAACACGACTGACAGAAGAGAATGAACAGCTGCGGCAACAGGTGAGCAAAATGCAAACTTTAAGTCTCACGTGGTTAAACCAATTCTTTTTAATGAGTTAATTAAGACTTCTGTTATTTATGGTGGTGAAATATTCCCCAGACTAGCTTTAAAAGTCAGTTAAAAAGATCCATATTCCATCGATTTTCTGCCACTCACCTGGGACCCGGGTGTCAGTAGCAACAGGCTAAGTAGTCTATGTAGTAAGCAATGTAGTCCAGATCTCCCTCACCCCAGCATTGTTATCTAGATCCTCTTTACGAGGCATTCCCAGATGCATAATGATGTATAAGCTCTCCAGTCTGTCCTGGGTTTACCCTGGGATTTCCTACCAGTGGTCGGACTCGCCTGGAAAATATCCACAGAAAGGATCCTGATCAAACGCTGAACCACACTCTTACCTTACCTTAAATCAAATGCTGATCCTAGTCACCCTACGGTGGAAACCAATTTCAGCAGCTTGTATCAGTAATCTCTTTTAACACCCACATTAGTGCTGCCAATCTCACCCTCCATTTTTACCATCACTCTTGAGCCAGACCCAAATACAACTCATTCCCAACATGGAGGAAACAGTCAAGTGAGGACCACAGCCTCAGACTTGGAGGTGCTGATTCTCATGTTAAGGGTCACATCATCTGCAAAGAGAAGAACGAAACAATACTCATGTTCCCAAACCACCATTTAGTGTAGGATAAAAAAGTCCTACCATTTAGTTAGGTTAGGTATGTATGGACTCTAACTTTGCTTAATATATCTGACCTATCTGTCTTATCATATCCCGTCCAGCTGTTTGCTCGGCAGACAGAGAGTCGGGACCAGAGTGAAGGAGACGAGAGGGTCCACCACAAGCTGCCGATGTACGTCCAGAACGCGGACAGACTTGGAGACACTGAGCTGTGAGACACTAACATCACTGTCTTAACTTATGACTCAATACAACTAAAATGGCTGCCATTCTGTCAGTCTTTTTAAATATCTATAGCGTTGACTCTTTTAAAAGACAGCTGACAACATGATGTTTTAACCAAAGTTTCAAAATGGCTGTTGTTAATGACGCTGAGGTTTGGCACTCCTTTGATGCACCCACTTTGGCTGCCATGCTTTGAATGGAGTGGAAGTATTATTTTATTAAATAATATTATTTTTCTGATGTATTAGAATCTCTCATATGAGGACTTTGAAGCAGAGACACAAGATTAATTATCCTAAACTAACTTCTGGTTTTATATCAGGTTACACACTTGAATGAAAAACAAAAGCAGTATTGTGTGTTGTTACAGATGACCGGCATCTTAACTCTTGTCATTCAGAACATTATTTCTATCGATCTATCCCAGTTGTAATTTTCTTCCTGGTGATTTTTTTATTTGTTTATTACCACCAAACACAGGACAAACACATGAACTGTTTCAGGTTTGAGTTCTTTAGCATGCTAGCTTGTTCAGTTTTACCTCATTGACTGACTGCAATTGTATTTAAAAATTACGAAGTCTAATATGTTGATTGTATAGTATAGAATCAGTTCTCATCTGTTTGCTAAATTTCAGAACATAACACAGCCAACCTCATGCTAAATTAAATTATTTGCTAATGCTAATGATTAGCTAAAATATGATTTGAGACATATAAATATGAAGTAGAAATATTGAATTTTGAAATCCTGAGTAATACCACCTCATACGTGTTAACACTAAATAAGAACGTATTTCTCATAACTGTTAAATTAACGTAATTTCTGATGTTTTTTTCTGATGTTAGTGGTCTTCCGTAGACACAGCTGTATCATGAGACGAAAATGCGCTGGCTCACAAGCTGTCTTTGTTAATCTTCATCACGGAGTCACTTTTAGAAGAATTTTGAGGCACTTTAAAGCAGAACAAAACTGCTGAGTTCTTATTGTGCTTATTCCTTTAAAACATATTTAAGAAAACCTAAACTAACTTATTGTTAATGATACAGTATTTATGGTATTTTTACACTGTGTGCTGTGATGCAGTTGATGTTGCCAAATAAACAATTCACCTGATGAATTGTTGTTTCTTGTCAGTACGATCCATTTTTTTAAATTTTCACATCGGGTTTTTACACGCTGACTCGTAGACTGGGCTGACAAATACAACACACCCTGAAATTAATACCTTTAATGAAAAAATGCAATAGAGTAAAGCATTATAAGATGTCAAGTATAGAAAAACATGAAAATTATTGGTAGACCAGTTGGTAAAATTACATTTTACCCTTGCATAAAAATTGTTATTTTTGTTATTTAGCACCCCCAGTTTTAGAGTGTAATCCCACTGTGGTACATATGACCAGCTGTACATGTGTATTTGTTCTGATTACATTATTTATGTTAAAAAAAAACAAAAAAACCCAAGCTCTAACCAACCGCTAAAAATCAGTCTCACATTTACAATTGTCTACTCTGTCACTCTGAGCTTTTCTCTTCTTTACTTCTTCGGACAACGCCCCCTTTGGCCTCTTCTTGTTTGCCGTTTTGTCAGTGGAGCTAGCTAAACCTGATTACATTGCCCACTTGCCCAGCTCCGGTTCTTCTCACTCCCCGTCAACATTGAAACACTGAAAATCTCCTCTTCCCTGTGATCCAAAACACACTCCACAAGTACCCTGAGCTTGTGGAGTCCAGACAGCCCAGCTAGCAAACTGAGTTAACATTAACTTAACTAACAGCAGCTACAGTTGTCAGCAGTTTACTTCACTGTCCATCGGGAAACTCTGTAAATCACAGTGAATTGAAGCTGTGACTGAATTGAAAAATCTTAAATGTAACCAGTGATGCTAAAGTCTCTTGCATTAGTCTAGTTCTGAGGAAACCTAGACATGTATGAATTTTTGCAACTTTGAAACTCAAACTGGTCTGATTGTGGAAATATTTCTTAGATGCTAAAATCAGGACTGGGTGAGCTGCCTAGTGTTCAGACAGAGACGTCAACAACCTTCATACTACAGGCGGATGTTTGTTTTTCAATGGAGTGAGCATGTCATAGCAGTATGCACTGCATTGATTTTATCATTTTCTAATTCATATTCTTTCACCTCCCTAAATAAGCTGACCTCTACAGAAAGTGTCCAGTGGGATTCGGGCCATGAAAGTTAAGTTGGAAGTTATGGTAATTAAAATTTGACTGTAGCCAAGAATGATAAAGAATATGATCTTGTGTATTTCTGAAAGTCCAAAAGTGCGAACCTAAATTATCTATTAGTTTGCTATATTTGCTACACCCAACATTTACTGTAATTACTGTAAAGACATTTACTCTGAACAACCACAGACCAATCAGGAGGATTCATTCGCAGGTAGCATAAATGTCTTCAAACCTCACAACAACCTATCTAAGAGATCTTTCAGTCTGGATCAAAGTCCTGGACTGACCATTCACCATTGACCATCACCATTCCTTCGGCCACTAGTATGACTATAAGCAACCGTTGATACTTTCTTCTCTTTACTGCGTCTTTCTCCACAATGATGTCAAGTCTCAACTGCTTTGTTGACAAGACATCAAGTATCTTGTCACTGCCTTCATCTTTGGTCTTGCTTTTGCCTTTTCATTGCTGTTGTCTTCAACGTGTTGGATACCGTCATCTTTGTTGTGGCGCTTCAACGTTGTTACTGCTGATATTATACCACATGGTTGAGCTTCTAATGTCAACCAGACTTGGTCATCTCTATCAGTTATCACTGAACATCACTGGAAGCAGTTGGGTGGATGAAGTTTTGACAGTTTCAAAGTTACTCTTCCTGCTTCCTGTGGCAGTAGTCAGCGTCTTCAGAAACTTCTAATTCCTCTGTACATTAAACTAGGACTGCATGAAAAAGAATCCTATACAGGCAGTTTGAAGTTTCAATATATAAATATATAAGAAGAGCAACATTAAACCTTTTAACACATCACTGAGGTAAGTGACATCTGTTGGTCTTGTTGTATGGAAAACCACACATGCTGTATCACAGGCTCTGATGTCAGCTACACCAGAGACATCACAACTGTAAAACAATTTGACATACGAGGTTCAACATGTTACACGTTTGACATGTTATACTATTAATCATACTTCTATACCACAGTATTTTAGGAGCACCTCTGTATCTTTACTACAGACTCAGCAGAATAGAGATGACACAAACTGAGGGGAAAGACAGATGAGGAATGACAAAGGTTGTGACATGTGTTTCATGGTTGATGCCTTCAAAACCCTCAAAGGCCACCATGGTGCTTCACCATTACCGTCTTTGTCTTTGAAGTTTGATGTTCTCTTTGTCTTCATTACTGCTTGGCATCATCTTTGTTTTTCATGGTGTTGGCACGATTGCTGCTGTTTCTTGTAACTGATTGTGTCCTCAGTCACACCCACATTTAAAACAGCAAACGGTGAATAAGCTCATTGGGGTGAAACAGATCTCGTGCATGCTCTCTTTACAGACCTTTGCCAATCTGTATAAATAAGATAACTGCATAGAAATGTAAAATCTGTAGGTAAGAGACCAAGATATTGGCTTGGCTGTTGTGGTTTCCATTTGTAGTCTGAATAGTATTGATCACATTTGAGCAGGCTTTGGTTTCATGCAGGTAAATAAACAAAAGAGGTGGAACACTGGCTGAAATACAACCTGGGAACCCATCGGTTATCACGTGGTGTGGATATCTGTTTAATAGCACACAAAATGGAAAATTAACACCACCGTTTTTTTATTATTATTATTTTATTGCCCCACACCTTGGTCTTTGTACTCCTGTTGGCTTCTGGTGCCTTCTTGTGAACATGATTATCTTGTTTCATAGTTTTGTAGCACTTTTGTGGAGCATTGCTCCAAACTGAAGGCGGCTCCAAAATAAGAACTGGGACACGGGACATCTATCTATCTGTACTTTGGAGTTAACCCTGCTCACCATTTGCTTTCTTTTTCTCTGCCCTCTTAGAGAATTGGTGCCAAGCCAGCGTGGTGTCAGCACCGTCACCACTCCTTCCAGAAACTTCTTCTCTACATTCCTACCGCAGGGCAGGCGCACTCCGGGGAAACCATCTCAGTTCACCACCGGGTCCTCGCCAAGCCAGGTAGCAGTGGGCAGGAAGGACCCACCAACCAATCCGGTGAGAGTGTGGCAGGTGTTTTGGGAATGAATGAAGTTTAAAAGCTCAAAATGTATGCATGACTTGGACGGCACAATTGATTGGATGTTTCAGGTGTTCATTGGCCACAGAGCTGAAGTGTTTTTGTAATGTTCCCTAGTTGCTCAGTTCAGTTCTCAATAGACCATCAACTTTCTTATTCTGTGAGACTTTGAATTTAGAGGAATGAAAGTCCAAACCTCCTAAATCTATTAAACTTGCTGCAAAGCAAGTGCTGAACAGATATCCTGTTGGCTGGTCTGATTGTGTATGGTCACCTTCATCACCAACACTGCATCCCTTTGAAAATGTGCCCCAGACACCTGGTGGAGACGACTTTTCTACAAGTTTTTGTTGCCTTGGAGGTCCTCAACATTATAAGTCACTGATCAGTGAATTTAAAATGAATTTGTCTTTTCTAGCCTGCAAAGTCTAAAGAGGTAGTTCAACCTAAGGAGGCGAAGCCAGTTTCCTGCCAGGCATCAACTAGTGAGCCTGCAAACTCCCAGTCCCAACAGTCGACAAACCAGTCAACAAACCAGCTGACACATCCCAGACACAAGAGAATCCAGGACCATGAGAAAGAGAGGAAGGAGCTTTTCTCCAAACCGCTGTCACAGGTACCTGAAGGGTGGGACTGGGACAGGTTTAACATCAGGGTTGTTACTGAATCTTCAGTCTTCAGTCAGTTTCATTAAAGGAGAAACTCTGCATTTTGGTGAATTGGCAACTTATCTTCAGTGCCGAGTGTAAGACAAGAAGTAAAGTTAAACTGGAAGCTGATTCGTTTCACTCTGATAGCATCCTTCCTTGTGCTCTCTTCAGGCACCAGAGAGGAAGGGGGATGCGGGAGAGGTAGAGCCTCTTCCCGACACCTCCAGCGAACCTCCCGACTCCTCAAATAGCAGGAGCTGTGTTGGAGGAGCAGAGGGAGGAGGTCTGTCAGCAGAGCAGCCTTTCATCAAACTCAGCCAGGAGGAGTATGGAGAACACCACTCCTCCATCATGCACTGCAGGTGTGCTGTCAACGCACTGCCAGTTCACCATCAAACTGGGGTGACATCTACGAGCCTGCTACACGTTGAGCTTCTCTTCTCATCCATCCTTTTCATTCTGTTCCAGGGTTGACTGCTCTGGTCGCCGGGTTGCCAGTTTGGATGTAGACGGGGTCATCAAGGTGAATGTGCATCATTTATCTTTTGGGGTCTTTGAACGTTGAAGAAAAAAACATGCATATTGAGTGTGTGTAACAAATGAAACGCCCCATTCCTTCTTCCCCTTCCACAGGTGTGGTCGTTCAACCCCATCATGCAGACCAAAGCCACCATCATGTCTAAGTCTTCTCTGCTGTCTCTGGAGTGGGCCACCAAACCTGACAGACTGGTACGCAATAGAGAGGAGGCTGCTCATGAACTGAACATGATATATTAACAGACATTAACCAGGTTCCTCTTCATGCTTTGATAAAGGAAATGATTACAAGGAAAATAAGCTGACATTAATACAGTAATGTGGGACATTATACAATTCATGAAATAAATTGCTTGGTTATATTCTGTCTTTAAACTATTCCCATAAAACTCTTCAAATATATCAAAATATACACAAAACTATACAGAAGGAAGATCAAAACAAAAATATGATTGACATGCAGGTCCAGAAAGATCAGATGAATGAAATTACAAGAGTATACATACATGTTAACAAGATGCTGGGCATAAAATTGTGAATGTGAATTCAAACTGTTGAAGATGCAAAACTATCCTGCATGGGACAGACTATCATTGTGTGTCTCCGATTATGGGCAAAAGGTCCCCAATACTAAATTGTAGATTTTTGGATCAGGTCATGTTGTCTTATGTTGTATGTGCTGGTTTCAATCAGGTAGGTTCCACTCCTGATCAGGGAGGTCCTGGATCCTGTTCCAGCAGCTTAAGTCAGTTGCTACAGACAAGACATCATGAATGCATGCTGGCACTCCTGGCCTCTGCTAAACATTAGAAGCAGTAGGAGGAAATCATTTTTTGTGTTTTTTGCCGTTCTTGGCTTCAGTAGTTTAGGGTTGGCATGTAGTGATTAAACTGATGGTTCTGTGTGTCTGTGTGTGTGTGTGTGTGTGTGTGTGTGTGTGTGTGTGTGTGTCAGTTGTTACTAGGCAGCGGTGTTGGTACAGTCCGACTGTACGATACGGACGCCAAGAAGAATCTGTATGAGATGAACATCGATGAAACTCATCCACGGTAAATCTGTGTGTCTGTCTCATGTGCAGTATTAAGTAACTGTAAGACTTAAGAACGTTTCAGAGAATGGAGAACATGGTTAGCTTAGCTTAACATAATGGCAGAGGGAAACAGCTAGCCTGGTCCAGTCCAAAAACACCAAAAACATGAACAGATGCTACAGATGTAGCTCACCTGTTAAGAGCAGCTCTGAGGCTGTACTTTGGCACAGGGGCGATTAGCACCAAATGCTAATGGCAGCACGCTCTTCCATTGAGAATAATAACACTGCATGTTAGCAGATTTAATGTTTACCGCTATCTTAGATTAGCATGTTAGCATGCTAACATTGCTAATTTGCACAGAGTACAGCTGAGGCTGATGGGAATGTTATTAGTTCTGCTGGGTAATGTAGTCAGTTTGTAGTTTTTGTGTTACTTGACAAAATAAACCCGAATTCACAGCACGCTCTAAATGAGATTTGCTCTGTGTCATGTAGTAGTGAATAATCTCTGTTGTTGATCATGAAACATCTGTCCTGTGTGTGTCAGGATCTTGTCTTTAGCCTGCAGTCCCAGTGGCTCGTCATTCGTCTGTTCAGCTGCAGCTCTCAGTCGATCTGGGAGCTCCGATTCTGTTCCACGACTTCCTATTCCCGTGTCTGGACAGCTGCTGCTCTGGGACACCAAGACCGTCAAACAACAGGTAATGAACCTGGGTGAAGTCGGTAGAGTTCCCCTTTAACTTCACATCATGCTATAACCAGTGTTCTGTCCGTCCCTCAGCTCCAGTTCTCTTTAGAACCTGAACCAGTTGCCATTAACTGCACAGCCTTCAACCACAACGGAAACCTGCTGGTGACGGGAGCTGCTGATGGAGTCATCAGACTGTTTGGTCAGCGTTTTTTATCACGCAACATGCAACATGATTAGTTTCATAGTAGATTCCCATTCCCAATGCAGGTAGTAAGCTGGGCTGTGTATTTCAGGAGTCATCCAGAGAGACTCTTACTTCTCAGCAAAGTCTCAAATCAGTCCTGAAACTTTGAAGATTTTATTGAACAGCTCTGCACAGTGTGTAGTACAGTACACTGATGTGTGGTCATTTATATTTACTCTGTAAGTCAACACAGTTCAGCTTGTGTAAATGATTTTGGAGCATTTACATATTAGTGAGTAAACACATTGTACTTTACATTCTGTGCTGCAGATATGCAGAGGTATGAGAGCGCCATGAGCTGGAGAGCTCACGACGGAGAAGTTTACAGCGTGGAGTTCAGCTATGACGAAAACACTGTCTTCAGCATCGGAGAAGATGGCAAGGTTTGTGCGTGTGTGTGTTTTTGTGTAAAAACACATCATGGTGACATCATACAATCCCAAAAATCTTTTAAATGTGAGACCTGTTGTGAAAATGTCACCTCCCGTGTGTGTGTGTTTTCAGTTCATCCAGTGGAACATCCATCGGTGTGGGGTGAAGCAGTCGGAGCAGGCATTACCTCAGGACTCCACCGGGCCCTTCGTGCTGTCAGGGTACAGTGGATACAAGCAGGTAAAGTAGTGTACGCCATATTCAGACCATGATGACATCACACTTAAGAATTATGTCACAGGACAATAAATGCTGCTGATGTTCATATTTGTGATTGGTCACTTCAGGTTCAGATTCCTCGCGGTCGACTCTTTGCCTTCGACTCTGAAGGACAGCACGTCCTGACCTGTTCCAGCAGTGGAGGACTCATATACAGAGTGAGTCCGCCTCTCATCCACCTCATTTCATTCACACTATGTTTAATATTTTAATTTGCCAACCTGACATCTCGCCTTCCCCTCTTCCAGCTGAACAATGGGGAACCGGCCTTGGAGAGCGTGCTGTCTCTGGGTGGGCACAAAGCCCCGGTGGTGACGGTTGATTGGAGCTCGGCGGTGGACTGTGGCACCTGCCTGACCGCCTCCATGGACGGGAAGATTAAACTGAGCACGCTGCTGGCACAGAAGTCCTGACCGAGGACTTGATCTAGGAGTACACCTCCGGGGTCAGGGGTCATCCAAGTTTATGATGGACTGATTCAGTCACTGGTGGAGATAAACACAGTATGTCATCTGTTTCATGAAGTGATAGAAACAGTTCAACCTGACCAACCTGTTTGAAAGTCACATTCACAATAAAATGCACTGAAAGTTCAACCTGAAGACATGTGACTTTATTAAAGCTGCATTCACTGACTTTCTTTGGTGGAGGCAGGGGAACTTATCAGAGCTGAAAAGGTTCCTGCTGCTGGAAACAACGGTGACTGAGTGTTGAGAGCAGTAGGTGATTAGAGGAGGGAGACCACCGCCTCCTCCATCCCTCTGTAACAAGGTCACCAATATGTGGAAGTCCATGTAAAGAGCCGGGCCAAGAACAAATTATTTCTGTATTTCAGTGTTCTCGCCTTTACAGCACAGGTTTACCACGAAACTCCAATTACACACATACATGTGCTGTGATAATCTTACCTTTTGTTAAGCGTAATTCAATAAACATACATACATACTCATTTCTGCGTTGTCATGACCTGGCTCTAGAGCCATGACAAACAAGGAGAGACGTGGGTTGGGTTGAAGGCCGAGGTAATTCATTGTAAGGGACTCAACAACACAAACAGCTTTGACCAAAAACAAGCCAAATCAGTGCAATCAGCTGGGCAAGGAAACACTCAAATTACCCAGGAACCGTCACAACGTTAAGTTGCTTTAACTAAATAAACATCAGCTTTTCAAAATAAAATATATTATAGGGAGTGTTTGAAAAATGTGTGTGTGCTAAAGTGCAACATGATTTTGCCCTTTCCTTATTGTTTCTTCAAAAAGGTTAAGTCTGGGGAAACTGGTCTGGTTACAGATTCGTGAAAATGTTTCACCGCATCCAAGAAGCTTCTTGAGTTCTGACTGACTGGTGGGGAGTCTGTGTGTTCATACTAGGAAAGCCTGTAGATCCAGTCAGTCAGAACTGAAGAAGCTTCTTGGATCTTCAAACAGTCCAGTTGCCCCAGACTTAACCTTTTGAAGAAAGATGAGCTGGACAACTGAGAATTTCCTTATTTTTTTAGCTCCATTTCAGAATCACTTTGTCTCTGTGTGAACATGCACAAAGAGTCTGACTCCAGTTTCACATTGCTCTCAATGTACATATACAGACACACACACACACACACACACAGCTACACTTAAACTCAATGACAGCAGAGTCAATTATTTTGCAGTGTTTTTATTAATAGTCTTCACTGTGCCATGCTGCTGTTCATGGTACTGACGCAGCAGACAGGTTTGGAACTGTGCCCTTTTCTCTCCTGTCTGTCTTGGATTGAGAATATTCTGAGCTCACATAAGAGTTTACTGAAAAGTCTTCTCATCAGCAGGGTGCTCCGCTCTCAAAAATAAACAAGTCAAACAGTAAATGTGCCATGAAGCCACGAACTGCTGAAAAAAGCTTAAAGTGAGGATTCAGACTGAATATCTGATAACTGAATACCCCTCACCTCACCATCCCTTTCAAAGCACGAGGGAGAAACTGTGGTGGCTGACAAATATAGAAAACATATGAAGCCCTATTTAGCCAGTCCTTAGTTTGTCCATTCTGGGCTACTGTATAGAAACATGCTGTGGAAGAGCACCTGCTGTGTCTGTTGATAGGAAAAGCTCATTCAAAGATTCAAACAGACCTAATGAATATTACAGTTGTGCTCATATACATCATTTACATACCCTGATCAAAAGTTTAGATTTTGGCCTGATAAAATGCACACAAGTTGACACAAATTGGTTTTAATGGCTGTGATCTGTATGCTTGTAATCAGTGTATGTGTATAGGTTCAGTAAGTTTCTGGGCTCCTGACAGACCCTTGCACTGACATCTCTGGATTCTGAGTCATGGGGAAAAGCAAAAGAATTCAAAAGATCTGCAGGAAAAGGTAATTGAACCGTATAAAACATAAAGGGGATATTAGAAGATATCCAAGGAACTGAGTGTCCAAACTCTAATTAAGAAGTGGAAAATGAGAGATTCTGTTAAGACCAAACCACGATCGGGTCGACCGACAAAAATTTCTGCCACAACGGCCACGAAAGATGCAAAGAAAAGCCCACAGCTGACATACAGGACTCTTAAAGCACTTAAAGAAAAATGGGCTGCATGGTCAAGTTGCCAGAAGAAAGGCATTACTACACCAATGCACAAAAAATCACGCTTACAATATGCCAAACAGCACAGAGACAAGCCTCAAAACTTCTGGAACAAAATCATTTGGAGTTCAGTGTCATACAGTGTTTAGTGATTATCATCATGCATAATATCATTATTTTAGTATTTTATTTTAATCTGGTTGAATAGATTTCCAGTCTGATTAATTTTTATATATATTTAACCTTTTAAAGCTTTCGATATTTTTAATTATTATTTTTTGCATTTCTTATTAATTAATAATCACAATTATTTATTTTTTTTAAACTGACCCCACTGTTTTAAAAATATAGACCTCTACCAAATGGATGTCGTTTTATGGTTAAAGTACCGAAATTCATAAAAATAGCAGAAACAAATATAATGTTAATTTATGAAGAACAACAAAAACACCATGTTCTGGACCCACTTTATTTATGGTGATATACCACTAAACATTGCCGGTTTTCATTTTAACGACGGAAAATATTGCAAAAACAAGAATTCATTCGATTTGACCTCATCCATGCTGAGGTGCAACAGCATGAAATACTTCCAATAGACGCTGAGGGGTCGAATACTCTGACCTTCATTGATCAGCGGGCTGCAGCAGTGGCAGCTCTCCGCCGCAGGTGGCGCCCTAATACTCTGCGCCGTTATTCCTGCCAACGAAGAAGAAGCTAGAGCAACAACAATAACAGACAGCTAGCTACACCGAGCAGAACATCCACGGACTGTCCGGTCTGTGGCCCGTTAATCCGGTTTGAACGGCCGGAGGCAGAAAGCTTCCATGAGCAGAGTCCCAAATAAATGTGTACGCAGGTGAATTCAGGCGCCATATTGTGTTTTTAACACGAATAACATGCTGTCGTCGTTGTGACGCGCAGACAGACGACATAAGCTAACTAGCCGCTCCGTTAGCTCGTTCACGCCGTCCGGTTCTTCTTTCCGGGTTTCTGATTAATGTCACCGGGCTCCGGTATCGCGTGCAGACATGGAGAGCTTGTACAAGCGGAAAATGTTCGCGTCGATGCGGAAGACCAAGGTGGACGCGTCGAAGAAGCGGCAGATCGGCCTGCCCGCCTCCATCCTAGACGACAGTGACGAAGGCTCCTTCTCCTCCTCCACCTCCTCCGGATCACAGTCTGACTTCCAGAGCTCACCGGAGGAAGACAGCGAGCAGGAGGAGCGGGGCCGGAGCGACTCTGGGGCCACGTCTAGCGACGACAGCCGCTCGGTGACCCGCAGAAAGCGCTCGTTCCTGGGAGGCGACGACAGCTCGGTATCTTCCAGTGCGGGGGAGGAGGAGGACGACGACGACGATGATGATGAGGAGGAGGAGGAGGACAAGAACCAGACGAAGAGGTTGGTGCAGCCCAGGAAGCGGAGCAGGCTGCAGCGGCAGGACGAGTCGGACTCGGACCATGTGGAGGAGAAGCGTAGAGAGGAGGAGGAGAAGGCGAAGAGGAGGCAGAGACACAACAAGCTGCTGGCGCTGTCTCGGAGGATGAAAGCCCGGGTCCCGAGCCGGAGGAGGAGCCGCCTGAAGCAGGTACACCTTTTGACCCCCATCAGACTCAGACCCTCAATCATAATGATGATAATACGATCAGTCTGTCAGTCAGCAGAGTTTGCACTGTTACAGTTATTAACATCATAATGTCAGCTCTCAGTTTGAACTTCATCGGTGAGTTGATGTCTTTCATGTGTTTTCAGGGTGCGAGCGATGAGGATGAGTCTAAAGAAGCTGAGGATGAAGCCGGAGGAGGAGGCAGAGGAGAAAACGGCGACAAGAAAGAGGTATCAGAAGGTGATGATGGAGGCAGAGAGGAGGAGAAAGACAAAGAAGAGGAGCAGGAGAAGGACGAGGAAGAGGAGGAGGAGGAGGAGGAGAAGAAGTAGGTGGGGAGGAAGTAGATCTACACCACGATGGAGGACAGGAGTTTGAATGTGAAGAACTAAAAAGACACTGTTAGTTTGTACAGGTTATTTTTTTTCTTGCAGCATTTTAAGTGGAAAACAAAAACACAAAAACCCTTTTTTCGTGGTCATGACTGTTGCTATACATGAAGACACGTGAAGACAAACAGACAGCCACGTCGACCCGTTATGTACGTTATGAAGGAAGCGCAGCCTCAGAGAGAGATGCTTGTGGATGTGTCGCTCCTGGTTCAGTGTCATGTGATGAATTTTCCCCTGCTGACAGGAGTCAAGTCAGTTTTATTTATTTATACACCCCAAAGTCATTAACCCTAGAATGATGTCATGTCACTCATGTTCCACTGACAGGTGCAGCCAACAGGTGTCCTATAAAACAGTCTATTCTCACAGTAGCCGTGGTTCTTTCACGTGCTCATTTTGAAGTATCATGACGTGATGTGCTCATGTTTTTCACAGCCTGAGCTTCAGCTGGTGTTATTTGAGTTATGGCCGCTTGTTGCTCTCTTCTTCCTGACTGGAGAACTGCTGCCACCTACAGTTAAAAGTTTAAATGAGCTAAAGTTTGGGATACATTTGGATGGAAACACCGGTGCAAGATTATCAGCCCTTAAAGGAAGCTGTCACTAATGAAAGCTGCTTCTTCTGTGATTCCCTGTTCACATCTTTTAGAGATAGATGGACTCCAATGTCAACGATTTGCAAGCGTCCACACCATCAGACAACTGAGGACTGTTTCAATACTGTGCATCGACAGTATAACATTACATTCATTCAGTTTGAGTTACATCATCTGTTTGATTTTCAGGCATTTTGTATCTTTAGTGACACAAACGAACAAACGTTGACGTGAATGTGACAAAAGCTACACTTAGTTCATGACATTTTCTGTGTTTTTGTGTCGGTAGATGAAACTTTTCAGTAACGCTCAGCTGTGTAAAACATGCTACACGTCACGCCCACTTACTGGACATTTTCCTGAGCTTTCTGCCACATCTCATGATCTTCAGCGAATGTAATTATCAAAGCGAGTTGTTGTCGTGGTTAAAGCCTCAACACAAAGCAAGTTAAACTCAAGTTAACAGCATTTTATCACAGTGCTTTTCCCAAAAAGAAGAATGATGAGCCTGGGATGAGTGACTGTTGTTAACAGGCACATGTCTGTAGATCACTCACAGGTGGCAGATGACACTAATGTAAGAATGACAATGTGTCGAGGACTTTTTCATTGTGTGTGTGTGAGACATGATGTGTCACATGACTGAGATATCATCTCAAATGTGTCCAGAACAACTGTAGGAGAATAAGTCAACTACAAGTCCCAGAGAGCATTGCTATGACAAACATCCAATCTAAAAAGCTTCAAGTTGCCGTTTCCTGCGTGCCGTGATGAAGTGTTCTGATCACACTGATTCCACAGCTGTGGATGGACAGTGGCTGCCGAGGCTTCTGGGTAATGCAGAAGCACTCAGATTCTTTTTGCATTTTTCCTCTTTAATGTAGTTTTTAGTCAGAACAGAGATTTTATTGAATACTGTTCCTGCAGAGCAGACTTGTTTGTTTGTGTGTATGTGTGTATGTGTTTGCTGTCTAACAGCCTCCTGATTAACGTCAGAGGATTTAGACTGAGTGATTTCAGCTACAAACTGAAAAACTTTAAAGCAATGTTTGCAAAAACGTCTGTATTCTTTGGTAGTTCTGTCCATCTCTGCCATGAGTCTGTGTCCTCAGTGTTGACCCTCTTCAGTGTGAAGACTCACTGATATCACTGTAATATGTCTGAGGTCAGAGCTGTTGGGTTGGCCAAAGAAAACACAACCTTCAACTCGGGAGTGTTCGAGACATTTTCACATTTTCAGACAGCCCAAAAGAAGTTTATTGAAATCGTATTTGTTTATTTGTCCAAAAATGTTTTTGGTTTTGATCAAACAATGCACCTACATGCATCTCACCCTCCTGAATGGACAGAGCTAATTTAGTTGCTAAGACAGTTTGGTCATTGTTTAAAGACGGTCTCTGCATATGTGTGTCTGCTGACTCCCAGTTGATGCTGGTTTTTGTTGTTGATAGAAAGATTCGCACACAGGTCTTGTGATGAAACCTAAAATCTAAAAGACTGTGGTCAACAGTTCTAAAAGCTACCAAAGATGGTGTGTTTCCTGTTTTAAAAAAACAAACATTAGAATAGGTAAGAGACAGAGGAGAAGAGTTTGGAGGTGCTTCTAACTTTAGCAGCAGACAGGAAGATGGAAAGAACTATCAAAATAAACTTCAGACGAGAGTTTTATGTTGAGTTGGTACATCTGAGATTCTGAAAAGCAGAAAACCAATTACAGGTGACTTTTTGCACTTGCTGAAAGCATTTATTTGAGTTTGTTGAGTCATTTTTTTGTAAACGGTAACATAGAAATCTAACAGGAGAAGGAATCCATTGTTTCTTGAACTGTATATAGAACTAATTTGGGCAGCCCACCCAAAAACCTTCTTGTACTTTTCTATTTATTTCTTCCTCTCTGAAGTCTGTCACAGTGCTGCATTCATGTGCTAATGTGTGAATTGGACATATAATGTCTCTAATCAGAGGTTTGCTCTTTTTGAATATTCCCTTCATTTCCATGCATTTCCTTCCCTTCTTTCCTCTCTTCCTTCAGTCTTTCCTACTTTCCTATCTTTTTCTCTTCTGTAATGGTGCGTTTAGGTGCAGTCGTACAGATTGGAAAAAAAGAAATTCAGTCTGTTTTGCAGATTTGACAACCACAAATAAGCTGTGAGCCGCTGATGAACTGAGCTGTAAAGAATGTTTTTATGTCCAGTTTTCAGTCGCAGTCACTCAATGAGAACTTTGAGGGTTTAAGAGCCTTGTGGCCTTTTCTGCTTTTTTGCTCCACTACAGGACTCTCTCTCTATATATATACATATATATACAGTATAGACTGTATGTACAGAATAGCAATGACACACACAAACACACGTCACAGTTACATATCAGTGCTGTGTATTTGCTTGTTTTCCAGTGTATTTCTGGTCTTTTGTTGCTGTATAAAGCTACTCAGACCGACCTGCCCTGTTGAAAACACTTCTTTTATTAATAAAGTTCCTTTTTTTGACCAACAAACTTTGTGTTGGAAATCATCACATCTTAACTTTGCTGGTGTTTAACTACATTTCCCATGAAGCCTGCCCTAGCCTCTCATTTATTTTAAGTCTTGTAGTTTGGCTGCTACACTGAACTACAGCTCCCATGGTACTTTGACAGAGCTTTCATACAACCGCAACCAAAAATATTACCTTTGCACTTTTCGTTTAAAAAAAAAGAAGAAGAAAAACAGTGCAACATTGTTGAGATTAAAACTATTTTGGTATTTCTCTGTGTATTTCTTCCAGTTTCCTCATTCACATCCTCCATGTGACCTCTGCTAATGCTTGTTAGCTTAAAAAGCTACACACCTCTACATTATGTCATAAATAATGTATAAATAATGACAGACATTAACAACACATATACATGTCAGCTGAGAGGCCTATATTATGCTGATACTACAATACTACTCCAGTATACTGACCTGTGTTTTCTACCAAGTCTTTTACAAACCACTGCAATCCATATATATATATATATATATATATATATATATATATATATGTGTGTGTGTGTGTGTGTGTGTGTACGTGCGTTTGTGTGTTTGTGTGTGTTTACATTTGTAATATATTATAGATATTCAGGTAACAATCCAATAAAATCATATTTTAACATTAAATTCAGTCTGTGTCCTTCGCAATAATCCCATATTTTGAATATTTGGGCATCATAGGAAATAAATGGTACTGGGTCATATTGCAATGTTGTTTATTTATTTAGCTTCTTTAAATCCGATTAATTGTGACTAAGAGTCAAATTTAGGAGATAATGAAGTTTTTGCTCCTCTTGGTGAACACTAGGGAAATGTATGAAAGGTACGATTAACAACATCTGCCAATCAGATCCGAAAACGTAGGTCACATGACCCAATCCTCGCCGCCATCATTGTTACTGGCAGTGAAGCCTGCGTGGAGAGTCAGGAGAAGCACCGGCGGAGCTACGTGGAGTCTCAGTCCGGGTCTCAGTGAGTGTCGTCCGGGCCAGCAGCCATGGTGCAAACGTGCTCAGCGTACGGCTGTAAGAACCGCTACCACAAAGACAAAGACATTTCCTTCCACAAGTGAGTCCATTAAAACTTTGTGTGTGCGAGCTAGTTAGCATTAGCCGTCCAGACATGATGCTTAAGCACTGTGATGTCGCTGCTGGTGAACAGTACCAACAGAGAGTTTACCAGCCTGCGTTTACTCATGTGTCTCATTAAGGCATCGCTGCTCATCAGCAGCAGTACATGGTGATAGAATTTGATACAGGACAGCTCTGGTGTCGGTACAATCGGGTCAGGAAGAACTCACCAAGCACCATTTTCCTCTCAGCTGTCCAAAGTGCTGTGTTAAGTTGACACATCCCTCTCTTACAAAGTAACAACTTCACCTGCATCATGTTTACGGCTGCGAAACCCAAACAGTCCACCTCAGACCTCAGTAAAACTTTACCTAATGCCTGGTTTACTTATTCTTATAAGCCGAATGTACCACGACACGGTACATGTTCTTAAAAACACTTCTCAGTATATTTCCAACATGTCTGCGTTGTACAGGAATACAGGAATAATTAAGTCCGCTGATTGTGGCCGGAGTTCGGTCACAGCGCTTCACGTATCGGCGCTTGTTGGCCGTTAAGCTAACGTTAGCCTCAAAGTGTCCGTCGCTGTAACACAGCAGCTAAACATGTGGAGACCCTGCAGTGTTGGCCATGTGAGTCTGACCAGACCTCCGCCTGCTAATAACACAGTTACACGGCAGGCAGCGTTCAGCTCAAGTTCGCTGGTTCAGTTTATGGTGCAGCCTGTCGAAGTGCTCGGTTCAGAGGTTCATGTCCTAATCCCAGCATGTTGAGCGAGGGCCAGCCACTGACACCAGGTGAGAGTTAACCTGTGAGCCCGCTCTTAAAGTCAAGTCTTTTTAAATGGAGCTCCGAACGGAGGACCAGACCACCTCTGAGTGTTCACCAGGAAAGGTTTCTGACAGGCCTGCAGCCAAGAGTTCATGTTTACTTCCTAAGTACGCTATTTTTTTTTAAAGTTGTTTTTACAATACAGAACTGTGGTTGGCAGAATGTTACCGTAATTAATACGGAATGACCTAATATTACAGTAAATGGATATTAGTGCTGATAATTTCAGGTTTACGGTTGGCATTTTATTCCATATTTCATATTCAATGCCTGTAGATGTTACAATGAAAATCTGCCAAAACAGTAAAATAGCGTTAAATTATGCCATTAGTTATTACTGTGTCTAATATGAAATATTATATATATTACTATTTTCCTTCATTCTGTTTCCCTAGTATTTTAAAATTGTGTATAAGTAAAGGTTTTGAAATATGACTGTTATACTGTAGTATAGTAAAACACAGTCATGGTATATTTTACTGTCATGCTTTGGTTTGACAGGTTTTCAATGTAAAGTCTACTTTTTTTTTTTACTGTGTAACTCAAATGACAAATGACAAAGAATTCTCATTACTCATTAATGATGATTAAATAATATATATATATATTATATATTTAATTTTGTGTGTTTTGATGTGATTTTCTCAGGTTTCCTCTGGCACGTCCAGATGTTTGTGGCAAATGGGTGGCAGCAATGAGGAGGAACAACTTCAAGCCGACAAAGTACAGCAACATCTGCTCACAGCACTTCACCAAAGACTGCTTCAAGAGGGAGTGCAACAACCGAGTGCTGAAGGAGAGCGCCGTGCCCTCGCTCTTCACCTTCAACCTCAACATCAAGGTGAAGCCGCTCAGACCACTTACACACACACACACACACTTGGTCCAGAACAAGGAAATATTACATAGCACTGTTAATCTGTCCCCTCTCGTTGGGCTCCCCCAAATCTCTCCTGAATTCTGTCTTTTGGTCTTACTGTCACACAGTCTTCACATGTTATCCTGGACTAGCTCAGAGAGCAGCATCAGAACTCTTGTGTGTTTTCTGTCTGACAGTCAGAGTCGCTGGAGGATCCGTTCCCCTCAGAGATCCACTTCCCTCTCTCTCTGCCACTCACATCTGACCTGGCGGTGGAGGAGGAAGAGGAGGCTGAGGAGGAGCCACCCGGGAGGAGTCTGCCCAACACCCGGGGGGACACGGTGGCAGTCTCCTGTGACCACAACTACACGGCAGAGGACTCCGCTCGCCAGAAGAAGCGCATCGAGCAGCTGGAGGAGCAGCTGGGGAGTCTGAGGAAGAAGCTGAAGACGACGCAGCAGAAGTGCCGGCGGCAGGAGAGGCAGCTGAAGAGGTTGAAGGCGGCATGTGAGACGCCCAGGACGGGCCGCGAGCCACCAGCAGCGTTTGGAGAGGGATACGTGATTTTACCAAAACACATCTACCACACACTCAAAGGCATCGAGTAATGAGGAGGAGAGAAAGGACAGACCGGTGTGGCTCAAAGTGAGTGATTTAAACCTCACATCTGTTAGCAGCCTGGCAGACTGTTGAAGAGCTGCAGAGCAAGGCGGCAAACCTCCGATCTGAGAGCTGAAGGACTCACCAGATCGGGAGCGCAACCACAGGATGTGGTGAACTCTAGTCTGATTTTGATGCAACAACTCCTCACATATCAGGTTTTTGTCTGTTTGGACTGCAGTGAAATGACTTTAAATGAACACTTCAGCACTCTGAGTTTGGTTTTCATGAGAGTTCTGCACTGAAACGATTTCTTGACAAACAACAGCACGGTGCAGTGTGCCTGGAATCTTAAACTAAGATGCTGAGACGCTGCACAGACACACTGGGCCAATGAATAAACCATTGCTCTTCAAGAAATAGTTCCAATGTGAGACTCTAAAATCACAAACTGAAGTCTTTATATTTGTGTTTGTTTTAGGATTCAACAAACAAGCTGCAGAAGGTTCATTCATGAGCTTTAGAGATAGTTGATGTCTTTTTTTGAACTGCAGACAGAGCCAGGCTAGCTGTTTCCCCTCGCTTCCAGCCTTTATGCTAAGCTAGGCTAAAGACATACTGACTCCAGCGCTGTATGTGACACACGGACGTGACATTTATGTGGATCTTTCCTCTTATTTCAGTTTCAGAATGAAAACAAATTGATGTTAAATTAGTTCTTCAAAGATCCTGATGTGGAGACACAACCCCCGCAAAAAACAAGAAGTGTGACTTCTGTCCTGTTGGTTTGAGTTTAAAGATTTCTTTTCTGAAAAGGTTGGGTTGAAAAATTCTTTAATGTAACAGAGTAAATTTGTAATTTTTTTTACTTATGTCATTTATTTTTCTTCACATAAACATAATGCAAAAATGTGTGTGTGTATCTGTGTGTTAGTGTCCCCATTTGGATAAAACTGATGTCGGGGTCAGTGGTTAACGTTAGGGTAAGTTAGAGTACGCCTGCAGGGAGTAACAGTCCCCAAGAGGGACTTAAGTAAACCTGTGTGTGTGTTTGTAGGGTACTCTAACCCATGTGGAGTCTTTAAACAGCTGCTAATGTGCAATAAACTTGAATGACATTGAAGCCATAACAGCTACTGTGTGTGTTCCCCTCACTGACATTACAGGTGTGTGTGTGCGTGTGTGTTTTGTCTTCACACTGGGAAGGTGAAAGACTGTCTGCTGTGCCGTTTGTGGGGCTGCGCGATTATTTTGATCAATATTAAAGTCATGATTGTGTTTTGTCCTAAATCCTAAATTCTTCGTTGATTGGAGAGAGTAGCTCTTCACAGTGATGTACCACAACAATCAAGGCTCTGTGTTAGCTGGGACTCCTGTCTCACCTGGTGACAAGGTGACAGGTTACTTCAGGAGGCATTTTAAGGCACAATATTTCCATCTCTGATGTTTCAGATCAGTAAGTCTGGCACTGTGATCAGTGATGACTGTTCTACCTAGCTGGAAAGACAAGAGTCTGCATTTATTTTGTCTGTTCTGGGCTACTGTAGAAGCACAGTGTTTCAACCTGGCAGCCTCCATGAAAGGACCCGCTCCCACTGTAGATATAAAAGGAATTTCTTTAAGTAACAAAAAAAAGATTTTTATTTTCAGGTGATTATACATGCATGAAAACATAGTTATATCCCATGTCTGCTTGCATGGACTGTATGGTAGATTGAGGTTGACTTACTGCATACCATATTAGTGAATCATTAGGTCATGACAAGTTCACAAGTATCTGATAATCAGAATAACAACGACTCATTCATTACTAATTAACTCTGCCATATTGAGGTGTGGTAGTATATTAAATAAAGGCAGGATAACAGAAACTTTGTTCAGAATATTTTTTCAGGTTGTTTTCTGGTTACTAATGATTTTTGGTTCAAATGAACTTTTTCATTCAGGATGCAGAGAAACCGCAGTGATGCCTTTGGCCAGCAGGTGGTGGTACAGAGCTGTATTTCTCCCAGCATCCTCTCTTGGTCTTGATCTTGATTACTTTCAGAATGCACCACAGAGTGCGCTTCATCGTTGTTTGTTAAAAATGCCAGCATGCAGTACACTTTAACCCATGCACATACACACTCAGCTGTGAAAAAGGCACGTTGAGTTACCTGCACCTGACCTGCACTGATGAATGTGGTGGACAGTCAGTGTTGCATGTTTGGTTTTAGCATTTTGATTTGTTGATGATGGACAGCCATGTAGCAGCGCCCTGGGAGCAGTTTGGGCTTTGGAGTTTTGCTCGATGTCATCTTCTGCCACACTCCATACTGTGGACTGTGCTGGATTTGAACCGGCCGCCAAGACGGAAAAGATGTTTTGTGATTGGTTGAAGTTCAGCTGTGATGTGCTGAGTGTTCAATACTTGACCCCATTCCTGCTCCCCAGAGGATAATCCATGACGGTTGCTCTAACACCAGTTTCAGGTAGATTTAAATATCCCGTTGTCCGGACAGTTCTGCATATGGTGGCAGCCTCTGGAGGACACTAACAGGACTTTGTTCCTTGATGTTTCTCATCTGTTTCAGTTTGGACAGCAGACTTCACTTCTTTAGTGACCTCAACCCTCCTCAGGTGAACAGACCTGCCACAGTCTGAATCTGATCCAGGTGGACATGTTTGGGCTGAAGCTCCGCCCCGCCGGCGTAGCATCAAGGTCATCCTGTCCAATCTGTAACGCTCCTCCGGCTGCAGCCTGACCGCTCCGATTAAACAACACCTGGATGACCTGCTTCCCAGCATGCTCTGCTGCCGCTGCAACCAGCAGCCACAAAGAAAGGCAATGCTGCGTTTTATATATGACTTTTTTATGGAGATAAATTCAGTTAATTACTTTTAAATTAGAATTTTACATGCAGGTCATCTGTAACACAGTTCACATTCAGTATTACTAATTTAGTTTATTATGACTATTGCTATTAAATTACTATTTTATTTATAGATTTTAGCAGTAATCAGCTCGTATCTGAAGAAACACTACATTCTCTTCAATTCAGTTTTATTTATATAGCACCAAATGATAACCAAAGTTATCTCATGACTCTTTCCATACAGAGCAGACCTAGACGGTACTTTTTATAATATTATTTACAGAGATCCAACAGTTCTACCATGAGCAAGCAGTTGATGACGGTGGCGAGGAAAAACTTCCCTTTTAACAGGCAGAAACCTGGAGCAGAACCCAGATGATGATGGATGATCTGCTACAACCAGGGAAGGAAAAGGGAGAGATACATAGAACTAATTATTTATTCAGTTATTTGAAGACACAAAGTCTTCCAGGCTGAGTTTGGGGAAAATGTGTCTAAAATGAGGCGTCAGACATGCAGAATGTTTTCATCTGATAGTTCACATAAATGTGTGAACTAATGAGATTTACCTCAACATTACAAAGAACATTACAGATCATTAATGCCATGAAATAAAACAGTTTGTTAATTTGCAGATTATGTCCATAATTCTACAGTTTTGTATGCAATTAAGAAATAAAACAGAACGACTCGGTTAATATATAAATTGGGGTAAATTTAAGGGTAAATCAGAGTCCGAGAAGTTAGTCTATCAGATCGTTTCCTTCTCTGCTGCTCATGAATTTGTTCGTCCTCTGACCCAGATAGAAAGCACACAGCTTCACTTTTTATCCTCTTCAGTCTCGCAGCATTCAGCCCGGAGCGCCAAGCCGAGGACTAAATGGAGGTTAGCAGGATGAACATGATGATAATGATGATAATGTATATTAATATAAACACTGCCATAAATCTAAACTCTGCCTGGCAGCGTCTATCAGATCTATAATACCGTCTGATCTCTCTGCCAATGATCTGCTGCTTACTCAAAAACACATGAATTAAAAAAAAACGCCTCAGGGGGAGGAAAAAGAGCGGGGGAGGAAAACAAGGGGGGAGCAGGCTTTAACTGTGAGCAGAGAGCTGTCGGTTCAAATCCCAGGGAAAGAGAGAGATGAGACGAGTGAGAGGGTGGATGGAACGATGATGACGCTGCTGCTGAGGTGCTGCTGAGCAAACCATAGGACATGATGATAAATAACATCAGTGACATTATATCTAAAATGATAGAACGTATTCTTTTAAGTCTAAATATCTTTAAGGCTTGGAATACCAGGAGTATGCATTTGTTTATTTAATTCATAGTAGAGTTATGAAATATGTGCTCTACAATGAATTACTGTACATGAGTACACTAACATCTGTGCTATATTCTATTTCTGAATGATGTGAGCACCATCTAGTAATCCAGATTGTTACTTAATTTGTCCACACCAATTGTACACACACACTTATAAATTAAAATGATTTTATTTGTGTGCCTAGATTAGTAATTAGTACTCCGGTACTTATTTAGCCATTTATGCACTTGAATTAATTCATGAACATTAATGAGTACTTGTATGAGCTACTCATTGACCTTATGTTCTAAAATGACATCCAGTGTGCTGGAAAGACTGAATTTGTGTGAAGTTAATAAGTTATGTGTGTAATAGGACTACACAGTTTGTGATTCATGCAGTAGAAGTACACTGACACATGCAGCACAGTATGTTCTACAGTTATTGTTATTCTTAGTCTACACTTTGATTTGTGCGCAGTAAGATTGTTTACTTTGTGAACGCTAAGTAACAGTTATTTAGTGATACTTTATTACTTCATTTGCATTTGTAAGTGTTTTCCCCGACATCGTGCTGAATGGATCGTGAAGGCAGTGAAGGAGTGAGTGAGTCACCGAGTCGAGTCTGTGAGATGAACGAGTGAAGGAGGGAGAGAGGAAGCTGTTTGTGTTTCACAGGATGCAGGTTTGTTGTTTTTCTGCCAACATTCCCCAAAAGTTCATCTAAAGTTCAGAATGAGAGCAGTGTGGGGGATTTATTTCTGATTACAACCCCCTCACCTCACCTACCTCCTTTCCTAGTGTGAAGAAGACAGAGGCCATGAAACAGAGCCAGTTTGCAGTTTGTCCGTCCAACATGTAGACATGTAGATGTCAAAGTCTCATTGTAAGGTAAGAAAACACAGCCCTGCAGGCTGAGTACACCTCTATTTCTGCCATATTCTGTGGAGCCCTGTAAATCTGACACACTGCTCTGTCAGCTGCAGTACTTATGCTAAATGAATACATGAAATGAAACGTCACTTTTCTGACACTCTGCCAGACTTTAAAGTTGTAATCCTTAAGTGAATGACTTACATTGAATTAGCTGCCTTACATTGGCAGACATGTATTGGCTCTAGTTTTCTAACATAGTTTCCTTCTTCTTGGGATACTGTTGGGACACTACCACACATGACTTTTGTGGTTCTTAGCAGAAAACTAGGTTCAGGAACAAGGACCACGCCTCGAACTCGTCCCATTTCTGTATCTCAAGTATTTAAAATGTGTTCACTCCCTCTTTGGAGAATATCAAAGTAACCAAAGTCATTATTATTAGGTGATCTAGGTGTTTGCCACATTAAACATCAGGTCTTTGAGTATAAGACTTGCCCCAATCTCACAGAGCAGCTTCGGTTTGTGGGAACTCATCCAAAAAAAACTTTCAGAAATTTCTCATTACGGTTGGACGATAACTATTTCCTTCTTTAGGAGATGTGTGTGTGTGTGTCAGAGTTTATTTATCAGCTCCGTAAACAGAAGCTTGTTATTGTGTCGGTGTTTCTGTCTGTCGGTGTCACCGTGACGCACGCCATGGGTGGAGACCCGTGTGACATCACTCCTCTGGGGTTAAAGGGTGTTGCTGTGACACACCATAACCATAACGATGAGGTTTCACCTCCTCCTGTGTGTGTGTGTGTGAGTGAGTGTGTGTGTGTGCGCGTGTGTGTGAGTGAGTGTGTGTGGTTCAGCAGAGGTGTGTGCTGTTCCTTTGAGTCATGTCTGACAGTTTAATTCCCGCCTGATGTCATGAGAAAGTTTGTGTAAGAAAACATGCAGCAAACTTTAAACTCTAACACACTGAACAAGCTGAACACCACACAGCAACACAACATGATGGTTTCTATTATTTAATGAATATGAAAAGTCATTTTTGTCTGTCAGTACATGCCTTTAACATGGCTAAACACTGATGACTGAGCTGCTCTCAGACATGCATCTGGTTGCATTAATACTCAGCTCATTTTTCACGTCGGTGTCATGTCTGAATAAACGCACAAATCATTTTTAACATGGACGTCACAGTAGCACTCTGACGACGTGTAATATATTTCTGCAAACTTTCAACATGACTCAAGTCTGAACTCAATGTGTCATCTTCACACAATGTTTAAATACACAGAGACACATCTTTATATATATATACAGCAATCAGCCACCACGTTATGACCTCTGACAGGTGAAGTGAGTAACACTGATTATCTCCTCATGGCATATCATGGCTCCTGTCAGGGGGCGGGATATATCAGGCAGCGAGTGAATATTTTGTCCTCAAAGCTGTGAGAAACAGGAGAAATGAGTCAGATTTGAGCAACTTTGACAGCAACCAAACTGTGACAACCGGGCCGGACAACCGGGTCAGAGCAACTCCAAAACTGGAGCTCTTGCCTGGTGTTCCTAGTCTGTGTGTGTGTGTGTGTGTGTGTGTGTGTGTGTGTGTGTGTGTGTGTGAATCATGAACATAAATACATAAAAAAAAGCTTCTAAATTAAAAAAAGTGTATTTTTATATTTTAAAGACTGGGTCTCATCAGCACATCTTGATTCCCCAGTTTACATCAGTATAGAATAAAATGACTATTAATATCACTAAATGAATTGCTGAGATCTGAGCACACGTCAGGACAATCAGACAGGTTGTAAACAAAATAACTGTATTCAGTTTTTTGCTTTAATACGGACAATATCCAGTGAATAAGAACAGGAGGTCAGACTTTTCTGATCTGAAGATGAACACACAAATATCCTTTTCCAATTCATTAAAAATTGAATGTTTTTTTTTTTTTTTTGTCATTAGACTGCATTTTTTCCATCTTCTGGATGATGTTATAATACCATGATCAAACAAACTAAAATTAGTGTTTGGTAATTTTTTTGACCAAACACTAATTTTAGTTTGTCTATTGTTTGTCTATTTTTTTTCATGAAGTAATTAGCTGGAAAGAAAAATAAAAATAAAAAATAAAAAACTTATATATATATATATATATATATATATATATATATATATATATATATATATATATATATATATATATATATATATATATATATATATATATATATATATATATATATATATATATATTTGAAATAAATCAGAAGGGGTGGATGCAAAAACTTAAAGAGAAGAAGAACCCAAGACAGGAATCTAACTGAGATTTAGGATTAATGTAAATGTAAATACTATGAATAATTTGTGTGTCTGTGTCACCATAAACCTTGTGGCTAATAATAATCTGAGGGTACAGACAGTGTAACAAATCAACACTGAATATGTATGTCAACAACAACAACAACAACACACACACACACACACACACACACACACACACAGTGTCAGTCTGTCATCTGCTGGATTTGTCAGGTTTAATTCAGGAACATTAATCTGCTTGAAGACAAACTGCAGATATCAAGTTTGGGTGAAGTAAAGGGGACGTCTCTCACCTGAGGCTGCTGATTGGTCAGGGCTCCAGCTGTTTCTATTGGAGGGAGTTCAGCTGCACTTCCTGCTGTCCATGAGATGCTGATCCAAATAAACTCTGACTGCACAGAATGGACGGTGCCAACTTCTCTCAACATGCACAAAGTCAAACAGATTTTACACAGTCTGCAGAGATCGTGTAACCTTTTGATGGCAGGTTTTCAGAAAAAAAGTTCCATTAAGGAGGCAGTGAAGCTTTGTGACTTCACTCCAAAACTTTCAAGCTCCACTCCACCCAGACACCATCTAAAATAATTAGCATATTCATAAACCATATGATGCATTCACCATTGTGTAATGCTCTCCAGTGAATGTATGAAATGTTTCAACATATTTCGATGCATTTAAAAAAATAGAAAATAACTTCAACATTCTGAACAGCTTGGACATTGTGAACATTGAAGTCACATGAATGGTGAATGGACTTTACTTATATAACACCTTTCTAGTCTTCAACCACTCAAAGCTCTTTACAGTACATATCTCATTCACCCATTCACACACATTCATACACTGATGGCATTGGCTGCCATGCAAGGTGCCAACTGCTCATCAGTTTGAGGAGCTAACCATTCACACCCATTCATACATGGCATTGGCTGCTCATCAGTTTATGACTCCAGATGACTGATCAGCTGTTTCCTCCTAGCTTCCATCCATGACGGCTCCACACAGTTCTGATGGAACCATCCTCACATTAAACACAAATGTCTGATTTACTTCCTGTTTGTCCAGTTTCCACATATCTCCAAACATCATTTGGAAGTGTTGTAAATGTCACGTGGATGACAAAAGCTGGTTGCGTTGTTCCGGAGACTGTCCAGAAACTTATGTAAGTTGTAGTTGTAGTTTTGGTGAAAACATGGCTAATGTCATACAGATGCTGCATGCTGGAAATGACCTGATGATGTGAATGATTAAAAAACAGTGGTCAGGTCATTTAAAAAGTATTTTTTCTTGTTTCTGAAGTTTTATTGACACGTCATCTTGATTTCGTTGATCTGACCTCATTAATAAAGATGAGCAGCTGTTTGTTTTTCAGCTTCTTTTGGCCTGAAGTTTTTCTCTAAATATCATCTTCAGCCTCGACTGACTAATCGTAGCTAAGTGGGCCAGAGCAGCTCTCTGGTGACCTTTGACCTCCAGAATGAAACGCAGCATAAAAACATAAAAACAGTTTGACATTCTGATTTTCACAGTCGACAAAACCACATGGAAGTGAGATGAAAAATGTTCAGTCACGGAGATTAAAATGAAATAAAAAAGTCAAACTGGGCATCCCTCTCTAGAAGTGTGAGCAGACAGAAAATAAAGTTTGTGTAGCTAAACTCTAAATGTAGGACGTCTCCTGTGAAGAACAGAAAGCTGCTGTTGATTCGGATTCTGACCTCCAGTTTGAAGATAAAACAACATGTGAGGCGTTAGTATTTTTAGACGAGCTGCGACCACGACTGTGGATGAAATTAGTTTATGGCTCCGTGAACGTGCCCACACCCCCTCCTCCTTCCCATACACACACAAACACACACACACGCAGTCAGCTCTGCACCGCTGGCCTCGTCCTGAGCGTGGCTCTGATCAGATCTGATCAGTTTCCGCTCAGCTTACTCTCTCACAGCGTGAACACAAAGAGGCAACAGCATAAATTTCCTCGCCGTGTTTCCCTCTGTAATTTCATGCAGCAGAGCAGCTGCAGGGCCTTTTCCTCCCAACATCCGTCCGTCCGACTGCCTGACTGCGCTTCCAGTCCCAGCTGAGCAGGTCGTGAGATGAACGTCAAGAGATTCATTCAACATGGAGCCCGAGCCAACCCACACGGACATCAACTGAAATAAATAATTGTGCATTAAACCCACATCATGACACTGTTTCAACCATTTAATGGTCCTGTTGAAATATTCAGCACTGTTCAGCAGCTAAAGGCCTGCTGAGGCTGTTAGCTCATATTCAGACTAAGTCAGGTGATCAGCCGGTTGTGTGGCAGCGTGGGTGTTTTTATTTGTGATAACCACTGTGAATCAGAAAAGAACTTTTTATTTCACTGATTCACCAGTTTTCTCACTACAGACACTCCCTCTCTCTCATTCACTCTCTATGTTGCTCAACCACAGCTGTGTCTCTCTCATGCTCAGACTAACCAAAGGAAGGTTCTTGTTGCCACAACGAAGGCCGCAAGCAGACAAGCTCATAAATGAAATAAACCAAGCCAGAACAGAACTAGGGGAATGTCGCAGTACGGGCCATGAACTGCACCTAGATCACGCTCAGTTTCAGCCTGACTGTGGAGTATGACGTCACGTTCTGCTCCAAATGTTGATTCTATTTCAACTGCTCTTTGCAGGGTTATTTCCTTCAGTCCACATCGACACAGCCAAAACTGACTTCTCCTGTTTATAAAAATTTCACCGTAGTGCCTGATTTGATCTTAATCAGCGCCAAAACCTGTCACATTCACACCTAGGAACAATTTAGAGTTACCAATTACGTGCATGTCAGGAGCCAGAGTACCCGGAGAGAACCCACGCAGACAGGGGGAGAACATGCAAACTCCACACAGGCTCCAGCTGAGGATGTGTGAAACAGAAATTTTAAATTAAAATCTGCCTATTTGCAATGTCAAAGATAATAATCCAAGACTTGGGTTCATGTGTCATGTTAGACTTGGAGCTCTTACAATAATACATTTGCAGTGTATGATAATATTTCATCTATATTCCAGTTCAACGCAGACATGTATTCACCGTGCATTTTCCCTCTACACTGAACACTACGTAATTACAGCACACGTGACTCGTTCTACTGTAGCTACTGTTTATTGTCTATCCACTCTATTCATTCTGTGCATTCAGTCACTGAACCTACGTATGTTGCTCTCTGTTCATCTCATACATACCCAGTCTGCTGTACTCGCCCACTGACTACTCATCCTGCACATGCTGCTCTTTCTATAAATGCAAACTTAAACTCATCCACAGGCACAAGGACAGAGGTTCTGTTGATACATTTGCAGGGTCATATTCAGACTTGACCCTGTGTGTGTGTCTTCATTGTGTAGACGGAAACCTGCTGTTGTGACCTCTCAACTGCACTGTATCAATGTATGAGTGAGTGAGACACACCGAAGGACAGGCAGAGCTGGAAGAAAGACACTTTCTTCTACAGTCACTCATGTTTACACAGTGGCGCTGATTAAATCAGTTCTCCTACACAGCTCTGGGATCAGCTTGCAGTTATAGAAGTTACACTGTTATATGTAATCCAGTTTTCTATGATGGGAACCGATTTTTATGTAACAAGCTGATTATTCCAAATGAAATTATCAATATATTATAGACAGGTGGGTAGAGCAGGTCGTCCACTAATCAGATGATCGGTGATTAGATTCTCAGCTCCTCCAGTCTGCATGTCAAAGTGTCCTTGTGCAAGATACTGAAGCTTGAATTGCTCCCTGTAAGTTGCTTTGGATAAAAGCGTCAGCTAAATGACTAAATGTAAATAGAAGTACAGTCCATTTAATGATCAGAATGAACACAAACATACAGCTGCTCTGTGTCTCACAGGGAGAAGTCAGTGTCCCTACATTGACCTCAGGATCTGTGCTTGACCCCATGTGACTCCATATGTGGCTAGAATAGAAAAATTCCCTCACAGCAGGTTGTCTGATCTGATTTACTTGTATTTGCTATAGCCAGAAATAGCAACTGAGACGAGCTGCTAACACTGCTAACACTGGTCCCAATAGCTAAAAGACCCAATTATGTTTAACATGAAGAGGAAATGTTGTGAATTAACCCCACAAGCACCCAGGAGCACCTGTCATTTTAAAATCCTTCCAGGTCCTGAGCTTTATATTGCAGATAGTTTGAGCTGTCATCAATAACTAGAACCAGAAATATACATCATTACATCACTGTGTTATGAGGGACCGACCATGCATGGTGGAAAGAGGCACAGATCTTTCCTCATATAAGTTGCCAAAAACATCACCTACTACCTACTACCACATTACTGTTGTTTGTTAGAACAATGTGGGTTGCTCCAAATTTCATCACATAATCATCATCAGTAAACAGCAGGACTCAACTGCCCAGAGGAGGCTGTTTCTGAGGGACTGAGCAGGTCGGGGTGACTTTCCCAAATATAAACTGGGAGGGGAGTGGAGGTGAGTGGATGGACCCAAATGCAGACACAGGTACGGAGAGCAGGTGTGAGTATAGAAAGAAACTTTAATAACTGACTGGTAAGGACAAACACCGAGCAGCACAGGGAGCAAGATATAGAAACAAACTAAGAAGCAGATGGTGGTCGAAGCAGAGAAACACACAAAAATATATATATGCAACAACCAAAATCAAGAACCAAACCGGGACCAGAGGCAAGCCTCAGAAACAAACAGGAGCATGCAGACACAGAGTAAAGACATCGTACGGACAGAGCAGGAAACAAAGGAAGCACAGCCAGGTGACATCCAGGTGATCAAAAACAGGCAGGAAGACACAGACAGGGTAGAACTACAAAATATACATTTTGAATGTATCAATAAAAATGTGTTTCATTGTTTTTCACCAAAATATCACCAATCAACTGTTTCATACAATGACAGTTTACACATTCAGCATTTGGTGAGAGTTCTGAGGAAATCCTGCTCTATAATACAGAAAGTCTGCAGTGACTGAAGACAGAAGCTGTGTCTCAATTCAGGGGCTGCATCCATCGAAGCACGCATTTTACTCCACAACGCTGCGCAAAGTATGTCCCAATTTGAAGGCTCCTTCGAATGCGGCCTTCTTTTCCCTCTTTTTTCCTTCTTGGCCTCCCATATCCCAAGATCCTTTGCGTGCTGCTGTTCAGTGCCTGGAAAAATACAATTGTGACATCAAGAGGCAATGAATTTACATTTACAAATGTAAGTATTGGGTTTTTATATTTAATTACCTTTACTTATTACTACGTATACTTTTACTAATTACTTGTGTTTTCTCAACTGACGGCAGGTGACACGACCAGGAAATGCTTCAAAGGCTAGACCGTCTCATTTAACAGTTGATGCGGCCTCCTTCTGAGGGACCTTCGAAGGCTGCAAAAGCTGCATCCTTTGAAGCAAGCAGCCCCTGACTTGAGACACAGCTATAATGTCTGTATGAATATTTATTTGGAGCCATGATCTTTGCAGTTATCTAAGCCAGGAGTCTTCGACCTTTTTCAGTCCAGCATCCCTTGGACAGAACAGAGACCCAACATATAATTACATTTTTTAAAATGTGTCACATTTTAATCCTGACCTATAATAACTTTTATATTTACTATATTTAACTTTTATATATATATTATCTATATTTCCCCTTATTAACCTATTTAAATACTGGGTTATTAGCCTGTATGTGTTTATGATAAAAGCTCATGCAGCATTATTATTATTGGCTATTAAATGACGAGTTGTTTGGACATGTCCAGTCACCATTATTTTGGGGAAAATTGTCAATTATTATGACAGTGATTGGCGGACCTTCTGCAGTAGCTCTGCAGGCCGTGTCACAGACCTCTGGTTGGAGACCCCTAATCTAAGCAGGCCAGGTTGTGTTTCACATGTTTCACTTTATGCCATACTCATGATGAATGTGCTTCAGACTTCTGCCAATATACAGCTGACCTGCACTCAGTAATGTGCCTGAAGGCATCAAGTGTTTGTGCTTTCTTGTCTAAAGTTGGTCCACTAGTTCATCACTTCTCTTCTACTCTTTTCATTCTGTATCTTGGTGGTCAGAGGCTTCTGGTTTCTGGCTCCTTTGCTCTGGTTAGTAATCCATCTTTGCCTCTACTGGTTGCCTTTGGGCAGCTGGTGGTTTAGTGCCCTGCTCCAGGGCTCCTCTGCAGCCCTCTTGGTGGTTCTACTCCTTCACTTTCCTTCTGTTTCAAGTTCCCAGCCGGTGTTTGGCTCGGCTGCGTGGATTTATTTTGTGTCTACAGATTGATCACACTGGTTTGTATTTAACCTACTTAGGCAAAGAGCGAGCGCGTTAAGCTGAGCCCCCTGCAGGATTTAACATTTCCAACTGTCAGGACGAATTAACCGGCACTAATACCACTTTCATCCCTCGCTGGGTTCCTTCACTGGAGTGACTCACAGCTCTGTAACGCCGATCAGGAGGATGTTGGAGCGTTTCAGAGAGTGATTCTTTCAAACATCCGTGTTGATTAGATTGTGATCTGCTCCCGGGGGCTTCAAGAAGAAAAAAAAAAGCATCAAGGATTGACGATTGAGGAAAAGACAATAATTAACTTTAAGTGCTTTTAATTACAGGATCCAGGATGTATTTCTCAATTACACATTTGATCATCCAAAGACACATTCTGATCATTAAGTCTGTCTGTAAAGGGACAACATCAACAAGTGTGGCCCTATAACATGATCATTTTTGCTATTATCTCATGTATACAAAGTATTGGATCCAATTCTAGTCTGTACAAGTTCTTAATTTTTGGATAAAGACCAGCATGCACAAAATATTAAAACCATATTTTGTGTGGACAAAGAACTATAAAATCTAAAAATCTATTACAGAAATAAAAGTTTCTTTTGTCAAAAGAGGTAAAAAAAAAAGGATATAGAAATAAAATGATGCAACTCCCATCAGTAGAATATAGAATAAAGCCAGTTTTGTTCCGTGGATGTTCCATCATGGAAATCCATCCCTCCATCATCTGTAACCGCTTCCCTCATCAGGATCACAGCGGGGCTGGAGCCTATCCCAGGCGAGAGGTGGGGTACACTCTGGACAAGTCACCAGTTCATTACAGGGCCAGTGACGGTGCCGGAGAATTTTAGCGAGTGAGTATTTGAGCTAATTAGGCAACAAAACCGAAGCAAGGAAGAGCATGAAACAGGCAACACGCAAAATGCAATAACAAAGTCAGCAAAGTTTCCAAATTTCACCAGGTTGAGATTTTCAAATGAGTACAATCCACCGTTTTTTGTGATTGGAGTCAAAGATGTCGATGATCCGCTGAACATCCAAAGCCTGTCCTTTGTTTATTGATGGAAAACGGCACCAAGTTGCTGTTTCGGGTGTCACTGCTGCTGTTCTGTAGATAGTTCTTAATCCGAGGGAGGCAGGACTCTGACTGAGTGACTGTGGTCAGAGGTCAATCTCAACCAAGTGTCTCTGTGATGATCATACACTCAAAGTGCGCTCACATGACAATTGTCATCGCAGCTGCCCGAATGCCGTTATGACTTCTCTTGGTTTTATGGTAGGGCTAACACAATTCTTGATGGGGCTATAGCCCAACCCAGCCCTACCCTGGCACGGCCTATGCACAGGAAACATAGAGGCAAACAACTGTACACACTCACATTGACCCCTACGGACAATTTATAGTCACCAATTAATTTCATGTCTGGCTTGTTAATTAAAGTTCATGTCTTTGGACTGTGGGAGGAAGTCTGAGTACCCGGACAGAACCAGAGAGAACCAGACACAGTTAGAACATTTAAACTCCACACAGAAAAGAACCAGCCGAGGTTTGAACCAGGGACCTTCTTGCTCTGACAGTGCTAACCACTGCAGCAATGCCCCCAGCCTGAAATGTCTCTACAATTACTTGATAATATCTTGTTCAGACATTCATGGTCCCCAGAGGAGCCAGGAAACACACGGGTGTCAACTTTATGAAAATGTCCTCTGACACAATATGGGCAACAACATTTCATTTTGATTCCAAACGAGCTGTTTTTACCAGAACTGCAGATACAGGACCATGATACAGATGAAACTGTAGGTTCTGGGGTTCGAGTGTTCAAAATGATTTACCGTAAAAAAAAAAAAAAAACAACAAAAAAAAAAACAAGGACAAAACTATTCTGTTCTTAGGAAACAAACAGTAGCATGACACTAACAACTTCTTTGTTTACAGTATGGTGGCTATGTCAGAGAAGAGCTGTCCAGTCAGAGCAGAGTATGTAGAATCTAGTTACATCTAGTGTTGTAATCGCTGCATTGCAATCTCCTCACATCACCCTCACTTTCTTAGTAGAAAGGAGAAACAACACTTGAAAGGTTCTGTCTAGAGTCAGTATTTAGTTTGTCTGTTCTGAGCTACTGTAGAAACACAGTGTTTTAACATGGCGGCCTCCATTAAAGAGGACTCGCTCCCACTGTAGATATAAAAGGATCATTTTTAAGTGACAAAAACAAAAAGATTTTTATTTTCAGGTGGTTATACATTCGTGAAAACATAGCTATGAATATTATATCCCATGTCCACCTTATTCTGAAAATAAAGGCCCTAACTCTAACAGACTGCACCTTTAGATACAAAGATGGACATGAGTTCCATCTCTGTGCATCCAGGATAAATCCAGCATGTTTAGCTTAGCTCACAAAGACAAGGGAGTTCCATGAAAAGGTTTGCATTCTATTTTTATGTTACAGTTCATATGAAACAGATTAAATTCTCCAACAGTTTGATGCCAACATCATTTTACAGTCATCAGATTGATGTGGAATGAAGGCTTGTTTTCATTTAAATGTCTAAAAAGGTTTCCTGCTGTTAAATATGTATGAGGGCAAAATGAAAGGACTGAACGCGAAGGATTTTTGTCTTTTTGCATCTTTAATCAGAATCAAATCTCAATATCAGTCTGATTGTTGTACTTTCTGTTATTCTGGGATGTACTGGTTCTTACTGGTTTCGCATCTTGTGGAGGATTAAAGGTTACAATCACTTCTTCCCCACAGGCTTGAGACATGCAGCTGGGGGAAACATTAAGATTAAAAAAACAAAATTAAACATGAAAAGCTAGTTTAATTACAGAGACAGACACACACCACCATGGCCACCACCTTACTTTCATCAAGCTGTGTCAAATTTAAATAAGCTCCTCTCTCTTCCAATTCCAAGAAGAAGAAGGAGAGAAAAAAACACCTCCATGAATTACAGATGAGCGTGAAGAGGATTAATTATAGTGCAGTAAAACCTGTAGCTAATGTGCTGCGCTCAGACCGACACTAATGCTAATGACAGAGATGGAAACCTCATATCTCCACACAGGAGAATCTGTATTTTCACTTCTCTTTGCAGGGATTTGAGTTGTTTTTATCTGACTCAGACTGGCCCCACAGTCCATAGTACACACACTCATCTGACACTTTTAGAATTAGACCTTATCTCAACTTCCTATCCACATATTGTGACACGAAGACTCTAAAATCTTTAAAGGAGCAATGTGTAGGATCTAGTGGCATCTTTTCATACTGGGTGGCATGGTGGTTAACACTGCTGCAAGAAGGTTCCTGGTTCAAGCCTTGTGTCTGCGTAGGTTCTCTCTGGGTACTCTGGCTTTCTCCCACAGTCCAAAGAAATGAACCTTAACAGGTTAATTGGTGACTCTAAATAGGTGTGATGTGAATGTGCTGTGATGAACTGTTGGCTTGTACCCCGCCTCTCACCCAATGTCAGCTGGGACAGGCTCCAGCCAACCATGACCCTCATGAGGACAAGCGGTGAGGACACCGTACAGAAGATAGATGGATACTTTTGTAGTTGCTGATTGCAAACATGGCAGTTTAACATGGTGGACTGCCACAGCAATCTGTGGCTTCTGTAGATATAAAAGTCTCATTCTAAGGTAATTCACTAACGAAAGCAGAGTTCTGAATATTTTATTTCATTTCTGCCCTCTCAATCTGACACACTGGACCTTTAATGTGACAAAACATTCATTAAGGGTTAGTTCACATATTTTCACCTGCATGTTGAACTCTGATGTCTGTGGTCTAAACTGCATGTTTCTGTTTAGTAAATCTCCAGAGCTCTGTCTGACCCCCTTTTGGTTTTCTACAATTAAAATGTCATGGGACAAGATTTTGGGAAATATGTTCATTAAACAAAGAGAATGCTTCTTTGTCTCTGTTTGTCAGCCCTGTGATGATCTGGCGACTTGTCCAGGGTGTGTGCCGCCTCTCGCCTAGCTGGGATAGGCTCCAGCCCCCCGCGACCCTGAAGAGGATGAGTGGTGTAAACTAATAAGACAAGTTAGCTAGCTGCTGGCTATGACAAAAAGTGAACTTGAATCAGTGGAAGTGTCAGTAGCGGCCCTCTTCAGCAGTTGAAGTCTACAGTTAAGAGTCTTCAGTCTCAGGTCCATCTTAACATTTCACTGGTGCTTCCAACCTGACGTTTCTATGTCTGTCCACACATTCCATCTCCACAATACTGAGTGTTTGTGTTGAAGCACGTAAAAAGCTGCTGTTGCACATACTAAAGTGTTTTAGTTCTGCTTTTCACAGGATTCATTCACACGCTGCTTAAAGAGAGATCGCTGAGTTGAAGGTTAATCCTTTCTTGTTGATCCTTATTTGCTCTGTGCATCAGAGCTCCAAGGGCCACGTCTCCAATGCCACGTGGCCCACTCTGATGGAGTATTTACCAAGTGGCCAAAAGAGGAGCAGGAAAGACGAGCAGCCACAGAGAGCTGCGTGGAGCGCTGCAGGCGGCGGGCTGCACACCTCCAACATTAAGCAGCTACATGAATTCAATTACTTGCACTTTTACTCATGCCATGTGCAGCATGAAATCAGATTACAGTGGCTCACAGAATGATGGAAAAAGCCTGACTTCTTTATTAAAACAACAAGTTTGTTTTCCCGAGAATTCTGTGACCTGCAGAATGAACCAGCCATCACATGAAGCATAATAATGATAATAATAATAATAACTCCATAAAAGCCTCAAAGCTATTGACTCATATTTGACTTGCAGCTATGTTTCCAGAATTACAGATTTTAAACATCACTCATTTAAAACAAGTGTGTGTGTGTGTGTGTGTGTGTGTGTGTGTGTGTGTGTGTGTGTGTGTGTGTGTGTGTGTGTGTCTGCAGGCATCGCCTAGTGTAGCCGTGAGGAAACGGCAGCTGTCTGAACACATCGACACACACTGCACACACAAACCCTACCCCCCTCCACACACACACACACTCACACACACACACACACTAAATGATGATGATTATGTTTAATGAGGTTGAATGAACATATATATTTTGGTTCCCGTGTCTTCATCATCTTCTCTGCATTTGAATTCATTTACATTCACTTTGTTTGCAGGCAGTAGTTGAATGTGAAAGTGCTGTTGTAGGTAGTGTGTGCAGAGTGTGTCAGGCTGAGTATGAGCCTGTTCACCAAACTCCACCAGCAAGAAAGAAGCAGCCTTCTTTCTTCTTGCTGAGAGAGATTTAAGTTAGTGAATCACTGTAGAAAAGACAGCCGAGCGTACAGCCGATAGCTTCTCTTTACATCTGACTGCAGCTTGCAAGATAAAACAAACAAACAAAAAAGCTATCTACATTGTAACCTGCCATCGGGGAAAAAATAAAATATATAATAAACAAATAAATTAAATGGTTATTTATCAAATGGTTTGAACTATAAACTCGTTTTACATTTAACTCAAATAACTTTTTTATTAAAAATTGCTGAATTTTCACATTTCCCGTTGACATTTGGGGAAGAGACGCACGGTGCGGCAGCAGCAAGCGGAGCCACAAACTGTGCTCTGCCATGAGAGCGTGTTACTGTCTCTGTATGTCGACATTCAAATGTTTCAAACACTTTAACATATGACTGACTGACTTTCCAAAGTTTAGCTCATGTACATAATATATGTGTGTAACCTGTTTCACAGTGAAGGCGCACTGGGTGAGACAGGCAGTTCTCTTGCTGCATGGTAGGGGGCAGTGATCTCCACTGAGACGGAGAGACTTTTAAAACTGAAAGAAGACGAGGAAGACTTGTACAAAAAAGTACCGTCATCTTTGTCCAGAAGGATTGGCGCATACACTTCATTTATAAGTAAGGGTAAAACCCTAATAATGTTTTTTTAAATGAAATGTCATGTGGGCTACAGTTTGTATGTGTAAAGAATGCTGATATGAGATATAGAACATAACCCGTTAACTGCTGCAGATGAAATGGTGAGTAATCTATTCTGTTTGGTTCATGTATTTGTAAATCTGATTCTGAGTCAGTGGCTCACCAGCCCCTCCAGCTCCTTCAAGTGGATCTGACCATAATATCGGACATGAAGCAGGTCACATTTTGAAATGAAATTAAGACAGAAAGAATGAAATGTCTGCAAACACTTCTCGGCCACATCTGTGATTATTTGGTTAGACGAAAGAAAGCAAAGATCTGCTGTTACCATGGACATACTGTAAAGTTATGTGTGTTTGGACAGCAGCTGTAGACGTCCATAAACTGGCCGAGCACATGTCAGGGATTAAAAATGAATGATGAGTATAAACATGAAAAAAACAAACAAAGAAACAAAAAACACCTCCAGGGATTTTTCGTCATGTCAGATGAGAGAAAACTGCTAAAAACATTGAACTTTGATGATGATCTGATTTATATGATTATTATTTTTTGCTTTAGAGGAAACTCTACAGCATCACCTCATAACCAGAGTCATAACCTCTACAGCTGCTCAAAGTCTGACACTCATGCTGTCGTTTCTCCTCCATGATAGTGAAACAAAGCATTTTATTTTCTGGTTCATTCAACTTTATAGGTGTAGCCAGATGGGACGATTCACCATCAATACCAGTGTCCAGCTCTTAGACATCGTGGTAAAATGAACTGAAAACATATGTTCTCACTTTCAGTTTATTCCAAGATTGTCTTTGTATTGTTTTACAATAAAATATATAAATATATAAAATAAATAAATCATTCCTGGCAGTAACAACATGTTAAGTCCAATATGTTTTCTCTCATCAGCAGAGACTCTTTATGTGATGATGATCGGAGTAAAAGCAGCTGGACTGCAGGTGAATCCACTTCAGGGTCGCAGTCAGTTTGTGTGTCATTAGTGTTTTCACAGGAGCTTCAGGGACTTTTAGGTTTCCCTCAGGGTGAAGTCTGCCTCTACTCACTGAACTCCACCTCCAACATGGACCCTCTGAGTTTTGTCTGCCTGATGCGTGCCGGAGCCCGGAGGTCAGAGCTAAAACAAGACCGGACCTCAGTGCAGTTTTAATCCAGACTGACGTCCCGGCAGCCAAATCTGCTCCTCCTCAGACAGAAGAATGGGCTGCTGTTGTTATTTAGAGAGAAAAAAAAATTCAAAGCAAACGCCTGCAGGAAGTGAAGCGTGCGGAGAGAGCGAGGAGGAAGAAGGGGAGGGTCGTGGTCTGCTGTGACCTCCTGACCTGCTGTCTCAGCACGAGGCTGGGACACTCCGGGTCAGATGTTCTTCTTCAGTGGAGAAAACACCCTCAGCACCACGCTGGAAAAAAACACCCATCTATATTTGCTGTAAAAAATACACAGCTTAGTTTTTCTTTACCACACAGGGGAGAACTTTCCCTCAGATGATGGTACCTGGGAGGGTACAACATCAGTGGAGGGATTTACTCCACTGATGTTGGGTGTTGAGCTCACAGTTGGTGTTCTAGTTCATTCAAGACATGTTGGATGGAGTTGAGGTCAGAGATCAGTGCTGAGCAGTCAAGTTCTTCTATGTCACAGTGGGAAAATCATTTCTGAGGATGTGGCCCAAAACATGCCTTCAGTCCATGTGCTTAAATGCAGAAATATTTCTGATGACATAAATAGTGGTGCTGTACCAAACAGCAACCTCTGTGGCTGTGAAATGAAACCAGCACAAAGAGGCAAAAACCTGAGGCTGGCTACAGAAGTGAGTCAGTCTCCATAGGTCCCCATGTTAAACTTTCACAGCCTATGGGTTGTACATTGAATATTTTGATGCCAAATATTGTAACTTTACTATTGCAACAAATGAATGTAGTTCTATATGCACAGTGTGTGCAGATAACTGAAAGCTACATAACACTACTACCCAACTGTGATTTACCATGGATACCATGGCTGTGTTGGGGTTTGTTCACGTGTACGTGTGTCTGTAATTTCCAAATTTTAAAGAAAAACAAACTTTTTCTGCATTGTGTGTTTATTGGCTCATTGGTGAACAATTTTTTGCTTGTAATGAGAAGATAATGAGAAGACTAAATGAAACAGGATTAAAGTTATAATATCTAAGATATTGTTATGTGTTAAATCATAAAGTTAATATGCTATGTCATCAGTTCTTAAGAAAACATATGTATCTCAACCATATGCTCTCTCTCTCTCATACACACTTCATCTTCATCATTCTTTTACAGTGTAAATTCTGAGTCAGCCTCTGATTTAGAAGAACAAAGCCAGAACACAACAGATAGAGAGTTCATATAGTTAGGTTTACATTACGGATCGGCATCAACCCTGCACCCTGTGTGATCATTGTCTGGGGGAGGGCCGTCGACTCGCTCCACTGTTTGGAATTCAACCTGACATATTGTACCTTTAATGTTGAACCGAATAAGATTTTGTAAGTTTTTGTGTTTTCAACTTGACTCAGATCATTGAGTTTCTCCTCTGTGGATTGTACACAATCCATTGTGGATTACACCTTTCCTGTCTTTCAGCACTGTGTTGAAACAGGAAAGAAAGTTTCAACACACAGATATTTCAGTACATGGGATGAAGTTTGAGATGTTGATTGCTCATCTCTCATTCCAAAGCTGATGTACAAGTGGAATGGAAGCTCTACCGACTGAGCTAGCAACACCTCGCTACAGACAGTTTTTTAAAAAAGGCTACAAAGTTCATCACCGTGTGTCTCCTACAGCACACTTCAACAGGCACAGTTACATAAGAGTAGACAGAGTCAACATCAGATCACTGAAATGTTTTAGCACATAGCTAAACTAGAAATTTCCTACATATTCTATCTACTGGGGCTAACATGAGCTGTGTCATCAACATCAGCAAGCTTACCTATATCCTCTTACTGTCAGAGGATATAGGTTCATGTGAACAACAAATATTCACCAAAAAATAGGCACAGGGCTTAGCACTGACAGTTCACAGTACAAAGGTTACTGGTTCAAATCCCCCAGCTGACTGTGGTCTTTGCAGCAGCTTCATCTCCCACAGTCCTTTCCTTTCCTCAGAGGAGGTTAATTGGTGACTAAAAGGTGAATGGTTGTTCGTCTTCGTATCACTCCTGTGATTAACAGCACCTGATAAGGCTATGGAAGGTGAGGGATTTACAATGATTAAAACTTAGGGGTGTTTGAAGCAGTTTCTTATGAGCTGCATCACTTTTTACAGTGTGGTTAACGAGTCATCGCGTCACACTGAGGCGGCATCTGACGAGTTGTGACAGTCAAGGAGCAAACCTGCCCAGACCCCTCTGTTAGAGTCTCACTGAGACAGAAGCTTTATATAACCTCAGAATCAGAAGTCACTACACACAAAGAGAAACAACAACAGCATCAAGGCTGAAGAGTCAGTTTAAAAAGGTTTGACCAGTCTGACAATGAAAACTCTGAGTTTTGGAGAATGAACGTCATTATTTACCTCAGTTCAAAAACACTGACTAGAATTTTCAGAACTTTTGATACAGACACACTCTTGGGTCTAAAAGAGAGCAGACTAAAAGATATTTTCATGTAAACCAAGAAACAGAAAGTTTGAGGATTCAGATCTGAGTAAAGTGTCAGATGTCAAAATGTTCTTTAAGCAAAAAGACCCTTTTGTCCGTGTGAAATTATGGCAAGACTCAAAGCACACCAAAAGTGATCAGACATCAGAAGAACAATACAGACAGACAGAAAGCAACTTCATCACAGTTCTATTCACTGAATCCAAGTCTTAGACTCGCAGTAACAGAAGCGTGGATGTCGGGAGACAAACAGGAGAGAGAGTGATACTGCGCCGTGTATGAAAGCCCACAGTGAAACACCCTGATCATGGAGAAGCAGCACCATTCTTCTTTTGTGGAGAATGATTCATACTGCAGCAGGATAACATACATGTGCCATATGTGCTGGGAATGTTCCCAGTACAGTATCAATCACTGATTAATCATTGATGTAAATCCTAATCATCCTCTGTTTAATGCCATTAAATATTTCACTGTTTTCTGGCTGCACATTAGCATGACAGCTCAGGCTGGGACAAAGAAAAAATGACGCCTCATTTCCTGTATCGGTGTCAGGTGGGTTTAGCCACTGGAGCTATCTCTTTGGAGTCACTTAAGTAAATATCAAACACACGTCTTCTGAACAGTCAGACACTAAATTGACGTTTTTCAGACAAGTCAGGGGGAAATGTCAGAACCTGTCTGTCTCACTGACATGAATCTCTCTTCTTTGTGTCGTGCTGAATCATTGGCCTGGTCTGGCCTGTAACAACTGAACTAATAGTTAAAGAAGTTTCTGGTATGTAACCACCTGCTTACACCATCACACTCATCATCATTTTATTTTCTTTACAGAAAATACAACCATTTTCTGTTGATGAAGAAAGATTTTAGTTCCTTAGCTCTGAGCATCATCTCTTATAATGGTATAATCTCAACATTGGTACCACCCATTTTCATTCTCCTGCAATTAGATATTATCAAATCACACGATTCTCAGTATCCAATCAAATAATTTGATCTTGGTTTTCTAAAACTGCTAGCATAGCATATATCACAACTGCTGACACAGCATGTGATCACCCCCGCCCCAGAGCTTATTCAGCTTTATTTCACCTTTTGCCTGGATTTGACTTCCATTTTTACCCAAACAATACGTTTCAACGGCACTCTTTGTTTAAAAGGTTACAAAAAAACGTATTTCCATGATCACTTTCACACTTGTTAATTCACACTATATTTAAGGCTCATGGCTATGATTGTATTACTTATATTTCCATCACAAACAAGTGATCTGTTACAAAAAGGATAATAATCCTAACCTAAAATGCTACAGAAAGCCATGTAAGTTTATATTTCATATTATGAAAAGGATGAAAAGGATTCCTTCTACATGCTAGCATGCTACAACACAAACCTATAACAAAACATATAACATTTTATACTACACCACCATGACCCTGATGAGGATAAGTGGTTACAGATAATGGATGGATGAAAGGTAAGGTATGATTTATGGATCCCACACTGGCTTATATTAAAAATGACTCTGACACTAACAGCTGTTGGAATGAAGGACCTGTGGTCAAGCTCCTTCTTACATGGTGGGAGTAGCAGTCTTTTGCTGGAGGAGCTGCTGAAGGCCCCCACAGTCTCATGAGGAGATGAGAGTGAATGAAAATCATCTTACTGCAGATTCAGCTGCACGACAGACAATCCAACACAATGATTAGGACGGTCTCACACAGACTCACAGCCCTGGACTGGATACTCTGAATGCCACACTTCTGCTGATTAATCACCTTCGGCACTTGCACACTCTGTCATGAGCAGGATTATTCCGAAAGTCATGAATCTTAATGAGACGGGTAAAACAAAGAAAAACAGAAGAAAAAACTGAAGAGAAATACACTAAAACACCATGGCAGCGTGGAGGTAAACGAGTTTGTGCCTCGTTATGTTTCCGATCCGTTAAGTATGTGTTCCTGCTGTAACCTCTCAGTCACATCGTCCAATCAGAAGACGGAGAAAAAAACTGTGAGAGAGAGTCAGATTCTCACTTTACTGACATTTAAATCAGGTACATCACACACACACACACACACACACACACACGCACACAGTACTTGGCGGTTCATGGTGACTCAACGCATCTGTGGGAGGAGCATCTGAGTCACCCTCAAACAACTACAGAGCCAATAATACATTCCTCCATCCATCCCTCCATCCCTGCACACCTCCATCATCCCTCCATCAGGTTCAGGACTACACTGATTAGATGAACGCTTTACTGAAACATTCTCTGAATGTTTTCCTCGTCTGATCTGATCACTTTGTTTGAGGTTCTTTTTGGGTTTCTTCAGTGAAACAAACATTTGGTTGCATAACACATACGCTCTGAACTCAGCTGATCAGTTTACTGTCACACGGTGACCTTCCGTCCCCACACATTCATCCAGTCATTCACTCACTCATTCGTTATCATGTGTTCAGACAAATCCCCTCCCAGCATGCACTGAGGTGAAAGGCGGCTGGAGAGGGCTCAGTGACATGAACAAAAAAACAAACTCATCTTGTGATTGGTGGAATAAATAATGGTCTGGGTTGAATGTTTACAGATGTGTTTTACAGTCTCCTGTCAGCCTTGTCTTTTTATTTTCTACCTCTTTCTTTGTTTCTAGTCAGCGTCACCATGGCAACATCCAACCCAAACAGCAAACAAAGGCACAGCTGAAAACTTTCACTGCGTGTGTGTGCATGTGGTTATGTAACAGGCAGTAACTCTTTGACTCAGCCAACAACAGAGAAAGAGAGAGTGAGGAGAAGTAGACCAATCAGAGGGCTTTGTCTCAACACCTGCTCTGCTGACTAAAACACAGAGACATGGATGGATGGATGGATGGATGGATGGATGGATTCCCATATTTATGACGTGTGGCAGTTGTATGCTTCCAGATTTGTTTGTGTGAGTTACATTGTGCATTCATAGTGCAGCTCTATGTTCATAAAGATGATAGCTATTAGACGGCTTCCATGAGATGTCCATGTTTGGTGTTATTATCTGCTGGTAAGTTGGATATATCTGAGATTTCTAAAAAATGACTACTATGATATTAATTACCACCTGGAAATGTATGACGTAACATGAGCACAGCATGTGTGTGACAGTTTGTATCCCTGAAATATTTATTGTTCGTAATAAAGGAAGTATTAGAGTGCATGGACCAAAAAATCAGATTCCAAAAAAAGTTTGGATGTTGTGTAAAGCGTGAATTTAGCCAATGACGTCCGCACTCTCCAAAAACACCTTGAAATGTGGAGACTGAAATGTCAGACCACTCTCTGTCAGTCCATCTCAGACGAGCTTGGATCCAGAGACGTCTGCGCTCATCCTGGATGTTGTTCACATCTGTCTTTCCCTTTGTTCTTCATCTGTACTGAAGTGTTCCTGAGCACATGTAGTAAAATCCTTCACACAAACATGTGGGTTTTTAATACGGCCCCGCCTGAGGGGTCAAAGGTCACAAGACATTCACTGTTGATTTTCAGCCTTGCTCCTTACATGCAGAGATTTCTCTGATGCTTTCTTTGATATCACAGATTGTGGATGGTGAAATCCATGAATTCATTGTAACTGTGTGTTGACAAACGTTCTTAAACTGTTGGAATATTTGCTTTTTTTCACAAAGTGTTTAAGTATTTCTGTTTCTGAGTCTCACTCCATCCTTGCTTGTCAGAATCAAATCCAAAAAAAAAAAAAATCTAATTCAGAATGAGTGTATATTTACAAAGAAACAATAACGACGAACATTAAATATCTAGTCTTTATTCAGTTAAATGCAGTTTTTTTGAATCATTGTACAGTTGGTAGTCCTGTGTCCGTGGAGGCTGTGAATCAAGGATCAGAGTCCGGATGTGAACGGGTCTTTATCCCTGCAGGTTGTGCAGCCATCAGATCCTGCAGTTTATCTGATAGCTCAGGCGATCATACTAGTAGTTGTGACAGTGAGGTGAAGCAGACTCTGCTGTCAGTCAGTGAGATCTCCTCTTTCCATCAGATCCACACTGACGTCCACCACGTTGCATCGTTTGCCCCCCCAGAGACGTCAAGAGAAACACCATCACCTTGGTGTGACATCACAGCTCAGGGCAGTGGGTGGGCTCTACAAAGCCTCAGGTGAGTCTCATGTATATTTAATGAAGCCGAAAGAAGGAATGAAAGAAGATGCCTGACTGAACCAGACCACCATTTCCCTCCAGGGTATTGGGGGCGGGGCTCAGAGCTGGTGTGTTCCAGCAGACTGACCTCAGGTCAGTTTTAAAGCAGGAGGCTGAAATAAATCTAAATTTCCATAATCTGTTCCCGAATCTTCTTCCCAAAACAGTGAATTTATTCATGTTACAGCAGCACACTCCTGATCCTGAACTCCACCAGTTCATCGTCATAGTCATAGTGACATAGTGAAGACGTGACATCAGCAGGCAGCAGATGTCACTTCTTCACAGCTACAATAAAAGCACATGTTAATCATATCACACACATTACAAGAAACCCTAGTCGAGGCGAGCCCGACTATATCTAGCCGGTACCTAAATCTAGGTAAGCTAAATCTAAAAAATCGGCAAAGACATGGATCATTGGCGGACTGCTGAATGATGTCTGCTTGTTCAAACAGGCACTCAGTACAGTTGTCATGAACGGGGAAATTAGCTATAGAGACCAAAACTGTTTTTGTACGAGGCTGTAAAGATGTCTGTCGTGGGGTTCTCTCTCTAACCTCACTGATCGTTCCAATAATCCAGGCTTAGTTGGAAAAATTGTTTTTGATTTTATTGTCTCACCTCACCAGGTGCAAACACTTTCAAGAAGAAAACAAAAGAAAGGAAAAGAAATGAGTTCTTCAATAACTCAGCTTTACAAGAATACACTATACTCGATGCTCACTTCTCAGTTTTTATCTTCTGTTTGAGTTTATGAATACCTGAGTTACAGCTGCCAAGTGTGCACCCTTGGCCGTGCTATTGCACAGTGAAGGGAAGAGGGATGTGGGAGTTGTTATGACCATAGCACGGAACAGAAGGGAATGGGGAAAAGCTGTGTAGTATGAGTGTCTGTGTGTGTATGCTGTGTGTGTGTGTTGGCCGTAGTCAGTGACGGAGCTGCTCCATCACAATGTTTATTTCTGCTATGAAGTTGGACATTTTAACATCGGGACTTATGGAGGTTGAAATGTTCTGTAGCCAGCCTCAAGTGGACGCTCAAGAAATTACAGTTTTTGGCACTTTTGCATTGTCTTCATCTCCCAACCACAAAGATTGCTGCTTGGTTTTAACATGTACAGTGTGTGTGTTAAAAGTGTTCTTGCTCATATAGCTTGCTATCTCTCAGTGTCTGTATTCAACAAAGATAATTTGAGCAAGAGAGCTTTGACTTAACTCAAATTTTGAGATTTTGAGTGTTTTGTGAGTGAAGTGTTTGAACATTATGCACTTGAATTTTCTATCTTAAGTTGTAAACCCTGAAAGTGCTGTAAAATGCTTCCACGCAGCATGAACATGATGTAGAAGTGAACAAATGAAATTCAGTTTAATTATCAGACTCATTATAAAAAAGATTGTGCATTGTAATTAATTATATTATTTTAAGTTTATTTGATTTAAAAAGGTTTAATAGTTGATTTGATTTAAAGGTCTCACAGTTTTGATGTGAAAAGTGGCATGAAGCAGCCGTGCCCCAGCATTGGTCTGAAGGTTTCAGAGCTGAAAACATGTTAAACTACAGTAACAGGCGTTGACGTTCACCGTCAACGCTCATTTATCCACAAACGTCTTTATTTTTAACAAACAGAATCATCGGAGAGCAGAAACATAGAACAGAGGAACAACAAGACAGCAAAACACACCGATACAGCTCTGTGTGTGTGCGCGCACGTGTGTGAGTGTGTGAGTGTGTGTGTGTGTGTGTGTGTGTTGAAGTGTGGGTGGAGGGGGTATTAGTCACCAGAAATGGCACAGAGCCTCTCTCTCTCTTTCAGTAAGTGGGTCACTCCATCTGGAGCAGAATATGGAAAAACAGCAACACAACGTTTTCTACCAAACGGTTCAACACAAAAAATCTGTCAGTCTGAAGTCAGCACCAAGTCAAAACAGTAAAACGTGAGCCGATCAGCTGGCTGGAACCCTTGTTAGATTTTAGATCTGCTCTAAATCAGCATCATCGGCAACCAAAAACTGATGATTGATCCCTTAAATGTCCTCAGTGTTCCCGAAAATCCACAGGAATTCTTCAAACGCCAAAGGCTGTTCGAAGAGAACTTTTTAAAAGGTTTATTCATGGAGTCAGTGCTAGTGAAGAGATTTGTAGGGTCTTAATGTAAAGAACATTAAATGATTGAGAGTATTTAAATCTCAAAGAGCTCTGTGAGTGTTTTCATAAACTGATAATAATGGATAATAAATGATGGATTTGAGATGAAGGCAGTTTTAACAGTGAGTCATATCTAGTTTTCATCCTGGCCATCATCATCAGGAGGTCTGATCCAGTCTGTCTGTCAGTCTGAAATATTTATTAGTCATTTGACAAAGAAAACTCGAGGTCCTTTTTATGACTTTCTATCTTTTTTCTTTAAGGGCCATGATCTTTATGAAGTCTGTTCAGATTGGTATTTTGTAGTGTTGGGGAAGTTACTCTAAAAAAGTAACTAGTTACAGTAATGAGTTACTTCTATCAGAAAGTTACAAATTATAAAAGTAACTAGTTTCTTTGGAAAGTAACTATTGCGTTACTTTCAAGTAATTTTTTAAATGCTCCAATGTATGAAAGACTTTGGATCCCACCTCCATCCCTCTATGATGGAATGTAAAACACGTGTGTGTTCAATTATTCATGATAAATCTGAATAGTATAATGAAATGGACACTTAATACAATACATAACAGAAATCCACAGTACACAAATCTAAACTATTTTAGCGTTGCTGTGGGAAAGTGAGACTAGCATCCAATAAAATGTCATGGATTATTGTAGATATTATAATTACTATGTTTATACAGTGTTCATGGCTTTGGTCTGATGACAAACAGCTGCCTTCAATCATAGTAATGCGCCACATTTTTTTGGCAGTAACAATAATGATGGGAAGAGTGATCAAATAGATTACTCATTACTGAAAAAAGTAACTCTGTTACTTATAGTGGCATTATTCCCATCACTGGTGTTTCTTTTGTGATTAAAGTTTGTTGGTAGATTTAAATTAGATTTGGGAGAAGGTTCCTCTTCAGGCCAAAATGAACTTTGGAGTATACAATAGAAGGTCACTGATGTAAGGGTGACTTGGTCAATCATGGTAACTCTTCCAGATCCTCAGATTCCAGATCACACACCAGTGTGTGAAACACCAACACCACAACTAAACATCCTGCATGCTGTGAATCAAACTCTTTAAAACACGCCTGGACCTGAAAACCTCTCCTTCTTCCCTGCAGTCCAAAACACCTAACTCACACTCACTAACACTCCCCCGGAGCGCTGAGCTCACAGAGGGGAGCTGGCTAACACACTGAGCTAACATTAGCAAACAGCAGCTACAGGAAACTCTATAAATCACAGAGAGTTGAGGCAGAGCAGCTCGAGGACATCAGAGGGAAAACCAGAAAACACTTTCTCCAAAATATGATCCAGTTTCACCGAAATCAGTCAAACAGCTGGTGGTGTGTGACTCAGTGCTGTAAAGAGTTACGCACTTCTCGTGAACCCAGAGCTAAAAGTTACATGGAATGAGAGCAGGTGTACAAATGGAAGACACCATTCGTCTGTTTAAGTTAATGTAGCGCAAGTATCTGTTATTATATTTCAGATTATTTACTGCTGTGTTCTTCCAAGCTCACTTCACTGTCCTCCTCAGCAGATGGAGTTTGAGACAATCTACAGGGTTAACAAAGTCTCATTAGACAGATCCAAGTCTGGTGAGGCCAGAACTCCATCTGCTGAGGATATTGTTATTTTGTCACACTTCTGCTTCCAAGATGAAAAATCACATAAAGTTGCAATCACCCTGTCTGGAAAGTGACTGAAAGTCAGTGTGCAGTACTTTGTTTGGTTGGTGATCTGATCTCTCTCTGTCTCTCTGATGAATAATTCATTTTTCTGTGTGTGTATTCGTTTCCTGGTTCAGACCTTTCAATCCTGAAACAACAGTTCTGTCTGAAACCAGGCAAAGACATTTGTAACCATAAACACTGACATGTTATCACCCACTGAAGGTAATGATGCGTTCGGGAACAGGTGCTCATTCAGCAGAGAGAGAGAGAGTAACGTTAGTGCCACACGATGGATGTCAGTGCTCCACCATCTTCACCAGCTGCAGTCTTCACATGTGTCCGCCTGCTGTTTGGTGCTGGTTCAGTCATGGCAGTGAAAACAAACAGCCAGAACAGTTTTGGAAAAAAACGAAAGAAGGAGCTGAAAGACACTAAAGCTCTCTGCAGAGCTGGAAATAACTGATCTGTTCTCTGCTTTGTTCTTACAAGTGAGTGACACATTGCATGGGTCATCTCACCTATAGAAAGAAAACATTTCCTTTCATGTGGATAAGATCTTTATGTTTTCAAAATTCAAGATTAATTCAAGGAGGGAAGTTTCTAAAGAAGAAAGCTGGACGGAGGAACGTCTGAGGAGGTCTGTGTTCTCTGATTAAAGGTTTAGCTGAAGTGTTTAGGCTCCTCTGAGGGCAGGTTTTCTGGACTGTGTGCGTGTGTGTGTGTGTGTGTGTATTTGACTGATGACAGTCTGACTGATCTGTCATTGAAGGATTTCCATAAATACTGTCATTAACAGAGGTGACTCACTTTGGCTCCGACAACAAAACAAAGATGATGAGACCAGACTTTGACCTGACAGGTCTCTGAGGTTTGAGTCTCTTCAATTTTAGATTTCAAGCCAAAAACTAGGAGCTGATTTATGCCCAGAGTGAAATATTTGATCAGTAATCTTACTGATTTGTTCTAAAACCTGATTACATTTCTGGAGATAGTGAAAATGTCAAGAAGTGAAGTTTGATTCAACATTCTGTAAAATCCCCTGATGAGTGCGAGTTCCTTCTTGACTGAAACTGACACGAGTGTGTCACCATCTGATCAAGTGCTGTTTCACCTCAGTGTCTCATGGCTCGTCATCATGTCTGTACAGAGACAAACAGAAAAAACTCCCATCATGTGTTTGTTTGGAAAAAAAATGACTGATACAGAACAACCGATGTACAAAGACAAATGCAGAGTAATAACAGTGACGATGAAGCATGTAAGTTGTGACTGTGTATATTCAGATATACAGTATGAAGAGCTGCTTCGTTCTGCCGCTCTGATTCAGAGAAATCACTTCTTCCCGATGAGTCATCGATGAGTTAAACGAGTGGAAGTGTCAGAGAATAAATAGATTGATACGCTATATGGTCAAAAGTATGTGGACAGCCCTGTTGATATCTTTTAGCGTGGTCCGAGGCTGAGTCAAGCTGGAACCTCTGTGGATGTTTAATGAGGGGGAAAAGCTGCTGTTCCTCGAGTGACTACTTGAGGGTTACTCCAGAAATGAGTCTCCCTGTTAAAATGTCTTAACATCTCAAAGCTATGCATAATTAAGAGCGTGATTGTTTTGATTGACAGTTGGGTGCCGTCACAGGCTTCACTCAGCTCGCCTCGGCTTCAAGATGGAAGCAACCAGAGCTACCACACCGAGCTTCACAAACAGCTTCCTGAAAGGTGACGTCCATTATTCTGCAGTCTGTCCTTTTACTGTCCTCACATGACAATATCATCATGTACAAAGGACAAAGCTGAGAAATGATTTTCTCATTTTGGTGTTGGCCTGCACAGAGAGCTGATCTCATTGATCAAATGTCAGTGACCATCATCTCTCCTACAACATTTACCTTTATCACACAACATGGCTTTTTTTCTGCACTCATTGATCAAAGAAGCTGTGAAGCTTCTGATGTGTCACTAAATACTTTTTAAAAAGTGAATCTGTGAAATGATATAAAGCAAAAACTCATTACAGATCTCACCTGAGAATAATAAACTCATCTTTGCAGTCATCATCGATGAAAAGTTGGAGAATACTGGTGCTGGATAATTAGCAAATAATTCAAATATCGAATAATGAAACTGGGATCCACTTGCTCTTCATCATCACCTTCTTAGCACCTCAGAAGTCTTCAGTTGCGAATGTGTGACCGTTGTTTTCACACGTTTTACAAACAGATTTCTTAGGAAGACCCAAAACCACTGTCTTCAAAAAAGGAAACGCTGACAGAAGCTAGCTGCATCATAATGTATCTGTGTGAAACACGTCAATCGTCAATCCCTCGCCATCTTCGAGAAAAAAGACACCTCTGTGTGTCACAATCGATCGACAATATTGCTTCTGAATGTTTCTGCGTTACCTGATGAGGATGAGCTGTTGCAGATAATAGATGGATAATATTTCTGTGTTTGGGTGAAATCCTTCTCTGTTGAAGCACAAAAGCTGGACCAGATGAATTTATCTAGTGTCAGTAAGAGTTTATGGGTACCTGCAGAAAGAGCTGCACACGCGAATACAATGAATGAAGAAGAAAATTCATCTGTTATTTTGTGATTTCACTGTATTTCAAAAGAACATCGCAAACAGGTGAAGAGTTCAGCAGATACTGGCACATACTATAACTGTGTATGTTTGAACATTTTGAACGTTTTTTATGTGATTATTGATTGACAGAATATATTCATTTGACCACAAGTTATGTTGTTTGATTTATGAATTATTTGCTTTTGTCATGAACAGTTTGCAAACATGTGACCTGCATGAGAACTGTTTTGAAAAATCTAACTTCTGGATGTTCAAGCAAATGAGGAAACGTCATCATCCGGCTTCACTTCTGCGCTGTAACGTGTCATCCAAAAACAATTTTTTTGTTAGAACCTCAACCCACTCAAACACTTGGACTGAGCTATCAGCTATCGTTCTGTTCTTTAACGACACAAAGGGGGAAATTACGCAGATCATTTCATATCTTATTTCATTTCACAGTTTCACTCTTACTCAACCAAACAGTCATCTGATCCCAAACATCCTGCATGTTCAGTCAGATGCAGGCACTCTTTATCAAATTCATCCAACTCTATCAAAATGCACTGAAATTGATTTACTTCTAAACTATGTTGAAATGATTTGTGTTTGTTTTTTTATGTTTCTTATGTTTCCTGTGAATCTTCATTCATGGTTCTGATTCAGCAGTTACAGAGACAGCCTCATAGGCTGGTAATTATCCTGGGTGCCAGTTTGAGTGAAGCAGCTAACCCAAAGAGAGACAAAGAGCTCAGGACAGCAGCTCACATGGAAGTACCGTCGTCAGACGATAACCAGTGGTTTATTGAGATCGTCTTTATGTTATTAGGATCTGTTGTGTTGGCTGCATACATGCTAAAAGTATACTCAAATATGTGCATTCTAAATTATTAAAGAGCTTCACTAGGTCGGATTTGCAGCCAGAGGAGAGTACCACAGGCTGGAGGCAGCAGTGACAGCGTCTACACACACACACATACAACACACCACTGTCCTCCCTCAAAAGTTATTCCCAACTGTTTGTTATTATGTCTCTTTGCCACTTGATGATTCAAGCACCATGGCACCAAACATCATGAGCCTGAAGCTCCGTCTTCACACACGTTTTGTACTGTACGCTGTTGTTGGCAGAGGAGGCATGGTGGATTTGTGAATTTTGTTTGTGAGGCTCCTCTCAAAGCTGCTTGATTAAGATTCAGTGGACTATTTATATGTTAAATGGTGACTGTACTTATATAGCGCCTTTCTAGGCTTCTGAGCACTCAGAGCACTTTTCTACTACATATCTCATTCACCCATTCACACACATACACACACTGATGGCGCAACCTTCAGGAGCAATGTGGGGTTCAGTATCTTGTCCAGTGACACTTCGACATGCAGACCGGAGGGGATCGAACCCGATCATCTGATTAGTGAACGACCTGCTCTACTTCCTGAGCCACAGCCACACCAGCTTACACTATTTGTGCAAATTATTTATTTTTTTATTTTACACTTAGAGTAAAAATAGATTTAGGAATTTGCTCTTGTGTTGTTTTGTTAATATGTTCTTATGTTCAGCAATACATAGTGATTTTTATGAAAAATGTCCACATACATTTTGACTCAAGGATTCCTAATAAAGAGATCTTTTCATATTAGTATTATATTCATGCTGCAATACCTGCATAGCTTATAAAAATATTAAAACCCCAAATAAACATCTGCTGTTTGAGGATTTCATTAGATTCATTCACCCGGTTCTGTCAAGTGTCTCATTTTACAATAATGACAAAATTAGGAAGCTTCCACAAAGAGAAGTGTGTGACACAACTCCAATATTCCCCAAATTTGTCAACATGAAACCGTCAGCTGTTTTACATGAAATCACTCTCGTCAACGCTGAATTGTTGAACGGTTCATTCTCTGTGTGAAACGAGTTTTTACAATGTGTGGCAAAACTCTGATTTTACAAACAGCGACAGCAGCGAGTGAATATTTCATCACTGATATATTGACACAAACATCTCAACACAGCAGAACAGTGTGAATAAACACATATCTGTATAACAAAAGATATTCATAATAAATAGACATAAATCAAACAGCTCATACACGCACATCATTTCAGAATATTAATAACAACCATTTTTATACATTTGTACAAAAATAGAATCATCAGAGACGTCAAAAGCCTCGTTCAAGTTCAAAAAAATAAATATTTGCTTGACGATCATCAACAGTATTATTGAAAGTCAAATTGAAAACATGTAACTGCAACTGAAACTGTTTTTTTATCATTCCTCCATATTAATGATGTCATGTTTTCATATTTATTTTCCCGTGCAGTTCCATGTTTTTCTATCTGACAGCTGCAATTTACAAACTGTAACATGATACAGACACGCTGACAGTACAGTACAAAATAAGAAAGGGATCATTCACTTCAGGGTTGAAAATGTGTGAAAATATTCATCAACACTGCATAAACAACAACACGTTCACTTTATATTTTGTTTGGTTTGTACCAACATATTAAAGGTCCAATTTTTTCACCATAAAAATCTAAGGTGTATTCACACACATAACTTGAATTGAATAAGAAAAACTGAAAAACGAAATGTGCAGTTATGGAACAATAATGCACTCTCAAAAGTGACTGTGTGGAATATTTTCATTATACCACAGCAACAGAACGTCCTGCTGATTAGCTGGCAGATTTAAAAATCTTGTGAAATCTGGACATTTCAAACATAGCACAGTTTAAAACACTGCTCTAACTCAGACCTTATTGTATACTAAACTCAGCAACCATGGCAACAGCACTGATGAGTCAGTTCCTGGTATCGTTAACTCAATGAGGTGGAAACCTCTGCAACCTCCTTAAGGACTAATACACCACCAAGGCCCTCTCTAACCTCTTCAAGAACCTCTGCCACCTTCAGCAGGACCACAGGACCATTAGACTATAAAAGTATATCCAATTTATGAAGCAATTTACTGTACCCTGAAAATGAGTCTCAAAGATGGAACATGTTTGATATTCCCCTGAGATCATTTCTGCGTAAACAAAATCAACTTCCTTAATGAACTTCCTGCACACCAGAATCTGTGGAAGCCCGGTGCTGCCAAGGGAAAAACCAGATAGGTCAAGGTTAAGTCAAAATAAGTTCATTTTTCAAATGAAATGTATATAATGACAAAATGGTACATTAACTTATGAATTATAAGACTATCAGTATTTTAATTATTTCAAACATTTCGTGTTTTTTTCTTTTCCCTGGCAGAAACGTGCTTCCATATACTGTGAACCTGTAAAACAAAACAGTTTAATATGAACTGAACCTTTCACTGTGTAGAAAAGGTAAAAGAGTAACAGGTATGTTATTAACATCATTATCCCAATAATAAATATTGTTCAATAGTAATACACTTCTCACAATAAGTTATGGACATCCGGCTTTCAGTGGTGTACCCACCACTTTTGTTTCAATAAATTGTTTGAGATGACGAAATTACCATTGCATGCTTCTAGTTAAATGCCCCCCTTTCATCATATAATATCACTGTAGCATGAACTGTTTCCATGTTCCATAAAGTTTACCCACAACTTGAATATCCCTAACTTTTTGTGAGTAGTGTATTTTATCTGTACAATGTTGTTATGAACTGAGAATAATAAGAAGTGAAAGACTTTTTTTCATCTTCAATATTTCTGCTTCTGTAGAAAATCATGATGTCAAAGTTCAGTATTTTTAAAAATCCCCTCCTCACATCAGGATTTTATTCCACGAGCTGAAAAGTAGAAACCTGATTTTTAAACTGAGGGATTAAAACTCTCATTAATTTGGATTAAAGTAAAGATGAGTCAGCTCTGCACACGTTCTGCACTTTCCAAACTCAAACCGCATGCAGATTTCATCACTGGCAGATCTTAAATTGAACATTTCCTTCAGTCCTGAAAGCTCCAAAGTGAGAAAAGTTTCCACCCATCGACAGCCAGAAAAACAAAACTTCAAACTGTTTCCTGATCAAAACGTGGCATTAAAGCTTTTTCACTTCCAGCAGTTCAAAAAATGTCCCAAGCTGAAGTTACACACATGTAGAGAGACTGCAATAATCAGATTACATAACTATTACAGTAACTATGAACAGGAACTGTAAGCAGAGCTGTGAAAGTGACCAAATAAAGTCAAGTGCAAATGAGTAATCAGATTACAAATACAACTGCAGCATCAGCCAGTTTGAGTGATGCGTTCGCTGGATTTGAAGAAAGAAGAATAAAATTATCTTTTAAAAAAAATATTCAAATTTAATCCTCGCTCTGTAAGTAATCTGATTACCTGATGCCGTTTTCTCTATAAATTACATCAGTGACTTCAGTATTTGCCTTCTTTTGTTTCAAATTGTAAAAATGTTCATACATGTTGTTCCAACAACATTTTTTTACTATAAATGAAAAAATAATAATGTACAAAACCTGGAACCTTTGAAATCTGTCCATAAATATATTTCACCTGTCAAATGAATGTGTTGTGTCTCTTCACACACACACACACACACACACACACCTCTGACAGTGTTAAACTGTTAAACTCTCTTTACAGTCTCTCCAAATCTGTCATCATGTCTTCTTAAAAAATGAACTGTCAAAATTCCAAATTTAAACTTTGCTCATGTCCAGAGTTCATCCCTCCCTCTGTCTCCTCCGCTGGCTGGATGACTGACAGTGGTTCGCGGGGCTACATAAATCCCGTTAAACATCGATCTGTCCTGTTGAGGCGTTGTTGATACCTTGCTCCCTGCCTGCTCTGACCGAGAATGCGAGCGAAATGCCCAAATGGTAAAAGTGAACCCTCGGCCTCTTGGCTTATTTCCAACCTTCTCCTGGTGTCCCGCCTCCTCAGCAGTTGGAGTCCTCACTGCCGGCACCTCCTCCGGACTTTGAGGCAGAGGCTGATGTGACAGCGATCTGGCAGCCGTTGGTAACGTGACTCATGACCTTCTGTTTGAGCTGAGCGACTTGCTCCCGCAGCATGGCGGCAGTGGAGGCCAGGTCCGAGTTCTGGCTCTTCAGGACCTTCACCTTCTCCTCCAGCCGTGAGATCCGCTCCAGCTTCCGTTTGCGACATTTGGAAGCAGCGATGCGATTGCGCAGTTTCTTGCGTTCTGCTTTGATTCGTTCCTGTGTCTCCAGGTCAATCGGGGAGAGGGAGGGCGGGGATGTGGGGTCGCCCGGTGGGTGAGGCACCTCAGGAACAGTCTGAGGGGTGTCCAGGCCTCGAGTGTGGTGCTGGGGGCCTCCGCTCCCACCATGGCTGTGGCTACCATAGGCCATCTGTGTTCCAGAGTATGCCATCTGGCCTGGATTGTAGCTACTGAGGTTGGTGTAGACGGGCATGTCCCCTGTGGACATCAGGTTCCTCTGGTAGGACGCCTGCAGGGAGACAGTCGAGGATGAGGGCGGGGACATGGGGCCACCACCCACCAACTGGTTCTGCTTGTGAAGGTCAGCAAGCGCTTTGACGAAGCCATCAGCAAATCCTTCTTGTTCGTTGGTGGCCTGGTTGCGGTAGATGAAGGGGTTGGTGGAGTTGGGCACGGGGCTGGTGGTGACCAGTCCCTGGTTGGACTGGATGATCAGATGCTCCAGATCTGGGGACCCCAGCTTCAGCAGGTTCATGTCCGCTGAAGGCACGGATGTCATCAAGGAGCTGTTGCCAGCGAGCCCCAGGTTGTTGGGGTTCCCACCTCTCCCTCCTGCATGACCACCACCACCAAAGTGATGACTGCCCACCACTGACATGGCCTTCTTACTCATCAACATCTTGTTTCCCTGGTAGCGCTCGTATTCCGTGATCTGACTGAAGCCAGGGACGGTGGGGGAGTCGTCGTGGTAGAAAGGAGTCTCCATCTTGGCCGTCATTGACGAAGGGGAGTCTCAGAGGAAATCTTCATAATCAGATTAACCTGAATATCAAAGGGGATTGAAACGTTCCACTGACGTTGGTGGCTGGAGGATGAAGGCAGGACGAAGAGAAGAAGAAGAGATGAAGAGAAGAAGAAGAGGAAGAGAAGACGAGTGCCTGCAGGGAAAACAAGAGGAGAGGAAGACGAGGATGAAGAAGACCGAAGATTACTGAAGTGTAAATCAGGAGGTGGTGCCGATACTACGGCTGTATGTGTGTGCGTGTGTGTGTTTATGTGTAGGTGAAAACAAATATCCAGCTCTGATTGGACAATAAAGCTCTGCTGTACAATACTGTTATTTCTACTAACAGATTCTTAATAATTATTAATAATTGATAATTAAACTACTTACAAGGTCAGGAATGAACTCTCACACCTGCAGGATGTTCATGCGTTCATGTATTTACACAGTTCACTTCATATGTTGTAGTTTTTGTATTTTTTTAATTGCTGAATAATTCTTCTGGATAATATTTCATCTTTCTATAAGATGTAAATATACACATGTAATTACTATGATAATAATAAACTTCATATGAGCCTGATTCTAACAAAGTTTTGTAAAACATAAATAAAAACAATTTACAAATTCTTTTTGACCGACATTCAGCTGAATACAAAGATGAGAGTTTATTGTTCTAACTGATAAACTTATTTTGAATTTTGCATTCACACCACGTCACACCTTTTTTGGAATCTGGTAGTCATAGTAAGTTTGTATGTATGTATGTCTGAATGCGTTAAGACTTCCTGTGTGCTCACTGTGCTCAGATTCTGAAAAATAATGAATCTTACATAGCTTTGTTTACTTTGCATACAATGAAAGTTATTTATATTTTATTTATTTAGTTATTTTTAATTAATTTAAACACCTGGTGGCCTCGAACGTTGTGACGGGCTAAATTGTCCGTGTTCTCTAAACCAGTTCTTTTTTAGCTCGAAGCACTAAAACTGAAAATTTAAAACCAGCCATGAGACAAAAGCAAACAGCTGTTGTGTTGTATCATATTTTAGTGTATTGTGTTGCGTTGTGTTGCCATAATTGACTGACATCCTGCGTAAAGTGTCTCTGCTCACCATGCTCAGATTATGAAAAATCGTTCATAATTAGGAAAGCTAAAGAGCAGATATGTATTATATTTAGCCTACAAAAATAAAACATGAACAGGGTTTTTTTTAATTTATAAATTATTTGAATTTTTAATAAATTGTCAATGGTATATTAATTCAAATGTAACCATACATGTATAAATATTTACGTCATTTTAAAAAATGTTATATGATGATGTTGATGCATTTATATCATGACTATGTACAGTAACACACACGGCTGAATGCAAACGTGTCATTGCTCACTTCTGTTCTGGTTTTCTCAAGAACATCTAATAAAATAGTGATACATAAATATAGAGAGTGAAATGGTTAGTGGTTCATACTGAACAGAGAGATCTCTTTATCACAGAGGTACAGTGACGCAAACATATTGTCCTGAATGACTGTGATTGTTTTACATTTACACACAGACTGTGTGTAAATGTCATTAAAACTGCTTTAAGAAGGCTTCAGGATCTCTTTGTGGTCAGTATGAACAGTGACCAAATACTGTTTCTGTGTACGTGAGCATGTGAGGAGTACTCATGATGTGAGAAACATCATGAACCGATTCTTTAACCTGAAGAGTTAAAAAAAAAAAAAAAAGCAGGAGACTAGACGCAGCTCCGGTCGACCATCACCTCCTGAGTTCAAACTCCTCTGAGCTTTCATACAGTGTGTGAGAACATGAGGAAAATTTCAGCAGAGGCTGAGGTTAGTGTGATCATCACCAGCTCAACTGACTAACATCAGCAAAGCTGGATCAGCGAGTGAACTCCTCTCATGTAACACAGACGACACACTCGAGCTGCCTGTGTGCAGCTGAAAATCAAATGTTTATAAGATTTTTACCACAAATATGAAAACTACCTGACAAGGTGAGAATATTGTTTTAAAGTCCTGTTAGCAGTCGCTGCTTGTCAGTGCTCTCTGGTGGACAGACTATGTCACAGCAACACCTCCAACAATGACCTCCAACAATGTCATTTATCAGCCACACACACACCAATAACTTCATATAATACTATATATAATATATATAAATACACCGTATATCCTTCTACTTCTCAGGTACTATACTTGAATATTTGCTTGAACTTTACTAGACCTCAGAGGTACTTTATACTCCACTACATCCATCTGACAGATCATCTGAAATCTAAATCAAAAAATGATGAATTCAAGAAAGCAGCAGTGTGTGAAAGAGTTCAGATCACCTCCACCAGCGGCTTAATCCAGCAATGACGATCATCCTATCAGAGCTCATTATTGATAAATCAGTGACATGTCAATCACATCATCGCTGTCTGAGCCATCAGAGAGTCTCCCAGTGGAACAGCAACAGGACTGTGATCGCCTCTCACTAACTTTCATCTCCGTCACTCTCTCTCTGATCTTCAACCCGACGTAAACACGTGAAAGTTCCCGGGAGATCCGTTAACTTCAGCCCGCGAGAGAGCAGCGCGAGGCAGCGGGGAGGCAGCCGGTGGATTCAACACAAACCATCCGGACCACACGAACCGAGCGGCGGCGAGGCGGGCTGATCCGAACCCAGCTGTGTCATTCCGCCACAAGACATTTCATCTGCGTTATAATAATGTTTGGTAAAGGTTCATACTCACAGAGAGGAGCAGAGAGCTGCTGACCGATCCGAGAACAGACAGAGTGAGTCAGAGAGAGAGAACACACACACACACTCTCTCTCTCTCTCTCTCTCTCTCCATCATAAAGTGACTCACTCTGACGCTCTCTTCATCAGGTTATTAACACATTTGAAGTCATGTACTTACAGGCTCATGTCTGAACTGTCACATTCATTCCTGCGTGCTTTCATTGACTTCAATAAATCTGCCACATAAACTCAGCCTGCTGACCTAATCAAGGGTCGCGTGACGTTTTTCACTAGAACTGACAACAGGACTACTAGAAATACTTGAAGTACATGATCATGATAATAAGGGACTGTATGAAAATTACTGACGTGGTGAGGAAAGGGAGCATGACACGTGAACAGAAAGAAAACACAAGCTCTCTCTCTGTTACCTGTGTTCTATTTATCGCCAGGAAAACAGACACATTTCATGGCAAACTGGAATTTCTACTAAATAAAGTTGTATTTTAAATGACAGACTTATTTTACAGTAAAACACTATATATTTAAATTATACATTTTAAATATTTATATTTAAAAACTAAATTATTGTTTCATTCATTGTTTTACTATGTAAATTATGATTTTTCATTTGTTTGTTTTTTATGGTAGAGAAGTAAAACATGGTATAAAACACCAACCTTAAAGATGAAATTAAGAGTACAAACATCCTTTCACTGTAATATTAAAGAAACAACATTGTATTTATTTGGTTCGATTTGTTTTGTTTACAGTAACTTTACAGTAACTACTAACAGGGGACAGTGTTTTAGAACAGTATGTATTAGTAAATGGACTTTGCAATGAATAACTTAAAGTGAAAAAACAATTTAAAGATCCAGCGTGTTAGATTTAGGGGGCACTTTATATGGACTATGTTATCCATCACCTTCTTCTCATTAGTTTAGAATCACCTGAAACTGTCGTCATGGCTTTGTTACCTTAGAATGAATCTTTTACATCTTCACACTAGCAGCGCCTCCCCCATGTTGAACAGCCATGTGTCTACAGTAGCCCAGAATAGACAAACTCACTGGCTTTGGATAACTTTGCATTATCTGCATTTTGGGTGCAGTTTACAGCCACCTTAGTTCCTCCGTCACACCAGGAAGGAGATGGTGAGGCGAGGGAGTTGAAATCAATCTGCCAGATTGCACAATATAAGTGGAATTAGTAAGTGCCAAACTTATATAGGAAACATTTTTAAAATGTTAGGTCTTATTTAGCAGTAAATTTGCTACACTCCCTTCAGCAAGAGAAATACATTTTATCCGGTCCCTAATCATTGTTACCATCAGACACTACATTTGTCCCGTTAGCCTCACGCCATGCAGCAGGGCTCTAGCTAGGATTTTCATGAGTTCCCACAGCCCCTCTTTAAATAAAACATTTTCCCCACATTCTAATTATTATGTGCTGTATACTTTTTATTATTCTATCTCCCCACATGAAGGTCTAAATGTCATTTCAAAGAACTCACCACAGTGCCAGGAATATCATTCCAGTGGAAAAACAACAGCCTCTCATTTAATTTAATTGAATTTACTCAAAGTGAATTGTTTTGCCTTAACTGCCCAGTTCAAAGATGTTGACTCAAAAAATATCAGCCTTTAAAAAACCACCATGTGTAATGTAGAATTGTACAGTGACCTCTGTGAGTGGTAGCCATTACTGCGATCAGCATGTCCAGTTGTATATTCAGTCAAGAATTAATCAGCTGATTGATGATTCATCACATCAGACCTGATCAGGTTCTGATTTGAATCTGTCTCTGTCATTTAGCCAACAGACCTGATTATTGATTATCCAAATATTAATATCAACATAAAAGATTACAGTCTGAAGACTAACCAACAAATAACCCGTGTGTGTGTGTGTGTGTGTGTGTGTATGTAATGACAGATCAGTGTGTTTGCTTTGGCAGGGCAAAGTAATTACAGTTGTTACTGTAGGTGGAGCAGATGTGTTCACTGGTGAACTGAGCTGTTCCACCGCGGAAACATGTCGAGAAAAAGAACTGAACCAAACAACAACAACAAAAAAAATACACTTTTGAGTTCAGTTTTTTTCTAGTATTCCTGGCAACAAAATATCTATTAGTATGAACATATTCATTATTTCTGGGGGGAAATATTCCTGTAGAAGTAGGGTCATAGCAAATAGTGCTGATAGAGGCAGAAAGAAACAACAAACTGCCGCTGAATTAAATCACTGCTGTGCTCATTTATAAAGTAAGGCCCTGACATGGTTCTTGTACGTGGTTTTTGAAAACTTACGCGCACCCGCAAACCTCAGTAATTACATAACTGTGTGCAGATCCTCTTAAAATTTGAAGCATTGCAATCTACAGCTGCGATGGCTGCTTGAGGATGACTTGCACGTCAGGTCTCTATGGAAGCATTTCTGTGCTATCTGAGTTTGAATATGAATTTCTAATACTAATATCAAAATCAGAATTTGAATATTAAAAACCATCAAAAGTGTTTTTTTTTTTTTGCTTCTGATTTGTTTTCAATACATTCAGTGTAAAATAAAATCAATGTCTCAAAATATTCCGTTTTTCAAAATTCGACTTGTAAAAAGTTTCAACATCCAAATAAAGTTTTTACATTTGCCCCAAAAAGTGGGTCAAACTTTTTTATTTTCATTCATTTCATTCATTCATATTCATTTTCACAAATGCCACCTCATTAAAAGTTCAGTGTAGATATTGTTCAATAAATACGGTTAATGTGCAGCGTGTCGAGTAATATCTAGTAATAGTTAGTGGACATGGCTGGTCTGTCCTACTGCTGGACCAGTATCAGTGTCACATGAATGCAGCGCGATTGGCTGGACGTTGTATGAATTGAGATAGGGATCAATTGCTTCTGCCTGGTTTCCTGGATGTTAAGTCTGGTTCTTTTGACAATGAATTTTTTGAGATGTTGAATTTTTTTACATGGCGAATTTTGAAAAACTTAATGATGATAATTGATTTTTTTACACTGAATTTATTTAACGTTAAAAAAAATAGTCAGAGGCAAAGAGGTGGTTCATCGGTGGACCTGAGGCGGGCTGAATGATGCCATCTGTAACAGGACTTACCTGTCAATCAAAGTGTCCATGCTCTTAATCCTGCATCCTCCTCCAAAGACATGGATCATTGGTGGACTGCTGAATAACAGGCCATCTGTAATGGCACACACCAAATCAAAGCAGCCACACTCCTGCATAACTTTAAGCCTTAATATAATGTCAACAGGTGAGTTGTATATAAATCCACCCTCAGTACAGTTGTCATGAACGGGGAAATTAGCTATAGAGACCAAAACTGTTTTTTGTACCAGGCTGTAAATATGTTTACATTTTGAACATGGGGACCTATGGAGACTGTCTCACTTCTGGAGCCACCCTCAAGTGGATATTTGAGGAAGTGCAATTTTTGGCACTCCAGCACTGGCTTCACTTCACAGCCACAGAAGTTGCTGCTTGATTGTCTGGCGGGGGCGGTCAGTGGCGTAGTGGGTTAAGCAGCCACCCCATGTGTAGAGGCTACAGTCCTCGCTGCAGCTGGCCCCGGTTCGACTCCCGCATCAGACGCCATTTACTGCGTGTCTCTCCCCCTCTCTCTGCCCCCTGCTTCCTGTCTATCTTCAGCTGTACTATCAATAAAAGGCATAAAAAAGGCCAAAAAAAATAATTAAAAAAAAAAGAAATTGTCTGGCGATTGTGAGACTGTACTCAATTACAGCAGTGCTTTGTGTTGTACTAGCATACTCATGGTGCTGACATGCTCATGTTTAGCAGGAATAATATATCATGTTCATCATCTTTCTTAGTGTGTTATCATAGTAACATTTGCTACAGTTTGCTCTTTGTGTAGTCTGTTTTAGGGGTAACAAACACATTGTGCGCATGTATTTGTTGTTGAGTGAGGCTGTGCTTTTGCAGGTCGAAGATCACCAATGTTGAACTCTACATGAAGACAGGAGTGAATCTGCTTTGCTTTGGAAATGAAGGTTTTATTTAGATTTTGGCTTGCATAGAATGAATATCCATCATTGATTTTGCCTCTGTGTGACAGAAGCCTGAAGCACTACCTGATCAGCTTAATCAGGTCTGAGCAGCAACACTGCTTCACAGGGTAAAGAAGAGTAATATAGTATCTATACAAATCCTATACTGTTTAGTACTAACACATGCAGACACGAGCAGCTGCCTAATCAGACATTTTGTTGCATTTACTCATTTCCCAATATCCCAAAATGTGTGTGTCAGACTGTAAACTGACTTTTTAAATGGAAACACAGTTCAGGAAGTCACGAAGCTGGTACTGTTTGTATCCAAAGTGAAACTGACTTCACTCTGAGGTTATTTTGTTGGCTGTTCGAAGCAGGAGTCCACTGAGTGTAATGGAAAAAATCTCACTCTCACATCTGAAAGTTATCAGCTGCCATGACATCATCCGAACAAACAGGCATGATGACATCACACTGTGGAAGAGAGCGAGCGAGAGAGAGACATAGCGAATAGAATAAAAGAGATAAAGGGCAGACTGAAAGAGTTAACTCTTCACAAAGTTTATTCTGCACATGCTCAACAAAGTGAGAGGAGAAAGCTGCAGTAATGGACAGCCTGAGATTTGTACGTGTGTGTGTGTGTGTGTGTGTGTGCGTGCGCTTGTGTGTGTGTGTTCACACATGTTAAGTGATCCAAAACAAAAAATTAAGTTGGTTACAACAACAGAGCTGGTGCATTAATCCCTGAAACTCTGACCACTTACTGAATCTGGATCTTAAGCATGAGGTTGACAGTGTTCTACATTTTTAAATCCCACAGAGATCCATTGTTATCCAAAAACACACCATTGAACCACACTGTTGCCCTGGGTGATGTGTTCCTTCATTAACCATGAGCACACACTTGCAGTTTATTTTGACTTAATCCCACAAACACCGTCCTGCTGCCACAAATACTTTTCTTGAGCACCAGATGTGGATTAATCCGCTGCTGGAAATAGTCCCAAACTAATGGACTATTTTCCTCCTCCCACCTCTTTGACTACATTTCTTAAACAAGTGCCAAAATAGCGAGTGGAATGATGTTTCTTCATGTTCTGGGGATTTACCACTGCTGTGTACTGGTTGTATACAATCAATCAATTAGTTCAGTTCCATACATTAAATACATTAGTGTGTACATAAGTGTTGACTATGTCTGCCTCCTGAACCCAGAATGGTAGTTTGTTCCACAGAAGAGGAGCTTGATAGCTGAACACGATGGGACACGATGCATCTGATTTTGGCAATGTTACGTAAGTGGAAGAATGCAGTCCTCAAAATTTGTTTTATGTGGACATTAAAGGACAAATCCTGATCAAAAACAACTCCAAGATTCTTTACAGTGGAGCTGGAGGCCAGGGTCATCCCATCTAAAGTAACCAAGTCTCTAGAAAGAGAGTTTCTGAGGTGTTTGGGTCCAATTACAAGAACTTCAGTTTTGTCTGAATTTAAAATCAGAAAATTGTAGGTCATCCAACTTTTATAACCTTAAGGCATGCTTGGAGTTTAGTTAACTGATTGGTTTCATCAAGCTGGCAGGTTGACGGCTTAGATGAAGAAATCTTCACCCAATACCTTGTCTGACTAGGCATAACCCTGAAAGAAACGAAGAAGAAAAAGCGAGAGAGGGAGAGAGAGAGAGAGAGAGAGAGAGGTCCCCTTAGCAGAATAACTAAGGGATGTAATATGTAAATGTAATAAATAATATGGAAGTCATGTGAACAAATAAAGTAAAAAAATAATCTTCATGAAACTAAAAAATAATAATCACAACAACAACAACAACAATAATCGTATATAATAATGATGATGGTGGGATAATAATAATAATAATAATAATAATAACAATAATAATAATAATAATAATAATAATAATAATAATAATAATAATAATAATAATAATAATAATAGAGAAAATAGGAACATCGGTGTAGTGTTCTGAGTTTGTCAGACCAAAGAACAAAGTGTTATTAACCATTCAGCCAAATTTGAATGATTAAAAATATCAACAGGTTTATGAAATTAGGTGTCAGAATAATCAGGCAAAAATTAATTCTCAGCTCCAGGACTAACAGACAAAATTGACCTTAAGTACAGTATTCAATTACTTTCCTACTGTGGGCTGTGGTACTGCTGAGTGTCAGAGAGAATCCTGTCACCAGTGATGTGGTGCTACCTCCCTCTAGTGTCCACTACAGAAATCAAAGATGATCCATTGAAGACTGAGGAAACTGCCAAGTTTTAATGAAGGCTGACTTGTCCATTAACACTGATAACAAACTGATAAAATGCATATTTCGTGTATTTAACTTAATTAATTCCATCCTTTACATTTACTGTAGATCAAATTTACCACTGCACGTCTAGATGCTGTTTCAAAACAGATTAGTCTCAGGGTGAGGTAGGTCAGTCATTTATATATTCATCCCTTTTGTTGGTTGACAAAACTTTCAAATTCACGGACAACATAAGAAAGACGTTCACAAATGAAAACGTCCTCACTGCTACGTTTTAAGACATGTTTTCTTACAGCCGCATCATTTCACCAAATGTGCTGCAAATTTCCCCTTCGGCAATAATCTCCAGTGGGTTTGTTTGGCAATGTTTAGCTTCAGTATCTCAGTTTCACTCTTGGTCATTCCCAAGAAGAAAAATATTCTTAAACATATCTGATCTGGCCATTGTGACTCACAATTTCCAGACAACATGTCTTACACGCAACTTCACATTGATTTCACAATTATTATTACACTCAAACTGCAAATGAATGAACGCAGGCTGTTTGACCTTTTATTTTCTTAGAGTTTTATTTGTCTTTATTGAGTTACATACAGCTGTTCACAAGTTAAGAAGTTAAATGCTTTCCTATAATTTACATACACATATACAGTAGATATACCCTAAGTGCTCTAGCAAAAACAGCAGCAAACATTACAATCAAAATATCTGAAAATAAGTGTGTGTTGTCTTATCAGTGTTCATGACACAACAAAACAGCAGCAACTGTAGAGGTTCACAGTAATTTATGTCATCAGGAAGAGACCGTAAGGAGGGCCTGAAACTTACGATACTCAAACTGGTGTCAAATGATTTCACTTTCACAGATTGATGACTTTCTCCCAGTGTTTATTGGTAAAAATTGGTTTGAACCATTAGAGACTTGCTCTAGCTCTATACTATGCCTTAAATACATTTACATTTAATACATTTACACCATACACCTGGGTTAGGCTAGAAGAATCTTTAAGGATCCAGACTACCGTTGTATCCCTAGAGACATGTCTCTAGCATGGTGGAAAATATGCCTAAAACAAAAGTAGTAATGCACATATAATATAAAATCTTCATTTTAAATTACTGTGGCAAATTTATCATATTTATAGCATATTATATAGGCTGTGCATGCAGCAGCTAGTGGGAAGGTGACTTTGGTAACAAAATGTAAGTGGAATCACAGGAGATGGGGCTTTCTAGATCATCTGTTGTCTGGTTTACACTGAAGGTTTCTGTGATACTCTGAGGCTGATATCCACTGGAGCTTCTCTCTAGAGGTGCGCCCTCCTGAAGCTCAGAGTCTGAGTTGGACTGCTGATCCCCAGTAGTGCATTCCTGCATTATCGGGTTGTATGACAGATTAGAAAACACACCCTTGAATGGAGAACATGGAGCCTCTGACTGAGATGGGACAGCTGCAGCGGTGAAAGTGGGTGGTGGTTGGATGGATATTCTCAGTGGCTGGTTGTAGTAACCTTTTGGAGTTTGTGTAAAAACAAAAGGCATGTTCTCCTGACGGATGTAACCATTCTCAAGTGCTACTGAGTTACATTGCAGCTCTGAAACATTCACAATATCTCCTTCACAGTGCTGATCTACACGAAGATGGCGGCAATTATTTTCACCCTGGAAAACAGACAATACAAAGACATTCATGGTTAATAGTTGAGTGTGCAAAGGAAACCTTATTTTCACCGAATATTGAATGGCTATTTCACTAATTTAGTGTTGCACATGAGGGGACCAAGTAGGAGCATGTAAAGGATAAACAGGAGGGGATCAAGCACCCAACCGTGAGGGACACCTTGGAACAGAGGAGGGGTGTAGGAGGTGTAGGTCTTGTTGATGAGCTGTTTGTCAGTTTGTGGGATATGCCCAGGAGAAAGTGGTACAGGTGAAATAATGGATGATGTGGTTGATGTTTTCAAAAGCTGCAGGATGATGTTAATATTAAGGTGGCCAGAGTCTGAAGAGCGTGCCCCTTTAAGACATGGTCATGAGAACCTACCTGTGATGAAGTGAACTTTTCTGTCAGTACTGGCTTTGGGATTGGAGGATAGACTTTACGTTTGATGCTGTTGGATGTAAGAATACATGAAAATAAATTTTAGCATCCACTCATCCAAATAGCCCCATCAAAATTCCACCAAAGGCAGAACAAGGAATTTCATAGAAAATGAATGTGTTGACTTGCTTACCATGCCCAGTGTCTGTAGCAAAGGACAGTGATGAGGGAGAGGACAACAAAAACAGCGACCAGGCAAATGACGACAGAGTTGACCAGTGTGAGCTGGTCAGCTGGTGAGTTAAGACAAACAGCCCAAATGAGGAGCAGGAGTAAAATTAAATAAAATGACAAATGTATCATTTGATTTGAAAATGGATTCCACACATGGAGAAACAGCGGTGTGAAAGTCAAAAGAAGCAACCTACTCGGTGAATTCAGAGTAGTATTGATCACTGTGGTGCCACATTCTCCATCGGTCGTCTTTGCCTTCAATCTGAATGTGTAGGAACCGATGGAAAGGCTTTTTACTCTCAGGCTGGTGGCGTCAATATCGTCTAAACCAAGAGAAAGAGATAGCTGTCACCAATAAGCATCCCAAACAACACTCGAGGGTGCACAGAGTATCCACTATTATAGGTGCCCCCTACTTAATATCTGCTACAGTATGTAAGGACAGTATAGAACCATGAAATGATTTATAACACACTATGTGAGCCAAGTCTCAAGCAAGTTATGAGTCAAATAACAATCTTCCAAGTCCAAGTCAAGTCAAGTCAAGTTGTAAGTCATCAAAACAGTGACTCGAGTTCAAGTTTTCTGGGTAAAACTTCTCTAAGAACTCTAAGCTCTAAGAACTTGTTCCACTGTCCCCCAAAAGCCAAATAGAGGTGATCGTGTCATACTTTTCCTACCATCACTTTGTCCTGATACCCCATTCTGGTTGTGTACATGTTAGAAAGTAGTTCATCATGTAAACGTTAGCATGGTGGTACCAATGTGATGTGACATGGCTGCCTGGACGTGGATATGCTACGTATATTCATTCAGTCAAGCATTGTACTCCAGTACAGTTCTGAGCTACTTGTTATTAACTTAGTGTTTCCATATTCTGCATTCATCTGAGACATTTAAAAGTTAGTTTTAGACAGTTTTACTTAAGTAAAGTATCTTCTTTCACCACTGAAGGTAACTCAATAAACATTCATCCACATGCAGCATCACTTTTGCATGTGGTTAGGTACTCTGTTGCACCTGGAACCACAGTGATGTCACAGGTGTACTGATACACACTATTGGGTACACTTGTCAAATGTCAAAGCAGCAAGGTGGCCATGTAAAACTACTAAAGATTTCATTTATTAGCATATGCTATCAGGTTAAGTTGGTACGATAACATCATTTGTCAGAAAAATAACCGGGTGTCACAATACCTGTGCTGACTTTGTTGATGATTGTGTTGTTGGCCTCACAATATAGAACATAGCCTCGGATGAAAGCAGACTGCTCTGTCAGATTTATTCGGGCCCAGGACACCTCAACATCTGAACCCTGCTGTTTAAATGTCAATTTAAACAGATTGTCTTCCATACCTGGCAAAGTGTAACACGGGTGAAACACTGTTGGACAAAGTCCTATTGTATGGGACAGACACATGAATGAATTAACAGCTCACCGCAATAAAGTCAAACAAGATCTTACTTTTCTCATGGACGTAACCCTCTCTTCTTTCTAGGAGCACCGGAGCCTCCTGAGTGCAGGCGTATACAGAAAAGGAGTATCTCACTCCGTCAGTGAACGTCTCTGGGGTGGAAAAATAGCAAAAGAGTGTTGTTGCTCAAAGAAGTGTAACATCAACCAGCTGTGACTGTTTTGTGGGCAAAGAATAAGACTTACTTGAAAATATACTGGCACTGGTTTCATTTGGAGCCACCTTCAGCCACTCCACGTTAGAACACTCTAAAGTTTGACACCAGTCCACTATGTAGCCACAGCTGGCTGCAGGACTGGCAGACCAGGACAGGCTGATGCTGCCATTGCTGCCGACGATCTGAGACGTGTTCACTCTTTCTGTTCCGTCTGTGAAAGACAGATTTGACATAAACATTTCTGCTGAGAAAATTAATCATATCTATAATTCATAAATGGCTTTGATAAAACTTAATTCTACTCGCTTTGAAGGATAGAAAGACCAAAGCTTGCTAACCACATCCTCATCCTCCTGACAGAGTCATGAATCATGACAAAATCTTGGAATTCTATCACTTTAAAGCAAGTACTCTTCTTCACCACCAGATGTTTCATCAGTTATCAGTGATACTCTGCTTTGTCAGCTGCAGATCACTACATGCTTTGCCACAGCAGATGTAAAATCAGCTGTTAAGCGTAAAAATGACACATGCTAAATATGTTTTACTCTCAAACAGTTTAATTTAAATAGAAAATTCATTTTCCATTGCAGCAGACACTTTCCAGTGAGCCAGCATGCAGCACAGCAGCACCCTGACTCTGTTTGACCTGAATGTAACCTTTATCAGTATCACTGTATCATCAGTATCATCAACTACTTCATGTCAAAATGGCTGCTGTGAAAAAGGTCTTTTGTCACTTGGATGAATTGGCAGTAAGGCTGACTTGCCACACCGAAATGTGGAAAACACTTAACAAGTCATGGTACCCAGATGGTAAATCATCGTGTTCACGTTCAAAGCCCCCTGCCAGGCAGCTGCTGTTTGAGTCAAACCAAGGTGTTCCAAACTGCAGCTGAAAATATATAATAATAAAAACTAAAAATTATAATAACAACTAAGTTATCACTGATGTTTAACTTCACATGTAACACAGTTCTGTGTGTGACATGGACAGTGCTGTTGCTTCAGTCAGCAGTGCTGTTGCAGTCAGCAGTGCAGTGCTGTTGCTTCATGTCATCTGACATGAAGGCTTTGTCGAACGTTCTCTAAACAATTTGCCACTCTTTACAACATTTTTCATTTTGAATATCATGTATCATGTAATATAATTAATATTGACTTTTTTAAGAAGGCCCTACATATTTAGGTCAAATTAAAGCAGAAGTTAACACTCAGGACAAGGACCTTCATAAAATATTACAAAAAAAGCAACTAACGCATGACTAACAAATGGTTGCATAAGAAACTCCCGATGAAGGGGCGTGGATAGTAATCACAGAGGGAAATGTAAGACTTTATCTTGTGCATTGTCTGCATATTTATGTTTCATTAAAACTAGAATTATAAAAGATAGAGTAGCAGAGAAGTGAATCAGTCAACACAGGTCTGTGAATGTGCAGCTCTGAGAGCTTCATACCTGGATTGAGGCTGGGGATGACGACGGTCGACGGGGATGAGCTGCCGTTTGCATTCCTAGCTGTAACTGTGACGATATACTCCTCAGATGTGTCCAGAGTGAGTTCAGCTCTGTCCTTGTTGTGAACTTTGGTTCTGTTTGGTTTTCTGTCTGCAGTCTTTGCCCAGGTCACTTCATAGTCTTCGATGTGTCCGTGACTTTGGTTGTCTAGTGGCATCTGTAGAGAGGTAACATCTTATGTGGCAAAGCATATGTCTGTAGATAATGCCCCCTATGACCAAGTCAAAACTGATAAAACTGATCAAAATATTGATGGTTAATAAATTCCTAATCTTTCACAGATCAGATCAAGCCAATAATTAGAACAACTTTCTAACAAGTCATTCAGATCTAATAAGTGAATGGTTTCTGACTCATAGGCATTCATTTCAAACCTATAAAGTTACCAAAGAGCAGCTTAGTAGAAAATGGTTCCCGCTCATCTGACTTACTTTCCAAAGGATTATTGCGTGGTTAGCGGTCACCTGCCTCCACACATCCAGAGCATCAGGAACTGTGGGACCAGAGATCACCAGAAAATGTAAACAGCATCAATTCAATTGACAATATTTGTTACATTTGCATTTTTCAATACACTGTAAAAATGGCAACTAGTAATTGTTGATCTCATTAGAGTTTTCAAATTAAACTGACTCTTTGGCTTTTGGTTTTCTAATATGCAATCCTTTCCTGTCCTACACCTGCCTAACAGTGGACCACATTATGCAAATTAAAAAGATAAAATGCACCATTTACTCCTCTCCTTTTAAACTGTATAATCTCATTACAACACATCCCAGACCATCCATCTACAAGGCTGCCAGAAATTCCATTATTACTGTGGACAATAAGCATGCCGGCAACATTTTTTTAACAAGAGCAGGCAAAATATTTAGAAAACCCCCAAAACTCTGGCACCATGATGTCTTGATGTTTTACATTTTCTCAACTTTTTCTTTTACGTTGTACTTGCCATCTCCTTTTGTGTTGAAATTGATTGTTGTGCTCCAGTCACTCCATTTCCAGAAATGTGGCGTAGTTCCACATCGTACTTTCACATAATACGTCCAGTGTGGTATTAAATCATTCAAAACTACCAAATGAAGCCCGACTCCAAAGTTTTCAGTCTGGGAACACGATATGGACAAAAATGATGTCAGCCTCAGTCAGAAAAACATTCATTAATAAAAACATCTTAATATTTTTGTCAACTCACCATTGTATTAGTTTCACCATGGCTAATGTCCACTTGGCATGTTAAATTGAGATTATAGTACTGTTGCTTGGTCCACTCCCACTCCAGAGTGATATTTCTGGCATTTACAGTTGAAGCTTTCAATTGCTTTGGAGGGAACATGTGCACTGAAACAAAACACAACACAACAACCATAAGAGGAATTGAACAATTAAAAAGAGATATCACAAGCCAAAAGATGTCTTATTATATAAAGAATTACCTCTTTTAGTCAAGTCTGCCCTGTCTGTCAGCTCTACCTTCCCAAGCTGATTTTCTGCTGTCAGCGTCCAGTTCCTCTCACCAGCATCCACTTGCACGTCCATCTCACATTCTCCCTCAGCCCCATTTACACATTTTCTGAAATACAGAAGAGAATGTAACTTTTAGTTTAATACATATCTGGACAATTCTTTAACTCAAACATGGAGTAAAGCAATACCAAGAATCTCAAATTTGCAAGCAACTGAACATGGAATTATTAAACTGAATGACACTGCTTTTTGTAGTTGAAATGTAAGCCTTTTTTTGTTGTTGTTCTTCTATGAGACACAGGAAATGGTCGCAGTTAGGTTAGGGTTAGGTTCAGACAACAAAACTACTAAGTCACGTTACCATTACTGCAGCAACAAGTCACATTTTGCAGTTATGTATTCATTCACTTCTCAGATTCAAATCCTCACTGTCTGCTACTACACGGGCTGTGGGTACATCACATACAGTGTAAATTGATTTTACCTTCCAAGTAGATGATAAATTGTTTTACTCTTTAGTGCCACTTGTGTATTTCTTCCTACAGTCCAGTGACATTCGACTGACTGCAGAGTTCGTGTCTCACACTGAAGATCCCTGTCACCAGGTGGGCCTGTGGGAGAAAAAGGAACAGCCATTTATGAACAAAATCTATGAAGACTCCAAAATCGTCAAATTTGGCATTATACTAAGTCATACTTACAGCCGATGTAAGCACAAGCCACCTCTTTCCCTTTGTCTGTCTCACATATCACATGAGCGCAACTGGGTCTTCCATATGCTTCCAACCGGACAGTCATGGCATACGTCTGATTGCTGATCTGGGTAATATTCTTATCAAACCCAGCCAGATGCATTTTTTTGAAGAGTATTCCCTTTTGAAGAACGCAGCAGAAGGTGGCTGTACTGCCCACCTTAAACACCCTGTCCTTTGGAAAAATCTCTGCCGTTTTTGATGTTTTTATTTCTGAAAAAACAATTTAAAAAAGGACAGAAATAATCAGCATCTGATGGAGTGTCCCAACCTGAATGTAGCTTGAATGTTTTTGATGATGGAAATATGAAGTTGGGCTAACCAGGAGTCTGTTCATGCTTCCATGGGCTAGTCTGGTTCTTGTATCGGGCCCTGAGCCTGACTGAATGGGAAGCACACTCCAGTGCCAGATGGGACGTCCAGTTCCAGGAGTGAGTAGATCCCATCTGTTCAGGTGTCACAGCGACTTCCACCTGAAACATTGTCATAACCAAATCAGAGGTATGATCGTTTGACTGCTCTAGAAGGAAAGTTTATTGACATGTAAGTCAGGATATAAGCTCTTACATTATGTACTGTCTTGTCTTCTATGAGAAACACTAGCTCATAGATCAACCCGTCCTGTAGTGTAGAGCATGAAGGCTCGTCCTCCCATGTTAACAGGAGCATCTGGTCAGAGCTGTTAAGTGTCAGATTCTGAGGTACACAGTGCGAAACACCTGAGGAAAGATCGCAGTGCATTTGTTATTCTGGCAAACAATGATGAGGACATCATCAGCTGCACAGATCTGTGTTCACAAAGCAAGCTAAACTTCAATTGCAACATCAGTGAGGACTACAGTGTCAGAGATAGAAAACAAATGATTTTCATTTTTTCTCATGATATTATCTTCATCTGAACTTCAGGTTGTGTTATAAAGGGATTATTTCACAGCCATAGATAGAGTGAATGATTACACACACACAATTCTTTCATCCTGTGGCATGTGTGTGTGTTTCATGAAAGTTTTAGTGGATCCCTTCAGACGCTGTCCCCTCAGATTGTAGGTGCACATCCCTGACCATATCTGATGACATCTACAGATCCACTGAGGAGACCACAGTGTGAATACATGTTATTAAAGCCCTGGATGGCAGTGTATATATAAATAAAGGACAAGATGGTGAGAACTGCACATGCAGCCTCTATTTTGTCTGAGCCCAAACTGCCCTCCTGAACTCAAGTCCACTAAAGCAGTCCACTCCAGAGGCTTGTCATGGAGCTGGAAAGCAACAAAGACTCCAGTAGTATCTGATCAGCATCAGGGTGCTGTGATGTGTAATGTGTCATCGTGGATTATGGACATTATTGATTGTGGGCTCTACATTCTGAAGGCTTGGGACATGTGTGCTGTACTTAAGTTAATCTCACATGGGTTTGGACTGTTGTGTCCTATTCCCTCCTGTATTGTCTGTCAAGGTAATAAAAGCTCTACCTGCTGCCAATCCTGATGAATCCTGTGTGTTATTGCCTACTAAAGTAGAGTAACAAATATGGACCTGAAGTTAAAGCTGCATCCAGTCTGCGGATCAAGAAACAAGCTGAAGATTGTGAGACAACACTCTCATTGGAGATCAGACTCTGTCAATAATTGTAGAATTGATAAACAAACTAGAGACCATCTTGTGATGGGATCAGACCAGCTGCAATTCCTCTCAACATGTTGATGTTCTGAGCCGTTAGTACTCAGGGTACTCATGGGTCGGATTGCACCTATATTGGAATTCTTGCACGGTTGTTCACGGAGAGACGACTGGACACCTGAGGCCTGTACTACAAAGCATGGTGTGCGGTTAGCAAGGTCACCGTTCAGAGCAGGTTATGTTCCAGACAAGAGATCAGTGTCTTTTTTCTACTTACTTAATTTATTTTTACTTTCTATTTGCTCCAAGTCCATTTCCTACCACTGTATGCGGTCATACACAGCAGAGGGACACAAGTAACATGTTTCTCCAGCTGTCCATCTATCTACACCTGGCAGCTGCATCCATGGTGTTTTTAGTGTGAATTATGTATTCACTTTGTATGAAATTATAGTTTATGCCCAGTAAAATATGCTGCTCTGCTGCCAGCAGACTTATCCATGTTTGTGATTATATGTGTCATATGCTGCAAACAACACATTCCTGTCACTCTTCAGCTCTAAAAAGGCCAAAAATAATCCACACACACACACACACACACACACACACAATCTTGGCTCGTAAAAAGGTTAGAAGAGCTTTATAACTCCAGATCTGTGTGATTTAACATGAATACATTTAACATGAATACTTGAGTAATTGAATATCCATCCATCCATTTTCTGTAATCACTGATCCTATCAGGACTGTGGAGCTGACCCCAGCTGGCGAGTAATTGAATATAAACAACATATTTTCATAAGAAGTTATAGATTCAGTTTTCAATTATACTGAACATTAATACATTATTTACAGTTATTATGACTTAAATATGTGTAACCAATTGTAACTATGTAACCAAGTTAACAGACTTTTTTCCAGCATGTCAATCATGTTATTAACAAATTATTATTAATATGTTATACTTACAATCTACAGGAAATGCAAACAAATAGAGACCATTTTCTGAAATTTGCATTATAAATTGAGTCGGCCAACAGTCGTATGCTATCAGTAGTATCAGTCGATGTATAGAGATTCTTTGCAGCTGGAAAGATCTGTGATAGAAGTCAAAGGATGACCTACTCACCATTTTCTTGTCCACTGGCATCTTCTGTGCTCTTGCAGAACAGTGAGAACAGTAAAAACCATCTTATCATAATGTGCTCAACTCTTGTTATTCCTCTGAGGTACAGTGGGTGCCAAGTCTTCCTGAATTTTTCAGTTTTGTCATGAAAATATCCACAACACTCACTAGTTACACTTGAAACCTGTAGAAATAAATATCAGTGTGTCAGATTGAAAAGTACATTTCAAAGGCATTTTGATCAGTTTGAGTTCAAATACTTACATGAGAAGGTCCATGTGCTTGTCATGGACTGTGTGGTGAATTCATTTCATTTGAAGGCTTAGAATCAAAGAGAGAAAGAAAACAGTGTCAAGTTACTCTACGCAGCAACACTCCCTTCAAAATGATATAGGCTTGGAAAGCCCATTTGCTGTTTGAGCTCATAATGATTGTGAAATCCATGTGGACCTCAGCACAGGAAATGTGAGGCAGCCTTCTTGGAAGCGTGAGTCACAGTAGCCAGAACAGACATGCCTACGAATGTTTTGATAAATTTGGAAAATGGGAGTAGAAAAGTCGCTTCAGTGTAACAGTGTGGTTTGGCTTTCACTGTGACACGAAGGAAATTCCTTTGATTGTTTCACATGGGTCACAGTGCCAAATCTACTGGGATAAAGGATGTGACACAGCTGCACATGCACAACAGAGAGCTCACAATGAGTTAAAGAGAAAAACACTTAAAGTTGTTTGCGTAAAGTCTCAGTTTTCCATCAGTTCCTCATAAGGTCTAGACAGTTGGCAGGTTTCCAGAAGGGAGTAAGAAGCGCCACAGGACAGAAAGCAGTCATTAGCTGGAATGTTAAACTAGTTCAGACTAAGTACAAGTACAGGAAATCCATCAGAATAAATCAAAACACAACTCACTGTTCTGTGGAATCGAGCAACCCTCATGGGTACGGAGGCTCAAAGTGGTCAGTATATTGAGTACATAGATAACTAAGATATGAAATAAATTATCTTATGAATCACATTAGAAGTGAATTACTGATTCCAGGATCCTTGGATTTTCTGTTTCAGTCTGTAACTAAACCAGGAACCTTATGTTGTCCACACCACGGAAAAAGCCAGAGTGTCATGTGAGTCACATGGAGTCTTGCAAAATGCGTAGGATGGAATAGAGTGCTGCAAGGATGACTTATTTTTGTAGGCCCACCCAGAAGTATAACATTATCCTGGTTCCCTCAGATCATTGTAGAAAATAAGCTCTGGGACAATGAAAGATTTACATTACATGTCATATTCAGCAGGATAATCCTTTAACTTTAGGCTCTAAAGTGCAAACTACAACTGAACTACACCATGCTCACGTAACTTCAGCATCACCACCACCAAGCCTTAATTCTGCATTCCATTCACTTGGAGGTCAGAGCTAAGATAACCTGTCAGAAAACACTGTAGCAACATATCCACGGACAGACGGGACTTCACATACGACTGATGATGCGGCACCAGAGACAGAAGTGCTATTAATCAGTATATTACTACAGCTTTCACTACTTTGACGTGCAGAGCAGCCATCTTGGATCGTGAGGCCGGGATTTGGTGAGGAACTCAACTCAACTTTATTTATTTATATAGCACATTTCATGCAGAACTGCAGCTCAAAGTGCTTCACAGAGCACAATTAAGTCAGAAATTGAGTTATTTTTGATCAGGATTTGTCCTTTAATGCCCACATAAAACAAATTTCAAAGACTGCATTCTTCCACTTACGCAACATTAACAAAATCAGATGCATCCTGTCCCAAGCGGATGCAGAAAAACCAGTCCATGCATTTGTTAGTTCTAGGCTGGACTACTGTAACTCTCTATTATCAGGCTGCCCCAATAAGTCTCTTAGGACATTACAGCTAATTCAGAATGCTGCTGCACATGTTCTGACAGGAACCAAGATCAGAGATCACATCTCTCCCATTTTGGCTTCCTTGCCAAAAGTAGTACATGCAGTACCTTACTACCCCTCTAGACCACTGCGCTCTCAGAATGCTGGGTTCCTTGTGGTTCCTATAGTTTCCAAAAGTAGACTGGGAGCCAGAGCTTTCAGTTATCAGGCTCCTCTTCTGTGTAGTTCAGAAACTACCTTTCTGGGTTCGGGAGGCAGACACAGTCACCACCTTCAAGACTAAACTTAAGACTTTCCTTTTTGATAGCACTTATAGTTAGGGCTGGCTCAGGCCTTCCCTTAGTTATGCTGCCATAGGATTAGACTGCCGGGGACCCCCCCCGTCTCTTTCTGGGTTATGCCTAGCCAGGCACGGTACTGGTTGAAGATGTAATCGCATCTCCCTTTACTGGAAACCCTCCCTGTCTCTCATTCTCTCTCTATCTCCCCAATCATCATTACCATCAATGCATGTTACTAACTAAACTTCTTCCCCGGAGTTTCTGTGCTTTCTCGTCCAGCAGGTTCCCATGGATCGTGGCCGCTGCTGTGGTCTGCTGCTGACGTCCACTTGACGTCCCTTTACTGAAAACTCTCTCTCTCTCTCTCTCTCTCTCTCTCTCTATCTATCAATGTAAAGCAGTTCGATATCCCTTAGAGTCCGCATAAACGGGGCCTGAGGTCTTATTGTTCTGTCAATCATTATCTCTCTTACACCTTTTCTTTGGATATTACTAACTACACCTCTTCCCCGGAGTTTCTGTGCTTTCTCGTCCAGCAGGTTCTCATGGATCGTGGCTGCTGCTGTGGTCTGCTGCTGACGTCCACCATATTTAGCATTACATGCCATATATAGTCATTATTGCTACCATCCCCACTACAGCTTTGTTGGTTAATGACTTATTGTTGCTGTGCATCTGTGTCTCTCTATTTCTATCACAGGTTCCACTGCTACTGTAATCACCTTACCATTTATTGTAATTCATTGTAATTGTACGACATGTTTGTGTTGATTGTTCTGTACATGTGACATCCATTGCACATCTGTCCGTCCTGGAAGAGGGATCCCTCCTCTGTGGCTCTTCCTGAGGTTTCTTCCACATGTTTTCCCTGTTAAAGGGTTTTTTTTGTGGGCAAGTTTTTCCTCACTGGAACCGAGGGTCTAAGGACAGAGGGTGTCACTCCCTGTACAGATTGTAAAGCCCTCTGAGGCTAAATGTGTTTTGTGACTTTGGGCTATACAAATAAAATTTGATTTGATTTGATTTGAGAAATAGACAACAGCGAACAGTTCTTTAGGCAACAGAGCAGCTGCATAAAAGTATAAATTTACAACAACAAAACAAATAAAAAGTAAATTAAAACTATAAGGTAAAAAGCACAATTTAAAAACAGTTGCCTAGAAATTAACATAAAAAAAACTAAATAACAAAGACAATAATATAATTAAAAAATATAAATAAAACAATACGGTAAAAAATAAATAAATAAATAAAACGTTGAAAGTAAATAATACCTGTACAGTAAATAAGCACCATAGATTTAAAAAAAAAAAAAAAGTAACAGGGAATGATCAGGACCTAAAAACTCAGTAGTATCTTTAGTTTTTTTTTTTTTTTTTTAAATATCTACAGAGGTGCAGTCCTTCAGATCACAGGCAGGCTGCAGTAGCGGGGCTCAAAACTGAAGTCAGAATCAATAGTCACTCCCAAGTTTTTGACATGATCTTTTGTAGCGCACCTGAATATAAGCCGTACAAGCTAAATTTTAAAGGAAAATAAATTTTGTACATATATAGGCCGCACTTGAATATAAGCCGCAGGTTTTCCTGTTGTAACATGAGATATTTACACAGAAAGTTTTGTTTAGTTTTAAGACATGTTTTTTTTCAAACTGTGCCTGAAAATCAGCAGTACGGCACCAACACGCCATCCACGCGCCATCAACACGGGATGATGTACATGCCGCAGCTCTATTTCCTTCTCTGATGGCCAGATTGATTGCCTTTAACTTTAAGCTGTATCATATACATTTCTTTGTGCGTTTTCATGATGACGGTGTGTGCATGATGTGCAAAATGACAGTTCAAAATAAAAATCAAAACTACTGTCTTCTTAGGTGCATAAATAACTTTTGTGTTCACTGCTAGAGAGTGCCCCCAGTAGCCGGTAAATTAGCTGTACCGCTGTATAGGCTGCAGGGTTCAAAGCATGTGAAAAAAGTAGCGGCTTATAGTCCGAAAATTACGGTATTTTGGTCTTGTCCTGATTAAATTGTAGAAAGTTATTTGCCATCCAATTATTTATTTTAGCTAGCTAGCTTCATTGTCCTAGGTTATGGACGTGTGGGGATATGGTGATGTACAGTTGTGTATCGTCTGCATAGCTATGGAATTCAGTGTTATGACTTCTAATAATGTGGGAGCATGTAGACGTTGAACAGAATGGACCCTAAGATAGAACCTTGAGGGACTTACATCTGATGAGAAATCACCCAGTGTCACAGTGAAGTCCCACCCAGTCAGATATGACCTTAACCCTCCTATTCTCCTTGGGGTCAATTTGACCCCGTTCAATGTTTATCATTCAAAAAATAATAGTTGCCTTTGGTTCTTTTCCTTCATATTTCATGACTTTTCCTAATTTGATGGAGACAACTGATTAAGCAAAACAATTTCATGATGATATTTTTCTAATGTGCTGAACACATACTACACGCATTGGTGTCTGGGGTCAATTTGACCCCAAGCCATTTTAGCTGTGTAAAACGTGTCTGTCTCTGTGTGTGACCTAATAACCCCACACCTGCAGGTGCAGAGGTGATACTTTTGAGTTGATACATGAAGGGGGGTAAAGAAAACAACTATTCCAACCATGGACATGAAGGTGTGTATGTGTGTGTGTGTGTGACCATCTGAACTCACACTGGGGATTGTGTTGAGGTGGACCCTGATTTTGAGGGATTCTCATCTGATGAGAATGAGAGTGTTGACCCTCCTGTTGTCTCTCAACAACCAGCAGACATGGTCACCTCCAAAAAAGGAAAGATAACATGGTCCCTTTCCCCACATCAACAGCAGGGTAGACTTAGTGCTACCAATGTTAGCAAAATGGTTCCAGGCCCCACCAGATTTGCAATCAGCCACACTGAAGACATCAAATCATTATTCAGACTCTTCATAACACCATCAATTGAAAATATTGTGCTTGGGATGACAAATTTAGAGGGGAAGCGCGTGTATGGAGACAGCTGGAGACTTGGATGTAGCTGATTTGGAAGCCTACATTGGCTTGCTTATTTTGGCAGGGGTGTACAAATCAGGTCACCAACATCAATCAATATGGTTCATTCTGTGAGAGTCATGAATGTGCACCCCAAATTAGAAAAGATTTGGATGAAAGATTTTCAAGATGCACTAACTCTAAAACTCAAAGTTTGACCTGATGGTGGCGCTACAGGAAAAGTCATATCAGGAAAGATTTGTATGAAAACTTTTCAAGATAAATTAATTCTAATTTTGGCCTGATGGTTTAAGTTCGGCCTGATGGTGGCGCTAGAGAACAGGTCAGCTTTCATCATCAATGGTTTATTTATGTATTCAACAAATAAACACAGTGTCTGACACAAAAACTCTGGCAGCAATTTTCTGTAAATCATTTTCTGGAGGCAAACATACCTGGGGTCAGATTGACCCCAAGGGTAAAAAGTGTTATTAAATTTGAGGAGACTAGGGGGGTTAAGCAAGCCAACCCAGTTTTCAAGTCTGTTTAGTAAAATATTATGATCGACTGTGTCAAAAGCTGTGCCAAGATCAAGAAGAACCAAAACAGAGAGTTGGTTGGAGTCATTATTGCTTCTAATATCATAAAACACTAGACCAGTGCAGTCTCTGTGCTATGGTGCTCTCTAAAGCCAGGCTGAAAAGTCTCTAAGATATTATTAATTGTAATAAAATTATTAGTTTGTTTAATTTTCTAAAATCTAACCTAAAAATGGGAGGTTGGAGATTGGCCTGTAGTTGTTCCTGTCTGAGGAATCTAGGTTAGTTTTTTGAGTTGCGGTTTGACAATTGCTGTGGGGGAAGGTGCCAGTAAATAATGAGTGATTAACCATATGTAAAACTTCCTCAAAAAGGGAGCTAAAAACAGATTCTAAAAATGAGGTAAGTAGGGATCAAGTATGCAAGAGGAGGGTTTTAGCTCTGATACTAAGATTACTAAGGCCCTCAGCATCAATCTGGGTAAAAGAGTGCATGGTATAGTTAAAGTGCTTAGTGCAATCTAAAATATTAAAAAACCTTGTTTGATTGATATTCGTTCAAACGAAGAGGGAGAAAGACATTCCAAATTAGAAAATCCAGTTAAAATTTCCAGCTTGTAACTCAAAAATGTTACCTCCCTACTTAAAAGGAAGACATTTGTTAGCAACCACATTTGTCATGACATAAAAACATCAAAATTCATGAGTTGGCTGATTACGACATAGTACAAAAATGCTTATTCAGCTAAAGGAAGTGTAGCTGGAGTGAGCGTGTAGGCGTAGGTCAGTGACCGTTCACAGATGGGAAGAGTCAAACTTCAGCTGACAGACAGAGAAGTGAAAGGTTTAATAAAGTGTGCGATTCTGTGGTGACATGCACAAGATGTTCCCCGTATATTCAGAAATCTGACCATATGACCACGTGTACATTTATGGCAGAGAGGATACTTTGCTACATAACGGGTAAACGCCACAGTGACTTATCTGTTTACTGAGGTGTCAGTCTTCACTTTTGTACAACGAGCTGCTGAGATGTCAGCTGACAACTGAGGATTAAATACTACGGGAAAATAATAAAGTAAAAGTAGTTTCAAGTAGTCTTAATTTTACACATAAAGGTTAGTGTAACAGATAAGGAATACACCTTCTAAACAGTTATTTATAGTTAAATAGTGAATACCTTCTCTGGCTATGGGAGGATTATGTGTTTTTTAGTCCAATAATATATCACTGTATTAATAAAATGTCACTATCTAATGGTTTATGCTGGCATCATACATGTCAGTACAGTCCTGAAAATGAGTAACAGAGGGGAAAAAAGCAGCAACCGCTTTGAAAATATGCATTTAATTTGCATGCTTAATTCCTACATGTAGAATAATCACATTTCTTTCATTAAACCTGTGTTCACCATCATGCACAACAAACATGGATGGCTGGAATCTTAACTGGCCAACAACAAGTCAGTCAAGACTTCTTCTTCTCAAACATGGGAACTACAAACTGAAGATCCTATTTATGATTCCATTCTGATGTCTGCGGTAGTCTGATGGCAACCCAGAACACAACACAACAGAGCCCACTGGGTGTCATATGGTTAAATATGTTAAATATGAATGTAATTAACAGTTGTCAGGTCATAAGCAATGAACTGTTGATCTGAATTAAGACTGAAAAAGTCAAATTGAATCATGCATTTTAAGAATCATGACAACCTGAGGAATAATAAACATCAGTTTAGCAGTCTGTGCCGAGTGAAGAGGCATTCATGACAAGAGAACTGTCAGAGTAAAACAAAGTATTGCATATGATAGACTGACCATCATCCAGAGTCAATGTGTATGTGATGACAAAGAACAGGCCTGAATTTTAACAGTTTTAAAAACATGATTTCTGTAGTTCAGCGATCAAACATGAAATGATGTCACCTTTAGTTTTTTATGTACAGAGTTAGAATTGTCTGGGTTTATTCTGAATGCCAAATGAATAATAATAATAATAATAATAATAAAGTAAATAAAGTCCATGTTTTTAATTTTCCCAAATCAGTGAGCTCATTGTATCGATCCATTAGCAAGGATTAGGGTTGCAAAATTCTGGGAATTTTCAAAGTTGGAAACTTTCCATAGGAATAAAATGGGAATTTATAAAATTAAAGGTTGGCCCTTCAACAGGGAACTTAAATTGGGTGAGGGAAATATATTTTATCATAATCTTGAATAAAACAACCAGATTTCATGCGGGTACACTTGAACATCACATATCACAATGCTTAATGCAGGGCTATTGAGGCCACGCCACCTACCTGCACAGGTGATTTCTGTACCTGGACCACACTTTAGAGCCCTGAATAATTCAAACTTGATCTACTTACAAATAAATCTTACAAATAAATCTGTTGAATAAATTGTTTTATTTTGCATGTCTGCTTATGACAGAACAAAATGTTTAGATTTATGTTTGGATATGACACAGTTGGTTTAAAGTGTCCCCAATTTACAGTTAATTCTGAGTTTCCGATTTAGAATATTCCCAAAATTCCCAAGCTTAACGTCCTGTGGAAAGTTTCTGGAAATTTACCTTTGCAACCCTAGCAAGGATTAGTAGAGACTTGAGCGCTCAGGTTTCTACACCTTTATTTTCCTACTGTACGATGCAATGCAGAGCAGCGCTGTAGTTTGAAGTCTTCAGACAACAATGAACGTCTAAGGCACAGAGACACACACTGTGAATCAACACAATTCGTTGTTGGGTCAAGTCTCATCAGGTGATTTGTTGATAATAAAATAACATCATTCAGCATTACACAGCAACAGAAACTTTGTATCATTATTAATTTAATGCGTGTCGTACCACCAGAGTAGCAGCACTGCCCAGTCATTACACAGCATCATTTAAAGTGCATGATGGTGATCAATAACACACTATCTCGGAGCTCGGAAGTCTTACAGCAGTGTGTGTGGAGTCCAGTCATCCAAACGTCACTCAATCACACTAAGAGTTGTCTTCCTACTCATTAGAGTCATCATTGATACTAAGCCTGCAGCATTCACTTCATCTATGAGGAGGTTAGTAAAGTCTGGAGGGGCTTCACAGCTTGGCCCTTGGGGTTTGATCCAGCAGTGTCCTCATGTCCAACAGTGCCTCCTCCATGGCCTGAGCCAGGTGTGTTGCATTGGTTTCTGTGCAGGCATTGAAAGACGACACTGCAAAGTTGATGTGATCGTCCATGGGATTGTAGCACACACCGTATCCGTTGGATACAACCGGGCCGAAGCACATGACACAGTCGGTCTTGGACGGCACCTTGTGAAGAAATGAGAGTGTGATGGTTAAGTCATCAAACAGTTTTAGTTCAAGGGTCCAATTCTCCATGTACTACTACTGATATGTATGTATAGAAAGGATTAAAAAGCAAACATGTTCTCACTGTCATTTCTTTCTTACTGAGTTTTAGTACAAAGGGAAGCACATACCTGACTTGTAGACAGCTGGTAGTGCAAGGCTTTGGCGTATGCAGCATCCGTGAAGACATCAGGTATAGAGAGATTTTCCTCAACAGCGATCATCTTAAGGCCCAGGAGGTGTCTGTCTATAGCCTGCCCACTGATCGCCTGTGGGGACGGAGAGAATAAGCAACATTAGTCACCAGAACTGCTAAAAATATCTACTAAATATCCTACATTTTTCATCTCGCGGACAACTAGCAGTAAACAGTAAGAAGAGTCCAACAGCTCACTGTAGGTTTTAACAAACATTACTCAAACAGCAGGAAACAGTGTGAGTCAAAATAAACTACAGTGTGTGTGTTCATGTGATGAAGGAACAACATTGTGACTCAGTCTTCTTAAATGGCAAAGAGGAGGAAGATATAGTACTCACCATGTTAGTATAGGCCCTGTGTGCTGTCACAGCCTTCACCATCAGATTGACCTTCTCAGTGTTCTGTGAAACACGGGAACATGAACAGACAGGATGTTTAAATCTAACACTGAAGATCATCGATCTTAACAGAACACATGACATTTATTCTACATCATCACTGCTCCAGATCTGCTTTATTCTTGAGATGAGGTTTGCAGTGAAAGGCTTAATGGTTACATGTTGTTGCATGACCCAGCATGTATAATGTATGGAGGATGGAAGCTGCCAAAATCAAACATTAATAAAGGACTCAATAAATCAATTAATACACCATTAAATGCAGCAAAATAAGAATATAAAAATAAGAAAAGGCATCATCTGCTTTAGATTTAATATTGATATTTGTATTCTTCTGTATATGAACTCTGATGCTGATCAAATAGATGATAAGTTGACCCCATGACACACTTTGAATGCCGCCATCATTTGCATGATGAAGCAGGAATCCTTGCATATTAATGCTTGCAATGACACTTTTTAATTTTTTTTAAATTCTCACAAATTATTTTAGCAATTATTATGACAAAAAATGGTGGATCCTCTGCAGTACCTCAGCAGACCCTACATTATGTGCATACATTTATTTTTGGTACATTTAATGAAATATTAATATTTCATTTAATTTATTTTAGGTTTTGACAGCTCTGGTCCTCCGTAGGTTCGCTCATTCTTTAGGTTGGTTGATAAAGACCAGAGCTGGTTGTAATCAGTTCATGCCATAATGGCTTGCTGGGAATACAACCAGAGTGTGTGAACACGTCTGCTATCTTCAGACCTGTTTGCTAGGATCGTCAAAGGCCTTGACAAAGGCAGCTGAAGCACTGGAGGCTGATCGGATCGTATCTGTGCGGCCCAGTCTGAACATGCGCAGGGAGGCACTTTCATATGTGGCACAGCAGCGCTGGTACATCCTGCAGACACAAGATGAGACGGTGTGAGGAAACTGCAACACTCTGTGTCACGGTGGCCTTTATGTAGGAAGCAACTCAGAAAAATATCGGATTAAGTGCTCATATTAAGACGCTCAATAAACCGCATGCATGAATAACTTCAGAAACTCTCATCTGATTTCAGAGAGCGCTGGAGGTTTCCTCAGTCAGTCTGAGTGAACAGCAGAAGGCAGCAGTGCAACACAAAGACACTGAACAATGACAAGAGACGTATGATGATACAGTGAGGTGGTCTGTCAGCCAACACATCTTTTTTATTCTACACATTTTTCTATTTGTCACCTGCTGCCTACATTACCCACAAGTGACTAATACAGCAGAAATCCCCATGAAAACTAAAAACCACCTCCATCTCCACATGGCTCTTCAGCGTCTCACCTGTAGTAAGCCAGCTGTAGCGCTATCTGTATGAAGGCATCTGGACTCATCTTGTGGGATTTTGGGACATTTTTCCCAAAGTGGCCAAATACAATGACTCTCATGTCCAAGTCCTGGGCCAGTCTGTGGGGGAGCCATGTCAGGACAGTTAGACCAGGTCTTACCTATATGTCTGATGATATGAGGTAAATATTATGTACTGTACGATCTGCCCTCACGTGTTCATGCTGCTCTTGGCTTCCTCAATGTCCTTCTTGAGCTCAGGTGTGATGTTGAAGTGTAGTTTCTTGGGCATAGGTAAAGGCACCATGGGAGACCGTGTCATCTCTGGCTTCCTCCTGTTACCATAAACAAGAAAGAAGAGAAATGATACATGAAACAGCACAAAAACAAAAGGAGGGAAAAACCAAAGTCATCATTGTCACTGTTACGGTTTAGAATTGGGATTTTTTTTGCAGAATGATGAGTTTGAGTTTGCTGAGCCTCTCTGTTCTCTCTGTGTTGTGTCTGACCTTCAAAGACACCAGAACAAGATACAACTCCAAAATTGTCTTTGACCTACTTACGTGTATTCCACGACATGGTCGATCAAGGCCACAATGGGTGGGCCCTCAGCTGGAGCGTGCTCATAGTTTGCACCACATGTCCCGTCCTCTCCAACAATAAACTGAAACGAAGGTCAGAAACTTTAGACAACAAAACATAAAATGAGAATGTCCACGAGAGCCTGAGGGACTCGTTTACTGCTCGAGTCTCAAGTCCAAATAAAGTGTTAGGTTGCCATCGACAAGCAAGTGTAATCATCAAATCAAGCTGCTGGAGGACATCAGAGGGAAAATCAGAAACAGATATACAGATATATCAGCAAATATAAAGCTTGTCTATTGGCCTAGATCTCAGATTTACATGAAACTAAATAAGAAAAAGGGAGAAAGTGACATTTGTTCATCTCAGGTGTTAAGAATGACAAGCTTCATCGGGGCTCACAGCTGTGGAAATGTTTGTTGAAGCATTACTAATAATAATATCTGCACTTTAACTGAGGATAGTGTGTGCATTTGTATACATAAAAAAATGCTGTGGGTCACCTGCAGCGTCTTGTCAAACCAGCGGTTGCCACTGTTCCACTGGCTGCCTCCTCCGTGCAGCATCTGGACGGCAGCACAGCTGCGGTACATGTCATTGGACACTCGAGGCATTGCTCCATCCAAACACAGCAGGAAGATGCTCCGCTGGATGGCTGACACTGATTCTTTGTTGGTCTTATCTGAACACAAGTACACACACACACACACAAAGTAAACACAATATCAGTCTAACTACAATTCTACACAAACAGACACCAGCGTCAGCTCAGTGTCCGTGGCCTTTGAGCTCACCCTTGATGAGGCTGATGTAGGCCTTGCCCCAGGAGTCGCGATGCTGTGTGGTGAGGATTCCTACAGGCTCCACGTGGGTCTGTGGTGAGGCGCTGCGGATCCTCTCCAACTGAATGTAGAGCTGATCAGCCGTCAGCGGAGTTCCATCACTGTTGTACACGTCCAACACAAAGAACTGAATCCAAGAGGGGGAAAGAGAAGAGTGGCTCAGTCAGGCTTCTCGCTTCTGTTGACAAAGGTCTGTTTAGTGTGCTCTCTGACACCTTATATCTGTAGTAATTACACTAAACCAAACTAAAGAGGGGTTAGACAGACGCTGGGTGTGGAAGCTCAGGATCAGACTTCCTCACCTGAAAGTTGTGTACTACAGTGATGTGTCTAGGGGGCCTGGAGCTCTTGGCATGGTTCACAATTGAGTCTCTCTTCAGACCAGGGATCCGGCAGGACGACAGCACTTCATAGTACTGATTCATGCACAGGGGCTTCCCTCCCAGATATTCAACAGGTAGAGTCTCACTGCAAAAACATAAACGCGCTGCCATTTAACACACACTGAACCACAATATCATTTACAACGCTGTCATTTACTCAATGTCCCTGAATCTACCACATGTTGCAGCACTTCTGTGAGTAAGGAGTAGTGCTGCCTCATCATATTTTTATATCACTTGAGTGTCACAATGTAGTGTTTTACTGCTAGAAGACGGAAATGAAGTGGCAGCTAAGTGGTTCACAAGCTCTGCTCTGGTATTGACTGCCACCCCCCATTTTAACAATAAAGTGGCACTTTGGCTCCGTTATATTGTCTTCCAACTGTCGGTCTACACAGGAAGTTTCATTCCATAACTAGAGCTGTGCAAGTGGGCAATGTAACCGGGTTCAGCAGAGTTTATGGATATAATAACAGAGGCGACAGAGGGTGAGTGAGCAATAAGCCAATAGGCAAGAGTAAATGTGGGACTGACTTTTAGTGGTTGGTGAGAGCTTGGTGGAATAAAAGGCTGAAAGACAGATGCCCAGCTGGGCTGACTGCTGTTGGACTAGTCAGTAATATTAGCTGCTGTTGTGTCTGCTGTTGGTGACCTGGTTGATGTTTGGATGTTGGAAGTTGTTGAGTCTCTAGTTTTTGATCGTAAGTAATGTAATCAGAACAAATACTCGAGTACAGCTGAACATATTTACCACAGTGGGATTACACTCTGAAGCAATCTTAACAAATACCAATTTCTACATAATGTTGCTTCAAGAAATGTATAATAGTTGTAGTAGTAGTCGATCAGTAGGATGATCAGATCATCCTACTGATCGATCGATATGGTCGATGTGGCCTATTGTATGTAGCCTATTCTAGGCTGAGTACTCACTTGTCAATCATTGTCTTGAAGTCCAAAACACCTGCTATCAGCTTGGCAGCAAACCTAAACACAGAGAAGATGATTCAGATCAACGTTTCCTTATTTCGGTTTAAAGGAGACAGAGTTAGTGTCTTTAACTCTTTAACTGTACACTCTGTGAAAACGCGTGAGTCTTCTACAGGAGGCTGATCAAGCTGTTTTAAACGGGCATACGATGCTACAGGAGTGATTGTGTCCACCGGGGCTCAATTTGGAAAAACTGAATAAGTAGATTAAACATTAGTTATCATAATTGTTGCACTCTTTGTGTGTGTATGTGTGCTCACCTTATTTGTCCCTGCTTATCACTGAAGTTCATGTGGGGTAAGACCAACCCAGGACTCGAGTGAACAACCACAGGCAACCGGTACTCCAGATAGGCAACCTGCACCCACCACTGTGACAACTACAAACACACACACAAGATGATGTCAGAATGGTGCAGATCATTAAAGGAAATAAGCCAAATGTCAGTGCGCAATTTAAAATTATGCAGAGGATGAAAGCAAACAGGTTGTGTGAGGGGAGCTCTGCAGTCCTCTGTTCCCACATCACAGTACTTTAAGTCAAATTGTTCACAGCTGTCGGCGCAGCTGTTTGAGCTCACCCAGTTCTCAGTGTTCCCTGCTCTCTTTTCCAGACCTCTCTGCAGTCTCTCTCCAACCCCTCCTGTTCTCTGAAACTCATCCACCAGCTCTTTGGTCTGCTTCAGCTCATCCACCTCAATGATGGGCTCCAGAGCGGCAATGTAGCGCTCACAGGTCTGCTGCAGAGGGGGGACAGGCAGGCCGGGCAGTCCTTTCTGGTGGGTCAGGTATCTGCCGCTGACCCGGGTCGCAGATACGGGCTTCACCAAGTGACAGGGTTTCAGTAAGCCACAGGGTTTCGCCATCCCCACCTTCACCTGAGAGACACATTAAAGACGTGTGTGTCATTTTGTTAAAAGAGTGTGTTGTTGTTGTGTGTACCCAGTCTACTCTGGATCAGTCTGCCCTTTAATAGTGTTTTTTCCAGTGCTAATAGTTGTGTTGCCAGACACTGGCAGCGGCTGAAATGCAGGTCAGGGACGTGGCAGTGACAAAGTGGGTCATGCTTAATCTGACCTTTTTTTATTCTGTTAAAGAACATTGTTCAACCTTTGTTTTTAATGTGAATAATTTCACAATAATTAATTGTGAATATTTCCAGTTGGATTACACTAAAACCATGCCTCTAATTAAATACAGTATTTTCATCATATAATATCACAGTAGCATGAACCTTTTACATAAGTTTCTCCCAAATGTCAAATATCTCGAACTTTTTGTGTAGTGTAGTGTATTTTAAATGTAGTTTAGGCGGTAGGGGGCAGTGTGTACTTATTTTCAAATGGACTACAGCTCAATAAAAACATGCCAGCAAAAAGACTGAGAGCTAAATATCACTGGAAAACGAAGATGAACATTTTTGTTTTCAGCAATTTTCCCAAATGACGTGCTACTTAAATATGACAAAACGTATCCTCAAAAATCATCCAGAAACATCCACCGACCAGGTGTAAAGAGCAAGACGAATTTTAAGAAAGTTTCCGGTATTTTACTGTTATCATAAGAACTGATGAGGCTGAACAACAACACAAAGACATCTACCATCCTATAGACTGACACATTCACAGTGTTATGAAGGTTACCGGATTGTATTCACCTCTTTGTATAAAATAATATTTAAATGTCTTCACATACGTTCCTCCCAGCAGGTGTCTTTGCTAACGTTATGTCATATATATTGCCTGCGTATATATATAACATTAATCTGTCTTGTTCATTAAAAGAGTCAGTCTCGCTTGTTGCTTTTTTTGTATCTTAGTCAGCCATAAATTCACCTTTGACCCAGTTAGCTTAGCTAGCTCACGGTTAGCAGCCGCTAATCCACTTCATTGCGAGCTAACTTTGTTTACAAAGCTAGCTGGTTAGCTGCAGCTAACGTCAACTAGCGTCACCTGAGTGGCTGAGCGCCAAAATCATAAGTGTGCTCTCACGCGGGCGACAACAGTTATTAAAGTAATGCGTTTCAGTAAGTTAAGCTAAAGTTGGCTTCTGGCCAGTATAAAGGTTAAACCATCACATTAAGCTAAAGGTGCCTTACTTACCATCGTTCTGCTGCAAATGCCCCACATTCTGTGTTCAGAGGAACGCCCCCAGCCTCAGGTCAGCTCAGTCAGTGCTCCACGTCCAGCATACAGGCTTGGCTACTAGCAGGCTGCTCGATGCGGCGCTTTGGCTAACACCGGGACGGCTGTGGACAGGTGGCCGGCTGACTATGCTCAATAGCCGGGGGAACGTCACTCAGCCGTGCTACTGCCATAAAGGAATGTTGGGTGTGACTTATTGATAGAGTACTGATATGTGAAATCAGTGTTTACAATCACATTCAGTACATATACCGAGTGAAAGCAACATTATAATACAATGCATACATATGATGAAATAAACAGGACTATTACTGAGTACTTGTATTTATATTTGATACTCCCTGTACATTCTTGCTAATAAATTTGTGCATTTTTGTTGAATGAAAATATTAAATTCAGGGTATTTATTTCTTTATTTGTTTATTAATTGTGTTAATTGACATATACAGAAAAAATGATACGAAGTGAAAATTGCTTTATTTTTAAGATACAACCTCTTGTACATATTTAAATCCTATACAAATTTCTCTGCAAATGTCCCATTCATATTTAAATTTAGATCTATCTTAGGTTAATTTTAACGTATGGTTACTGTGTTATAGGTTCATTCGAATGTATTGTCAATGTATGTTTGCGTGCATGAATTTCCTTCAGGATCAATAAAGTATCTGTCTATAGTGATAACCCAGCGTGTCGTTTACTCTTTTTTTTACAGCAGGGGGCAGTAAGGAGCTCTGATTATTTTTAAATCTGCCTCAAACCCACGAGGAAGAGTGTCAGTCTCACCATGGCGGACACAGAGCAGCAGTCAGGTAAAGCTCAGCTCTGTTTGTGCTCAGTGTTTCTCCTCAGTGTCTGCAGCTTCTGTGTTCTTTAGCACCTTCGTGTTAAAAATAACGTTAGTAGGTACGCCACACTGTCACGAGACGTGTTATGAATTAACTTGAGCTTTACTGTCCTGCAGGTGTCTCACCGCCGTCCTCAGGCAGAGCTGTCATATATGTTTTCTATGAGTTGCGTTGCCTTTTGGGTTTATTATAGAGCTGTGTACGAGCTTGAAGTGGAGCTTGTTTTGTGAGCGGTCTGTCAAGCGTAAATAAAGTTATTTGTTTGCTGTCAGGAGGTTTAGCTAGCACGGAGTGAGTTTTCAGTGTTGCCAAAAGCTTTGACTGTTTTATTAAGAGCAGCTCCAGGACAAACTTATTTAAAAGTCGGCGGGTTAAAGTAGTGTACGCTTTGCAAATGCAAACCAACCACACACAAACACTGATACGACGAATGGACTGATGTGAAGAGGTATTCACGTTGCCTCTGATTAAAGGGCTGCTCCAGACATTTAGCATTTCTCTTTCATGAAGGTGCTCGACTTACACACATTAAACATGACTTTGTAAAATGTGAAGCAGCAGGGGTTGACACATTCTGAATTTCGTCCTATACTAGGACGAGCTCAAAAATACTGGATCCTACATTTCCCATAATGCAATGCCATAGCATATTTCCAGCTCATTCTCCTTTTCTCTTCCTAGCCTCCTCCATCACTGTTCTTTTCAGTCCTTTTGCCTCTGTAGTTCTGTACATGGAGGCTTCTGAGCCTGCTTACATTGCCCGCTTGCTCAGCTCTGGTTCCGGCACACACACATTACTTAGTAAAAAAAAAATGGATGGATGGATTTGTTTATGATCTCACATAAATACATGGATACATACTAAATCTATAGGAAAAAATAAAATCTTCAGTGAACACTGAATTCACTTGTTAGCTGCCCAAGACAAAATGATATCCGCTCCTTATCTGAACTGGAATTATCTCTGAATGTTTTTTCATCGACTGCAATTAAGATTAAGAGACGTCTGAAGAAGTCTGTACTTTTTTAGGATCCACTCCTGAGGATGAAGGACCTGAAGTCACAGCAGCCAACACCTTCATGATACCCAAAAAAGAAATCAGCATGGTGCCTGACATGGGCAAATGGAAGCGATCCCAAGTAAGTCCATTGTTCACATTGGGTGTTGTATTATTGTCTGTGTGTTTTGTATCTGTTTTATTTGTCCTTAGTTTGTGCTGCTGTCTGTCTTGGCCTGGACTCCCCTTCCTGGTCAAATAAAGTATAAATAATAATATAAAGATTCAGTCTGAGCAAATTCTCATGAAAACTTGGGAACATGATGGAGGTTAGGCCCTGGAAGTGAAGAGTTTCATCTGATGTAATCCATCATGGTGATACATTTTCCTTATTGTAATCAATATCAATGTTTTGTTTTTGTTTTTTTTAACACTCTCCTGTACCAGGCATATGCTGACTACATGGGCTTCATCCTGACGCTGAATGAAGGTGTGAAGGGAAAGAAGCTCACATGTGAATATAAAGTGTCAGAGGTATGTTGTCGTTCCTGTCGGTGCTGGTAGCCTTTTACATTTATATGGGTTACCACTGTTGCAAGTTAAAGAATAAGGTATGAAAACAATACTCACATGGCAATATCTTACTGAAAGACTCTGAGACGCTCACCTTCTAACCCTGAGCTAAAGGCTGCATGCTAGTCTTTTCTGCTCATTAAACTTGTCATGTGTTGACAGCGATGATTCCTGTTGTGTGACAGACAGTGGAGAAGTTACTAGATCTTTTGGGGACTCTGGACCAATGGATCAATGAGACTCCTCCAGTTGACCAGCCGTCACGCTTTGGTAATAAGGCCTACAGGACCTGGTACGCCAAACTAGACCAGGTTAGTGTACACTAATCAATATTATATTATACCAGTCTCTGTGATGTCTCTGCTTGGTACTTGTAAGGTTGACTGAGTGGCTAAGGCGCAAAACTGAGACTAAACCCAGGTGAACAGTCCAAGTGTACTTATTTACCAGTGGAAACTGTAACAAAAAAAATCATCCAGGCCTGGAAAAAAGGAAATATGATAACTGATAAATTCCTAAATACAAAGACTGTACAGTATTGCAATGCTGTTGCAGTTCTCCATGCTGGCATACCTGTTGTTCAAGTTCTGATCACAACTGCCCTCCCAGCTCTCCAGCCTCTTCCTTTGTATCAGCTGGGTTGTACTAAGTCATTGATCAGTGTTTGATAATCAGTTATCCTACAGACATTAACATCTGGGCCACACAGTGTCCAAACATTTACAGCTGAATTACAGCAGTGCTACAAACATTTCATATAACTGTAGGTGCATATTCAAATAGACATTAAACTAGCATTACTTACTGACAGACAGGTAGCACCACTCCAGCTCTACCATACTTGGCACCTTCCCTGGGAAGCCCATTTCATAAGGCAATTGTGCACTAGCAAGTTAAACAGAGGAGCACAGGTACAGCAGAGGGGAAGCACTCAGTGTTTCTCGCTAAACACTGTAAATGTTTCATACAACTGAAACTGTGACACACAATAAAAAACGATTAAAGCTTCAATGGGTCTCCAGACAGCAAACAGGAGTAATGATGGTCAACCAGTGCAACAATGACATAGCAGCCAGCTAATATTACTTGCTTGTAGAGGTGGGTGATACGTACCTAAAATAATATCACAATATTAGAGTATTAGTATTAATAGTAAAGATATTCTTGACAATATGACAAAATATTGAAACATATTTTATGTTCAAAATACTGTTGCAGCAAAATGTACTACTTTTGCAGTAGTAGTTTGTAGTAAATTTATTGATTAAAATGTACTCCTCAACCATGGAGCTGCTAACAGTGTTACTTTCACTTTCAGCCATGCTTCTTGTTGCCATGTGTAACGGTGTGGCATTGTTACATCACTACGTCAAGTAGGAACATTGCCATTATCACTATATGATTCTTTTTTTAAATCATTAACATTTATACCTGTATTATCTTGTCAGTATGTACAGTACGGCACCTCTACTTACTAGTTCACCTCAAGAAGACTTGGCAATGAGCTTGGCATCTGTCTTGCATCCTTTTATTTCACCAAACTCTCACCAGCAACTAAAAGCAGAGGCTGCTGAGCCCTGTTCCTCTGTCCATTTGCCGGGCTTTGGTTCTGGTACCCATTGTGGTACTACCCCCTGCTAGTATTCTATTCTATTCTATTCTTTTAGTGTAAATAACAACAAGCCCTGGTGCTATGAGCTCCCAGTCCATGCAGGGCAAATGGAGGTAACTGCTTAGCTAGTTACCTCAGTTACCATAGCAGGTACAAGTACAGTACAGTTAAATAAAATGAACCACAGAGAATTGAGGTGGAGCAACTGGAGGACATCGGTGGGAAGACCAGAACCAGAGGCTACGTAGTAAATGGTAAATGGACCGTACTTATATTTATTTTATTTTATATATTTATAGTCTTCCGATCACTCAAAGCGCTTTATAGTACATATCTCATTCACACACATTCACACACTGATGGCACAGCCTTTAGGTGCAATGCGGGGTTCATTATCTTGCCCAGGGACACTTCAACATGCAGACTGGAGGGGATCGAACCCCCGATCATCTGATTAGTGAACGGCCCGCTCTACCTCCAAGACACAGCTGCCCTAGAAATAGTGCAGGAACACATGTGGCAGAACCTCTTAATGAGGTCAGTATCTACATCACAACACACTATATGTGGATGCCTTTTCTGATTATTGTGTGTCTGTGTGTGTGTAGGAAGCAGAGGCTTTGGTGTCAGCAGTACTCCCTGCTGACAAAAGTGCAGCAGCTCCAGAGATAGCCGTCTATCTGAAAGAGTCAGTGGGGAACTCCACCAGGATAGACTATGGAACAGGTAAAGTACTGTGTGTCTCTGTAATACTGTACTTCGGAACAAAGCACTCCGTTCAGACTTCCTGACAGACGCTGCCTCCTGCCACTCTTCCTCCTTGTTCCTGTCAGTTCTCCACTCCTTGCTGTCATGCCATGTGTCATATTCTATTGCATTTAGCTCTTCCTTGCTATTGTGAACATTTTCAGAATATACTTGTACGTCTTCTACACTACAAGAATCATTTGGAGATGATGTTATCTATAGATTATTGTGTGGTTTAACTAGTCCAGACCACTTGTGATCAAACTGAGCTGTATGTGGTCTCTGAACTAAAATAAGTTTTGATCTATCTAATCCCAGCCTTGCCGTTTACAGGCTTTCTACCGATATAAAGATATACAACTACAGATATAAAGCACACAGTTATTTGGCCATGGGGTGGCGCAATGATGCACTGTAACTCCATTTTGAAACTTTGAACTTTGAAAGTTCAGCTAAATGAACTCCTAGTGGATTTAAAATGTTTTAAACAGTACCTTTTGTTAAATTTCGTGTAAATACAAATCATGTAGTGCTATGCAGCACTCTCTGCTTAATTGTGGTTGTAAGAGACAATTTGAGGATTATTTAGAATATTGTTTATTTGTAGTTAGATCACTTAGTGGAATGTGCTAGAATTCAGGAGGAGAACAGTGGTCATGTGACCTACATGTGTTTGCTCAGTGTTAGATGAAAACACTAATCAGTCTAGTTCTATTACTAAGTTATTACATTATTGATTGCTACAAGGCTGCTTGGTGAATTAAAGTGAAGCAGAGATGGAGAACACACAGATCCTGTTCACATTTAAAGATCTTCATTGTAATGAAAGCGTTTTTCTCTTCTCAGGTCATGAAGCTGCTTTTGCTGCCTTCCTCTGCTGTCTCTGTAAGATCGGAGCTCTCAGGGTGGATGATCAGCTGGCCATCGTCTTTAGGGTTTTTAACAGGTGAGCTGATACTGCAGCTGCTTCACGTTCCGCAGAACTATAACCATAATGTGGCTGCTCTGATGTTAGCGGTGGAGCGTTGTGGAGGGTAAGTTGGGGTCCATGATTACCATGAAGGTTTGTACAGAGGATGAAGCCTAATGATTTTTGGTCAACCTCTTTTCATGTAATGCCTTCATCAGATCAAAATGTCATGTCATATATAGTGACAGAGCTGCTCGTGTCACTGTAATCTCTTTGCTTGTGTCCCCATTCACTACAGTGCATTTTACTGCCTGTCTGAACTCACAGTGACATTTATCTACTGTACACTGTGCTCCGAATGCATCCCATCTCATTTTGTACACCTGTGCACTGTCAATGCTACTTGTTATGGATGCTGTCCACTCTGATTATATGTGAATTTTGTTATTATAAACTGATAGGTCTGCTGTTGAATTCACTGCTATAGTGAGTCAGACCATCTGGTTATTTTATGTAAACACAGAGTTGGATTTTTCGATAATGATATAGAGTTAGTATATCATTGATGTAATTTGCCTGTACATTTTCTCTTTCCCACAGTGTAGCAAGTACATTGATCATCCTCTGTTCTGACCCTGCTACAACATCCTGTCGTGTGTGTGTGGTTTTGTAGGTATCTGTCAGTGATGCGGAAGCTGCAGAGATCCTACAGAATGGAACCAGCTGGAAGCCAAGGAGTGTGGGGACTGGATGACTTCCAGTTTCTGCCCTTCATCTGGGGAAGCTCCCAGTTTATAGGTAAGAGCGTGGCTTCGTCAGTTAAGTAAGAACTGCAGAAATTAAGCACGACAGAGAGATGGGTTGCAGCTTGGGTGATTCAGGTTGGGACCCTTGTGCCCAACTGAAATCCATCTTTTACTCCCACTGCAGGATCAGTGTAACTCTAGGGTCATTTTGGGCTAAAGGTACGCTGTTTACTGAAGGGCTATTGAGGCCACGCCCCCTGTTTTTTGGGGTTTTTTTTGTCCAAACTCGTTTACACAGAACCTCTGTACGTAACGTTTTAGGAAATAATCAAACTATTTAAATCACATAATAAAATTAAAGTCACATTTTCCCTGCAGGGACTTTTGGTTCTTTGGTTTCTGGATTCTAGGAGAAATAAGGTCACTTTCACACCTGTTGTCTAGTTATTGATCATTCAATGACATCAAATTTATATAGCACCAAATCATAACAGAAGCTGTCTCATGACACTTTACATATAAAGCAGGTCTAGACTAGAGATGTTCTAATAATATTTTTCCCTCCCATTACCGTGTACCAATCCATTACTAGCATATAAAAAACATATCATACTATGCCTGCATGACTTGTGATATGATTATCCTTGTGGTAAGGCCTGGCTCAGGCTAAACCCTTTGTAAAATATGTTTTTTTCACAGCAGTATATATAGTATTTATTAAATAGATTACTAATTTAATAAATTACATGGTATTGGATCGGTGCCTGGACTCCAGTAGTCGCGGATACTGATGCCAGCATTTTCGACTGTTCCGATACTGGTATCTAGACCATACTCTTTGTAATATTATCTACAGAGGCCCAACAGTTCCACCGTGAGCAAGCGCTTCCTTTAAACTTCCTTTAGGAAGCAGAAACCTGTCTCATCTGCTATAATAATAATAATTAATAATAATTTTCATTTTTAGTTCTGGTCCATTTTTCATTCACACCGACTTTTCCCAAACAAACATGATGAGTAAACATGAAGTCATACAGAGTGACCATTATTGGTTGGATAGCTTCTGTGATGTCATCCTGCATCATCGGCTCTACCCGGACCCATGAGGGAATATGGGGTCTTGCAGCAACATTACCAAGCCTTGTGTGTTTACCTCTCTTCTCTGCTGGCACAAAGAAATATGTCACGCTCACGATTACGAGCATTAGTAATCCACACTGCAACTGGAGCTCGTTGATCAAGTATAAATAGTGACAAAGAGACAGAAGCAGGACAAAAAAACGTTGGACCACATTCTTACAGACACTCGCTACAGTTACAGACTCGTTTCACTCTGTTTGTCAGGAAACTGATAAAATAGACGGAATAAGACCAAGCTGGGTTGAATCACAGCACACGGGTGGTGATGCACTTGTGTTACTATGGTTACCAAATGATCTTGGAAAAAAATATGCTATATATTACTCATGACTCAACTCAGCAGATGGATTTAATTGTAGTTTAGCTTATACATTTATGTTAAAATAACATGTCATCATCACAAACCTATGCGGTTGGTCTTTGTTTTCCACTCCACCACATAGCTCAGGTGTGAAGCATCTTTAGAAGTCTCTGTCTGAGGATCTTCAGCTACATATGGGTTGAAAGGAAGTTTTTAGAATATGAAACATGCAAAACACAAAAATGAACAATAATTCTCAAAGTAAAAATTCAGTCTAAAACAAACAGTGATCTCTAGAGGTTCAGTCCATGTAAGAAGCACAGGTGTGACTGACATTAACGATGCTCTGATCTATTAAAGTCATGGCAGTGACAGTGAGTCAGCACGAACAGCACCAGGACCCTGAATCTTAAGCAGCTAAATGGAATCCAGTCATCATCTCATGTCATTATTCACACCTGTGCTGTTCCTGCTGTCACGTGTCAAACAGACGACTGATTGAAGGTTCTGTTCCTCCTCTGCAGTGGTTTTTAAAAAAAGAGTCCACATGCCGTGTGTCTCTCCACGGTGCTCGGAGGTGAGGTGGCTCGCCCTTCATGGGAAGGTGAATGCTGACACCTGGTGGTGACTGTGTGCACTTACAGCTCTTTGCCTCCACAGATCACCCAACACTGGAGCCTCGGCACTTTATCGACGAGAAGGTGGTGAACGAGCATCACCAGGACTACATGTTTCTGGACTGCATAAAGTTCATTAATGAGGTGGGAGAAGAAACTAACTTTTGCACAATGCATGAAATGGTTTAGTTACTGTAGTGAACTAACTGAAGGTACAGCATGGTGGTCAAAATAACAAGAACACTTAGGTGTGTCATGAAGTATGTGCACACAGACACATCTGAGTACTATCTATTACGAACATTACAGTCAGTCACAGTTACAGACAGCATACAATATCACAGATGTTTTTCCATTCTTTAAGATTTTCCTTGAAAAGAAAAAAATGACGGCACCATACAAATATAATACAAAGCTTCAGTACTTTATTCTTAGACTCCTCAAAAAAAAGTCCCAACATAAATACAAAATAAAACGATGCACATTCAAAAATACACACGCAGTATGAGGTCTCAACAAAATATAATAAATAAGTCCAGGCCAGCTCCTCAATTGAATTTAACACACAGTAACGCTTCTCATATTGTCTGAATGGGGTGGTGTATTATATTGTTATATTGTATTATATGACAAATGCCTTACAATCAAATGATCAGTGGAAGGTGTTAGCATATTTCTGTTCATTGTTTTGTAGCATTTCAATGATTTAAGTCCTTTCTTATGAGTCAGCATTTGTCTTCAGGTAATGGATTAATCGAGAAAATGATCAACAGATTAATAGTAAAAAATAAACATAGCATCAGACGACTGTTTCCAAACATGATGCACATTTATGTTACCATGGTTACCAAATGATAGAAATGGGTTGTGTATGATCACATTCAGCACGTGCATTTAATTGTAGTTTAGCTTTTGAATTTCTGCTAGAATCACACACACATCACCATTGTTTACTTTTACACCACGACAGCCTTAATGGTTGACGGTGAGTTTATGTGAACGGCACCAAACAGACGTGATGTCACAGATACAGTTAGCAGCAAGCTGGTGAACATGGTGGAGTCATTCAGAGCTGGTGAGATCTAAAAAGAGCCAATAGGGGAAAAATACAGAGAGGAGAATACAGCTGAGAAAAAAAGAGATATCGAGATGCTGGGTTGCTGTATTTCTTGCTGTATTAGTTGTAAACTCGAGGTTTAGTTTCCTTCCATCTTCCTGCTGTTTTACCAGAAGTTTTTGTTGTTGTTGTTTGTCAAACAGTGAACATGAGCAATCTGTCAGTCTTTGTTTGTACTGTCAGTGTTGACTTTTATATGACTTACCCACGGGGTGTTTAAAATAATGACATATTAATATATAGTCAGTGTGTATGTACAGTACTGTGTGTACTTGTATTAACATTGGACTGATTTTAGACCACAGCTGAATGTGGTTTTGTCCAGGAAAAGGAAGACGGGGGGGAAGGCAGATGGATTCTGTTGGGAGAGTGCCAGAGCAGGAACCGTGCGCTTTGTTTTTGGTTTTTGGAGGAAAAGGAGGGGTAGGGAAGTAGAGGAGGGCGTTGGTGGAGCAGCTACATCCTTTTCCTCCTTCCTACTCAGAAGCACCACCTCCTTCCCTCCTTTTCCTCCTCCTCCTCCTCCTCCTCCTCCTCCTCCTGCTGCTTGACCTCTCTCCCCTCCTCTCGGTCATGAAAGGATGCTGCTGTTGTGTCAAGAAGGGCCTCCATGGTTCTCCTCATCTGTACTTTTGTGACTTTGTCTTTTACGTTTCCAGTTTTGTTGATTTTTACTGAGTTTTAGAGTTGAAACTGACA